>ML685755.1:38854553-39209783 GCA_007922175.1 Pelusios castaneus | reverse complement strand
CACACACACACACACACACACACACACACACACACACACACACACACCCCCAATCTTCTGAAGCTGTACAAAAAATGTGGGAAGTGTGTGTACACCTATATACCACACCCATGAGTATACTTTCACGCTCTTGCTCTCCTCCCCCAGGGGGAATACTTTGCCTTGCCATAGGGCTCATAATTCAGGAGACGTATGTATAACCCCCCTTCCCCCCCGCCATGCCAATCTAAAGAGGATGTGAGTTGTTACAGAGGGCCCTTATTCAATCCCCGTTCTATGGAAGGTGGCTCTCATGTGCATACTGCTACAGCTCTTCATTCCACCCTTTCTGTGTGTGTATGTGTTATGTCACATCACACATGGGACTGCCATCTAGTGAGGAATTATCTGCACCTAGCTAAGGAGCATAGCAGCAGGCTCACCCTCCGTCCCTGCTTGTCAGGATCTACTCATAGACAGAATATTTCTTCTGAAGTAATACAACTCCACACTTCTGCTAATGCAGTTCTGCTTTAAAAGTACAATTCAGCCCTACATTTAGGGACAAGTGAGTGAAAAAACATTTTCAGAGTCCCAGAGTCAATGAAAATATACTTACTCCCCTACCAGCCATTAAAATTTCTCTCTTGTTCAGGGGTCAACTGATTGTTCAGAGGCCAAGATTCTGTGCTAAAAGAACAGTCCACAACAGAGACGCTTTCTCTCCCACATGGATCTTGTCTCCCTAAATTTCCCCACACACAAAACCAGCTTCACCCAACAATGCCACTGCCCCCTAAGAAACGCAACACAGATTCTGCTCTTATACTCAGGCTATTAACATGGTAAAGTCCACAATACATTTCTAAACAATATTTTAACTGTATTTTCTGATAACTGTTGTAGCTGGGTTTCACAATATTTTAGTGTTCTGAAATATAGATGGGACTTCAGGGAAATTTATTCTACCTCAGATAAAACTGAGGGGTGGGTGTGCACGCATCAGTATATGAAATAGTAGGTCAGCACCGACTTGTAGCAGTGTACTTTGCCTTGGCCCTTCACTTTCCCCAGTCTGCTCTGGTTCCATTCCCGTAGCACTAGAGATTCCCACAAAAGGTTTAGTACTCCATTGTGTTTGCCATCACCCATGCTCTGTTTTACAGTCTTAGAGTAAATCCGCTCTCCAGCCTCAGACATCCTAGGGGCTCCAGGCCAGCAGGCAATCTTACAAACAGCTTCCTCCTGCCCTGCTTGACCATATCTCTCTTTCTCTGCTTTCCTGCCCTGGCCTATATAGCCCCATGGCCAGGTCCCCAGCTGTTGCAATTCACCTCATTAAACCCGACTCTGACTCCTCTTAATCAGTCACATAGCTATCAGACCAGAGCTGACAGAGCAACAGAGGGTTTTATCTGCTCTCCTCTGTCACACTGGCACATTCAGCACACTGTTTTAGGACTGTGAATCCTACCATGAGTCTACCATGTATCTTCCCCACCCACGGTTTGGCTATGATTTGCATGTAACAAAATCCTGAATTTACTTCTTCCTACTTTGTGGAATTAACTTGCTAAGAGGCCACAGCAGCCAAAAGAATGAGTCATAGTTCCCCACCTGCTTCCATCCTGCTTCTCTTGGAGCAGGTTACTCACTGTGATACACCTGACCACATCCCCTGGCCAGAAAGGGAAAGAGGCACCAGCACCTTCCCACTCACATGCTTGTGCAGGGGTGGGGAGGGGATGAATGGATGGATGGAAGGAATATTGTTTGAGCAGCCCTTGGTCTCCCCTCTGCAGCTGGAACCATAATCAGAGCAAGGACAAGCACTGAATTAAGGGTGGGCCCTCTTTTCTCTTGCACTGTCAGTCCTCCAGGGCAATATTTTCTGAATGTTGAACAAAATGCTTGGAAGCTAAGAAAAGCAAATTGCTGATTATAGTTTAGGTATGCTTCCCCCAGAATTGTACCCACTGTGGAAATTCAATTCAATAGAATAAGCTTGTTAATTTCAAAGTAGGAAAGTTGTTTACTGTGTTGCCAGTTAAGTCAGATCTGTCCCTACCAAAGAAGTGAAATCCAAGAAAATACATTTGCTATTTTGAAACTGATAGGCTTGAATTTTTCTTTCCAAGAAAGAAATAATCTCTGAGAGAATGTTATACTTCAACTGTAAGCAGAAAAAACAGTGAATATATTTTAAAGAGTGGAGAGAAGGATGAGATGGTACAATTTAGTAATCAAGTCTCATGAGAGGAAGATAGTTTTCCTGGGTTCTTTTATAATTATACCTGCATAGTGTTCTATGAACTATTTATATATAAAATGGAAGGTCTGAAAATTTTCAGAACTGGGTAACTAAAGTTAGGTTCCTAAATCCATAGCTAGCATGCTAAATAGAAGTGTCCTTATATGCAAAAGTGTTAAGTAAAGCAGAATAAAGAGATTTTTATTGGAGTTGGCCAGCTTTAGTGGTGAGTCACTTGAAGCTCCTACTGACCTAAATTGGATTTATGGCCCCTGTGAAAATTAGTCCAATTTTAGTTAAGAGACTAAATATGGATTAGGATGCTAATGCTGGCATTTAGGTTACTGGTCTCTATCTCTTAAACATGACTTTCTAACTTCTATTTCTTAAAATAAATTTCAAATGGAAGCATATATTTAAGGCAAATTTACCATTTTTTTTCTAAAAATAATTTGATGTTTCTTAAGTTACAAAGAATTTTATAATCAGGACTATCATTACTTGATGCATTAAATCTGTATTTGGAAGGGACTACTGGATGGTATACAAGTTCGATACAAAATGCAAGTTTTGCTAAACATTGTGACCACTGTTTATTCATTTCCCAAGTAACTAATCATTATTCTGCTGCAAAATAAAGTAGTAGTATTCTACTGGTACGAATACATACTAATTTTTGCAGTTAGTGCTCTTCATCTTTTGTTAGATGTAAAAAGTCATCAATCAAAACCAGTTTTTGTCTCCAAAGTTGTACTGTGGCCTTTCTTCCCCAAGCATAATTTCAATGTCATTTTTTAAAAAAAAAATTACATGCCTCAAGGCTTTTCTTCATGAACAATTAAACTGCAGCAAACTGGAGTGTGAATCTATCCTGCACTAAAATCAAGGAATCTTGATCTAGATGTCTGTGTGCATCATACTGATGATGTGCATTAACAGTTTGTTAATGTGCTTTGAGCTAATCCTATTACAAGAGGACTCTACCAAAGTACTCTGTATGTAAGATTCTTAAAGAATATAAAGTTTCAGTACTTGAAATACTTAACATTTTCCTTATTTATTCAGTGGCATGTGCCATTACCTCAAACTTTTATGGCAAAAACTCTTGCAGTGTTTTTTCCCTTCATTCTTTGGGAAAGCACTAAAGCCTTTGATCTTGAGAACCTTCAGCATTTCTCTTTTCCGTATCCACGTCCTCCTTGAAACAAGGTCCTGGTTGAAGCTTGGGTGATACTGCTTAAGAGGACCCTTTGGCCTCATCCTGTTCCACTGATTTTCTTGGGGCAGATTATTCTACTATTAGGGGATACTTGCAGAGGATATAAAGTTCTTTGGTATCAAAGGAATAGTTGACTTCTCAGCAGCATTTTTTTGGGAACCTTTGAAGTTCTGAATAGTGGGGAATATTTCTCCAATGAGATCCTTAGAAGCCAAAACTAGCCTAGGCACTGAAAGTTTTAGTACCAGAAAGCTCACTTTTCTGAGATATTTTCTGTGCCAGTAAAACATTGGGCCCATTAAAGACTGAAGCATTGCTACCAGGAAGCTTGATCTATCCAGCATCAAGTCTCCAACTTCAGACTCCCTTACTGCCTTGCTTGGCTTTGAAGCTGATGATGGCCTGTTCTATCTCCTCTGGCAAATCTGATCATGGGATCTGAGTCATCAGGCCTCTTCTGTGAGGAACAAAGGACAGGGAATATCTTCTTTTAATCCTTTTGTATGAGATCTAACATATTTTGGGGTACTCAATGAATAATAAACAACAACAACAACTTGGACTGGTGTTATAACATGGAAACCATTTTTTAAAATTATAACAATGATGCAGGAAATATTTGTTATAAAAGGTCACAGTAGTAACTAGCTCTTATATAGGACTTTTCATGAGTCGTGTTTTACAAAGGAAGTATTAGTATACCCATTTTACAAATGGAGAATCTGAGGCCAAGCGAGGTGACTGACTTGCCCAGAATAGTACTAAATTAACAATAATATTAATGAGACATTGCCTGAGAGGCAGTATCTTTGCATGTAAACAGTTTAACCAGTCTATGAGTGGCCACAGAGAAGGAAGAAGTAAGGAGATATGAGGGGGACTTTCCTATGCAACATTCGCAAAGGATGGAGTTCTCATTCTTGGCCCAAAACACACATTAAGCATTAACTAAATGCAACTTGCTGTATATAATATAATATTAAAATAATAATGTAATATAGAAGAGGAATCTGTTGAAAGATTATTAGAGGTGGACATATATGTAATTATAATTTTCTTTTCACCCCCAAAAGAGAAAAAGTAAGGGAGCAAGGTTGTGGCTACAGGCTGAATATGCGGTCGGAAAACTCCATTAGGCCCAAAACAATTTTCATTCATTTTTCACTTCTACTTGGTGTTTTTGAAGCCTGAGAAGCACAGTGACACTTTTTCTTTTCTTTGCACTTTGTTTACTACAACTTCCTCAGAGAAGGTAAGATTGACCCCAGAGATGCTGTTAAAGAGAATCCGGAAATATCTCTACCTGAATTTTTTTCCAGCAGCAGCCTTCAGCAAATACAAGAGAAAAAGAAACTGACATTGTTTAACTTCAGATGTTCTCCATAGAGCTGTGCTGGAATTAGGCTACCGGACCTTGCTGGGAGAGATTCAGTGATTCAGGACAACATATGCCTAGCTTTCAAACCATCCATATCATAGATCATGGCACCTTTGGCTGACGTTAGGCCCCAATTTAAAATAATATGTATTTTAAAATATATTGAAATAACATTCAAAATCAAGATAATAAACAGTTTAGTTTAATATCCAGGTATGTGGTACATAAATTCCCTATTAGCACCAATGTCTACACTTGCAAGTTAGTTCGAATTAAGGAAGCTTAATTCGAACTAACTTAAGCCTTGGCCACACTAGGCTTTCATTAGTTCAAATTAAGGGTTTCCTTAATTCAAATTTATAAATTCGATTGCTTAGTTCGAGCTAACCCTTAATTCGAAACAGTTAGTTCAAATTAAGTCAATGTGGCCATATTAGTTCGAACTAACTGCTTAGTTCGAACTAATCGGCAGATTGACCTTCATGCAACTGACTAATTCAAACTAAGCAAGTGCCCTACATGGACATGGCTAGTTCGAACTAGCATTCTAGTGGGGCCATGCTAGTTCGAATTAAGTTAATTCGATCTAACTAAAATTGGTTTGAATTAGTTAGCTCGAATTAACTAATTCGAACTAGCTTTTGTAAGTGTAGACATAGCCAAAACTAGCTGCTATAAACTTCAAGCTATGTTTCCCCACTCCATCAGCTGCTTTTATGTCAGTCACATACAATAGTTTTCTATGAAAGAATTGTCCGGTTGTTGGCTGAGGGTCACAATTACATAAGTTATATTTGGGTTTCAATAAGGCAATAGGTGGTATATCATATATAATGTTTGAACAAAATTGATAAAAGTACAGTAGTATGAACTTACACCTAGCTATAGACTATGAGCAGGAAATGATCATTAACTTAATGACCACTATGTAAGGAATTGCTTAAAATAATGTTCTTCATAAACAAGAATCAAGACTAAAAAAATTCATTAAAATCTTGATGCGTAAATATCAACTATTTATGCAGAAATAATTCCCATTGATTTAAATGAGAGTTTTGCCTGAGTCAGAAATCTTTGAAGGCCAAAAATGACTTAATTTATTATTGTTTAAAAAATGTGAAGAATAACATATGCGCAGTACTATAGATTGGGACTCCAGAAACTAGGGCTTCGTGATGTATTATGTAATGAGATTAAATTAAAATTAATACAAAGCAACTCATTCGGAAGAAAACATCTTTGACAGCAGACAAGTGGGTTAGACAGGCAAATTCACAATTTGTCTGAGTAACTTATGATGTAACAAATAGACTTTCTGAATCTTTTATTCCTTCCAAGTCCTACTGTTTGGAATCATAGACTGTGGTTACCGAACCATGTTTCCAGCCAGTCTGTGACCATAGATTCCACCATCAGGTTTACATGTGGAGGGTAAGAGGAAAAGCTCCTGCTGTCTCTCAGTAATACATGGCTGCTCTTTGCCATCTCTGAAATTACAAGGGGTAGCATGAAGGGATAGATCTACACTTCTTTCGATGAGTCTATTTAGTCTTTGCATATCTAAGGGATTTCACTTTCTGGGATATAAATCTGGGAACTCCCTGGAACAAATCAAAAGGCATAGACTACAAAAGGGGGACACCATCATTGGAAGTATTCAAATGCAGGCTAATAAGAAACCAGATGAAATAATACAAGAAAGCATTCTGCACAGGGCTTGGAATCAAACTGAATAACTACATACATCTCTTCAACTATAATCTAAGAGTAGAAGATTGAAGAAAAATATATTTATTAAAATATAATTATATATATAATATAAATATATAATAAAATAATATTTATTTATTATTACAGTTTAGTAACATCTGCAAAGCCTATGGCTTGTGGGCCAGATATTCAGCTATGCTGAACTCTCGCTCTAAGTTGTGCCCAACTAGCTATTGTCCCAAGACACTGATCTGAGAGCAAAGGACACTGCCGTGTAGCAGTGCTAAGGCCCCAGCTCCTTTTTTTCTGGTAAAGCCTCCACACTGTGTGTCATGTGAGTGGCAAAGAGTTTCTGTGTCAGCTTTGACTTACCCAAGATTCCTCTTGTATTAGAGTGAGACAGTGTCAGGAGCATGGGCCTGGTGTAAAATTTGAGGCCTGAACCAAAGGCTGTAAACCAAAGTCAGGCCAGGTACTAAAGAAAATTACTTACAAGTTCACTGTCCAGTATATGAACTTGGCAATGTTGTTGCTAGTGTACTAGGTGGGAAATATTTATGTAAATATTTCAGATAGCACAAATACATCCAAATCTATTACAAGACAAGATGCCTTGACAAAATAATGGATAGGAATGTTTGGTTCAAGATATCCGGAACAAGGGGAGGTAACAAACAGCTGTCATAAAATACATACAGTGATGTGTAAATTATGTATTACAGTTTATCTCATCCTATAAATGTTGAGATACCTTGCCTTATTATTTTGTGTAGTCGGGGAACAGCAAAATCTTTTGCTGCGGACTGAGCTACTCCTTGCCATGGGTGCCAGGACTGTGTTTCCAGGGCAATAAACCTGGCCAGGTTTCTTTTTCACCAAAACGTGCCTGTGCTCTTTCTTTCTGAGTAACATTGAGGTTTGCTGAATTAACATGCAGCACTATCGACTAATGAGATTGGCTCTCCAGGGACAGAAGCACCAAGGCAATGACATTCCAGCCTCCAGCATTTAATCACAGTAGGTAATACTATCAAGGTCTGCTAAGTTAGCTATCTGCACAGAGATGAATAGGACACTGACTCGCTCCTTTCCCTGCCCTGCTGACCCCAGCCCCCAGCTGGGCAACAGGCCCGGCCAGGAAAAAATAAGTGCTGGTACGCAGTAGTAATGCATACCAGCAGTAAAAAAGCCCTGGGAATAAGCATCAACAGACCAAAATCTGACATTGTGTTTAAAACTGTATAATACAGAATAAGGTATACGGCAAGAGATAAAGTAATCCAATATAAGCAATCAAAAGCAATGTCAAATTAGATACACATCAATCCAAGTGTCACTTGCTGGTCATTGGCAATGTACATGTTGTATGAATGACTGCCTTGTACTGGATGTTTGACAGCATACTACCATACATGTCACAAAAGTTAATAAATGTTGCATAAAAATCGTACGCATACTTTAAAATGAGCTTTCTCCTACTGAGAGAACTTAAATTACTTTACGTCAATTTATTCATTTCACTTAAAGTAAGAAAGAAAAGAAGTTAAAATACTAAGGGGATCATCTGGATCAACATCCCTGAGAAAAATGTGGAAAAAAATAAAACGAGGCCAGAGATAGGCGCCATGTTTTTTCTTTCAAGGATAAACACAGTGAAAAACTTTTAACATCTCTTTTAGTGTTTCAGCTTTTCCCATCAAATTCTTTAAACTTCAATTATATTAGCTTTGCCAATCAGTTTTACAAATATTTTGTCACCTGCCATTATAAATTCCTAGCATTTCTCATTTTACCAAAGTGACAACTGCCTCTAACACTTATAAATATTGAAGACCATTTTCTGCATAATTACCTTGTGAAGTCTGTCATGTCCATCATAATCACACACATCCTCTTAGCCAAAACAATGATGTCATTGCTAGTATCATCCCATATTTCAATCTCTGCATCAAGCTTTCTTTTGACTTTCTTGAATTCAGCCACTTGCTCAGCTATCTTTTCTTTTTCAGCCTCTGGCAGCTGAGTCATCTTAGCCTGAAACATAAAATAATTTGATTTGCAAAATATCTGTCTGTTCTTTCTTCTTGGCACGATCATTGGATATTACTAAATATAGGTTTTAAATATACATAGGCCTGAAGCACTGTCTCCAATCTGAGAGCCTTTGAATTTCACAACTGTGCTTTATCTCTATAACAATATGAAATGAAATTCTGAAATATAATACTTTTGAATTTGAGAACACAGAGATCAGTTTCATGCTTTGAAATTCAAGTCCATCTCTAATTCTGACCTTCTAACCAAAGATTGCCCCTCTTATTTTTTTAGTGGTATTCATCAGTTGTCTTTAGAATTTTCTGTGTGGATTCTAACAATGGGAAAAGTCAACCAACTTTCTATGGTCAGTTCTCATCTCCCTTAAGAAAGTCATGATGAGAAGCATATCAGAATCTCCTATCAGTTCAACCAACAACACTCTGAGGGCAAGCTATATCAAAAAAAGACTAAGAATAAACTATTAATTATTGTACTCTATGAGCATAATAGCAAAAAACCATCAAACCCACATATTCAGAACACTGATGATGCAGATATCTTCTTGAATATGAAGGTGAGCTGGGTGATGACACAAAAACTACTTAATCCTTGTGAATAAAACTTGCTGTTCTGCTTTGTTATACTTTGTGGCTCCTTTTACACATTTTTTGTGAACTTTTATGCAAATGATCTTTTCTTCATCACAATATTCAGACATAAAAGTATCCCAAACAGGGATGCATATTTTTTATTGTATTCTCACCAGATTAGCCCTTCCAGCTATTTGGAAAGCTCTTTCTGGATTCAAAGCTGGACAGGGTCCTGTAAAACAGATCATCCAACTGAGTAGGAGGAAGCTCTGCTACCTAAAATATCTCTTTTTCCCCCTATTTAATTGGTTCTACCACCATGATTTCTCCCCACTGAATGAGGATGTGTGCACATGGTACCATATATATGCACTGTGCCCTGAATTCAAGAAATGGCAAGACAGATCAGAAATACTCATCTGATCAAATTAATTAGCTTTTGTCCTGTAGATTTTGTTTCAAAGATTTGTTTTTGAAAGATGTGTGGACATCCTTTTATCCAAAGCAATGCCCAGCAACTCAAATCTAGAGCTCCACAAGTAGCATGAAACTCAGAAATCACAGCATGGTCATCCTCATCATGCATTGCAACATAAACTAATCAGAAATCACAAACCACATTACAGGATTCCCTCATAAATTTAGAGTATCCTCAGTATTACAGATATCAGAAGTCATAGCCCCTAGTTGCTCAAGGAACTAATTTCTCCTTAGTCTCAGTCCCAATGTGATCTCGTAACTTGGGCAAGTATGTTGGCCTTTTCCACAGCCAAACACAGAAGCTCGGGGAATACAAAGCAACTTTCCACATGCAGAAAAAGAAAAGAAGGATGTAGAAATTAATCAGGAGATTCCTCCACCCACCCCTTTATAGATTTCCCATGCACACAAAGATACAGATGAAAACAATTGTAACATTATCAAGCCCAGTAACAAACAAAGCAAAACAAACAAAAAAATGCACACACACCAAAACCCAAAGAAAAACAACGGGTAAAGAGAAATATTTCTGATATGTTGGCTGGCCCTAGTGCCACTTACTCTCATCCATCCTCTTTGTGGTTCTAACACTGGATGAATCCACTTGGGTCTGAGAAACAATGAGGACAAGACCAAAGTCCTTCAGGCTGTCCCAAAGGAATACGCTCCATACACTGAGCTCTCATGTCCTGCTCTGAGAGAAGTATAGTCACAGATTGTTACTGCTTGGTGTTTGGATCAGGCCCCTGCCAAGCTGATAAGCTTATGCTTCCATTTGTTTATATCTCTAACTGCCTCAGGAGGTAAGAACCAATGGCATATTTAAAACTTGGGTCCATAAACCAAGCAAAGCCAAAAGCATTATGTTCTGTGCATTCATCTGAGGCAATATACAGCACTTTTGGGGACAAGTCTAGATCTCTCTTGACATTTTCTTGGTTGTACCATGCATATAGCTCACATTTTTCTCCAATAGGAAGATCAGTAGTATGAATTGGCTAACCTTAGAGTCATCTCTGCTGATGAGCATCAGGGCAACTGTCAAAAGCCCACAGGACACTGCAAAATTAATATATGTAATGTTGTATGAGAAATGGGGAACATACCATGGTTCCCTGTATAACCTCTGTATATACCGTATTTTTCGGACCATAAGACGCACCTGACCATAAGATGCACCCAGTTTTTAGAGGAAGGCAAAGAAGAGAAAAGGAAGGGAAGAGAAAGGAAGCCGAAGAAGAGAAAAGGAAGGGAAGAGAACGGAAGGAAAGAAGAGAAAGAAAGAAAAAGAAGGAAAGAAAAAGGAAGACAAAGAAGGAAAAAAGAAAGGAAGAGAAAGAGGAAGAAAAAAAAGAAGGAAGGCAAAGAAGAGAAAGAAGGAAAGAAAAAGGAAAGGACAGGGGAGAAGGAAGGAGAGAAAGGGGGGGAGCATACCCCAACCCTGGAGGCTGATCCAAAGAAGGAACTGGGAGGCCGAGGCCATGGGTTGCCCCGGCCCCGGCCGCGGGAAGCCGCCGGCGGGGGGGAGCATACCCCAGCCCTGGAGGCTGATCCCGGCCCGGTGCTGGGAGGCCGAGGGTTACCCCGGCCCCGGGAAGGAGGTGGACGGCGGGTGGGAGCCCAGGAGCCCGCCGCTGCCGCAGCCACCCCTCTGGCCCGGCCGCGTGGGGCAGGCAGGCAGGCGCCCGCTCCCGACCCTAGCCTGAGTCTGCCTGTCCCAACCTGAGGGCGGGGAGGGCCAGCCCAGAGGTCGGGCGCAGGCCGGGTGTGCCGCGGCAAAGCGGCTGCCCCGGGGGTTGGAGGGAGCAGCGCTGGACAGCATTCGGACTATAAGACGCACCCTCATTTTCCCCCCACTTTGGGGGGGGGAAAAGTGCGTCTTATAGTCTGTAAAATACGGTAACCTCTGTACCTGGAGAGCTGAAGCAATGAAACAATCAAATAAAATGCACAAATAGAGTTGACTGAACCTATTTGCAGATAAGATTGTTTAAGTACATACAATGCAATTACTAAGTGTGAATGTGACAAAAAAGAAAAATTGAATAAAAAGTCCACTAGAGAATATGACTTACACACCTTTCTTCCAAAATCATGGAATCCAGTCTTTTTAAAATAAGAGATATATAGATACAGAAAAATATAATGATCCTTCTTATTGAAAAGAGTAAAGGAAAAGATTTAAATGTCATAACATTGTACACACTTGCTTGCCACCTACCATCTCTCTCTCCCTAAGAGGTTTTCCAACCTTCATTTTAAGAACTGAGATCCAATCATTTGTTTAGGCACTTATCCTGTTTAGAAAAATTATTTCATCCAGCAGGGGGGAAAAAAACAGACATTAGCATGTGATGTAGGTGATCATACACACTCCTTGAGTAGCAAATCACAAATATCACATAAAAAAGGAACAACCTTGGGGCAAAGTAATAACCATCAGATACTTGATTGCAGGATATGGGTCAGAATGAGCAGATCACAAACAATCCATTTAGGGTTGCCAGTTTTGATTAGACATATCCCTGGAGGTTTCATCCCATGACAATCTTTAATTAAATATTAATTTCTGAAGATTCCAGGGCAATCCTAAATCCATTGGCTAAAGGTGTTCCACTCAAATCATTTGAGCAGATACAAACTCAGAATAAATATATACAAAACACTGATGTGCTGAAAATTTGCAAACAGAAAAAGGGGTTAAATGTTGTCAGAGACCCAACATCAGTTCCAGTCCAGGTGGGATTTTCTTGCAGAGTGGGCCACTGAGTCTGAACATGGAACCAACTAGATTTCACATGTTCTTGTATTTAACTTTTATAGTATTGAAAATTCTTAGCATTTAATTCTGGGTTGAAGCTCTAAAGCTTTCTTTTGTTCTTGAAGGGATATTAATGTGCAACTTGCCACTGCCACGACACCAGAAAAGATATCATATCCTCTTTTAGAGAATGCTCTGGAAAATATATTCTTAGATTGCTTGAAATGCCCAACATAACTGCTATTCACACATCCCATGAGAAAGAGACTGCCACTTCTGTAACGTTTTCATTTAAAAAGCTCATTTGAGTGTATATATGTATTTTTACTATCTCCTGGTATTGTACACTGCTGACAGTTAAAATGCTTTTAATGGCTACTCCCTTTAACAGCAAGATTGTCAGTTAGCAGTCTGCCCCAATTACCATGCAATGTGTACTTGAACTGTCCCAGGAGCAGAGCAGGGAACTGACTAACTTAGAGTAACAGTGTGGTCCCTGCTTCCTCCTTGCTTCACAGAATAAGTTATCTACTATGAGTCTATATCAGAAGTATATTACTTCCCCTGCCCTGCTGACTCAACTATGCTGGCTAGACCATTAGGAGAAGGTAAAGCCAAGGCTCGCCAACCGACAGGAATTCTGGGCCCCAGGACAGAACAGCCCCGCACTGCCTCTTCTGTCTGTGCCCCCCCCCCCCACAATTCTCCCTGCCCCACCCCAGACTCCGCTCCCTCCCTTGCTCAACCCATTCACCACCATGGCCCTCTCCCTCAGTCCCCCTCCTTTCTTCCACACACTCCCTTTCCCCAGACAATGAGCAATAGCTGGGAGGGTTGGTGATGGGATGGGGACGGATGTGGCAAAGAGTGGCAGGTGGGTGAGCAGGGGAGAAGGGATGTATGTAGCAGGTGACAGGGTTGAGCAGGGAGGGAGGACACAGCTGCAAGCAGACCAAAGAGAAGGGGGCTGTGGAAGAGAGAAGGGGGCCAACCAGGCAGGTGAGTTGGTGGGGAGGGATACAGTGGTGAGTGGGCCAAGCACATGAGGCCTGAGGCAGGGGTGAACTATGAGCAGGGCCATGGGCAGAAGAGGCAATGAGGAACTGTTCTGCCTTGAGGTGGGATGGAAAGGGGACGCTTTCCCCCCTGCTGCCCAGGGCCCTTTTAAAATTGCCCCCAGTCAGGAGGCCTAAACCAAGGATGCGCCCACTTCCACTGTCCAACTTTAGAAGGAGGGGAAATAGTGGCATTGTGCTATTACTTCTCTCTTCCCTTGGATTTCAAGCCAGTGAAAACATTTCAAATGTGTCCAGTGTAACTTGAAAATTAACATCTATGCAATTGAAAAACCCAATAAAATGTAAGAAGAAAAGTTATCACAAAAATATTTACAAAATGCTTCCATTCATATTATTCAAAATATTTTAAAATTAAAAAGTCATTAATTTGATAAACTGTTAATATTTGCTGCAAGACCTGAATTTTGTAGTACAAGAAAAATCCATAAACTCTTATGGATTGCATCACCACGCGATATTTTTCCTTATCTGAAAACACTGCATTTCATTTCCATCAGAAAACTTGGGAAAGCTCACATCAACTAAATATGAATTATTTTAACTAGTGCTGGCAGGTTGAAGGAAACATAAATGCAGACATGGTTCAGTTACCAGTCAGATGAAAAGAAATCTACAGCTATGGTGAGTAAATTATTTAAAGTTGTGCAGATTAGTTTAGTGGGAACAGAAAGCAGCCTTTCTCCAGTCTTGAATTCTAGCAATTCTATTCACCATTAGCCAAATAAATTGAATTCAGTGCAAAATGGATTCCGTGGATGAGGACATTTAGAGAGTACTTTGATGCTAAGGCTAATGACTCAGTCACTTACAACCCTAACTGGTAATAGATATGAAAGGCAGTGACTATTGGATTTTCTACCATGGAGTCTTGCTTCTCATAAATCATACAAGGTAGTCAGACACTGGAGCTCTTGATCTCTCAGGGATTCTCCCTGATGTCTACTCCACAGAGTCGGAAACTACAGGTCAAAACTAACGTTTCTGTACTGTCAGCTGAGCCAGTATTTTAAAAGATAAACTGACTCAAAGCACTCTACAAATAATTTTTAAAATTCCATATTTGGAGCAGAAACTTGATATCTTCTGGTACTCTCTCTCTTATACTGCTTTGGTCTATGAAACATTGTTATTTGTTTATGGACTCAGACCAACAAGCCACGTCTACACTATCAGCCAAAATGGGAAAATACTCCAATCACGGAATACAGTACGTATGTGTCATCAGGTATAACAACCACTCCAAGATATGGGAAAGACAGTTGTATGAGTTCTCCCTTCCACCTTCAGGATTAAAGCAACTCAAACTATAATTTTAAAAATAAAATAATATGACTTCTGCAGGCTGGGTGGCCTTCCTGTGAATGACTTTAGTACTGAATCAGCTGCAAAGAGTGAAGGACTAAACAGCCCCATGCACATGGAGAAGATCATCATCAAAATGCTGTGTTGGAGTCTTGCATGCCAAACCCATTACAAAATAATTTCTTTTCCATGATTTATGGTTAAGAGTTTGCATAGGATTTAGAGACCCAGAATGCTTTAAAAAATTACCCCTAAGTTTTCTTATCACAACGAGGCCAAAACTAAAATCAGCGGGTTGGATACGCTGGCGCATTCAGACAATTTTGCATTGCTCTACTGGAACAAAGTAATTTGAAGCACGTAACAAATTCAGTATAAAAAAGGTAGAGGAGACACACCCTAGATGCTCCTATGCCCCTTCCCCTGCCTGTGACCAGTTTAGAGGGGCACAGCCAACCTGGTCCTATTCAGATCCCTGGCTGTCTTACGGGTCATTAGAACCACTGGAAGTCACCATAGCTAGAGCAGCTTTCAGGTGACGGGACAAATGGCAGGATGACGCCAGGCTTCTGGAAACATGGAGCAGGCTTAAAACTGATTTTGTATAATCTCCCTAACATGTAATGAGCACTCCTTCAGGTACAGCCAGGATTTAACTCAATCTCATTATCAGTTGAAAAAACAAGTAGTTCTTAGATTGATAACATAAAAAATAATTAAAAGAAAAGAATATTGTCTTGGAGGTGTTACTGGAAAGCAAGCAGCAGGACAGGCATTCTACGTAAATACCCTGGGGTGCGTCTATGCTTACAAATTAAGTCGACTTAAGGAGGCTTAAGTTGACTATTTACTCCGCGTCTACACTGGGCTTTCCTTAAATTGACTTAAGCTGCTCCTTAAGTCGAATTAAGGAAAAGTTAGTTCGAATTAATAACACCTCGTTTTAATTTAAACTACTGCTTATTATCAAGTTGACTTAAGCCAGTGGAGACGTGGAGTAGTGCCTAGGTGGACCTTTTTAAGTCGACTTAAAATGTTAAGTCGACTTCATAAGGTCGAAAAGGGGCCACATGCACACTTGAAAAGTTAACCCCACTTCTGTTAAGTCGACTTAATAAGGTCAACTTTAAGTCGACTTAAAGTTGACCTTAGTAAGCTGACTTAACAAAAGTCGACTTAACTTTTCAAGTGTAGACATAGCCCTGAAGTCTAAGAATCCATGCAGACCTCTGGCCTCCATAGTCCTGAGTTGATGGCTCACTTTCATCCCACTACTAACCTTCTAGTCTCTCAAATGTGACACAGCACTTGCATGGCCACTTACATTAAAGTAACGGATACATTTTCTAATATAGAGACTGTTAATATAACACTGTGGTCACATTGCAACTACAATATAAATACACTGTGGTTATTTTTGTTTATAACAAATTACTACTAATTCATATAACTGGAAGGTTAAGAAGGTGACTGAATTACTTACATTACTCTTTTGGTTTTATATGTAATGCATGTATTTTTGGAATTCACATACATTAACTAGATTTTATTTACATTGCAATTACTCTGTCACACAGTTAATTTTCCCAGTTATATGAATTACCGGCAATTATAGGTTTCACAAAGCATAACTATGATGTAATTACAGCCACTGGATTAGAAATGGTAACAGACAATTTTGTGCAGTATTTTCCGTTTATTTTAAACTATAAAAAAGCATGAAATTAACCAAATATACAGGCAGACCAAACTCAAAATAAGCTCTTTGTAGCTGAGGAAGTGGCTATTTGCTTGTAATTTGGGGAGTTTTTCTAGCTGAGAGTAATGCAAGAAATTAAATGGAAAGAAAGAAAAGAGCAAGGGGTAGAGAGTGAGGAAGGATCAAAAGTAGAAGAGAGTATTGTCTATTTTACATAGCAAATATGTAACTATTGTATCTCCCATCTTCTATCAGTTGATGGAGAGGGCTAACTTACACCTCTGTCCACAGCTTCAATAGTATTTTGAGAGTAGGAATGGAGATATATGTTTGCCAAGGTAAGAAAAAGGAAATTTTAACAGAACCATGAAGTATGATGCTTTGCTTGTTCACTCATGATATTTTCCAGGTGGAATATGAAAAGTTATCCACTGCAACAAAGAGGCCAGGGAAAATCATGAAGCGCTGACCCTGACTTTTCTTTAAGTTCTCTGATATTGCTTTGAAAACATATGTAGCAACAAATCACAACATTACATCTACAGCTTTTTAAGTGTGGTGTGATTTTGTATCAAGATAGACAATGCAAAGCTAAACTTGAAATGAAGATTTAAATTGAAAGTCTGTAAATGCAGGTTTATTTTGCCCAACAAGTGAAAATGAGTTTTCATTACTTCCATAATAAACGCAAATAGTTACAAACTTCTCCACTACAATAAAAAAAGTTATTACTTCATTAGGAAGTTGAGGGTGGTGGCGGAGAACCAGTCTGCTCACATTTTGGTTCTTTTAGAAAAGAAAAAAGAATTACTGAATTTGGTAATATATATTACTTAGCCTGTGTAGCTACAGTTAAGGAAACTGTAGTATAGACGCAGAGTAAATTAAGTCGACTTAAGATGGCTTAAGTCGATTTAATTTACTAGTGTAGACGCACTCTAGGAAAGTAATACAAAGAACATAACAAGTTGAACCATTTTTGCAAGGTGTACAGGAGTAGAGGAAGTTACCAGAAAGGTTCAATCAGACTTCTACAAGGGGGGGACTGGCAAGTCAGACAGCAGTAATGATATCATGATACTCTGCTCCAGTCCAAGAGTGTATCAGATTTAAGCTGTCTGGACAGGAGAGTGATCAGAGACAGTACCAATCTCTGTGCGTGTGACAATGTTACTAGGAAAATACTCTGTGTGATTTCAGCCAGATATTGGGGCATTCTACACTGGATTTGAACACCCCCATTACAGAATGTAGGCATAAATCTAATAATGTTCACTGAGACCATAAAGCAGTCCACAAGAACACACAATTTCAAAGTAATTAACCCAAGAAATAATAGATAGTTTCAGCTGATTGTGGATGATAAGCATCACAGACCTGGAAATTAACAGCTTTCTTTATTTGAACATAGTTATTTTCTTCCATTTTTTTTCCCCAAAAAAGTTTTGAAAAAAATGTTCAGTAATTTTGGTGTTTCTTTCCTTCTTCTCTAATGTTTCCCTCTTGTTTCCAGTTGGACAAGTAACAAGTGATAGAAAGTATTTCCCCCTGTCTCTCTTTTTAGCTTTCTCCTCTTTTTCCACTGTGGGAGTAGGGAGAACATAAATGGAGAGAAAGTAGGTTTCCCTACTAGTTTAAAAAATTCAAAAAAAATCATTTTTAAATTTCATAGAAAAATGAAAAAGTCAAAAACTTCATCATTGACAAAATAGTATTTCTTAATAAAATAACTTGACATTTAAAAAAACCTCACCGCCCTAATGAGTATATTCTACTGATATTTGGTATAAATGATGAGGGGAGGGGAAGGAAAACAACTAAGAGGACGGTAGCAAAGGTTAAGATAAGTAACCATATGGTATTTTAACTTCCATCTCCTTCATGCCCTTGTGTATAAATGACACCGAAACAGACACAATTACTGATTCCAATCTTGCACCATCTTACACATTACTTTTTAATGAAGCCTATTCTATTTCTCTAATTTTAGACATCTCCCTTTTATTGCTCTGCCAGTGAAATTCAATCCTATCCTGGAGGGGACTTACCTCAGGACAGGAGCGAGAAAGTTAGTTCAGTTCCCATGTCGCCGTTGCCCATTCTTTCGACTGGGGAGCTCCCTAGGAAGGGTGTCAGTAAGTGACAGCTGTTGTTCTGTTTATGATGTAGGCAGGTATTCAGCCACAAAGAGTCAGACTGGGGCCACCAAACTCATTTTGCACAGAAAACCGAGCAGCTGCCAGTGATAGCACCCCTTAAAAACTTCAAACCCGAGCTATATTTTAAACCTAAAGACGGAAAACTACATAACACATTGCTAATGCACTGAGTCATCCAATAACTCTAGTCCCCTCCTTTCCTGAAATTATGAGACAATATGAGTTATGCAGGGAAATGTGATGCTTTTGATAGATCATGGCTCTTGACAGGGATTATTGAGCTCTGTATTAAATGTTAAAACCACTATTAGCAGAAGCACTTAAACTCACAGAAGAAAGTTATTGGTACTATGCCCTGAATTCTTGTCATTAGGATTTCAAGATTTTGTGTTGCTTCTGGCAAAATTAAACTTATGAAAGGATTTTTTTTAAAAAGTTTTTTAAATCATGAAGCTACCAAAATTTTCCTGTTAAGAAAGTTAGGCCAAAGGGAACCATAACTAAATGAAAATAACAATGTATGTTTTACATAAAGGATTTTTTTTATATAATTCTTTTTTTTAACCTAAAAATGAATAGTTGCCATATTTGATGATAAGTTGATTTCTATTGGAGGCATTTCTTTCTGTGTCAAAATGTGATGCAAGTACCTTTAGACGTTGCCATTGAATTACAGTGTTTTTCTTGTCATCATCATCATCATCCCTGTTGCATTTGCTAAACGTTTACTGGGCTTTTTGTCGACATTGGATTATTTTTTAGCTTTTTGCAGGTATCTTATAAATAGTTTCTGTTTTCCTTTATTACAGCTACATAATAGCAATTTAAAAGATCAATACAATCTTTAAATAAAAAGAAGTTCTAAACCTCAAGCAGATACACAGTTCTTTACACACAATGAAATGAACTAACATAAAAAGTCTACAGATTTTCTCATTTGCAATATTGAATACAATAGGTTAACTTTTCATTAGCTCCCAATGGTTGTGCAAACAAAACAAAGGACAAATCTATATAGAAAGAGACAGGCACACCTTATCTATGCTCATCAAGAAGAAAGCAGTGTAGAAGAAACTCAGAGATTAAGCGTAAGCAGGATGTTGCTTGAGAGAAAGCATAATCTTTTGTAAACTGATGTGTGCATGCCCTGAAATACTGCCCACATTTTTATATGAATAAGTAACTCATATCAGAAAGACAACAGAGTCCTGTGGCACTTTTAAAGACTAACAGATTTATTTATCGCATAAATCTGTTAGTCTTTAAAAGTGCCACAGGACTCTGTTGTCTTTCTACAATAGACTAACATGGCTACCCCTTTGGAATTTAACTCATATCAGTAACTTTTACATTAAATTGGATACTCATCTCCCCTAGGTTCTTCTTAACAGATGCTTAAAAATAAGCACTCTCTTCATCATGATTTACCAGGATGATATGCCACAATTTGTCTCAGTATGTGGTCATGATGGCATACCTTTCTTCAAACAAAATGACAGGGCAATGGGCTCTGAAAATTTTCATTCAAATCACTATAGATCCATAAGAACAAGAATATTTTGTACGCAATGGAAAAATGTGAAATGGATTGGCATAATTCCACTGAATTTCAATGAAACTGTATCACGATCTGGCCCTACGTCTTTTATTCAAGAGTGTGAAATTGCTTTTACAAGCATTTAATTGTTATTATTTTCTGTAATTGCTAAAAGATCTTAAAGCTAAGTTAAATTAAACCTCATAACAACCTTTTTTGGTCCTCTAGGTATAGCTCCACTCTTTTGAGAGATAGGGGAGCTGAGGAAAAGAGGAATGCAGTAACTTTCCAGAGACCACATACAAAACCACTATTTAGATGGAGGGCACAGTGCTGTGATTTGCCAAGGGCTACATAATATTGCATGCTGCTCTGATAAGGGATTTGATCAAACTGAAATTAGCCTGTGGTTAAAAAGTAGATATTTTGTGGAGCCTGAACTCAGCCCTGATGATAGGAGTTGACGTTGCTCCCTAGAGTCTTGGCACCAAACAGAAAATAAAAAGGAGTTTTGGCTCCAGACAGAAAGTATGACTTGGGTATTGGCCCAGATGTGGCTCCAACAGAGGTGCTATGCACATTTATACTAAGGAGATGAGCTTTCACTAGCTTCATACTGAAAGTTCAATATTCTAAAATTTTACTAAAAGAAAAATCAATATTTCAAGGGGAGTGAAGTTACACTGAACAAACTCATGAAAAATGTAACATTTTACTGAAAAGCTTTCTCTCTAACTTCACCTAGCTCTTTCAATGAGACCTTGGCATTATGGTACCATTTATTAGGCACAGGCATTCTACTTAAAGAGACAAAATATACCCCAAAACACTATAGTTCTTTTTAATAGAAGTGTCAGTTTAACATTCTACACCATAGGCCTAGTAAATACTCTGCGAAATTAACAATTGTTTTCTCGTTTTTAAATTAGATCTGCACTGAGATATACAAAACTATAGCTGGATTTATTCAAATAACACCTAGTAAATTTATATAACAACTGTGATTAACTCTTTATGGCTATAATGTGAAATCACTGTTTTCTTTTCTTTCTTTATTTTATACATTATTTATTTGTAATTAAAGCTGGCTCAAGATGTATTTTTTATTTAAAGAAATAGAATATTATTCATTGTTATTCACATTTTTTACTGATAATTTTTATTTTAATGATAAATTGCTTAACTTAGAATTCCTTCACAAGAACAGTAATACAATTGTGTTGATGTATTGTTGTTGTTATTTTTTAATATCTTTCAACGATTTTTTAATTAGATTAGTCGGATACTTACTCTGTCAGTTTTCCCTTCTGCTTGAACGCTTGTATGACTGTGTTTGTCATAGTCCTCTCCAAGGTCCAATACATCTTCCAGTTCTTCTGGTGTCTAAGAGAAAAGCATGAGAAAAGCTGCAGTATTTTATGATTAGCAACTGCAATATTAGATAACATTATAAACACATTAAACTTGTTGTAAGTGACCTCTTCAGACAAAAACAAAAATCAATGTGCAGGTATGCTATTAGTAAATATTTTTTTAATAGTCTGGAAAATTGTAGATTATATTATAATAGTCACTTTACAGTAGTGGTTTCTGTTTTGGAGATGACATTTAGTATAGTTGTCTGTGTTTACGTGTATTCTACTCTGGCATTACTGCTCCTAGAAAGGTTATATTACAGGGAACCTCTGTGTGGTCAGATATGAATGAGATTTAGCCAGGATTTTCATTATTAAAAGAAAGCTTTTCAATTTCTCTTTACTTCAAAAAAAATCTATATATGCCCACCCACCATTGTTACATAAGAAACAGAGCAACTGCCACAGTGGATCAGACCAGTGGCCCATCTAGTCCAGTATCCTATCAGGGATGGTGCCCACATGTGGTACTTCAGAGGATAGCAGACAGTTATGATATAGCCTCCCCAAAGAGGAAATTTCTTCCTAACCCCCCAGTTATGACAAGAGTTGGATTATGCCCAGAAAGAAACATGACCATTTGTTTTCTTTACCTTTCTTTTTCAAAAATAAAAGTTATCCTGTCTAATGCAACCCTAGCTGTTCTCATTATCTATCTAAATGTCCAATCATTTTTTAATCCTATTGAACTTTTGGCCTCAGAGATACTTAAAGGTATAAAGTGCCATGGGTTAATTATGCAGTGTGAGAAAGAATATTTCACCTTTGTTTTATTGAACATCTCTTAGTTCCTGCATTATTTGAAAGGGCAAATAGGAGACCTCAATTTGCTAGTTTATACACCACTACAGAGATTCTCTTATTCATTTAATCTGTAGGTTAAACAGGCCCAGTATTTCTAATTTCCTTTCACATGGAAGCCTTCTCATGTATCTAACCATTTTTGTTAGCTGTTTTGAACATCTGTATTCGAACACCTGCACATTATCTTTTTTTAGATGGAGTGGCCAGAAGTGGAGTGGCCATAACCTGTACATTATCCTTTTCTAGATGGAGTGGCCTATATTTGAATACCTCTGTGTTATCCTTTTTTAGCTAGAATGGCCAGTACTGAACAGCATATTTCAGGTAAGGGTGTATCTTCGATATATATAATGGCACTATCTTTTCCCAGATTTTTTTTTTATAGTATCAGTGGACATTGAGAAGCAGTTTTTATACCAGAGATAGCCATAATTCATGCCTAAGCATCCAGCTGTGTTAGGTTCTTAATGGTCACTCTTGCCCTAATATGTGAGTATCTCACAATCCCTAAACTATTTATCCCTTTAATACACATGTTAAGTACTATTTTACCAACAGGGAGCTGGGGGCACAGAGAAACTATCACAAATAAAGTTTGTTGAAGATCAGAGGACAGCACTCAAGTCTTCTGAGATTTGAGTACAACAGTAAAATTGAATCTTTGTCAGATACCCAAAATGAATTACACATGGGATGAATTTCACTCACTACACAAAATAATGTTTCTAGGAGATAAGTTACCTAGTGTATTGTTTGACAGCAGTAAATTGCAAGCTGTGGATAATATGTCCAGATTTAATAAGAAAATAATATGCACAGCCTCTACTGTATATATGATCAACTGTTTAGGCAAATTTGATCATAAAGCCTACAGCATTTCAGACACTCTTCATTTGTAAAACAAATAAAATATAAGTGGCTACAGTGAGCCAGAAGGCTCAGAGAATTAGCAATTTGTTGTAAAGTCTTTTAATTTTAGGTCACTGGTTACAATTTCAATGTAAGTCAATAATAACTTAAAGTTGTTACCATCTAAAATGCTATTTGATAGTTCACAGTGTGAAATAAGTCAGATTCCTAGTGCACAGATCTCCGTTAAGAGCAACCAACACCACAATTAGTTCTAACTGAGACCCTTATAGGCAGTCTCAGTAGAGAGGCCAAATATAGAAGGGCATAAAAACCAATGTACCAACAAGCTCCACAAAATTACATTGGCCAGATCACAGGGACAGGCAGTAGTTAGTTTTAGAGCTGTGCAAATAACTGATTTTTTGGTTTGCTGGCAGTTCTGAAAAATTGAAAATAGAGGGTTCATTTGTGTTCATCCAGAACATTTTTTAAAAGTATGTCTTTAGCGAATCAAAATATATCTTGTGGTGAATGAAATATTTATTTTTCATTTCAAGTTTTTACAAACTTTTAAAATAAAACTGAAGGAAATTTCAAAATAACAAGCTGTTTTAAATTAAAAAATTGAAATGTTTCCTTCCGAAAATGTAGAAACAATAGTTTTTATTTTATTTTTCATTTTAATTTGTTTCAACTAAAACAATTTGGTAAAGTTGACATGAATTTAGAAAATATTAAAGTGTATCCAAATTTGTATTTTCTGCCAAAAAATTCTGGGCATTAAATTTTGCCCAGATACAGACAGTCCTGATCTAATTTTAATATCCATAACAACCAAACAGAGCCAGAAATAATCCTTTCATTTTAAAGTTATGTGAGACTTTTGTTTCTTTTCCTAGGAGAACATGAGATATTGGATCTTAAGTTCACTACATTATGTACAGAAAACAATTGTAAATAATGTTTAGATTTTTCTAAGCAGTTTTTTTTTTTTTTTTTCTACCTCTGAGGATTGTATAGTTGGACTCATGGTAGAAAGGCAACAAGTAAAAGAAAAAAAAAGTACCTATAAAAATGTTTGAAACACAAACCTTTTCCAATAGTTTTTTAGTAAAATATGTGGTATATGGAGAATGTGTGGTGGTGTGGCATAAAGATTTTATTGGCATGAACTTGGGATGGTCTCATTATTCACAAGTGAGCTATTTAGATCACCCCAAATGACTTTCAGTAAAGCCTTTATAACACGCCAATCCATCATATATTCTGTACATACCACATATTTTACACAAAGACTATTTCAGAAATGTTTGAGAGTTTTTTTTCAAAATTTTATTGGTGCTATTTTTCATTTTTCTCTTCTTCTACAGCCAAATTGACTTAGTATCATAAGCCTAAATGGAGAGGCCTTGGAGGGTGAAGGGGAGAGGGAAATGACATTATTTTAGAAAGCTCTAAATAAAATATACCCTGAAATAGGTTTTCTATATATTATGTTACTATTCATGCCCAACTCAGTACCTTGGGGGCACACAAGTACATTGGGGGCAAAAGACTGAAATCTCTGGAACGGGGAGGAGAATTCCTAGCTTTCTAATGGGCACCATTAGAATGGCAAAAGCTTTGTAGCTGGATTCACCCTCAAATTCTGTTATGCTGAGGAACATTAGATTGCTTTGAGTCCCCCTTAGCACTGGGTTTTGTCCAGGCACCAGATTTGTCCCGGAATAAATACGAGCCTTCAGACTGACAGCTGAAAGACCCCGGCAGTCCTTCTTAAGGCTGGGATCAACTGGGCACAAATGTTCCCTGGCCCAAGTGCCTTTTTTCCTAGCCAAAGGAGACTCTCTAATAGTTCTATGACACTCAAGGATTATTCATCTGCACAAATCAATTCTTCCATTATCCAGATTTTCTGGGTTTAGCAATACTTAGCACTGTAGGAGCGGGACAAAGCTGCATCTGTATTCCAAAGAATCAGGGATCCCGTTTCTAGCACTAATGGGTTGTGAGTTATCAGAGCTTAAACCTAGCGTTAGTCAAGGGAAGAATATTTTCCTCTTAGAAAGAGTCTCTGATTTTTGGAGGGGAAATTCTCTACACATGGCAGAAATAGAAGGAAACATTTATCTGTAGCCCCCCTCCAATTCAATGTATTACATGGTTTTGTAATTTTTCATACTGGTTTCACCACCAAATATTTTGTATATATTGATATATAACATACATGCACACATATTTACCCACACAAACACAGTGTGTTTATAAATGCATATATGTTACATATATAAACCTATAAAATGGGAAATTTGGCCATAATCTAGTCATCTTATGTATTAATTTGGATTTCTACATAATAAAATTGTACTGAGTGTCTAAAGTACATTGTGTGCCTGTTTTGTTAGAGTATAAGGTACTTGGAGGAGGGACAAGATCTTCCACTATGTTTTGTGTACATCAAAAACAGGGACAGTGCTTAATAAACAATACATAATATAATGTCCTAATTTGCAAACAATTGAAGCTGTGTTTAAGACATCGAGATTGTGTTCATTCCTCATAAGGAGGGACATGGGAGATGCTTTCATAGCACTTTTTCCTACTTTACCGTAGTGTGAGCATACAGTTCCTGTTGACCCTGAATAGCAATATCAAAGGTTCGGAGTGCAAATAACCCTTTCAAAACTCCAGCTAGAACACAGTTCTCAACATAAGAGCTGGACAGAACATTTTCAATCAAATGCTGTTTCTTCTAAGACAAAATGTTTTGTAAAGATAAATTTTGCCAAAGTTTTCGTGTGACTCTCTTTTTCATTCTATAGATTGACAGCAAGGGCACTAACTTGTGGGAGGTCACTTCTCTGCTCTTTACTGCAATCTGGGATGACCAACTATTTTAGATCAGGTAGAGGTGCAGAGAGTTGAACCTGTGTACTTATTCACACCCCAGACCAATGCCCTAAGCACCTCACCAGTCCCACATGCCTTCCCAAATTGAAAAAACCTCAAGTTTCAGTCGAAAAATGGACACTTTGACACTACTCCATTTTTGCAAACAGGTTCAAAGGGTTTTCATTCTGTTCCAATGCAGACCAGAAACAAATTTTCAAAATTTTGAAAGCTGCCACACAATGGATTTGTCATTCTCCCATCAGCTCTACACAACACTATTAGTCAACAGCAACTTCTCTTTCTTTCCCAAACACAAAATGGACCAATCAATGAAGCTAATAGCAAAATATTACCCTACTGTATTCAGCCCTGGGTTTGTCACAAACTCTCGTTATGTTAAGACACAAAGTCCATCCTCAGGCAATTTTCTAGATTTCCAACTGGAGTCTCTGTCTTGTTTGCCTGTCCTGATAAAAGGGAATGCGCACAACCACCTATGACTTGTCTAAAGAACCACTTGAAACATATATTTATATATGACAATGAACACATGCAAGTACTCCACCCAAATATTTTTAGTAATGAATTTTAAGAGCAGCTTTAATTAACTTTCACCCTGAGCCATCTGTGCCCATGAGTAGTTCATTAAGAGAATTCATAAACATGACTATTTCCAATTTAAGAATTCCTCCTTTTTTCTGTGAACAAATTGCTTGGAACTATGTAAAGGATATGCATTTCCTTTGTTTATGCCAATATTTTACAATGTAGAAATAATAAATTACTATTTGATTGAGCAAGTCAAACGGTGTTTCAGAAAATAATGCATATTTCAATCAATTGCAATACTGTCTTTAACTTTTGGTGTTTAGAAATTGAAGGTTTAGGTAAGTTAAAGAGTTTTGGAGTTCAAAAACATGTTTCTATTTTTACAGCTCATATTTTACCTTCAGCAATCAAATTGAGAAACCGTTCAATTCTGACAGTTTGTTTGTTAAAATTTTCCATCTATTCCATCAAAAATGCATCCAAAACATGTCCCCATCTATTTAGGAATAATATTATAGTATTACTGGTGAAATTCTGCACACGTAATACGAATGCATTTTCCCCTCCAGATTTGAGTAGAATGAGATTACCATTGCATTCTCACTGTTTCTCCTCATGAGACATTTCACACAGACTGAAAGCTATAAATTATTATTATATTCATAGCCAAGTCCAGTATTGATGCATTTTACACCTTGCTGACATGCTTGCTCTAAGGTGCAATAGTAAGTCAGTCATACCTCATCCAGATGAATTGCAACCTTGAGTTAAATTTTGGATTTGATTATCTGAAATGAAAGACACTTTTCTGATGACATATCCCCTATACTTGATTTACTAGTAGCATCTTAAGTATAATGATGAATTAAAATATGCTTAGTTTTAGTATTCAGATATTTACATGCCTATCAATGTTTCCAGGTTAGCTTTTCAAAAACTGAAATGTGCTACTCTGTTTATTTGTTTATAATGCAAGAATGAAGAACAAAGTCTGGCTGCCTTTTAATTATGTTATACATGAATTCATTTTAATATAAAAATATTTCCAAACAAACAATTGTCTATTCAGTTTTTTCCAAACGTATCTATTAAGCCATCATAGATCTAGTACGTAGCCTCAACCAAAAACCAAACCAAACAAAAACCAAAATAAACAAACAAGTAAATTTAGAACCAAGGTTAAATCTCAAGGCAGGCATTATCTTAAATTTACCATAATGTATAAACAGATAAGCCTAATATCTAGCTTTGAGTTTGAATGGAAGCAACACAGTAATATGGACACAGCAGTCCAGAAGGTTAATAAAGTTCACTTGTTCAACCTAATCTGTGCTCAGCCTCTCTTTGCTAATCAAACACTCCTGTGTCAAGTAATTGTTTTTCAAAGTTAAATGGTAAAATATGGTAAGAAAGAGCTGATTAGGTGTCACTGAGAAAGATTCTGATCTCAATTGTAGCAGTGCAAATTTGGTGCAACTTCATTACAATGAACAGAGTTACTCTATATTTACTCTGTGGTGATTAGAATCTGGTCCACTATGTCCTATTTTGAAAACAGAGATGTTAAAAGACTACTCTAATTCTTTGTTCTATTCTAAATATTTGGTGAAGTTTGTCAAATTTAGATATGATGAGCAGCATCTCACTCCATAAATTGTCCCAGTAACCTCAATGGAACTACTCATGGAATAGGTTACTGCTCAGTGTAAGTTAATGGTGTCAGAATCTGTCCTTATGCAAACATATAGGGTATACATTTTTTGCATTACTTACCAACCATTTTTGGATTATACGAATATTTACTACCAAGTACAGAGTTTCTGTATAGCTGTGGGAAAAGGAGGAAACATATAGACCATATTTTTCTAATACTAATTTATAAACAAGGATAAAATGTTGGTAATTTATTAAATATGGCTGGTATAAAACACATCATTTTGAAAAAGAATATCAGACAAACAGTGGCAAAATATTAAAAGTCTGGTACAACTATAAAAGAAAAAGTTTCCCTTCACAGTCATAGAAGAGGAAGGATTGTCAAAATCCCTTCATGACACTTCCAGACAGTGACATCAAGGCTGACAAAATGAAGCAAGAGGTGATAGCTACCGAGAAAGGTCTGGAGGCACACCACCACCTTCTCTTCTCTAAACTATCTGGATTTTGTTGAAAGATTCCTCCTGGCTCCATTTTTCTTTTGTTCATGGGGCTCGTTATGGCCACCACTGCCCACAGAGATAGTGCTAACTCTACATGTCATTCAGGTTATTTCAAGAGCTGGGTGGAATTTTTTCTGCTGAAAATTTTGACTTCTGTTGAAAACAAAAAGCCTGCAACCTGACGTTTCTTTGTCCAGAAATTGCTCAAAAACCCAAACTTTTTTTAAAAAAAATGTTCAAGGAAACAGACATTCTGAAAATGTTCATTTAATTAAAAACCCCATTCTGATGGAACATTTTTGAGCACTCCTAGTTATAGCTAATCAAAAGGTACACCTACTCTAACTACATGTGCCCCTCTTTGCTCCTAACAACACATCATGACAACTGAGAGGCAAATGGGCCCAATCCCTCAAAGGTGTCTAAGGAGCTTAACTCCCATTGATTCCAATGGGAATTACAGGTTCTAAATACGTAAAGGATCTGGCCCTCAGTGCTTGCTTCCTTTTCCTCCCTGCTGCCTCGGCTTCTTCTCCAGCTATACTGCACTGCAGGATACAGCAAGGATCAGGAAATTTATTAGGAAAAAATGAGAGGGGAAAAAAGAAGTGATGGAGCCCTGAGCGTACAGACAAAGCTATCCGTTAGAGACACAGTAATGAAGGAACTGAAGGGAAAACTCTACCTCATTCCTGATCTGAATAACAGCAACATTAAGGCAAATGTTTGACTAATCAGTCAATATCACTGACACCTGGCAGATATGGGCCTGCATCTAGCTGTCTAGAGTTTTGCTATCTACATCTCTATGTCCTAGCTCTCCTATAGAAACACTAAACTGCATTAAAAGTGAGCTCTTTGCTAAATATTATTCAAAGTGCACAGCAACTCTTCCAGGACCTCCTTCTGTGCCACAAAGATCCAAAGGGTCCTTTGCAGGAAAAATGATGGACCACATTTTTCACTTTGTCTAATTTAGTCACACTTATCAGGAGGAATGCATGATCAGCACATGAGTTTTGTGCCATCTCACAAACAAACACTACGAGAGTCCTGTGGCACCTTAAAGACGAACACATTTCTTTGGGCATAAGCTTTCGTGGGCTGCAACCTACTTCGTCAGTTGTGGTATTCAGACAAATACAACTACCACTTGAGAACATCTCACAAACAGTTTGCTCCAAGACAAGCAACAGCACGTCTGATTTACAACTATTTCCATCCCAAGTTTGACCTTTAAACATAATTTCTTCTGCAATGGCTTTCATTTGAACAAGTCAATTAAATTTTGTGTGTGTGTATTTTCTTCTTCCCCTGCCCCAACTCTTTGCACTAAGAAAAAACTAAGTGGTTATCACTTTCATTGTTCATAGTAATTCACTTTTGCTCACTACTTTTCCCTAGAAAAGTTCAGGGACAAACAGAGGAGGGCAATAGCCATGGAAGAGCACAGAATGGCCCCATGTTCCAGTCTTGAACCTTCTCCTAGATCTAATACTGGCAGAAGTAGAAAATCTGTCTAATCAAGTACAGATTAGGTTTAAAAATGGATCTGCAATTTTTATATTAAGGTTTAAAAAAAAGAGGGGGTGAGGGGCTGGGGAGTAGTGTGTCATTTTGTAAACAGACCAGATCTGCAATGTTTCACCTTTGTCATCCAGACTACACTGCATGTCTCCAATGCTGGGCTGGCATACATTTGCTCCATCTAGTGGGAAACTAATTTAAATATATGATTTACTATGAAAATACTACTTAGGAAGTTTAACGCTTAGTGTCAAACCAAACTAGTTGACTTCTTTTAAATTTTTATCATTAATTACATTAATGGAGAATAATACAGAAATTATGGTGTATTTTCTTTTTTATACTTTCGCTTGAACTACTTAGAAGACACATTTATAATCTTAAATATAACTCCAAATTTTGAAAACAGAAATCTCATTAAGTTGCCAAAAGCTTGTTTTCTTCATTAGCCCCATGTAGATTAAAAATAACATCTTCACAATCATGGTGGTTGGTTGTTACGTCCAGAGCAACAAAAATTCTCATTTACATTTTGAATGTTCAAAAGATGAAAATTGCTTTCTCCTTTCAGTGCAATCTAAGTAAGCCTATATATTTAAACTGTGCATAGAACTTTGAGTGGGGCTAGGCTAATTTGCCTATCTGATCATATAAATAAAATACTTCTTCATAAATGTAAATGAAATACTATTTAAAAAATACTATACTAACTTAATCCACAGTATCCTTATTGTTTAATTTAGCAGAACTCAAAGTTATATGTTGCTGATTTGGTCTTTTTATTCTCAGTGCTATGCTGAAAATAAACAGCCTTCTGAATGAATCTACAAGTGAAAGGTTTGTGAATAATCATTCTTCTATGCAAAATAAATTATCAAAATGTGCAGTGACAGCAGTCTCTATTTTAGATTTCTATACAAGAAGAAATTGTGTTGAAACACATTTATGACTTTAAAAAGAATTAAAGAGCATCATTTTAAATTCTCAAGGCAAATCACTTCAGCTTGAACTCTACAAGTTCTCTACAAGGCCTCTCCCCATCTCCCGTTATGTTCCTCTTATTGAATTTTCAAATTACTTTTTGTATAATCAAAATTTTATAGGCACTGCTGTTTCTGTAAGATAAACATGATAGTAAACTATAAAAACTTGCATATCTGAAACAATCTAGGGGAGCTCTAGCGTTAAAAACTTATGATTATTCAAAATATGGCCCCAATTCTGCAATCAGATTAATGCAAATGGGCCCTTATTGACATGAGGAGCCCCTTGGAAGTCAATTGGGTTGTTCCACAGGAGTTCAAGGGTCTGCTTGGGTGAATCAAATTACAGGTTCAGGGCCTATGTATGTAGAGGCTCCTCTGATCAGTACTGCATTCCACCTTCTTATCAGGCCCTATTTTTAAAGAACAGAGGCCCCTTTTGCCATAGGGCCTCTGTGTCACATATACATTAATGCGTTTTAGAGAAAGCAACCTAATGAGCCAGAGCCAAGCCATTTTCTTTTTTTAAGGTATGCACTGGATCAATCACATTTCCCTTAATCAGAACAAAGATACTTCTCCGTCCACCAGTGGTACCTAAAGAAATGCACAGTCTTTGTTGCAGTTAGTGAAAAAACATTAAAACAGAATTAATCATTTCTCACAAATCATTGCTGAAAAAATCTGAGAATAGGGAAGTACCAATTTATTACGTCTCCAGCTATGGATTAAAAATGTGAATTCCTGGGGGAAAAGTTCTTAAGAAATGTACAAACTGTGAATGCTACAAATGCTTATGCATGTGCTTAACTTCACTCACATGAGTAATGCTATCGAGTTCAATGGAACTACTCACATGAATAAAAGGTAAGCACCTGTATAAGTGTTTGCAGTATTGATCAAATGTGACTGAATTCCTGATCTATAAAATTTTTAAGGACTTGATCCTGCATTGCTAAGAAGCAGTGGTCCAATGAATAGGGGCACTACTCTGGGGCTCAACAGATCTAGTATCTGTTCCCAGCTCTTTTACTGATCTTCCGTGCTATTGTGGACATATCACTTTTCCGCTTTTTGCCTGAGTTTTCCCCTTTCAACCTTCATCTATCTTGTTTATTTGTGGCCTGATTGGCAGAAGTGCTGAACATCTATAATTTCAATAGAAATGAATGAGAGCTGTTGTTGGTTCAGGAGTTGTAAATCCTTTAGAGCATGGAAGTCTCTTGCTGTTTGCATGTGCAGCTTGTATCATAATGATTTAATGAAACCAGAACAAGGTTTAAAATTCCCCCATTGTTGAGGCCTATTACTATTTCCTAATGAAGAAATCAGGCTGATTTCTCAATCCACATCTTTGGGTTCCTCTCCAGCTTAAGTCAGTAATAGAGAGAGATTCATCTGGAATGCTTTGGTTAAATGCAAACCAGAGAATTAAAAAAATCTTCAATGTTTACAAACATTCTTTGGCTTTTAGAATCACTTTTTTCCCCATACTTTTTTACAAGCTTGCATGAGAAAAATCTTGTCTTTGGGTTATACATGATCAAATGATCTAACCCAATTTCAAAATTTCAATTCCTAATGTGATGTGTTTTATGAAAGGGTAAATTGGACCAGACTAGGGAAATTTATCTAAATGTCTTTAAAGGACACTTATTTAGCAAAAATAAATGAGTTTGGTTCATTAGTGAAATGTCTTTGATACATGATCAGCTACTGACAGAAAAACTTTTTTTCTCGCCAGTCTCAAATTTCTTTAGGCTTTAATTCTGGATTGTCCATTTTAGCTGGTATAGATTTGTTGTCCTACATTAATATAGTGATGATCTCTCCCAACTCTGACAAACCGTTTTCTAGATCTTACTCAAAATTCAGTATGTTGACATTTTCCCAAAACAGCTTAAATTTTGTTATCTATATTTAACAGACTATCCTGCACTGAATCAAAGTTTTCATGTCGTAAATAAGGACTCTAGGACATATCTTCCTTCCCCACACAAAACAGATGCTTCACAGGGAGTGAGAGGGTTTGTAAAGGATATGAGGTTCCATCAAGATATTTACAAAACCCACAGCATGATTTGAAATCTATTTTCATACAGGTTGGTTTCTCCTTGGACATGTTACTGCACTCTCTTATCAAGAAAAAGTGCATCATCAAACTCACAATTTCTAAGCAAGTTTAGTGCCCACTCTCACCCCAACCATGAAAAAGAGCCAACAACAATCAGAAAGCCAGACAAATTCTCTACAGCAAAAACTCGTCTTACAGGATATATACCCATAAGGAGGGTAAGGAGTAACCCATAAGGTTTCTACAGCAAGCTCGTAACTTGTTAAGATTCATAATCATTATGAGATGTATGTACAGGTAACATTTAGAGAATAATGTATTTATAATGAAAGCATGATTTATGTAGTTGGAATAGAAATTAGTCACCAGGAAGTAATGTGTCTCAGTGATGACCCATTCAAGAAAGATGGAGTTGTCAACTCTCCCTAGTCAGTCAGCAAGATAAGCAAGGATTCGTTTATCTATTTTTGCTGCACCCTGTAACTTTTAATGGAAAAAATCATCAAAGACAACTGCCAACAATCAAAATTACTTGGGGGTGAAAAGAAATGTTATAGTAGGAAGGAGATCACCATGGCTATGAATAATGACAAATGTTTTAGTATAACACCGTAAAAAAAATGCACTCTGTATCCATTCACTAAGGAAAACCCTCTAAGGAGCAGGATGCTTTCCATGAATGTTTGGATCCTGGTTCTCGTGAAACTGACCAGCTCTGCAACAGACTGAACTTTGTGGCAAAAACCTACTTTATTAGATAGGAAATATGTAGACCCATGTTCATGTTTTATGCTTTTATTTTGTGTTATAAAAAGTTGTTTCCACCACTACGTCTCAATTCTAGTTACATTTTTATTCTTTCTTTTATTTTAATATAAGTGCTCATAAGTGCTGTGTAGTTTATAGGACTGGTGCTTTAAGATAAAATTGATAAAATGGGGTACACTACACATTTGGGTTCAAATGATCTGGAATTCCTGTGAGCAGCTAGTGTCAAGAGCTGAATATCTTGGGGGAATGATTCAAAGGGACTCAGGGTTTGGGGTGCACCTATAATTAATTTGCAATGCAAAGTTAGGGCTAGCATAGCCCAGAGGAGAGAGCTTGAGTGGCAGAAAGGCAGTTGGTATCAGTCGGCTGATCTCCCTCTTGCTGGAGGCAAGGGTAATTAGATGATCCATAGTCTTGGGTACCCCATGAACTGTCACAACATAATTTTCTTCTAATGAATGCAAATTTCTTTAATTCTTGTTCTAACACTCATAGTGCCATACTTGCGAGAACAGCTGTGTTCTTTTATTTGTATAATGGCCTGTACAACACTGGAATAAATTCTCTGGTTGAGATTGCTCCAGGAATTTGTACTATGTGAGCTGCCAATAAACAGGTTCAGGGACCATTTACCTCCTTGCACTGCATGTATTTTAGACCCCCATTCAATAAAGCACATTCTTAAATTTTTAAACTCATGCTCAAGTGCTTTGCTGAAACAAGATTTTGTGCCCTCTGAATGTTGTCTGGGTCAATAAAGAGAATACTACTATATTTGTACAAGATATTCCTGAATTACTTTGAAAACCAGGGATGAGATTGTTGTCTATAGTAACAATGCTTAAAAATGAATGGAATTTTATACAGCATATATTTTTATTTGACTGTTGTAACAGATCACAGGCTGCATTCAGTTTTTACCAGCAGAGGAATCTAAAAGTTGGCTGTCTGCTAATATAAGGCAGCAGCAGTAACTTCCCTTCCCTGCTAGGACCCAGTGCTGTTAAAGGCTAGGACTTAGGTCTACAGTAACCACAGATTTCGGTGGCAAAGGGAGATATGAAAGCTATGTAAAATAACTTGTGTATTTCCCTTTGACGTCCTAACACCTACTTACCATAGTGTCTCCACCGTGCTGAGTCAACGGGAAATGCCCTCCTGTCCACTCAGCACTACTCTTCTTGAGGAGGCGGTCTCAATGTGTTGACTTCTGGATCAACTGAGTGGGTCTTTACTGACTGCTCAGTTGATCCAGAAAGATTGAACTGGCAGCAGTGAATTTGCTGCCGTCAGTGTAGATCTGACCAAAGAAGTGAGTCCTTTCGGCCTGCCAGGGGTATAGCCAAGAACACAAGGCAATGATCAGATTCAGAGCAACCTTTGTTGCTTGGGCTCCCTCACAGCCTCAATCACAACATTAGCTGCCCTCCCAAGGCAGAAAACCACCAAGGTCAGGGCAATTAGGTGTGTTGCCTGATTTCTTGGGTGTTTAATAATTTGAGTGAGGTTATAGGCTTGCCAATGGATCTGATCAGAAGATAATGAGGTATAGTCCTGGAATCAGGCTATAGAGGAGCTTTTACAGGGATCCCAGGGGTACACAACATGAATGCTTACACTGATAACTGAATATGTATAATATTATAAGCTTTTAATAAGATATCATAAAATGATAGACAATTGACTGATTATAAGAAAATGATTAATCAAATGGGTAACGGTTAGAATTACAGTTTTGTTCTAAAGACACATATGGTATATATTTATATTATATGCTTTGGATTAATAGACTCACACCCTTCCCTGATGATCTGGTTGAGAGATATGTCCAGTTCCTCAACTCTTGAGTGAAGGGGTAGAAAGCTAGGAAGTGCTAGAGAGCAAAGAGTTATAAGGCTAAGATTAAGATTACAAGTAATACTAAGTATAAACTAAGAACAAAAGATTCTAACAAATACTAACTCAAAGAAGCTCAAAGAAGAAGTTGCTAACAATCACACAAGTAATATGATTTGCCCGTTTTATACCCTACTTATTATGGGTCCTCCTAAATCTAAACTTGGCTTCTTCACCCCCAAATCATTAGGGTACATTTATTCTATAGATTGGCAGATTCATGTGTAGTACTGATGCACATCTTCTTTCCAGATGGTTGGCTCATCTTTCCCTTTATTATTTCTGGCTATTTCTGTGATTTTGTGGTGTACTTCTGAAGTTTATTTGGGGCACTAACTAGTCAGTCCCCTCCTGTTTTGATACCTCCTGACTTGTCTAGGGCAATAAAGTCATAACCACAAATGTAACTTATCGTTACTTATCTGGGCCAAAGATCACAAACATATGTATGCTATCTGCCTTATCTTTCATATAGGATGAGGCCTGTAAGGTACCTTGTGTTACAGCTATAATACTTGAATATGAACCTATGACTCTATTATAATAAAACAAATACTTAAATCTATTAGGAAAAATATATATGTGCAAACAAATGGGCTAGTCCTATAGGCTACAAATAGAACAGGGAAGTAGATGTTGTACCATTTTTTCTGCCAGCGTGGGTAAACTTAGCTCCATACTTATTCCTTCACATCTTTTACTAGTGCCTGTAAAATGTTATTTAAATGACAATTAAAATATATGTTAAGTCTTTCCCTCTAATGTAGTCTGTAAAGTGTGGGAAAGGGCAGTTTTGGCCTGTAGAAAATTCCCTATTTAATCCATCACATTACAAGCCTATTTTGATATTTGTGAGATAAAACACAATTTATATTATACCCTGCACTATAACAGAATCAAAATAAAAACCATATTAGTTGACCCAAGATTACACAGGACATCTCTGAACATGTTGTATCTGGACCAAACACATCTGGCATCAGGAATAACAAAAAAAAAACCTGACATAAAAATTAAGTTGCAAAAATAAGACTACTCCTGCATTCCAGTGTATCCTGAACACATCATTAATAAGTAAGCATTACAACATTTGGTGCGGGTTTGTGGGCCTCACACTAAAAACTATTAAAGTGATAACTTAAATTGGAGCGAGATACAAAGACTCATGGCATCTGCTACCACCTTGGCAGTGGCTGTCTACTACATTATTTACCTTCTTTGAAATCTTCTGTGGACTTATGCTTCCCTCACCAACTTGCACGTCTTTCTAGTTGTGCCTAAAGTTGCCCAAAAGTACTTTGTACACACACTATGACAGTCTGACAGCTCAATTGTATTTTCCTAACTGGTTTGCTATTTAGCAGTCCAATACCTGAATTTTGTAACTTTTACATAAGTGTCACAATGCCATAAAGGAAGAGCTTATTTCAGCAGACAAACAGACAGTGTTTCAAGCCTCTGGACTTCAAACCAACTTTTCACCACAAACTTCTTAAATAAATGCCTTTTAATATATATCAAACAAAATTAACCTGGCAGTAACAAGCTTCCTATAACATATACCATGTTGTTACAACTATATACTACTTAGTTAAATTCTGAACAAGATTAGGTTTTCATGCATGCCTAATACCCACTGCCATCCTTCTCATATAATCCTACCCCGAGCATTTTCTAATTATTACTGAGGTGCAGACCTCTCGGTTTTAACACATTCCTCACACAAACTAACAAAAGAAACACTTGCTAATTCTGTACTACCTAGCATTTTCTTATAACTTCCATTCTAGATAGAAGTATTTCATTCCAAATTTTTAATGATCAGGAGGGTCCAAGTCATTTAACACGAATCCACCCCCACTTTGTCATTCTGTAACCAATGATTATTTAACTGAGTACTCCATGTCAGCTGCCAGTTCAGGTGGAACTAAACACTCTATTAAGCACCTCACTGGGCAAACCACCATTCATATCACAAAACTGTAACTTGACTTTGACACAAGAGGCTGATAATCTTTATTATTAGAGTAGATATTCCACATAAAATAATAGTTCAGTTAAAATCTTAACTTTTACCATTACAATCCTTGCTATTTCTATATATCACCAGAACCTCTTGAGTGGTGCATCTAGCTTTAATAAAACCAAGTCAACCAAATAAAGGCTTCATGGTTAATTAAAAGTTTCATGCATCTTTCCCCAAACAGGAAAGGCTATACCCACAGCCTTAAAAAAACAAAATTCACAGGCAGGGATTTCAGTATGTTTCAGGAAATATAAAATGTCAAAGTTTCTTCTTTTCCCATCCCGTTTCCTTGACATATCAGCTTGGGAAATCCACTTCTGGCATGAACTTTCTCCTTTGCAGTGCACTTCTCCTTTGTTCACAAAGTACCATGCCAGACATCTTTGGCAATTTGAGATGGCAAGTGAGAGGAGGAGTGGAGAGATCAAACACAACAAATGTGTTATGTGGAGAGATAAGGGGCACAGAGAAATAGATAAAAGGCTTGGAGAATGAATAACTGTGTGGTAAGGAGACAAGCATGAATCCCACCATTCTGTGATGATTTGGGGAATCTATATTTGTCTAATTTATGAATTCTGTTGGAAATTATGAAAAGTCTATGTTTAAGTCCTTATAATTATCTTTACTATATTCTTCCATCATACTTGTTGTAGAGAGTCAGGTTGGGGTGTCTGAATCTGTCTCTGAGCAGGACAGACAATGGGATGAATACATCCTAAGGGAAACCAGTTTTCTCTAAAACAAACAAGGGGTCCTGTGGCACTTTTAAAGACTAACACATTTATTTATTTTCTCCAGCTACTCTGCTGAGAGGTAGAGGGCTTTTTGTGTCTACTTCTTTGTGCACCTTATCTCTCCACATAACAAAGGATGCAGATTTTTTGAACAAGAAGAAATATTTATGACTGCTGGACCAATTGGAGCTGACTGCAGAGACAGAGAAACTCCATAAGACAGAGGAGCCCTGAGCTGGAGAAGTAAAATTCCAGAGATGCGACCTAGATTGGAACCCTGAAAGGACACTGGCCCAAACACCAAGGAATGTTCAAGAGTGGTGAGGAAACAAAGGCTGGGAATGGTGTGCAGGTGTTTATTGTTTTTCCTGGATCCATATAACTTGTGCTGTCCAAAGTAAAGAATGATTATGTTAGAAATCGTTCCGCAAAATCTGTGTGTATTTGTCACATGTCCCTGAAGTGGTAAATCAGAGTGCCACAAGGATGGAACTCTGGGTAAGGGTGTGCTTAACTTAAACTGCTGCAGAGTCTTATGGGGAGTTTAGAACTTGGGGATGTAGGGCACTGGGGCCATGGAGCTCCATTTCCAGGTGGGGTATCAGACAGAGAGTATGTGCCCAGAAATGTAACAGAGTGTCTGGATCAAGAGCTGTGCAGGAGAGACAATCAAGATCAAAGGAAGATTATATAATAAATCTTCACTTGTTTTTCTTTCACTACATAATTCAATATGCATGTTGTCAAAAATAAAATAATAATAATATAATAATAATCTCCATTTTAACTGATATAATACTCAAACATATATATTAGAAAAATCAGCTGGGATCTTCAGAGGACAATGGCATTTTAGCACCTAACTCCCTTAAATACCTTTGGAAACCCCAGCCATTATGTTTTGGAGAAAATAATTCTCAAGCTACATAAGCATCAGATGTATCAAAGAGAATCTAAAACAGCAAGAGCAAGGTGAAGAGAGAAGAAAAGGAGAGAAGGGAAAGGAACAGAGGGTACAATCATACAGTTTTCAGGTGATCTTTGCAACACGTAGTTATAGCTCTTATGCAACATTTTAATAATTCTTCAGAGAACACTACCCATACTTATTCACTGAAAGCTAAACATTGATTTATGTAAGTTGCATAGACCTAGGCAGCAACTTCAATCTGTTCTTTTCCTTTTTATTTCAGCAGGATGATATTTTTGTCAATTAATAATATTCTGAAGATTTTTTTTCTAGGCAGTAGATAAATCCCCTAGCTCATCATTGTATCCCAGAATAAATAGAAACAGAGCATAAAGCATATCACAGCTTAAAATCCAATTAAGTCAGGTAACAACCACTTGCCAGAAACTCTGAACTAACTGGCAATCTTACAGCTCTGAATGAACCATTCCATCCCCATTTTCCCTACTCATTGTTTGTTTTCTAGAAGATGTTTTTTGTTGATAAACAAACCATGCACATAAAATGTAGTATGGCAGCATAACAAATTAGAGGTATTTTCCATTTTATGAAAGCACCAGAACAACCCCACGTATAATGAAGAAATGCACCAGCATCTGATAGGAGGATATTTTTATTGGAGGAAACCAGCTCTGTGGTTCAGCAAGATGTGGGGTTATGGCCTTACTAAAGTAGTGGAGTGGGCAAATGAAAAAGTGGTGCTCCACCAGTGTAAATTATTGCTTCCCTTGTTTAGAACAGAGATTTTCACTGGCACAGCCATAGCACTTGACTGTGACTGGGGAGGTTCGAGTGACTGAGGAGATAGGGGCCTGTTCCCAGTAGATACAAAGCCTTAGGGACAAGTTGATACCACTTTAAACAAAATATTATACTCCCGGAAAAAGGATTCTATTTGGTTTTGTTATTGATCGAAATTATATACAGGACTTCACTGCTGCTCTTTGCTTACTAAATATTAACTAAACCAGATACCTACCTTTTCAAAAATCTAGTGAAAAAAAGATGCTAATTCATAGCTTCTAGTCTTTGGCCCCAGCGGCCATTGGATTGTAGATTTCTAGTAGGACCCCCAGACTGTTTTGAGATTATGCCATAAGGGATGGACCCACAGATATGATAAAGCTATTTTATGTGCAACCAAGACACAGTTGTCTGTCCTCAGCTTCTCTAAGTCCCTGGCTAAACAATTTGCACCTGACATATTATATTATATTATATTATATTATATTATATTATATTATATTATATTATATTATAACCTTGTAACTATTAAGTGCAAGCTAGTTTCTAGAGACAAAATAACAGATTAGATGGACTTGACTGATCAGATATAGTATCTCATATGTTAATGTTACTGCTCTAATTTCCTAGTAACTACAGGACTTGCTATACTAAGCAGCAAGAAGGCCTCAAAGCCTAATAGCTTAGTTACATCAAAGCAATGGTGCTTTAAAGATGCACTTTCAATGTAATCAATCCATTAGATGTACTATACTACTCCCTCGCTATACACACATCTTACTTTACTGTTGATATATAGTGTCTTCATTAATACTGGATAATGATGGATCTCTTTTAAAGAAAAGCATTCTCAGACCCAGTGGTATTCAACTAATTAGAAGGGAAGTAACCAGTCTGTCAACCACAGAAGAAATCATTTCAAGTAGCCGGCACTTAAAATTACTGTCTTCCTTTTATCATACCCTGTGGATAACATTTTTATTGTCTGAAGGGCTTGTTTCCATGGTTTCTTGTTCTTTTGAACCATTTTCCTTGCTACTACCTAACCTTCTTACTTGATGTTCATACCTGACTTGCATAGTTCTATATTTCCACCTGCGCTATGGCTGAAAAGTATGCTTCAAAGGGACCTGCAGTAAAGTGGTCACTGAGAGATTAACTGTGTTACTCAGGTAGCAGGGGATGGAGCCATGCTGATCCATTTACAAAAGAAATATAGAGCTTCCAAAGCAATAATTAAATACAAAAGAGAGAAAAACTGCTAAATAAAAATGAGATACCCTTACCAATCCGCATTAAAGCTTTTTAAAAGGCACCTTTCCATAAACAGAAATCAAAACTATTACTACCAATTAGAAAAATTATCCATTTAAACTTTTTAGTTTTTCTCCTGGTTTTGCTGGTGCATCAGAGAAGACCCTTACAGCAATAGGATCAAGTTCCAAAGTCCCATTCTGTAAATTCCTCATCTTCAAAGTGTCAGACCAAGTGGGATTTTCTCCCATGAAAGCTCATGCGATAAATAAATTTCTTAGTCTTTAAAAGTGCCACAGGACTCCTTATTTGTTTAACAATAGTATCAGATTCTGTGCTCAGGTGGCCAGTATATAATCAGAGTAATGCCCTTCAATACCATTTCACTGTTCCAGATAAACACTGAGTTATAGCATTGTAGTTAATTCCTTTCTTTTTAAAAAAAAAAATCTTTAAAACTTGGTAGTATATTGTGCAAGTATGCCAATTAATCTGTTATGTGATCTCACTAAGTATTGTGCTAAAAGAAGCAATGTAAAGAGGCCTCCAGTCCATGTAATTATCCCCCCAAAAATATATGGAGAGGCAGCACGAAAACAGATTCATTATAAATTTAAAAATAACGAGTTAAAAATAACTATCAAACATTATTATATGTCAGGAGACCTGTAAAGATTTGGAAATTTGGTTCCTATCTTTAAGACACATTGTGTGATAAATATGCAAAACAATTCTCCAACTGTGGAAGATTCAGGAAATATTTCAGTTGGGAAAACAGTGTGTGTGTGGGGCGGGGGGAGCAGGGGAACTCTGATGGGTCCAAAATAAGGCAAGGTACTTTCTTTACAACACTTACTATTGTCATTTGGCAGTCTTTTGTCTACGTTTATATTGTAATTTTTTAATTTATAGAATAAGTGTTCAGAGTTCTGGATGGACACCAATAGATGCATTTTAAAATACGAAAAAAATAAACTCAATTTGATGTGCAAAAAAATCATGAGTCTTGTGGCACCTTAAAGAGTAACAAATTTCTTTGGGCATAAGCTTTTATGGGCTCCAACCCACTTCATCAGATGCATGAAGTGGAAACTACAGTTGAGAGGTATATATACACATGCCAGGGTGAAGGAAGGCAAGTGTTAGCAAAGTGATGTGAATGGGCCTCAACTACTCTAACTGAACTGACTTTGAGAGGGGTGTAGATAGATCTTTTACGACTTATTCTTAGATCACAAGTCCTATTCTATAGTTAAACAGCACCTGGCACAATGGGGCCTTTGTCCATGACTAAGTTTCTGAGACACTAATATAAATAATAAAATGTGGCACACATTTGAAAATGCTACAGAAACCACAGCAAAGAATACTGTGGTTTTTTTTGTCACAGTTGAGCAGGAAACCTCGTGCTCCTACTGCAACATCTAGTTACACCCAAATGTAGTAAATGTAAAGACAGGAGCAAAGGAAAAGGGCTTGCTGAGGGATGGCCTGCCTACATTTTTCAGAGTGCAATAAAATATACTGACTAGCATTCTTAGCCTATAGGGCAACACTGCCCTTAAGATTGCAAAAGTGGCCTCTAATGAACAAGATGTCATATTGTTGGTCAATTTTTCAAAACAATATGATGGTTTTCCACTTTAACCCTCAGTATCAGTAATTCTGCCAACCAATCCAATTTCAAATATAACAATAAAAAGAATTTTGAATGAAAGAAAAGGAGATAAATTAAAACCATATTCTGAAAACTTCATTCTTCTTAAAGACTTTCCATTAAGATATGTTTAGCCTTGTTACATTAGCAAATTATATCAGTCAGAAGGGAAGAAGGCATCATCTCAAAGCTATATAATTTTAAAAATGGGTCTTAACTTTTTAGAAGATACAGAGAAGGATGGGAGATTGCCACTTATCCTTATAACATAACCCAGAGGATTAAGAAATTGTAATTCTCCAATGCTTCTCGCATGGCCTATTTTGGTCAATAGTCCAAGCACTGGGGTGAACATGAAGTACACATGGCAGCTACTCTGCTCCCACCCCAAGGGATCTAAGACATATAGGGCAAGGCCACTTAAACCAATATTAAAGTAGAAAGGGAAGCACTCACAAATTTTGGTGGCCATCTTCACAAATCTGAATATCAAATTATGATGCAGCATTGTAATACAATGTGGTGATGTGACAACTAAGGGCAGAAGCAAAAGAAGACTATATGAAAGATGTTCTGGGCCACAAGTTCCAGTCAGGCCAGTAAAAAGGATTCTCACCACCCCATGCCCCAGGTTACTTAGAGACATTTGGGGTGACCCTTCCTCTCTCTCATGCTTCATCAGCTGAGAAATTCAGTATGCTTTGCTTTCCAGTCTTTTAGTGCTACTCTGGTATAAATATTAATATAAATATTAAAATTAATAGAGATTTACCAACACAAGCACTCTCTCCCCTCCCCACACACATGTACACCTACTCACTCACATCCACACATGATACTTCATCCTAAAATACAGGACAGCAAAGGAATAACAAGCCCTATTCCATCTCCATACATAATCATGAAGTAGCTGACTGTTGACTAACAGCTCTTAGCTCCTTTTCTGCATGTATGCCTTCTCTGCCAGGGAAAAGGCCACTTTGCTGCAAGCCAGGCCTCACATCACAGACTTACATCAGCCAGAAGACAGACAAGAAAATGAGATGGGGGATATAAAAGGGCAAGATGAATACAGGGGTTTCAGCTTGCATACTGAACCTGTACTTGTCCTACTCCATTGAGGTTAGGGTACATAGTTTAATAAGCACATCTGTACTGACCTGTGACATCTTTGCTATGTATTTCAGTGTTATTCCCAGGCATACATACCTCTAAATAGAATAGTATTAATTCACTTTTCCCCTTGAGGATGTAAACTGCATTAGAGAAGAAATAAAGACTAAAAGGGACTTTTCGACTTATCGGAACTATTTTCAGTTAAGATATTATTGTTCCAGAACATATATTGTATTGTACTTAAGAATCCAATTAATTACTTAACTATTCTGGAAAGTTCTATTTTCCTTAAAGAGAGGGTTGATTCACAGCTACTCCTCTGAAAATACCCACAAATATATTCAACGTCTTTGCATTATTATTCAATTTCCAAGGAAGTTGTACAAGTTTAAGTAGTACACAAGGGTAAAGTATATGATCAGCTTTTTTGGTATACATTATGTTAGCTCCACTGTCTGATCTAGTAACCCAGGAGCTAAGAGACTTGGTAGTAAGCCATATAGCAATTTGCTGCTGCAAAGCCTTTAATTCACAGCCTTGCATAATACCTGCAGCTATATAGCTTGGGCAAGGGACAATGCAGAGTTGCCAAAATGGATAATTGCCCTTTTGTACTGTAATACATACAGTGCATAGTTGATTATTTCCACATTTGGTCAGTGTATATCAGCGTTTAAGATAATTCACTGTTTCCATCTATACAAAGCTATATAGTTCATTAAAAAATTCCCATTAACAGACTCTACAGACTAGTAACCTGAAGCTGTGTTAAGATAACATTTTTGAAAAGAGAAAAAAAAACAAGAAAAAGGATTTCAGAGTTTGTGCTGGTTGTAAGCAGCTGTGAGGAAACATAGCAAACAAAAGGAGATGTATCATTTTATAGTGTCTTATTTATATGCATTGTAATTAAGCAGTCTTCTTACAGAAATACTATAAAAAGAAATCAGCAACTTTATAGTTCTGTTCTTGACATTCTCCCAATGTGCTTCTTACATCCTTATATTCTCACTAACTGTCTTAATAATAATATAAACATTTGGATGCTAAAAAAAAAAAGGAAAAATACTCTATGGAATCTAGTGTATGTAGTCACAACTAGTTAAGCAATGTTTAATTTACTCGTATCAGATGACAGCTTTTCTGAAGGTTTAAGCAGTTCTCAGTCCTACCAAAGACATGAAGCAAATGTTAATCTGACGTATTTATCAATCCAAATAAAAAATTGAATCAGCACACTGATTTTTTTTTTAACTAAGTCTGATTGTGTTATTCTTTGTGGGGGTTTTTGAGGGGTAGTGGTAAGCAGCTTGTCACATTACATTATTATTGCACAGTACAAATGCAATCTCTCTTGCGAGTGCAATAAAGAGTAAAATGACCTTATCACAAATGAAAACAAAGAAACAAGTGTGTGGCAGCACACAGCTGCCAATCATATGGGATGGAGAGATCAGTTTCGAGCACATACAATTAACATTACTTAGCATGTAGGAATTCTAGTCATGAACTATTCTATAGTCATGAACACTATTGAATTGGGCAGTGTACAGATACAGAACATAAAGGTAGTCCTTGCTCCAAAGAGCTGCCATTCCAGTTATAAAATAAGACACAACAGATAGATATAATCAGATGGGGGGGGGGAAGGGGAGTATTTGAGGCAATATCGGTTAGTGTGATATAGACAGCAATGTCCATACACTAGCTGTCTAATGGTGATGAAGCTTTTTGTAGGCATCATGGCAAAGGAGAGAGTTTAATGAAGAGATCTGAATGGGGCTGGTGAGGTAGATTTATGTACATATACGAGGAGCTCTTCCCAAGCATGGGTGGCATCATGGGGAGAAAGCATGAAGGTGCTTCTCTGAAAATGTAAAAAGTTGGCATTAGAGGCTGACATCATGGGCCGATTGGAAGTGGGAGATGACATCTCAATAACGAATCAAGGAAAATAAGTAGGGTGTGGATAGGTTGTGAAGGGCCCTGAAAGTGAAGACAAGTTTGATTCAATGAACAGGCAAGAGCCAGTAAAGGATGCAAAGAGAGGGATGACATGATCAAACTGACAGGCTAGGAGAAAGATCATTGCAGCACTGTTCAGCATGGATATGAATGGAACAAGATTGCATTTGTTAAGGCATGTCAAGGATGTTGCAGTTATCAAAGTGTAAGATGATGATAGACTGCACAAAAGTTTTACCTGCATGAATGGAAAGAAAAGTTCATATCTTTAGAGCAAGATTTAGATATGGCCTGGATGTGAAGATCTAGAAAGAGATCTGATTTTAAGCTGATGCCCAGGTTATAGATTCAGGTGAACAACAGAATGGTGGTATTGTCTATAGTGACTGAGAAAGGAAGTAGCAGGAGATATTTTTGAAAGAGGTGGGGGAAATCAAGTTTAACATGGCTAAAACAGTGTTCTTAAATCTGATGATTAGACATCTAAGAGGAGATGTGAGAAATACAAACAGAGCTTTTTCGTTTGAACAGAAGGAGATGGATCTGGAGTAGCGAGGCAGATCTGTGACTTATCAGTGTACAAATAGTAGCTAAATTTGTGTCTGTAAATGCAACTATCCAGAGATAGCTGTTCAAGGAGAAGGGATACAGAACCCCACCCCACCTTGAAAGTTGGAGGGATGTTGAGGAGGGTTTTCATAAAGACATGCTGAAGGAGCACTTCGATGTTGGGGGGAGAACCAGAAGAGGGGAGTTATGGAAGACAAGGGAAGATAAGATTTCAAGAAAAGCATGACTGATGGTATCAAAGGCATCTGATAAGTCAAGGACATTTAGAACATAGTATTGATTCTGAGCTTTGGCTAGAAAGAAATCAGAGACTGGAGAGAGCAGTTTCAGTGGAGTGTTAGGGACTGAAGCTGGATTGGGAGAAGCTGGAGAAGGTCTAGGATGAAACTGGAGGAGAGGAACTCCATAGAGTGATTGTAGACAACATGTTAAATGAATTAAATGATGAAAATGAGAAGAAAGAATAGGTAGTATTTGGAGAAACAAGTGGAGGCAAAGGTGAGTTTAATTTAGTTTTAAATTGGAAAACTAATGCATGCTTGTATAATAAAGGAAAGAAGCTACAGGAAACTAGAGATTAAGAAGTGGGGCATGCGGGATGAGAGTAGCCAGGAAGGAGATCTAGAGATGGGATGTGATCACTGAAGAAAGTGGAAGGATAGAGGAGGAGAGTAGAAGATAAATTTCTGCTCTATCACAAGAAAATTACAGAAGAAGAAAAGACGACAAGTCTATGGGAGGAGGAAGGTCACATTGTATTTTATTAAATTTTCACTTTGAAGAAAAAAGTGCCTTACTGTGCAGAAAGAAGTGGGTGTCAGAGGAGGGGGGAGGTTTGAGAAGTCACAGATGTGAAAAGGTGACTCAGAGATAGGACATAGAATTCAATTAAGTTGATGAATAAGAGCTGTTTTCCAGGAAGGTATTCGAAGTGAAAGAACAGAAAATGGATTTGTGACAGATGAAGTCAGCTTGATCACAGGATTTTTGGGATGCAGCATGTGAGCAGGAGTGGAGAAAAAGGATGATGGTGAGCCAGGGCTGGGGGCTGACAGCCTATCCTCATGATGGGAAAGAGGGGAGAAATTGTAGAGACCAGAGGAGAGTGTCAACCACCATATGAACAGAAGAAAGGCAGGGAGGAGAGAACTAAGAGCAGATGAGAAATCTTCAATGCTGATGGATAAGAAGCCTCAGAAAGGTTGAGTGGCAAGGCACGAGGGAGGGGGCTGGCGAGTGATGCTGAAAGAGACCAACTGATGGTTGCAGAGAGAGAGAACTCAGCAACAGAGAGAGCAATGCTCAAAGATCTAGTCACGTGAACAGCTCTTTGGTGAGTTAATGAGTTGAACCAGAATTGCACATCAAATGGACATTGAAGTCATCAAGGTTGAGATTATCAGGAGAGGAAAATATAGTCTGGAACTAAAATCAGAGAGGAAGCTTGATTGGGGGGGGGGGGGTGGATGTTAGAAGATAGTAGGTGACAATAACAAACCACAGCATGTAAACTGGTGGAGAAGGAAGAAGAGTGAGAGTGAATACAGTAAATTAATTGATTCAATTGAGTAATTAATTAAAGGAACTATAAACTGCTAAAGTATTGAGGCAGTAAGGTACAATTAGACTTCATTGTTCTCAAGAGATTTCAAGATAGCCTGTTCCATGTAGTGTCTCTGGAGAAATTAATTTTAAACACGAGTCATAACTTGTCTCTTCATTCACATAAATACATGTGAGAAAGAAGTCTACAGACCAGGTGGCTCCACAGCTCCATGTTCTTGCACAGCTATTTTAACCTGTAGACATTATTAAATCATGGTACACCATAAGACAGCCATGACAGGTCATTGGGAACTTCCTCCAAAAGCAGCAGGTAAGTTGCTGATAAAAGCAGCAGGTTAGCTGCCTGATATTGTGGCTGGAAACAGGGGGTATGTTCTTAGTCTTCATTTTTGGTAAACTGAATACAGAATTGATAAACAAACTCTGAGGGCTGGGGTGTTAGATTACAATCCAGCCTGCTGAACTGCCCTAAGAAAGGGCCAAAAATTGAAGTGCAATTTAAAGTCACAAAGGACATAATTACTGGATGGAGCCTGTATTCTGGGAAACAGTGATCCTGAAAAAGATGTAGGTGTTGTGCTGGACAGTCTGCTGAATGTAAGCTCTCAGTGCGATGCTGTGGTCAAAAGGCCTTATGCAATCTTTGAGTGCTTAAACAAGGAAATCTTCTACAGAAGTGAAAAGGTTATTTTACCTCTGTACTTGGCCCTGGTGTGGCCACTGTTGAATTACTGTGTCTAGTTCTGACGTTCACAAATTGAGAACAATACTGATAAATTGCACAGAGGTCAGAGAAGAGCTATGGGAATGATTAAATTATTAGAAAGCAGACTCAAGGAACTCATTCTAAAAAGAGAAGGTTAAGGGATGACTTGGTCACAGTTTGTAAGTATCAATATAGGTAACAAATATTTGAAAGTCAGCTCTTCAATCCATCAGAAAAAAAGTATAACAAACCAATGGCTAGACAAATTCAAATGAAATAAAGCACAAATTTATAACAATGAGAGTAACAACTTATCATGGATCATGGTGGATTCTTCATCACTGGCAATTTCAAAATCATGACCGTATGTTGTTCTAAAAGATACGTTCTAGGAACTATTTAGGCAAAGTTCTATAGCGTGTGCTATTCAGGAGGTCAGACTGGATGATCACAGTGGTGATATTTTAAGGTGTACAAAAATAGCTCTGAGTAACTTTTAAAAGAACTCTCGGGCATATCAATCTATTTTTTTCTGTAACATGAGTGGGACGTATAGAATACATAATGGTGTACTATAAAAGTTTTATTGACACACTCTTGGGATGACCTGCATCACTCATGAGTGACAAAAGGTATTTGTGAGTGATGTGGCCAACCCAAAATCAGTTTATAAAACGGTTAAAGACATATCACACCATCATGCATCATTTCCATATATACATACCTATAGTCCACATGTACTGTACACATGCAGTGTGCACACACTTTGGGCTGTAATGTAGGTAACCAGTAAGAATTCAGAGAAGTCACTTTACTCGATATAAGAAATGCCTGGAAAAAGCAGGGTTTGATCCTGCAAGGTGCTGAGTAGTCTGGCCCGAATTCAACAAAGCATGTAAGCACAAGAAACACTCCATAATTTGTTTAATTTAAAAGTGACCTAGAAAAGAGAGAAATGTAGATTTGTGCCTTTTTTTTTTTCACCCCTTCCTGCTATGTAAAGGTCTGGAGGCTTCATATTAAAAAACAAAAATCCCAAAAGCTACTTTTTGTTTTTGTAATTTTTAAAAATACCAGCAATGTGAAGTCTGGTGTATCCCACTTTTTCTGGACAAAAAGCTGGAAGTCTCAGAAATGTGAAATGGGATCTCTCAATCCTTTTTGGGATATGGGGTGTTGAAGGTCTAATAAAATATTTTCTGATATGCATTATCAAAAACAAATACAAAAAACCTACAACTTTTTTTGAACTGTATGAATAAAAATCCCTTCTCCTCTCAAATCAATTTCATTAGCTTAGTACATACAATATTGTAATCCACTAGTTATCCAGTTATACTATATATAAGGTAAAGGAATGTGAATTCCAAATGTGGAAGGAAACAGAAGGAAAAACTTTTTACACACCATAAAAAGTCAAAAAAGGTCACAAACAATTTTTTATTCCCCCTTTATAGGTCACCTTTAAAGCTAGACTGAGCGGAAAATTAGAAAAAGTACTATGGGGAACAATTCCACCCTTCAAATGTGATGCACTACATGACTTAAGTCTTTTCTATTCCTAATTTCTATGATACTAAAACACATTCTGATAGTAAAACATTAATGTACTAATTGCAACTATTCCCAACAAAATACTAGAGTACAGAAAACTTTTGTATATAATTCGTTTTTTGTCCTTTTAATAACCAACCAACTTCTCACATTATATTCTTATGATGGATGACTTTTACTTTGCTGCATATCAGAAACAGAAAACGGCTGAACTATTTTTACCTGTAAAATGTATTGATTTTTAAATTAAAATAGAAGTTAAACAAAATATATGACACCTCTTTTTGGTGAGCCAATACCCTTATTATACTTTAAACAGGCAAACAGAAAGGTTGACTCTGAAAATGTGTCCCGCCACATTTATGTTTGTAGTCTTCCTCTTTTCTTCTTGATGCTACACCTCAGAGATCACTGAAAAAACCACAATGGCTCACAAGAATATTTTTCAAACATTTTTCTCTTTCATTTTATTTTTCCCCAGCTTTTCATTTCAAAAGTTAGTTTCACATGTGTTATCTACAACTAATATTTCAAAATACCCAAGATTAAAAGTAAAAATGGTTTACATTCACATGAATGAATTATTGTACTCATATTGGGTGTATCTACACTTAAAAATTAAGTCGACTTAAGGAGGCTTAATTCGACTTAATTTACTCCGCGTCTACAATGGGCTTTCCTTCATTCCACTTAAGCTGCTCCTTAAATCGAATTAAGGAAAAGTTAGTTTGAATTAATAACACCTTGTTTTAATTTGAACTAGCGCTTGAGTCGACTTTATTAAGTCGACTTAAGCCAGTGGAAACGTGGAGTAGTACCTAGTTGGACCTTTTTAAGTCGACTTAAAACGTAAAGTTGACTTAATAAGGCCAAAAAGGGGCCACGTCTACACTTGAAAAGTTAAGTCGACTTTTGTTAAGTCGACATAAGGTCCACTTTAAGTCGACTTAAAGTTGACCCTATTAAGTCATCATAAAGTCGACCTAACTTTTCAAGTCATAGAATCATCGAATCATAGAGTTGGAAGGGACCTCACGAAGTCATCTAGTCCAACCCCCTGCTAAAAAGCAGTACCACTCCCCCTAAATCATCCCAGCCAGGGTTTTGTCTAACCGAGCCTTAAAGATCTCCAAAGATGGAGAATCTACCACCTCCCTAGATAGCCCATTCCAATGCTTCACCACCCTCCTAGTGAGAAAGTTTTTCCTAATATCCAACCTTGACCTCCCCAGCTGTAATTTGAAACCATTGCTCCTTGTTCTGTCCTCTGTTACCCTCGAGAACAGCCTAGCTCCCTCCTCTTTGGAGCAACCCTTCAAGTAGTTGAAGGTTGCTATCAAATCTCCTTTCAGTCTTCTCTTCTGTAGACTATATAAGCCGAGTTCCTTCAGTCTCTCCTCATAAGTCATGTGCCCCAGTCCCCTAATCATTTTTGTCGCCCTCCGCTGGACTCTTTCTAATTTGTCCACATCCTTTCTGTAGTGAGGCGCCCAAAACTGGGCATAGTATTCCAGATGCGGCCTGACCAGTGTCGAATAGAGGGGAATTATCACATCCCTCGATCTGCTGGCAATACTCCTACTGATGCAGCCTAATATGCCATTGGCCTTTTTGGCAACAAGGGCACACTGCTGGCTCATATTCATCTTCCCGTCCACCATAACCCCCAGGTCCTTTTCTACAGTGCTGCTACTTAGCCGATCGGTCCCCAGCCTGTAGCAGTGCATGGGATTTTTCCGTCCTAAGTGCAGGACTTTGCACTTGTCTTTGTTGAACCTCATGAGGTTTCTTTCGGCCCAGTGTTCCAATTTGTCCAAGTCTCCCTGGATCCTGTCCCTGTCCTCCAGAGTATCTACCATTCCCCCCAACTTGGTGTCATCCACAAACTTACTAAGCACACAGTCTATTCCATCATCAAGATCATTAATGAAGATGTTGAATAGAACTGGCCCCAGGACCGACCCCTGGGGCACTCCACTCGTTACCGGTTGCCAACCAGACATCGAGCCATTGATTCCTACTTGCTGAGCCCGTTGATCTAACCAGTTTTCGATCCACCTTACGGTCCACTCGTCCAACCCATACTTCCTTAACTTGCTGACAAGAATGCTGTGGGAAACCGTATCAAAAGCCTCGCTAAAGTCAAGATATACCACGTCAATGGCTCTTCCCGCATCTACAAATCCAGTCATCTCATCAGAGAAGGAAATCAGGTTGGTCAGGCACTATTTGCCCTTGGTGAATCCATGTTGACTGTTCCTGATCACTCTATTTTCTTCCAAGTGTTTCAGGATGGATTCCTTGAGGACCTGCTCCATGATTTTCCCAGGGATTGAGGTGAGGCTGACCGGTCTGTAGTTCCCCGGATCCTTCTTTTTCCCTTTCTTAAAGATAGGTACTATATTTGCCTTTTTCCAATCCTCTGGGACCACCCCCGTTCGCCATGAGTTCTCAAAGATAATTGCCAGCGGCTCTGCAATCACTTCCCCCAACTCCCTCAGCACCCTCGGATGCAGTTCATCCGGCCCCATGGACTTGTGCACATCCAATTTCATTAAGTGCTCCCTAACCTGACTTTCCATCACCGAGGGCTGCTCTTCTCTCCATTCCGCGTTACCCCGTGTAGTAGCCTGGGAGCTGGCCCTCCCTGTGAAGACTGAAGTAAAAAAAGCATTGAAAAAAGCATACTTCAGCCTTTTCCGCATCATCCTCCACGAGGATGCCTGCCCCATTCAGTAAGGGACCTACACCACTTCTGATCCTTTTCTTGTTGCTGATATACTTATAGAACCCCTTTCTGTTATCCTTCACATCTCTTGCTAGCTGCAACTCCAATTGTCCTTTGGACTTTCTGATTTTATCCCTGCAGTCCCGAGCAATATCAAAGTCAACAGAGTCCTGTGGCACTTTTAAAGACTAACAGATTTATTTATCGCATGAGTTTTTGTGGGAGAAAATCCCACTTTGTCAGACGCTTTGAAGATGGGAAACTTTGGAATTTAACTTTTCAAGTGTAGACATAGCCATTAAAAATAACTAAATGCTGACATCTCTGCTACAGTATTGGGAGAGGATAATACATTGATACCCATAATCGGACAGATCATGGTTTAAGGTATACACCAAGGAATAGACTTAAAGGAAACTAGGGCTGGGTCTAGATGCACATAGTTAAGCTGCTGCTGATGAGGTTGAGGCATTGGAACTTCCTGTCACATTGTCTAGATATGAGGGATAATCTATGGATCAATACCCCTGAAAGCAACTGGAGGAGTGGGAAAAGGTGCCTCTCTGAAGCAGGATTCCTTTCCTACGTTGCTTCTCTGGTGGCACTGTTACACAATGCCCTCTTAAATATGACAGAGTGTAGAGGCGCAAGGGATGCTGGCTGTACATCTCTCCATCAATATGCCCTGAGGAAAAATTTCTTCCCTCCACCTATTTGCAAACCCATTCAAGTCTGTGCACATGGCTGAATAACATAGTAGTTGAGCACCTGGTCCCTATTTATTCCCTAAAATAATGTTATGTCCAATTGTCCATTTTTTTCTTGAATCCCATTACGTTAGATTCTGGAAGGAGATCTGGAGTAAGTCGCTGCTCTCCACAGGAAGAAAAACTCTCCCTATAATTTCTTTAATCTTGTGTAACTTTAAACCATTTTTTTCCCTTTGTTGCTTAGTTTGAATAATCATTTAAATTTTATATCTTCCTTTAGACACAATAGTAATATGTTCAAATTCTCACAACCTTCTTTTCTTCAATAGAATTAATCAATGTAACCTTATAGCTAACTTCAGAGATCTATCATCAAACGTCTGTGATTGATCAATTCAGTTGTTTTTCCCCCCAAACCCACCTCCAAAATTGTACATTGTACAGCAGTGGAACAAGGGATGTTAGCTGTACATCTCTCATTGACTTTAATAGTGAATATCTAGCTAAAACAGTTAAGTGCTCAGGATATGCCGTATCCTTCAACATGTGCAACAACATTGGCTCCTTTCAAGAAATTTCCTATAGTACTCCTTGATTCTCATCTGCTGTTCTTACCACATGTGAACTACTAAAACAGAACTGTATTTTCTCCTGGAAAAGGTATCAGCTGTGGGTGCCACTTGACAATATTTGTTCAAACTTCTGTACCATATCTTCTTTCATTATCAAGTTTTCTTTTGAGACATACAGTATATTATCTGACTCAGTGGGTGTTTATGGTATATCTGCTCCTTCTGGTAAGGAGATAGGGCAACAATAACATATTTCTGTGAATTCTAGTACTGGCTTTTAAACTAGCAGGCTAGAAAATGTTATTTAAAAGTGTTATATATCCCCACTGTCCTCTCACAGAAAGCAATTAGATTTTTTTTCTTCTCAATTGTACAATGTTTGCTCAGTTCCTTTTTCAAATGGGATTTAAAATGTCAAATGTGATAGCTAGGCCATGATGAAAATGTATACCACTGTTCTCCAACATATGTAGGTCTCATTCATCTTAACAGGGCTTTCTCTCTCCCTCCCCCACTATATGGGATTCTCCTTATGGAGGTTTTAGGGGCATTTTATTGTATATTTTAAGAATAAATAATAAAATATTGGATATAAAATTGGAGAAAAAAGCCTCTACAAAATTTTCTTGCAATTTTAGTATTTTACCAATATCAAAAACTGTGTTTTGTTGTTGTTGTTTCTTTAAAATAGAGAGTAATGATTTGCATGTGTGTATCGGAAATATGTTCCTAAAATATTGTCATGCCAAGCAATCTGAGTAGACCAGATAAATGGGTTTGTCCTAGACCAAAGAATGTCAATCTGCCAGTTTGCCTGGGTCAAGCTGTAAGTCAAAGACAATGGAAGTGCACTTACATTTAAAGTAAACAAAGTAATCCAACCAGCAGAAAGAGCTAATTCACAAGAAATGAAGAAAACAGCATGCTTTCTGCACATTAGTAGAGAACTTTATCTGATACATTTCAAAAGAATATATTTCAATGATTTATTGGACTAAAATAAAGGGAGAAAAAATTAGTTATCCATCACTTAGGAGCCAAAGGACCAGTGGCCTCTGATCTGTGAATAGTGGATCCTCCTGTCTAATCTGCTGGTAGCTTGATGTAACTGAGCAAGCTGCTTTGTTAAAGATTATAACTTGCTTAAATTAAATTTCGGTATCTAGAAAACATGTTATTTTGTTTTATTTGTAGCCATATCTGTCTCTTTCTCTTCCTTAGTATCATTTAAATTTATGCTCTTCATTAATAAACTTCTAAATTTTACTATAAAACATTCAGAAAGACGAATTAAGGTAGTGTGTGTAACACACTAACGTGGTGTGTGCTGTCTCTCTGGAGACAGCTGGTTTAATTTCTGTGAGCGTCCAGTGAGGGGGACTGAACGCTTCATAGAGATGGCTCAAGGGAATTTGGGAACTGAGATTCATTTAATGTTAACTGCAAGGCAAAGTTTAGACTGAGTTTTGAGGAGTTTATTGGTAAGGCAGACAGGCTAGTATGGCAGGGAACCATCATACAGTTAAAGCCATAGAAAAGCTCTTTCTTGCTAAGAGGCAACACAGTGGCTTACAGTTCTGGGTTCCTTGTGGAGAGGCAAGGGATACTCCATGGACTCCATCCCAGCGACTTGTTTAAGGACTTGCAGTTAACAGGATTAGTTGAATCCCACCTCACTGATGGTCCCCAGTCTGCTGTATTAGACTAAATCTTTCGGTTCTGCATACTTTCAAGACAACTAGGTCTGAATAGAGTCCAAAGCCTGCCAATAGTTCTGGCCTCTCAGGCACACTCCTGGGGTGCAAATTGTTTTCTGGCACCACTGCAAGGGATGGGAAATCCTGTAATTCCGCTACCATGGACCCTGAGATGAAAGCTGAATCTTTCAAATTTCTCCAGTAGCACATGCATGCTTTCCTGGAGTCAACTCTGTGAGCACTCTGAAAGCTAGTTTAACACTTTGCAGACCACATGACAAAGCAAGAAATTCAAGCTTTTTGGGGAGGTTTTAAAACCACGGTAACTTACTTTCAAAGCATATACAAGTTACAAATCTGTAGATAAAACAATAAAAACCTATATCCTCTGAATTTATGCTCACCTCTTCCATAAGCCCTTTAGCCTAGCCCACATATCAAGGAAAGCAGGTCCCTCTTCACCTTCTTTCTCCTACTTCCTGGTGATGTTCAGCCAATGAGAGACTGAAAGGAGCGCATCCTGACCATAGTGTGGTTTTAATCTCCTCTGTCACTTGATTCACTGGCTGCCTTCAAAGCCCCTCTCAGATGATTGACGTGCCAGGCCCCATAATCAAACCAATTCCCAGTAACCTGTTCACTCCTTGGAGCAAACCCATTGTTCCCATAGGGAAGAGTTGCTCAATTTTGATGTGTCTCTCACATTCAGGCTCAGATTTGTAGACAACAGGGCACTAATGTATATAATGTTGCAATCTCATATGGATTACAATCCCACCAGAAAAAAACATTGTGACCACATGTTAAAGAAAATTAATATTAACAAAGGAGAAGGCTCTTGGGCCAGAAAAGGAAAGAACAAGCTAAAGAATACTTAGATAAATTAGATGTATTCAAGTTGGCAGAGCCAACCCTATTTTTTAGGATTCTAGGTGGTTACAAAGTCCAGTGGAGGACACACTTTGAAAAAGATTTATATAAACACATACCAATCCATCCACTTATTTGTTGTAAAAGTGATAGTCACTGCCTTCGTCCAATGCACAAGTGGTAGTAAAATATTGCATGTCTCTTCATCATCACCATCATAATAGAACACACAGAGACAGCTAGCCATGAGACAAAGAAGACCAGTAAAAAGAGAAGCCATTAATTTATAAATGAATTAGTCCTGATGTGTAGAGGAGAAGGTATTGAAGACAGACTAAAATAAAAAGTCACTCAGGCCACATCTAGTCCCTGTATGGACTCTCAAGGGATGGAGAGAACCCAAGGAACATACGTGGGCCAGTACTAGTGTCACTCTACCAGAAAGGTGGGATTCTACCAGGAATCCTGGAGGCAGTTACCTAAATTCTCTCACACTGAGGCGCATCAAACTGCTCCAGCAGCATAAACTTTAAGGGACAACAGAAAGGGCTTAAATGACTCTTGCAGAATACCCCTGTCATGAGGAAGGAAAGAGAGTGTTCTGACCATTTCATTTCCTCATCAAATGGGAGAAGACAGCAACACAAACTCGTCTAGATACTGTGCATACTGAAGGCACAATACCTTCAGAAGCTCATGCTTGGGCCAAGAACCTCTGCATCTATCTGCTATGGCTGTGTCTTAATATTACAGTTTAGAACATTCTTCAGAGTTTATCCTGGATTTTAAAAAATGTAGTTCTATACAAATACTCCAGACACAAATAGTAGTAGATTGTCAGATGGTTTAAGTTGTCATAGCTCCACTGAAGCCAACAAATACAACAACTTGCACCAGTGGAAGATCTGCCCCATATAATTTAATATAGACCACTGAAAACTGAAGTGAACATTGACCTTCCTGTAAAATGTGATAGATCATTATATTTCTGATACAGCATTCTGTAAGATTATCCAAAGATAAATCTATGAAAAGGTTATTTTCAAATAAATTCTATGGGCATTTTCTTTCACAGGGACAGAACTCAAGCTTAGAGAGAAAGCCAAGCAAAGCAGCAGCTAAGGGAACAGAAAAATATACACCAGCAATGCAAAAGCTTACAATAATCACTAGCTGGAAAAGACAAATGGGGCCCAGAAAATGACCTTTAGGTCTATACCTTGCTAACCCACTACTATAATAATAATTACAGAATGGAAGCTCTCTTTAATAGCTTTCTGGATATAAAAGCCTCCAAGGAAACAGAAGATATTTTTAGGCTTTGGCTGTAAATTTAAAGGGCTCAAAATAGTGGAAAGGAACAGACCAGCTCAATAGTAGGAAAAAGTCTCCAGAACAAATGTGGCAGCCAGAGATGAAAGCACTGTGCTGTTTTGTTGGGTACAATCCATCATACAAAAGCATCAAAGGGACAGTCTTAAGTGAGCAATACACAACACAGCAATATACTAGATCAGACCAAAGTGAAGTAAACAACACAGGCAGACAAACTGACAGACAATCCTTAGCTATCCAAGAGAAGGAAACAGCTTGAATGTTCTCATCCAATTACTGGACTATATGCTTGGACTATATCTAAAGACACTGTACTTAAATTAATTATAGAACCTCAGCAGATCCTCAGCTAATATAGATTAGTATAATTTCAATGAAGTCAATGAATTTACATCACTGATGTACACCAGCTCAGGATTGACCACCTGGGCTCCCTTTAGACATATCAGGGAATCATTCAGTCCAATAATGTGTCACAAGAACATGATGCTATTAGAGAAATGGACAGCATTAAAGAATATGCTTCGTACGGGGGGAAAAAAAAACAAAAAACAGTGACAGGGTTCTGTGGCTTTGATTTATAAATGTAAACTACCAAGCCAGCATTGTAGAGTATAATAATACAGATAAGAGAGAGGGAAAAAAAACTCCTAAAAAGAGAGGTTGCTCACCCTGTGCAATAACTGTAATTCTTAGAGATGTGTCCCTGTACAGGTGTTCCATTTCATGTGTGCCTGTGTCCCAGGCACCTATGATTGGAGGTTTTCAGTAGCAATGTCCATTTGTCCCATGTATGCACTGCTGATATCCTCATGCCCTGTACGAAGGCTATATCAGGATGCACAGGCAAACTGCCCTCAGTTCCTTCTCCACTCAGTTTCAAAAGGAAATTCCAAGGCAGCGGGGAAGGAAGGCAGGTAGTAAAGCACCCATAGGTGGCCATAACTCAAAATTCTGCATAACTGCACAGGGTGAGTAACCTCTCTCCTTCAAGAAGCATCCCTATGGGTGCTTCTCTTCAGGTGAGCCCTGACCAGTGGTTCCTGGGGCGGCCTCCCGGGGGGGGACCGGGTTCCCTGGGGGATGGAGCAGGCCGCCCCCCCTCCACTCCCCACCAGAATGTGGGGGTGGGGGCCCCGCCTAGGCCAATTGACCCTGGGCCCTGCTTCCCTCTAGTGACAGACCTGAGTGGTCCCATAGGAGGAAGGAGTTTTGGAATCAAGTGCAGCACAGAGGAAAATCTTGCACTATCGACTTCCTCATCAGCACTATAGGCTTCAGCTAGTTCCTGGTACTTGGAGAAGGTACGAATGTATCAAAGACCATGTAGCAGCTCTGCAGATCTGAGATACTGGGACATTTTAAAGGAGGGCCATAGGTACCTTGTGACCTTGTCAAGTAAGCCAACATGCCAGCAGGGTGTAACAAGCTTTAATACACCCCCAAACCTATTTTGATAGTCTGGGGGTAGAAACAGATGAACATTTAGATCTGTCTGCAAATGAAATGAACAGTCTAGGAGAATAATATAATATAGAAGGCTAGCACCCTGCTGACATCTACAATATGACTGAAATTATGTGGTTTTGGAAAGACGACTGGCGAGTAATAATCTGCAGTAATACGTTGCAGAGGGATCTGCAGTAATAAGCTGCAGAGGGATCCCAATTTGATCATTGAAGACTATAAGAGGGAAGGGATAGCTTCCGGGATTGGTCCCACCTGGAATGATGAGGACCCTGGACCTGTCTCTCTGAGAAAGGGGGTTCAGATATGGATATGTAGGAGAACCCTGAACAGAGATCACTGATTCTGAAAGGAGGGCTCCATCATACTTGTCTTCCTTTAATGGGGGACCTCTGAACAAAAAGGGAAGTGATGGCAGTGGGGAAGTATAAGGATCCCAAGACAGAGTGGTTCTCGGTGAGACATGCTTGGTATCTGCCAGCAATAGAGACTCTAATTCAGCAGTCGCTAATAAGTCCTTCAGCTACTGAAATTCTTATGGTACCCAGCAGAGCTACAGCATCACCTGGAGTTGCAGTACTGACAGACTGGTATGTGTGTCCCTGCAAGATGGTACTTATAGTTCTCAGTGTTTCACAGGTGGAGCTGATGTACATGAAAGTGTATGTAGACGTAGATTCTTCTTACATGGTACTGAAGAACTTAACAAGGGTACTAGGAGAGGGATTGACAGTATTGATCTTCTGTGTTTGCTCTAATGATCTCCTTTAGATGGTACCAGAGTCTTCTCAGAGTCACATTCACTCTTAGAATTACAGGATTTATCGCTAGTACTGAAGGGCTATGTCTACACTTACTAAAATTAGTTCTAATTAGTTAGTTCGAACTAACTAATTTGAACTAATTTTAGTTAGTTCGAATTAGCTTAATTTGAACTAGAAAAAATTAGTTCGAACTAAGCAAGTGCCATTCATGGCACTTGCTTAGTTCGAATTAGCTAGCCCCACTGATTTCAATGGGCTGGTTAGTTCGAACTAAGAAATTAGTTCGAATTAACATGGCCACATTGGTTAATTCAAACTAGTTAATTCGAATTAACCCTTACTTCTAATGCCCTATTCGAAGTTATTAGTTTGAGTTAAGGAAGCCCTTAATTCAAACTAACTTGCCTGTATGGACATAGCCCAGGAGTCCTTTACCTCTACTGTACTGAGCCTGGAGGATGAAGGCTCTGAGGCTGCTGACCTGATTGGAGAGTGAAGTCTTTCTGAGGTGGGTACCTTAAGATGTGAATTGGGGATCATCTTCTTATGATCTCTACAGCTTCCTGCCCTTGCTAGGGGGTTGCTGCACTGAATCCAAAGCATCTCTAGTGATCCCAACGGACAAATATCAGGCTCTGAAGTGGGGCAAAGAGAGCACTCAATCATTAACAGTTGCAGCTTGATTTCCCAATTCTTTCAGGACCTGGATTTGAGGAATAACCAGAAGTTTCTCACCCCACAGAAGTGTGGCTCACCCTGGCAGCAAACGTCCGTACAATGTATCATTGACTGAGATAGCCTGTCTACATACAAAGCAATATTTAAACCCTGGTAGTGCCCCTCACAGGGGGGATTTCTGCAAAGGAAATAAAACTATTCTTCAATAACCAGTAACTATTACTGTTCCAAACTAGGTAAAATGAACTCAGAAAGCAGCTGAGGCATGCACAATGCAGACAACCTAAGCTCCATCTCAGGCTGAGGTGGCTGTGAAATTTTTCCCACAGCCTCATCTATAGCTTTGCTGAGGGGCATGAGGGCATCAGACTGAATAGATATTGCTAATGAAAATCTCAGATCAAAATGCAGATGAGGCACATGCAGACCTGAAGTGGAATGCCTGCAGAGGCGCTACTCAAAGGAGAATCAAAATATCCAAATAAAATCAAACAATAAAATATATTAAAATACTTTACATTTACTCCAATTATTTTATAGTCCATATAGAATTAATCCTCACACCAACCCAATGAACTAGGTAAGAATTATTCCCATTTTACAAATGTGAAAACAAATAATTAGTTTAAGATTAGCATTCAAAATACATATGTGGAAATAAATTTGACAACAGAATGACCGAGAGACATAAATCTATTCCCCCATTGCATAGGTGTAAACCAAAAACATCACAAAGAGAATCATAAGCTCATTTATGCACAGGAACCATAATGCCAGTCCTGTGCTGGTATTTCTAGTGATTTCACTGATGTTAGAAGAATTGCACATTATAAAAGCAGAGACAACAATAATATAAAGCACATATGCAAAACCACATCAAACAAAATTGTGGTAAAATAATTAGTCATCCTCTGTTGTAGATATCACACTAGCATTTTTCGAGAAATTAAAGAAGGATTTATGACAGTCACATCACAACTACTCAGTTCTACTGTGCCTGTATTTTATAAAATTCCTAGATTTGGTGTGAAAACTGAAAATGTAAATATAAATAATACAAGTTCCAAAGGGGTAATTGTGTTAGTCTAGTTCAGCAAAACAAACAAGGTGTCTCTTGGCACTTTTAAAAGATAACAAATTTATGTATCGCACAAGCTTTCATCGGGGAAATCTCACTTCATCAGATCCTCAAAGATGGAGAATTTACAGAATGGGAAGAAAAATAAATGCAGGGACATTACTAAAAGTGAAATTATTTCCTTATAGAATATTACTAAAATTCCTTTCTTCAAACAAAAATCTGTTTTGACTGTTATAATTGATCCTTTCTAGAATGATCACGTGTACACATGTCAGATGAAGTTTTCTAGACAAAAGAATATTTTTTGACTGAAATAACAGATTAAGATTGGCTGAAACATTTCATGAATCTGAATCAATTCTGGTTAATTGTTTTGGTCAGAAAAATCATTTGGAAGGGTTGAAATAGTGCATTTTGTTATTTTCAAAATAAAGTATTTTGATGTTTTGGGCTAGATATAGAGGGGGACTTAGGTCTCACAATAAAAACAAGGAGGAAGTGCTATTGCCACATACCACATCACCCTATACCTAACAACATGGTAATTAGAGCAGCTGAGATGTAGGCGAGCCAGGTTCAATCTCCCACTCCCCACAACTATTCTGCAATGCACTACAATATTTGGCAATACGTTTCTTTCCAGTGTTTTCCAAGTTATACCTGTGTGGCTGCAGTGAATGTTTTTATACATCTGAGGTGATGCTTAAACTTTGAAAGACAGTTAATAATGGGATCTGGAAGGATTTTACAGTCAAGAACTACTTTTTAAAATATTCTCTCTCCAATTACATGCTTGAAATGGCTCCTGTGGAGCTGATCTGGAGAGCTTCTGCTTTTGCTTTGATGTTGAAAAGAACTCAGTGAATTGATGTCTTGTTCATTTACATCTCCCAATTATGTTTTGATCAACAAATTCCTTTCCTCATTTTAGTATTGAAATCCCCTGTAATCAGAAGCACATTGTTCTTTGGCACAATATCAATGAATTCCTACAGTTGACTACAGTATACTCTAAATAGCTTCATATTGGCTGCTATGGTTACTGCATATGCCTGAATAAGCCAGATTTAGTAAAGCTCCTTATTGGGAGACTGAAATAAGATGAGTGTTGACTGGACTGTCTCTCATTAGGAATGTAAATGCATCCTTACTCAAAATAAATGCTTTACTCTTTGTTTGCCAGCATATACCACTAAGCGTCACTTGGGAAGGGTGAAATGGTGGCTGTCAACCTTTAAAGGCCACTCACATCACTCTTTGCACAGTATTTGATGACAATCTTCTCTTGATCTCCTGTGCTTTTGTCATGACTTTGCTGTCCCTTGCTGTTCAGGGACCATTCAGATTCAGTAGAATCCACTTCTAGTCACGTCTATTTTTAACACACATGCACATGTGCGCGCGCACACACTTTGTTCTAAAAGCAACTTTGTTACCAATGGAGATGGATCATATTGTAATAATTGGGCCTACAAATTTACCCTAACTGTGAACTCAATCATAAAAAGCGAGTGTCAAACCAACAATGTTGATGGGCAAAAATGCAAAGAAGGCAGAAAGTCTGAATTACTCCAAACAAAAATGTCTACCGGTAGAACTTCAATGACTGTATTAAGATTGTGATCAGCAAACAAAAAAAAGTGTGGAACCAGAAATCAGTAAATCAAAATGATTGTGTCAGAAATTAGGCCTATTACTGGACAGAATAATAAGAGGATAGATTGCCCAACATTCCTTTTGGAGGTCGTCCATACCCCCCCCCCCCCCCAAAAAAAAAAGATTTTTTAGAAGAATTAGCGAAAGGAGCAGTTATCTGCCAATAACTGCTGCAGGGAGCTGGACTTTATCTTTATGGAGGATTGTATATGGGGGCTCCGAAGTCAAGGCCTTTAACTCTGATACCCTATCGGCTGAGGTGACGGCGACCAAGAACTCTACCTTCCAGAATAGGTATAGCATCGAGCATGACCCCAATGGCTCAAAGGGGGGGTCCCATCAATTTTGAGAATACCAGATTCAAGTCCCAAGGAGGTACTGGGTCTCGTGTTGGGGGTAGAGCTTGTCCATACCCTTTAAGACTCATGACACTACTGGGTGCAAGAAGACGGACTTCCCTCCTTCCCCTTTATGGAAAGCCGAGATGGCTGCTAGGTGGACCTTTAATGAGGCTACCGCTAACCCTGAGTGCTTTAAATGGAGGAGATAGTCCAGGATGAGCGGGACTTGGGCCTCCCTTGATGTTACCCCTTTCCCTGAGGCCCATATCGAAAACCGGGACCATTTGGCCATATATGCCTTTCTCGTGGATGGCTTCCTGCTTTTGAGTAGGACCTCCCTGACCTGCTCTGAGCAGGTCCTTTCCCTTTCGTTCAACCACATAGGTTCCATGCCGTCAGGTGCAGGGATTCTAGGTTGGCATGAAGGAGCTTCCCATGGGATTGGGAGATCAGGTCTGGGCACGCGGGCAGTGGAATCGGAGGGTTCACTGACAACTGCATCAGTGATGGGAACCAGTGTTGTCTTGGCCACGTGAGGGCAATAAGTATGATTGACGCTTTATCCTTCTTTACTTTCAGGAGGACCTTGTGGATCAGAGGGAAGGGAGGGAAAGCGTACAGGAGATCCGAGCTCCAGCTCAGGAGGAAGGCGTCCGAGAGGGAACCCCAGCTGTGCCCCTGGAAAGAACAGAACTGCGGGCACTTCCTGTTTTCTCTTGTGGTGAACAAGTCTAACCGGGGAAACCCCCACCTTTGGAAAACCCTCCAGAGGACCTCCATCTTGATGGACCACTCGTGGGCTGCAAATGCCCAGCTGAGGCAGTCTGCCAATGTGTTTTGGGCCCCCAGGAGATGCAACGCTTCCAGGTATATCGCATGGGCTATGCACTCCTCCCACAGGTTCATCGCCTCTCTGCATAGCTTGGAGGATCTGGCCCCCCTGGCAGTTGAGGTAAAAGACCGCTGCGGTGCTGTCCGTTAGCACTGCTACATGGTGGTTCTGGATCTGTGACCTGAATGCAGCGCAGGCTAGCCTGATTGCCCTTAGTTCCCGCACATTTATGTGCATCTCCATTTCCTCCCTTGACCAGAGGCCTTGAATACGCAGGTTGCCCAGGTGTGCCCCCCACCCAGCTGTGATGCGTCCGTCACTAGGGTCGCTGTCAAGCTGGGTTTTGAGAATGGGACGCCTGACATTACTTTGGCCCAGTTCTTCCACCACTATAGTGAGTGAATTACCGGTGGCGGGAGAGTCACCACCTTGTCCAGATTGTCCATGTGGAGGTGGAATACCGAGCGGAGCCACAACTGGAGTGGTCTGAGGCGCAGTCTGGCATACTGAACCATGTAGATGCAGTAAGCCATGTGGCCCAACAGGTTGAGGCATTTCCTCGCCGTTGTGATTGGGAAACGGTTCAACGACTCTATGGCGACTGTCATGAGATGGAACCATGATTCCGGGAGGAAGGCTTCGCTTTGAGTTGAGTCTATGGTTGCTCCAATAAACTCGATTCTTTGAACCGGTGACAGTGTTGATTTTGATTCATTCAACAACAGTCCCAGGTGGGTGAAGGCTTTTCTTATGAACCTGACTTGGGCCTCAACCTGGTCTCTGGAACGACCTTTCAGGAGCCAGTCGTCCAGATATGGATACACATTGTTGCCAGTGTCTCCTGAGGTGGGCTGCTACCATCGCCATACATTTGGTGAAAACCCTGGGTGCTGCTGACAGGCCAAATGGGAGTGATGCAAATTGGAAGTGATCTGAGCCTGCCACAAACCTGAGGAACCTTCTGTGTGGGGGGAAATACGCCTCCCTGAGGTCGAGAGCAGCATACTAGTCCCCCGGATCCATTGAGGGGATGATCGAGGCCAGGGACACCTGAACTTTATCTTTTTTACGAACTTGTTGAGGCCCCGAAGTTCTAAGATTGGCCTGAGACCACCCTCGTATTGGGGATTAGAAAGTATCTTGAATAGAAATCTTTCCCATGACACACCTGAGGGACCTCCTCTATTGCTCCCAATTTTAGCATCTTGTGGACTTCTCCCATGAGGAGCTGTTCGTGAGCAGGGTCCCTGAAGAGGGGCCAGGAAGGGGGGTGGGAGCAGGGAAGGGTAGTAAATTGGATGGCATATCCCAATCTCACCGTGTGAAGGACCCATTTGTCTGTCGTGATCTGGGACCATGCATTGTGGAAATGGGACAGTCTGTCTCAAAAGGGGGGCTGTGGATCCGGGTTTTGGACTGGTGCGCTGTCCTCGGGTGCACCCTCAAAAGGATTACTTGGGAGGTCCTTGGGGTTGCTTTCCTGGGCCTTTCCCTGAGTTGTGATGTTGTTGGGGTGGCCTACGTTTGAAATCCCTGTTCTTGCCCATGGAACAGTCCTGTTTGGGGGGATGGGATTTCCGGCTGGGTGGTGGCTTGAAGTGTTTCTGCTGTGTCGCTGGGGTATGCATACCCAGCAACCTAAGGGTAGCCCTTGAGTCCTTTGAGCTGTGAAGGTTAGAGTCCGTCTGTTCCGAGAACAGGCCCTTTCCCTCGAAGGGGAGGTCCTGCAAGGTGGTTTGGACCTCTGGAGGGAACCCTGAAGCCTGTAGCCAGGAGCAGCACCTCACTGTGAGGCTGGAGGCCATCACTCTTGTGGCCTAGTCGGCCGCGCCCAAGGCTGCCTGCAAGGAGGTTCTCGCCACTGCTTTCCCTTGTTAACAAGGGCGGAGAACTGGTCCTTAAATTTTTGCATCGAGTCCCAGGAGTTAAAGCTGTATCTGCTGAGTATTGCTTGATGATTTGCAATCCTCAGCTGCAGGCCACCTGTGGTGTAAACTTTCCACCCAAACAGATCAAGTCCCTTGGGGTCTCTGGCCTTTGGGGCTGGGCCCTGAGCTCCCTGACGGTCTTTATTGTTCACTGCGGAGACAACTAGTGAGTCTGGTTGTGGATGGGAGAAGAGATAATCATGCCCCTTAGAAGGGGCAAAATATCTCTTATCAATTCCCCTCACTGTAAGTGGAATACAGGAGGGAGATTGCCACAGGGTTTTTGTGGTTGGCATCACAGTCTTGATGATAGGGAGCGCTATTCTCGAGGGACCCTCTGAGGACAAGAGGTCTTTCATTGGGTCAGGGTCCTCCCGGACCTCTTCGACTTGGAGGCTCAGGTTCTGTGCCACCCTCTTAAGTAAGGCTTGGTGAGCCTTGTAATCCATGGGCAGTGAAGTTGGGGTTGGTTCCATCAAGGCCTCTCCTGGGGATGAAGAGGATGAAGCCTTGTGGTTCCCTTGTGGCTCCTGAGGCATCTGAGGTTTGGGGTGCATCAGCTCCCCCTCCTCTCCTTCTGACGAGCCCACCGTAGGCGCGTCCTCAATAGTAGCACTTGGGTCCCGACCGTGGGACGCCGAGGGAGGTGGTGCGGCATGGTGGTTTTGCCTGACCTGGCCAGGTTCAGCAGTGTGAGAGATCGAGGCCACTGAAGGTTGCCCTGATGGCTGGGTACCCTGGGTCTGGTGGTAAGCCCAGGGCATCCAGAATGGCCACTGGGGAGGGGCTTGCCAATGTGGCTGCCAGGATGCCGTGATGGGAGCGCCTGAAGCGTGAGCCGGTCCTTTTTCCTGACAGGATGCGCCTGTCGATGAGGCCTGCAACTCCGACCTCGGGGACCAAGGCAGTGCCAACCAGGCTGTCTGTTGCGGATTCTGGTGCCGGGGTGGTGAGCTGCGCCGGGATGGTGATCGACGTCAAGACGGCGAACGGTGCCGAGAAGACGAACGGTGCTGGGATGATGATCATCGTTGAGACGGCGAACGGTACTGAGATGACGAATGGTGCCAGAATTCTGGTCATCATCGAGATGGCGAACGGTGCTGAGACGATGAGCGGCGTTGGGATGATGACCACTGCTGAGATGACAAGCGGTGCCGAGATGGCGACCGGTGCCGAGACGGTGAGTCGCGCCATTGGGTTGACCTACTTCTGGACTTCTCTCTCCTCAAGTATGTGGGTGAGGGCCAGTGCCGGGAGCCCTAGTAACTTTTGGGACACTCTGACTTGCTCCACGATGAGGACTTGAACTGGTACGGTCGGTGTGACTCCTGTCCCAAGATTGACTGGTGTCGTGCCGGCGACCATTGTCTGGATGGTGTGATCTGGGTCCTGTCATTGGGGGTTTTCCCTTAGACTGTGTCCTGCCCATGGGAATCACATAGGAGGAGGCGGGGGACTTCTGTGCCATCATGGCTATCAGGTCCCTCGTGGCCTCAAAGGTTTGTGGGGTGGACGGCATGTCCAATTCCCCCCAACCACTTTGCTGCGCTGGTGATTTTGGGCCCGGCTCCTCTCGCTGCTCCCGCAGTTGGGCGGAGTGAGGCTCCAGGGCCTTAAACTTCTTTCTGGGTTCCTGCGAGTAAGAGCGGTGCCTCGCGCTCGGTGCCAGGTTTGGTACTGGTTCCCTCGTGGAGGCTGGAGCTCTCCACACCGAGGTTCCCGATGTCGTGGTGGAGGAATGCGGGTTCAAGGCTGCCTCCACAAGGAACTGTTTCAGACAAGCACTCCTCTCTCTCCTACTTCTCAGTCTGAAGCTCTTATAAATCTTACAACGATCCGTCTGATGCTCCTCACCTAGGCACTTGAGGCAGGAGTCATGAGGGTCTCCCCTCGGCATGGGCCTCTGACAAGAACCGCACGGTTTGAACCTTTGGGTTTGCGGCATGCCCCGGGGTGAGCCTACCACTGGGTCTGCTATTAGCTCCTGCCTTCTCAGAAACAACTAAGATAGCTGTGGACTATTGATAATCTTGCCAAAGGCAAGCGAAGAGTGCTCCAACGACCGTCACTGGTGGTAAGAAGGAACTGGAGGGGCGCCGGGTCGGCAGGGCTATATATACAGTGCCATGAGAGTGCCACTCCAGGGGGCGGCCAGGCCGACCCGACGAATCGTGCACGCAGCATGTACACACCAGGATTGGAATCGGCAGGAGCATACTCGAAGAAGAACTATACAAATCTGGATCTGAGTTTTGTGGCAATGACACCTGATTAACCCTTAAACTCTTGTAAATGTTCGATACTGCTCCAATTGCTGAATAATCTTATTAATGAAAGTAAAAGTATGAATGAAGAAACTTACCCGAATCATCATGACTGAATATCTGATGTTATGAATTGTATCGTAGACCTTCTTTGAGATGCCCACAAATTGACTGTCGTCAAACAAAAGCATTGTGTTCTTGCGTAAGCCCTCCAGTGCAATGTTGACTTGAGTCACAAACTCCGGAATCACTGTAATTTTTTTTTAAAAAAAAAAGTAATGAGTGAAAAATAAAGAAGCAATCTTTCAGAGGTTTCTGGAAAATTCAGTCTGTGGCATGAAAACTTTTAAAAATAAAGTTAAAATGTAAAAATAATAAAACAATTATCAACGGAAACAATTTTTTTGATTTGTGGCATTGGTGTTTGGATGGGGACATAGAAAAAAGGGAGATAGAGAGGTGAGATGGATGGAGGCACTATAGAAACATAGGAAAGGAAAAGATGGAGGTTGGTACCCCAATATTGATTTTTGCATAAAATGCTCATTTACTTCAGTAGGAAATTTGCACATGGAGCAATGGACTAGAGTAGACTGAAGATTGAAAGTTCCATCATACAGGGAATTTGGCTTTTTTCAACATTTGTTTTCATCCAAATTATGGCAAAAAAAAGTAAAATATCAACGATTTTCACAGAAAGGAAAGTTCCAAAAAATTTCATTTTGAAAATATCAAAGTGATTAAGTCAATAAACTGGAACAAAATAGAAAAAATCCATTTTGGCTCAGTTTGATGTTAATTTGAGTCCCTCTGAGCTGCTTTAGTACTTTATTAGTGCTGTAGTTCAATTCCCTCATGCCCCCATTTTCATTTATGAACTGGACTTCCATGCCAGACTACCTCTTCTATGGTGCACCGAGGTCACAGGCCTCCCTATGCATTGTATATGTTCAACTAGACGGGAGACTTTGGAGCACCAGGAAAGATGTAGTGCAGCCAGGAAACCAGCCCAGTAGAGAATGGCACCCAAACAACAAACCCCATGAGGCACTGTGGCAGCTCAGGCAAACAGAGATTGATATCAAGGGGTATGTCTACACTAGAAAAACTTAAGTCGACTTTGTTAAGTCAACTTAATAAGGTCAACTTTAAGTCGACTTAATGTCGGCCTTATTAAGTCAACCTATCAAAGTAGACTAAGTCGACTTAAAATTAAGTTGACTTAGTCCACTTTGTTAAGTCAACTTAACTGCCCTTAAGTAGACCGAATAAAGTCAACTTAAGGGTTACTCCCCATCCACACCTTCCTGAAGTCAACTTAAGGAGTCAACTTAAGGCTTAGGTTGACCAAATGGGTGGCTGTTAAGTCGACTTAAGCTTTCATTAAGTTGACTTAAGAAATTTCTTATGTTGACTTAATGAAAGTCAGGTGTAGACATGGAATAATTTAGGTCGACTTAAGGGTCCTTAAGTCGACCTAAATTGCTAGTGTAGACATACCCAAGGTGACCTGAAAAGTAAAACACTTTAATCTCATTGGATAAACTAAAATATTTTTATTCAGGTCACCCCGCCCCCAAATGAAATATTTCATTTTGATTTTCCCAATGAAAAACTCAAAACATTGTGGCAAAATTGCATTTTCCCACAGAAAATTTACATTTTGCAGAACTGCAGTTTTCCATGAAAAACACATTTTGATGGAAGATTCCAGACCAACTCTAGATATAGTAAATGGAAGCCCTTCATCTCTTAGATCCCTCTTTATTCTAGCATGTGAGCAAACAACTTGGTTGTTTTGCTTTTGCTCAAGAGCACTAGAAAGCCACAGTCCACTTGTGTTACTGAGTGTGAAAAGCATAACTTGACAGCAACATTATTTAGCAATTACACAAGTAATCTGAGCTATATAAATCCTGTATAGGTAATCAGTCCTAATTCAAACAAAGCTCCCATTGAATTCAATGGAAGTTTTACATGAGATACCATATTGATCAAAACTGTATTACCCTGCCTCAGTAGGGACATCATGATTTGCCACCCAACCCCTTATTTTTCAGGGAGTTTCAAAATATATAAATAGCTATAAGACAGATGTTCAAATTTGCACTTTAATTATAACAGCCTTGCTGTTTCAGAAGTCAATCAAGTTCTGAGTGAAGATAACTATTTCTTTATGGCTTGATTTTTCAGAAGCTGAGAACACCTGTAGCTGAATATGAAGTCAATGGAAGTTGCAGGGTTCAGCCATATCTTAAAATCAGGTCCTCTGTCTACATTGTATAAGGGAATGCCATTGATTTTTAGAAACAGGGATGTTCAAAACCTTTTATTCCCATCTGATCCTTCCTCAATTATTTTTAACCTACTCTAAAACTCTGTGAGAAGCATGTTTCTTCAAAGGCATTTTAAGTAAAAAATCAGACAAGTTAGTTACTCATACAACTTTATAAGAATCCCTAATCCGTACAAGCAATAGTAATTGTGAGAGTCAATCATTTTGTAACATTCCATATAATTTTTCTAGGTTCACATAATAGTCTGTGTGAATGCTTTTAAAACATTCTTATTTCACGCTGTACTTGAGTACAGATTCAAGGATAGTAAGAAAAGATGATGTTCGACTCACTTGATTATAACAGTGGTAACTCAGCCACTCATAGAAAAGGCAGTATTAATATTAATCAAATACATGGAAAAATAATCTCTGTAAAATCTACTTTTCACCAAACTTCTATACAAAGTAATGTCTCTCCAAATAAGTAAAAGCTTCCTTTTCCCACTCCCCATCTTCCCCTGAAATTGTCAGTAAGTAATGAAGGTGGTTTTCAACAGTGAACAGATTTAATAGCTAATAGACAGAGTGCTCAGCTTTTACTTAACACAACGTCAAGTTTGTATTTTTAAAAGGAACCTAAATGGCTTGTCATAATTTAAAACAGAAATTGAAACCTTCAGTTAGACAAAATTATGCAAAAGCTGCTTATGGTTAGTTAGGTAATGGAAATAATGGGAAGGACAGTTGTTTTGAACTAAATAGTCGTCTTACAATGATTATGTGAAGTTCAATATTCAGCTCTTTCTGTCACTCAGAATAGAGTGATCCAATGATAATGTACAAGGTTTCAGGAAGCTTCAGGTCTCTCTCTACTGGTGCGATAGGAGCTTCTAGGATGTTTTCAATGGCTTGCCTGTGACAGCATTCCTCTTAGTTATTATATCCATTAGGTCTCCTTTACGGCAGCATCGGTGAGCCACTAATTCCTATGAACTCTGTCGAGTGCATTGTCAATGACTGCTAACCACTTGCTGCCCAATCTCAGAAAGAACAGACTATCCAATCTCGCTTACATGCTGCCTCTTACCTTCACACACTGCCCCTTATGTGCCTATTCCTGCCCACCCTGCTTGTTTGTTCTACCTAGCTTCTAAGCATCCTGTTCCTGTAACATCCCCTGGTCCACTCTGCAGCTTGTTGGGAGTGGAGAGGGAATATGATCCTGCCTAATTACGGTAACTGCCACACTGATCTTCTGGAAAAAGGAGTCCATCACATTCGTGGAAAGTGTAGGTAAAACATGTTGACTATAGATTCACTCCTATCAGCAAAATAATAATGTAGCTAAGAAAGAGTTTTAAAAACCAATGTACACTTTTTATATAAACTTACTTACATAGGGAAGACGGATGTGTTTCCTTATAAACAGTATAATGGACAAAAATTGACCAACATTCTCTTTCCTCATAAATTATCCCAGGGACCAATAGAGAAAAACCCTTTTCCATCCTTCCCCTGTATTATCCGCTCCTTTTGTTATCCCCCAAGAGTGCAAAGGACTATTGCACATTACCTGAACATGTCTGTAACCCAGAAAGTTTAATTACAACTCACCTGATCTGACTTCCCTTCGAACCTTACTGAAGGCCACCTACAAAAACGACTCATTTGTCTCTTTCCAGGCTCAGCAGTGGTGACGCATATTAATAACACTCTTTTCTAATGGAATGATAATATTAATGTGTCTCAAAGCTAATTATATCAGACCTAATTTGTTTGAGGCTTGCTAGGTTTCCAATGCATAAAACAACTTACAATAACAGAGGCAAACCTGAGAGGAACACATTTATTGTGAGGTCTGACAATTGCCTTTAATTTTTCATTTCCAAATCACTGCAGCAATAACTGGGACTAAGGTATTCTGGTATTCGATGTGTGTTATTACAAAGCTGCCAAATACTATATTGTGCGTGTATCTAGACTCATCTGACTGCATCATTCCTTCAGATAAAGGATTAGAATACTTTGTCCCTCATTGTGCATGTCTAATCCTATGAGTTTCCAAGTAACTAACCCCTCAAGGAAGGGCTTGAGACTTCTGAACCTGGGGAATCCTAAGGATCCACATCAGGGAAAAGAAAATGCTGTCTGCAGAAGAGTCTACATGGAGAGCAAGTCCTCTATGCGACTCGTTCTCCCAATTCTGCCAATGGCTGGGTCCCTATATATCTGAACAGTAGTAGCCACAGAGGAAACCCAGTGGGAGATAATGTTGCTTCATATAGCTTCAACTTCTCATCAGATTTCCTCTGATATACCTACTGGTTTATTCAACTGCAGAAAGTCGTTTGCCTCAAAATCAAAATTTTGAAGAACTATGGCAAACAAGACAATGGCCCACACTCATCCCACTTTCATTGTCTCTAAGGCAAAGAGGCTGGACTCCAGAATTTTCCACATATAGGGTAAATCATCACTGGGGGGGGGAAGTGTTTTCTTAACTTGGATAAGCTTATTCCAGTTAAAACAGCAGTGAAGATGTGGTAACTGTGCTTTTAACTCAGGTTAACAGATCAAGTTAAAGCCTGTTGAGGAGCATGGGGTTGATCTTCAGCTGCTAACCCAAGTTAACCAATGAGTTGCGTCATCTTCAATGTTATTTTTTACTCAGCCAGAGTTAAGAACACATTTCTTTTTGTAGTGAAGTCATACCCATAGAGAAGGGATGATACTGTGGACCTCACACTCACCCTACCATGCTCAGAAGAGACACAGATTAGCTCCTACTGTTTTCTAGCTACAGAAGGGGAAGATCTGACCCTGCAAAGTCTGACCAATTTAAATATCTTTAAAAACAAAACAATCTAGTCTCTTCTGTAAAGATTTAATCTCACAAATAGATGAACACTTCATAAAAAAAACCACTCCAGCAAGTTTCATAATCTAAAAATCTCTTATAGCTCAGATACACTTGAGTGAGGACCAATATGTAAAATCTATTCCTTTCCTTTTTAATTTTAGCATTCTCAAAACACATCAATTTATACACCAATTACTCAGTCATTTAACTACTATTCACTGAGCATGCTAAAGGCTTCCCTGTCTAAAGAAGCCAAATTGCTGAGGTTCCTATAGTGACAGTTAAATAATGGAATCCCGAACATCCTGCATTTTCAGTGGGAATGAGATTAACAAAAAAATAATAATTGCTAAATCATATCATGCACTAATTTTAAAATCCCAAAACCCAAGGTTGGCCATATTTTTTATTCCAGTACATAAATATGACAAAAAAACACCAAGTTCATTTATCCATTCAGCCAACAGGTATTTCCAGTTGGACCTCCTTAGATATCATACACTTGGTACACACAATCAGACACAGCTAGTGTCCCAGAAATAGGAGTAAAATACACCTCTAATTAAACTACATTTTAAATAGGTTTCAGGTTGAAAAAGTGCCAGCTGCAAAATCCCAATCTTAAAGCCCAGGGTCAGAGGAGTGAAACTTCTAGACACAAATGTGTATTGATTTCCTGTGTAGTCAACTAGGAACTGAGTATGAACCAGCCAAAGTTTTTGTTTTTTTGTTTTTTAAATATTCCCCTCTCCCATACAGATTTAAGCTCCTAAATTAGCTGATTTTCAAAAATATTTGAGTACCTAGCAGCTCCTAATACTAAAATATTATAAACCCTTTTCTGTGAAAATAAATCTTATAAGTGCATGTTTTATAGTTTCAAAAGCCAGAAGAGGAGATTGAAGCCACTTAGTCGGCACCCCAGCCATTGAACGCAGGCCACAGAACTTCCCCAAAATAATTCCTTTATGCAATAGAGCATAGCGGGTAAATTGGAACCTTGTGAGATCTTTAACTAATAATATAATGGGCACATCCACAAATTACGAAACAGCTGAAGAAACTCCACCATTTTGGTTAGCTATATGGATTTACTTCAATGTGAGGTAAACATTCTTAGCTGTTTGTAATTTGTCAAAAGCAAGATAAATATTTGGAGAATAATTCTGTAGTAAATTAGATTTATTATAAACAGTGTCAGGATTTGCTGTTTGGTTCAAGATATTTTTGTATCTCTAGAAAAGAGGGTATTCATGAATTCTGGTAATATTGCTTCCATTTTTCTTAATCTTAAAAAGGGAAAAGTACCCTGAGAAATATCCTTGGTATCATCTAATCTTTTCTGAGGCTCCAGATACTTTTTATTATGTTAATTATTTTTCTCCACTTATAGGGGTCCAAAATTCAATATATGCAGATTTTTTAGGTAACCTAGGATAGAGTTTCACTGGAATATAATATGCTACAATTAAAAGATTGTTATAGAGTATTAATGTGTATGGATTTGATTTACTGGAATCCCAAATACTTTCTGCCATCCTATGCTCTACTGCACAGAAAGTGTGTGTTTGGTGTTTTTTGTTTTTATTTTTAGGGATTTTGTATCAGACCAGGAAAAACAGAAAATTGCCATCACGAAAGAGTGAATCTCGTATCACTTATGCCAATGCAAGTTGGGACTATGCGTAGATGATCAATTTTCGTAATTCCACCATGCAGATTAGGTGATCTACAGCAGAGACATTTGTCAGATATTACAATGCCTCAGCTCTGGCCTTTTGAAGATAGGGCTTTTTGGGCACAGATACTTGCTCTTTTTGTTTCAAATAGATTGAACACATTACTTACCTTTAGATGATTATACATACCATTCAGTCATACAAACATATATAATAGGTTCAATGGCTATAGCATTTGGACAGTCAAACTGTGCTGGTAAACACAATAAAAATATAGTCCCTGTCATAAGGAGTGTACAATTTAAATATGACCTTGTTATCCAAGTACTACTGGAAGTTTTGAGGAGGCTCTTATGTGAATGAAAAAACCCCAGTTTGAATAAAATCTGTGTATCACAGGATGCGGAAATTTTAATATATTTAATTTTCAGTGTGCACAGGCATACTGTCACTTCACATAACTGTGTATTTCCCCTTCCAACCTGTAACAGGAAAATAGTGGCAGGAAGTTCCAGCCTCACCTGTTTCCAATTTAATCAAAGTAGAAAAGATTGAAAGCTTTTTGGAAAAAAGAGAGACTCAAAAATAGATCAGTGTCAATCCCATACATTCTTAGACTATTTCAAATGTATGACTAGTTCATCTGTTAGCAAATAAATGCTGGGAAATGATAGGGAGAATTGAGTTTTTAAAACTATGAATAGTAACAATAAACGGTGTTAGTTCAATTATACCAGATCATCCTGTGATTGAATCAGTATTTAGACACTAATATTAAATATTCTGGGGGATTCTCTGAACCAGTGATACAAAGTATGACAGTTGTAACAAAGTAAGACATAAATAAAGGTGAAAAATCCTGCACACTTATCTCCTTGATTTTATGTTTGAAAGATTATGGTTTTTAGAGTCTTAGGCTGACTTGATTCAAAGCCTTTCCCTATCGCTTTTAACCTTTAGAGCAACATACAATATATGATATTTTTGGAAAATTGCAAGCTTTTCATTTGAATACTTATAAATCCAAATAATGAAAATTGTGCTGGATAACTTGAAAGAGGATTACAGGGTTGCAATAATCTGAGAAAGGATAATCTGAAAGGATTTTAGAAAGATCCTATCTAACTTCTGTTTAGGGCCTGATTCTGCTCTCAGACTACATCAGTTTCACTCCACGGTATCTTTACTGACTTTCTCCAGCTTTCTGTCATTGTAGGTGAGAGCAGCATCTGTCCCTTCATGCAGGCGCAATATTTCAATTTCTTTGGATATTTAGAAATTTTGTGGTAGGTGACATATGGCAAGCTTCTGCTTAGTTTTAAAACAAGAGGATGGCAGAGTTGGTTAATTACAAATGTAAATGCAAAACCAATACCAAAATCTACACCTAAAAGGGGGAAAAAAAACAAAAACAAAACTTTGTGGCCAAACAGAAAAACTCTCTAGATTTTGTTTCATGAAAAGTTACTGCAAAATTACTTTTAAAAAAATGGCCAAATTCTCATACTCTTATTCATAATGAGCAGCACCTTAGTTTGTGAAAGAACCCATGACTCAAAGTGCATTGATGCATTTGTTGAAGTGCTGATGCACTTCATGAGATTTATACTAAATTCATGATGTTTTACAAAAGTAATTTTGTAAAATACATAAAACTTGAGACAAATTCATGGAGCAAAGTCGTCAGATGATGTAAATTAGATCGCTATACTGAAGTCAATGGATCTATGCCAGTTTATGCTAGTCAAGAATGTAGTTCCCTGGATTTAAACAAAATTGCCTTGACAAGATACAACGGGGTAACTGGAAAACATTTTGCATTATTTGGGGGGGGGGGAATTATTTTTGCTAGAGTAGTAAACAACAATTATTTGGGGTCAAGGATCATACTCTTCCATGTTGAATTTTATGGCATGCAAGTAAATGGTAATTTTAGATACTGATGTGTTCTTTTAATTTTATTTTTAATGCTTGCACAAGGTCATGTTATAGTTGTATTTGTCACACCATAAGTCTATGCCTCTTGAACAAAGCTCAATGCAACAGATCTCTAAAACAGCTTTCATTACTGAATATTAAACCATGGCTTGCTTTTTAAAGAAAGGCAATATGTTAGCAATGAGCAAGCTAGGGGATTACATCTAGCATGGCTCACCATGGTTCAGCTGAAAATGAGTGTGCCTAATTAAACAGGCAACTCTGTAATATTTTATTAAATATTATATAACCTTACAGGATCAAATGACAAGTTTATGGAAGGAAAAGTGTGCCTCTCTAATCTGTCACAGTTCTCTGAAAACGTTAGTAAAAGACAAATGGTAAACATAAGAGATTATTAAGAAAAATAAGCTACCAAAGGGTAAGAGGCAAAGATTTGTCATGGATTAAAAAAATGTAAGTGATATGAAAGATTTCTAAAGAAATACTTTTTCCACAGAGCAGAGAGGAATGCAGTGTTCCAGAGATCAGCAAGGGTGAATAGTTGTTTAAAGGTACTTTTATATTTATATAGATTTAAGAATCACCTCAGCATGAAAAGGAAATGGTATGCCCACTTTCCACCTTATCCACTCAGTTCAGATCCATGAGTGTTCACAGAAGCAGTTAGATGCGTAGAAATTTACATTAATACTGCAGTTAACAGAAGAATCTTTTAAAAGGGAGAGAAGACAAAGATAATGGTACTGCTACCTGTTGCTTTGGCTAATATAATCTATGTAAGATTGCAATAAACATCAGATAGATTTATACACTTTGGGGAACTAGGAGGCACAAAAGTGGGTGAGATTAGGTAATGTATACAGACAAATATAGTCCAAACATCTCAGACACATAGAAGAAAAAAAGATGAAGTTATCATAGATGGTTCAAGGATGATTGGAAGCCAGTATATAACAGCAGTATGATGTATAATATATAAAAAAATTAAGTTACCTCTGTGGACTCTCACTTTTGTACTGCTGTGAGAGAGAGAGGCACTGGTACAAACCAGAGAAACCCTAGGTGTTGCTCTTACTCACAAGAAAATGAAAATGGCTCTGTAATAGACCAGAAGCATCACAAAGCTCAGCACCATGGGCTGTCTTCCTTACATATCATTTACACTGTGGCCAACCAGGTGGGGAGCATAAGGCTGCACATGTTGGCCCTTGGCTCTTCCTGCACTGGGGAAGTCTCCCCGACCCATGTCAGCTCCTGCAAAGGTTCTATAAATTGCTAATACTGCATATAACTGATAGAACAGATACTAGAATTGGTCTGGAATGTGTTACATAGATATAATGATTAGTGGTACTTTCTCCTCTCATACTAAGTTTTAGTTATGCCATGTAAAAAAATATGTAGTAAGGCAGATTGAAATGGTCCAGAAAAAGGATATGAAGAAGGTTAGAGGTACTGTAGTACTTGAACAGGATGGCAACTTGATAGAGAGTATTTAGCTTTAATAAAGGGCATCTTCTGCTAGTAGGAAAAATATTCTTTGTCATTATCTATGTTATGCTAGAATCTGTCTCCCATAAATTTTATTCCATTGGCCATTTTCTGAATGAAAACCTGAGCATAAGCTAAATTGGAGGTATTTGTAATCTCTCTTTCCTCGCTCAGTCTCGAAATAAGATTTAACTGAAGTTATCCACACCAAACCGTAGCACTATTTATATTAGAATAAGTAAATTAAAAGAAAAATAATTAGTTCAAAAGTAAACAATCATTATGCATTGTTAAAACTCCTGTTATGTTTTATGTGCACCGTACTAAGGACCTCTTTGGCTTTTAATCACACAGCCCACATTGTGCCAACTCACTCAGGCCTAGTCTACACTGGGGGGCGGGGAGTCGACAAGAGACACTCAATCTGCAGATTGCATATCTCCTACTGACTTAATTACTCCTACTCATCGCAGCATCTTCACTAGTCTCCATCGACTTGAAGCGCTCTCTGGTTGACGCAGCCTTACTCCGCTTGAAGGGGTGGAGTTATTGCGTCAACCGGAGAGTTCTTCTGGGATTGACTGAGCAAGTCTACACAGCCTGTTCAATCGATCCCACAGATTGACGCAGGTTTTTCAGTCTAGACAAGACCTCAGCCAGATATTCCTTCTGGGACTCCAGGAATGTTCACACAACACGAGCAAGTAGTTCTGGCAACTTTTTAAAGAGTGCATTGTGCACTCCCCTCACTCCGTGCTTGCAGAACTCCACTAATCAATTATTTACCTAGCTATTCCTGAAGAACACAATATAGTGGTCTGATCTGTACTTACCATTTCACGATTGAGTGGCTAGCCCTTGGAGTAACACTGTTTAACAAGGAGGAACTCACCACCGGAATGCCCCCTCATACCAAAACACCATATTGGGGGGGGAGGGCAGTGAGGGGGTTTCTACTATAACAATCCTCTTGCCTGTTCGGTTCTTTAGCAGTCAGCAGCCCAATCCTTCAACCAGGTAACTTTTGAATTTCATTCCCTTTTTGGGGTAATAGAAAAGACCAAAAAGGAAAAAAAAAAAGTCTAATGGCCTTAATGCCAGACCTTTGGCCCCCCTCTGGGATTATTCAATCTTTTCCTCTTTCACTCCTGAGACTTGTACTGTCCACTTTTGCTGGAAGAAGGAAGGAGATTCTGGCCCACCCTTTCCTCTGAGTTCTAGCCTAGGGACCTGTGTTAGCCAGCGAACAGCAGTTCTTTACAGAGTTGCTCCAACCTTCTCCTTGTTCATCAGCCTCCCTCACAGGGGTTCAGTTTCCTTGCACATCTTCTTTCTAGCCAGCTACTGAAGCATTTCCTCAAGGCCACATTCAGCCTTTGGCAGCAGCTCTTTGCAGCCTGAGCTAATTTGCTGCTTACTCACAGCTGGAGTAGTAATTGCTCTTTTAACTCCTTCCTGGCAGTCACCCTGTGGAATTTATATACTGCCATCATAAACTTTCCATCTCTGAAGGACAGCAGCAGCATCTCCTGCTGAAGCAACCTCCCCCGCTTCTCCTGAGAGAAGAAATCTACATTCTTGTGAAGGTCCAGTGTGCCATTGAGAATTAGTATGGCTTCAGACTGAGGTACCAGCACATGATCTGCATGCACATTGTGTTGTTCATTCCGTTCAAACATGTTGATGGGGTGTGATTGGTTACCAGATAAAAATATATGTGATTCTTGATGGCCCACTAAATTGCCAGATACTCTCTGTTATGGCATACTCCCTTTCCCACAGAAACAGCTTTTGATTGACATACAGCATGGGTGTACTTGCCATTCTTCCTCTTCAAATAAGCCTGTGACCTGACAGCTATGGTGGCGGGGCGTGGGAGCGAGGGGGAGGTCTATTTGTGGAATGAACTGTCACAGGAAGTCTTGTGTTCACACCAGAATCTGTTTGCATAGCGCATCTTTGAGCTTCTGACAGACTTTTGCACCCTCAAACATTGCTTGCACCTTCCAGAAATGGGAAGACCTTGGTGAGCTTCATAAAATGTGCATCTAGGTTGGCAAGCATAGACTAACATTTTCTGTAATAATCTGCAAGGCCTAGGAAGGACCCCTAGTGCTTCTTAGTCACTGGGGTACAGCAATGTTGCTCATCAGAGGCCTGACCTGTCCTTCCCTCAAGCAGCTATCACATGTAGGGAGACCAACACTTCACTGGGTTTGCTGTTAGTCTGGCACCCCTCAGTCAATATAGTGCAGCTGTCTCATCCTCCACATGTGTTGCGCATTGAGTGCTGAACACGGTAAAGCTGTCGAGGTAAGGAGCATACATTCTGTGTACGGTTACAAGGCTTTGTCCATTACGCATTGAAAGGTTACACTGGCACCATGAAATATAAAGGGCATGGCCCTAAATTTGAAGACACACCAAGTAGTGAAGAAGCTCCCACGATGACTTGCAAAGGGGGTCTTGACAGTAGCCTTTGATACGTGGTGCCATAATGGGCTTGAGCTAAACATTTTATGAGTTGTTGACCTCAGGCATTGGGTAAGTACTGAACTTTGATATAACATTTAACTTGCTGAAGTCAATATAAAATCTGAACAAGTTGTCAGATTTGAGGATTGACACAGTGGGGCCTCACCATTCATTCTGTGACTCTGCAATGACCCTGATTGTGCTGATACAGGTTCGGGGGAAAGTATCAGGTCTGAAAAGAACCTGACTGTCTCAAGTCACGTTTAAGTCAACTAAGCATGGACCTGGTTCAAGTCTGCATCAAGCTTTAAAATTAGGCCAGATCAGATGTTTCACCTGCAGCAACTTGGTCCATCATTCCTGCCAGGTCACCTTTCAAGTTCAGTCTCTTGGGAGTAACAGGAAAAAAAACAAAACTAAAGACTAATGGCCTTTATGTCAGACCTTTGGCTCCCCTCTTGGATTATTCAGTTTTCCCCTCTTTTAGTCCGGTGGCTTGTAGTGTCCCCTCTTACTGGGGAAAAGGAGGACACACCCACCCACCCTCTCCTCTGACCTCCAGCCCTGTGACCCTGTGTTAGGCAACTTAGGGAGGCTGTTTACAATCCCAGGCTGCCTTCCTGAGTTGTTCTGATCTTTTCGTCAGCATCTTTCCCAAAGCTGGAGTTTTGTTTCCTGAGGCTTTTTCTTAAATAGTTACTGAGGACCATACTCACTGCCACTCCCAACCCCTGTGGCAGCAACCCTTCTCTGCCAGAGCTGCAGCCTTTTACACTAGCTGTTGCTAACTGGTTAGTCAACCCTAGGAATGAGCATGGGCTCTAGGACCCTGCAGGGGTGGGAGGGTCTCAGAGGTCCGACTGCAGTCTGAGTCCAAACAGCTACACTGCAATTAAACAACCCTGTAGTACGAGTGCTGCAATCCCCCGTCAGCTGTCACAGGCCAACCCGATGTGTCTATCTGTAGACACAACTTTTGTGGCAGCAGCAGGAATAATTGGTCTATCTATTAATTCTTTTCTGTCTTTCACAATGTGAGGCCTATATACCCCCGACACACACCGACATGGAGTAGACCTTACATCCAGGGAGTACAAGTACTATAATTGCAGCTGGTACACTGAACAAGTTACAAAACTGGGGGCAACTCTTTGCACCTTTCTGCCTACTGGCCCCACTTCAGGAAAACATCTCTAAACTGAGTACATGGTTTAAATTACATGATTAAACAAGTTCCAAAGGGGCAGCTGTGTTAGTCTATTGCAGAAAAACAACACAGTCCTGTGGCACTTTTAAAGACTAACAAATTTATTTATCGCATGAGCTTTCATGGGAGAAGATCTGACGAAGTGGGATTGTCTCCCACAAAAGCTCATGCAATAAATAAATCTGTTAATGATTAAACAAGTATCTCTTTCCCTGAATGGGGATAGACTTAAGCGTGTGCTTCTGTGTTTTCTTCAAGCTGGGCCTCAGCCATCATCTGTTCCAAAATGCATAAACACTCATACAAATAGTCTATATATTCCACTATGTGAAAAATATCAAATCACCAGCAAACATGTTAATTATCTCAAAATTAACTATAACTCTCTTGGGCAATCACAATAGTGAAAATGCAAGACAACAGGCCAGATGTTGGGAGAGTTTGTGCTTTTAGTTTTATTTTCCACTTTCAGTATCCTCAAATTTTATGAGAACAATAATGTTCCAATGTGAAAAGTGTGTGAAAGTTAAACTGTTTAGTCCAGAATATTACAGTGGCATTTTCAAAAGCAGTGAAGTCACTGACTGGAGTGAGGTCAATGTTAAATGCTTTTGAAAATCCCACACTTCAATTGTAATTTGATACCTTACTTTATATTAAGGCTTCAGTCCAACTGAAATTAGTTGCAAAACTCTTGTTCATTTCAAAAGGAACATGAATGGGTCCTAGGCATGCATAGCAATCCTTACCTTGCCAAAGAGCATTAGCTCTACATAAATGATCCTGCTTTATATTTGTCATTACTCATCCATTTGTACTTGCAGTTTCTAATACTATTGTTTATTTCCAAAGGGGAAAAAATGACACTTTCTTGATTACTATTTGCATATCATGTCATGCTTTATGAAGTTCATAAAAGACAAAGGCGACAGAATTTAATAGCAGAAAACCCTGACTTTCATTTTTATTTGTATCACAGAGAATTCATTTTAAGACATCTGCCGGAAGCATATCTTTTGCAAATACAAAATTGGAAAACATTAAATTCTCCTAAATAAGGTTTCCTACTGGAGGCTGAACTTCTTTGCAAAACATGGCAAGAAATGAGGCCTGCTGTTCAGCACCATTAAGCAGTGAGCATATGCTCTCCTGAACATCAAACATATTGGGCACTGGAGCCAATATTATACCTTAAATGGAGGCTGGGTTCTTCTTAGGTGGCTTCATCGTTTTAAGACTGATTCATAACTGATGTTATATTTTTGGAATTGTTAAAATATATTCCAATTCATACCTTTTATTAACTACAGGCAGCATGGTATTTATTATGCTTTGAGCATATATACTAGGGGGGAAAAAAAGCATTCTTACCTGTAACTTTGGGTTTCTCAGTGAGGACAATGAGGCATCTACCAATCCATAGCTTTTATTAACCCATGTTGCACAGCCGGATGGACGGCCATATTGTATGCTCATATTGTGAGAGGGGGTGTTGGCACAAAGGTGACAGTAACAGTCCTTGTGCTTCCTGAACTCTAGGGAATGCAAGGATTGCTTGGTCCTGCTTCCTTGTGCATAGCAAGGTGCCAAAATGGTCAGGAAAACTGTGGAACTCTTATGGAATGGGGCTAGCTCATTCTGTAGAGTTATCTGCACCCACCTAAAGGCATTGGGAAATTCTTGCCTAGGGTGGAGCCAGATATTGACTCTACAAAACCTCTCCTGCCTTAGATGGCTGTTACAAGTTGCTGCAATTTATAGCAGACCTGAGGCTGCTCTAAATTGGGATTAAAGTTGAACTGGCTCCTAGCTGCCCCAGAATATGGAAGATGTGGGGAAAGAAGGTGATGGAAAGCTATTTTTGTACCCCAACCTTCAGGTGCCTGAGTACAGTTCTGGAAAACCAGAGGACTGAGCACATGAAGTAAAATATTTCCTCGATTGTAGAAGTAGATCAACCAGTTTTCAAGGTTATCCCAGCCTCAAACTCCAGACCATTAAGTTCAACCTCCAGAAGGGCAGTTCCTTTCTTCAAGAGATCCTCATAAATAAAGATTCACCATGGACGAAAGAGTGATGCTTTCAATAACCAAAGGAACCCAGAATGCCATAGCTTGTAAAGAACTGCTACATTTTTCTTGTCTTCTCTTGCTTGGGGAAGTTTGGAAAGATCTGTGGATATGCATCTGATCAAAGACCAGAGATAAGAGAAAACTACACTTCTCCACTCTTGGGCCTCCCAGTGACTGAAACAAGAGTGTTGGATTTAATTGTTGCCCTGAGCAGAACAAGATTACCATGCAGAAACAGCTACATCTTTGACATGCAAATATTTTCCAACTGATTCTGCAGTGAAAATGGCTCCAAAACCATAGAACAAAGTCCCATAGGAAATGAAGATGAGTCCAAATGTCATCACTGTTAGTGTGCCTCAAGGCATAGCTGTTTAATCCAACCAGCTGTGTCATAAGACATGTATACTGTTAACTCAACCAACCATGTCATAAGACACCCGGCACAGAAAGAATCAACGATTTAGTGCTGAGAGAGGGATACCTGAAAGTCTCCCAACAAGGGAGAGCCAGGAAAGCCTGCAACTGTCTCTGTAATAAAGGCAGCAAAATGGAGCTGGGACTGAACTACTTCCTGTATACATGGGGAGTCACAACTCCAAAATTCCTCAGACTTCTCCCTTCATCTGCTATATTGATTTGCAAGATCTATTAGTTTTCTCTGGATTGGTGGTTGTTTTGATGTATGAGAAATGAGAATTAACAGGTCATTAAAAATTACTTAAAATGCTTCCTATGCAGGTTATGCTGAATACTGATTCCATTGCTGCTCATGCTATTCGATGGATAAAAACGTATCTATCATATAACCCAACCCTGGTTTATATTCATTGTAATGTTAAAAATATACAAACAACACATCAATGAGTTTTAAAAGGGTCTTTTGTTTTGATTTTTGCTTTCTACAGAAGTTTGGAGTCTGTGGGGAAAAAATCCCCAACTTGGTACACCAGATAAAGGTATCCTTGTTGAAGTTTTTTGAATTCTGTTACAAGTATAAAGTTAAAGGTTGCTAAAAGTAGCAAACCAGAAATAGTGATATTCTTATCCACCAGAGAATATAGAGTGTGTTTGTATAGTCAGGAGCTTTGGTCCCATTAAAGTTACCGCAAACCTCAGTATGGAAAAAAAAATCCTTTTGCAGTCTCTTTAGAGCTTCCAGGTATGGCATATATTCTCAATCAATCTAAAGAAAAGGTTCTATTCAAATCTCTCAAGAAATTTGTGCACAAAACCAAAATATTTTCGCTGAAAACAGAAATATTTTTATTAGGAAATGTTTTTGCAGTGTCTCATGGGAGTTGTAGTTAGTTTGCCTTTTGTTCCCGTTCTCCTTTATGGGCCAGGTTCCCCAGCCAAATTATATCACCAGTGAGGAACTATGGCTGGGGCATCCCATGATGCACCATTTCTCCTCTCCAAGAAGGGAGACCCTACGCATTATTTATGCTAGCTAGAATATCCCTTGGATGAAGAGAGATTGGTAACGTTGTCTAGTAGTTACTGCACTCATCGATATTCAACACCAAAATCCAGCAGAGCTAATTCCATGGAGCTAGCCTCAAAGGAAGCCATTTATTAGGCAGCAAGGGGTATGGAGATGGTACCACAGACGTGGCATTCCCCATTCTATATGGGCATGGGGGGTTGTGCCTATGTAGTTTCTCTTTTAGATCCACAGGGCCAAATTTTCATATAAGCTCAGGAGTACATTTCCAAATGCTCAGCATCTACAACGGGGCCATATTTTCAAATGTGCTCAGTACCCAGCAGCTCCCACTGTGATGCTCACAAAGGCTATGTCTACACTTGAAAAGTTAAGTCGACTTTGTTAAATTAACTTAATAAGGTCGACCTTAAGTAGACAAAGTCAACCTTATTAAGTTGACTTAACAAAGTCGACTTAACTTTTCAAGCATAGACATAGCCCCTTTTCGATCTTAAGTCAACTTAACGCTTTAAGTCGACTTAATAAGGTTGACTTAGGCGCTAATCCCCGTCCACACTGGCTTAAGTCGACCTAATAAGGTCGACTTAAGCGTTAAGTTGACCTAAAACTAGGTGTTAGTAAGTTAACTTAATTTTTCCTTAAGTCAACTTAAGGAAATACTTAAGTCAACTTAAGGAAAGCCCAGTGTGGACGGGGAGTAAGTTAGGTCGATTTAAGCCTCCTTAAGTCGACCTAACTTGTAAGTGTAGATGCACCCAAAGAGATTTTTACATAATACTTGGAACTCTTTGGCAAATCTGTCCATTTATTTTTGTGCCTAAATGGAAATTGGGCCATTCTGAAAATCTGGCCCTGACTGTTAAGTGACAAATTCTTTTAAACTCTGGAACTAAGTGAAATATTGGAAGCACTGCTCCTGCCTGGTGTTCCATGTAGTCAAAGGAAGACAGATCCCACCCAAACTTAGAAAACTTCCGAAATGAACATTAATTTCGGAGGGTGGGGATCCTTTGTTTTCATGAGACATATGTTACAAATGGCAAAAACATAAATAGACAGAATGGTCTCTAGAAAAATCTAATTTAGCAGGAAAAGGTCATTCTATTTTTAGTGCCATGTCCATTACAGTAAATAACTTGCAATAACTGAAATAAAAATTTAATCAAGGAAAGGTATGTTTCAAGGTAGACTATTGACATTTAAAGGTAAGCAGAAGAAAATACAACATGATACACTAAATAAAACCCTGAAGTTCTTAATTATACTTAAATATGAGTGAAAATGCATCACTGCCAGCTGCAAAAAGAAAAAAAAATATCTTCTGAATGGTGCTAGCAAAATACCAAAATACTGAGTATAGACTTAAGATGATCCCAGTAACACTAAATATAAGATCTGTGATTTTTCTACATTGTCTACACCACCAGTGTTGCTGTATATTGTTATCTCCAAAAGTTCATCACTTTACCTCATAATATATTAATCAAAAGGAACTAGAAGTCTCCTAAAGATCTGATACATAGCACAATGAATTCCATTGACTTCCACGGGCTTTGAATCAGGCCTTAAATTATGAAGACCAAGATCTAATGGGCATAAGTGAAACTTCTTGTAACTGAAATGTCAATATAGATAGTCATAAACTACAGAGAAAAAAGAGAAAACAAAGAAGAAATGGAAAAGTGCTATATATTAATGGTGTTTATAAAGCTGGGAAGCTAAAATCTGAAGTCAGTGACGCTATTAATTTACTCAGAATTAAGCACATGTTGAGACAGGGGCAGAATTCTATAGAAGCCAGGAGATCTCCCTGTTATAAAGAAGATGGTGATCAATTGTTCTCCATGTCTGCTGAAGGTAGGACAAGAAGTAATTGACTTACTCCACAGCATGGGAGATTTAGGTGAGATGTTATGAAAAACTTTCTAACTATAAGGGTAAGTTAGTTCTGGGTTACAATAGCTTCTGCAGAATGTAGATCAAGTTTACCCCAGAGTATGGACTTGACTATGTTTTGTTGATGGGTTTTTTGTTTGGTTGACTATTTATGTTTAGTTATTATTGCTTTTCTCTTTGCCTTTAACTTTATACACATTTCTTTTTTAAAATGCCTTTACTTGTGCAATTGGTATTATTTACATGGTAACTACATTGATTGAGTTTAATCCCATAGTTAAGCACCTAATAATTTTGAAAATGCCATTGCATGCCCAGACCCCTGGCCTACTCACTTGTTTCTGTACTCCTGTGAACAGATTCAGTGCATACGTGCTTTTAAAGGTTGTTGAAAATGTTAAAATGAGGACTTGTAATCTGATTGATTTAAAATGTGTGCATGCGTTGGACGAAGAGAGGTGAAGCAGGAAGAATCCTGGCTTGTGGGTAGGATTGAGTGGAAATCTGGATACACTGTAAGAAGAAAAACACTATTTTTTCTACTAGGCAGTAGGGGAGGTGTGTTTTCTTTGCTTCTTTTTTTCTCTCAGGCTATGTACGCCCGATCAGATTAAAGCGCAACATGGCAATCGTGCTATAAAAAACACGTGACCTTTATTGCGGGAGAGTGCGTACACACGTCGCTCCTTGCAACGCAACAGAGTTCTTTACAATTTCGCAGTGCAGCGCAATGAATTCTGGGCACCTATCTCATAGTTCCAATTTTCCCTGAATCGGCGCTTGGAATCCTGGGAGGAAGGAAAGGAACGCAAAGCGCCATGGGTAAACTCTTAGTTTCCCGTGATGCACTGTGTTCCCCTTCCGTCTTCCTCGTTGCTAATAGCAACTTGCGCCTATTTTCAACAGTGCAGTGCCACACTACTTGCAAGCAATCACAATTGCGACAGCATGGATCTTGCTCTAATCTCCACTGTCATCTTTAGCATTCTAAATACATATCGGCTGGTTGCTCAGTACGCAATGAGCTCCAAATCAGATGAGGATGCTGAGGAGCAGGGGCTGATCGATGACCTGCAGAGCAACAGCACCGCATTGCTCAGCTCCTTCACTGATCATCTGCACACGGTGCACCGCCGTTTCTGGTCGCGAGAGACGAGCACCGAGTGGTGGGATTGCATTGTTATGCAGTGTGGGATGACGAGCAGTGGGTACAGAACTTTCGAATGTGGAAAGCAACCTTTTTGGAACTGTGTTCAGAGTTGGCCCCTGCCCTGCGACGTAAAGACACCAACATGAGGTCAGCCCTAACCGTGGAGAAGCGTGTTGCGATAGCTGTCTAGAAGATGGCGACTCCTGACTGCTACCGGTCGGTTGCAAACCAGTTTGGAGTCGGGAGGTCCACCGTCGGATTAGCCCTCTCACAAGTGTGCTGAGCCATCAATCGCGTTCTGCTATGGAAGACGGTGACATTGGACAATGTTCGTGAGATTGTGGACGGCTTTGCTGCCATGGGATTCCCTAACTGAAGGGGAGCAATAGACAGCACACACATCCCAATTTTGGCTCCAGACCATCTCGCAACCGAGTACATCAACAGGAAGGGCTACTTCTCCATGGTGCTGCAAGCACTCGTGGATCACAAGGGGCATTTTACGGACATCAATGCTGGGTGGTCGGGAAAGGTGCATGTTGCCTGCATTTTCAGGAACACTGGTCTGTACCGGAAGCTGCAAGGGGGTACCTTCTTCCCAGATCAAAAAATTACTGTGGGGGATGTGGAGATGCCCATAGTCATCCTCGGAGACCCAGCACACCCACTGATGCCATGGCTCATGAAGCCGTACACCGGGAACCTAGATTGCAGCAAGGAGCGGTTCAATTACAGATTGAGCCACTGCAGAATGATTGTAGAGTGTGCCTTTGGCCATTTAAAAGGGCGCTGGCACTGTTTGTATGGAAAGGTGGACTTGGACGAGGACAACATCCCTGCTGTAATTGGGCGTGCTGTGTCCTTCATAACATTTGTGAAAATAGAGGAGAAAAGTTTTCCCCAGGGTGGGCTGTGGAGGCACAGTGCCTCGAGGCAGCATACGAACAGGCAGCCACTAGGAGTATTGGGGGGGCCCAATGAGGAGCTGCTCGCATAAGGGAGGCACTCAGGGAGCATTTCAATGATGCCCTCCCATAGTTCACTTCAAGGACACATCAAGTGCACCTTATGAGATTTTCACTGTGTACAAATAAAGCCACTCTTCAAAGTTTTTGTTACTGTTTTTATTAAGAAATGAAAGGGGGGGGGGGTTGGTGGGAGGTGTTACAAGTGGGTGTTGCTGTGGGTCTCTAAAAAGTAGCTCTGTGAGGGACTGGATGTTGCAGTATACCAGGGGGACAGGTGGCCTTCAAAGAAATGCTTTGAAGGCCTACAGGGTGTGGGAGGCAGACACGGCTGAAGTGTCTGGAGTGGAGCCCATACATTAATCGCCTGGGTCTGCAAAGCAATCATGCTCTTGAGCAGTTCTCTTTGCTCCTTCATGACGCTTATCAGTTCGTCCCTGTGTTTCTGCCTCCTCTGTTGGGAATCCTCTCTCCAGGCTCGATTCTCCCTTGCGGATGCCTCTGTTGCTTTAATCAGCTCTTGAAACATATCCTCCCTGTTTCTTTGAGCACGCCACCAAATGTTTCTCATGCGGTCAGCTGGGGTAGACACCGGCCTTGTGAAGGTCGAATCTAATAATAAAAAAAAAATAATAAAGCTATTGTTAACACATAGCATAGATAACCAATGTAACCTTCCAGTAACACATTCTACTGGAAGGTACAGGGCAGTCAACGTCCTATGCTTCACTGAAGCGGACAAGATACGTCCTAATAGAAACATTACTGTGGGCTAACATTCTGCACAGGGCACACAGATGGAACCCGATATCTCTCTCCTCAGAGTGCCCCTGCCAACTAGAATATATATCCTACATGCCACCGGATGCAAGCCAGGACCGTATGCTGCTGGATTGTGTGCTGCCATGGTTCCCAGTGCTGTGCTTTGCAGCTGGTGAGGCCGAGCATCCTTATATGGGAGCGTAGACACATACGCTCTCCCATCTAATCTGAGTAGGAGGCTCTGGAGGTACATCGAGGAAACTTTTAGTGACCTAAATGCAGATCATTTTTTTGACAATTACTGCTTGTATTGATGCACTTCTAATGAATGCAGACTAAAGAGCATGCACAGCGGGGACCAAGACAGCAAGCACCCCCGCCCCGGACAATGATATTTTAGCAGGAACCATAGCTCCATGAAAGAGAAACTTACCTGAACCCCCCACTGCCGCCTCAGAGAACACGCTGCAATTTATGTCTTGGGGGACCTCTCAGTGGGGGTGCAGAAGAGCTCCTGGCTACATGCTGTTGTGCTCTCCTCCAGGTCATCCTCCATCTCCTCCTCTTCATCGATCACGTCCTCATCCTGCTCAGCTCTGGCATTCAGTGGATGAGGGGGGGCCGATGTGTCAACAGGACTCTTTGCAGTGGTTGTGGGGTCCCCACTGAGGATGGCTTTGATCTCCTTGTAGTACATGCATATAGCAGGTGCTGATCCTGAATGGCGGTTTGCCTCCTTCGCTCAGTGATAGCTTATTCTTAGCTCCTTCACCTTCGATCTGCACTGCACAGTGTCTCTATCATAACCTCTGACATGGCCCGAGAAATTATGCCATATGTATCGTAATTTCGCCTGCTGCCGCATAGCTGCGCCTGCACAGCAGACTCTCCCCAGATGCTGATCAGGTCCAGCACCTCTGCCGTGCTCCAAATGGGTGCACATCTTCCACGATGGGCTGCCATTGCTAGTGAAGATCAGAGTTGCAGTCCACTCCACGAGGAAGAGAACAGGAAGTGAAACAGAGGAGAAATTCGAAAATCCCGGGAATCGAAACAGGGCGGGGACTGTTTCGTCACAGCCACAGAGAGCAGGTGGGGGGAAGACCAGAGAGGATGACTTTGGAATGCTGGGACACTTCTGGAGGCCAATCATTGCATGGAAAGTGTACACACGAGTCGAAAGGCGCAACAGCTATTCCGCGTTAACTGCTACCACCCTCGTCGAGGTGGTTTTTCTATTGCGCTACAATAGGGCTGTTGACATGCAACAGCCCTATTGCACATGTGTACGCTGTTGTTGTTATCGCGCGGTGATGACTGTTAATGTGCGATAAAGTGATCGTGTGTACATGGCCTCAGAGTGGGAAGGTGACAGAGAGGAAGCCAGGAATGCCTAAGCATTATTGTTCTCACTGTATCAAACTCTGATTAGCTCACAAGATAAAACAAATACTTTCCACTTTTAGAGACCAGGGCTGCTTTTCTTGAACTCACTGGGAATTTTCCTATTGACTTCCAGTGAAAGCAGGATTGAGGCCCCTTACAGAGTAGCTCAGGAAGTGACCACACCCTTTTCTATTGACTCTTCCCTGACTCAGATAAGAGCCAGTGCAGTCCAGCAAAGCAAAACAGACAAGGAGACTTGTGGCACTTTTAAAGACTAACAAATTTATTTATTGCCTGAGCTTTCATGGGAGATGCGATAAATAAATCTGTTAGTCTTAAAAAGTGCCACAAGACTCCTTGTTCGTTTTGCTGAACTAGATTGACACAGCTACCCCTTTGAAAGTGCAGTTCAGGATTCCCAAACCTGCCTTCATCCCACCTAGGAATAAGCAATAAATCAATCAGTTGGTGAGGAATGAGATAGTGAGCAAGTACTAAATAGTTAAAACGGCTGGTCCTGCAATAGACCAAGCAGAGAAATAGCTTTTTGAAAAGTTACCAGATTAAGTTAAAAAAGAAAAGGGCAGGGTGAGGTCAGTAATCAGGGAGTTGTGAAAGTCTGTGGATAAATATCCCTTCCCTTTGGGGTTGATTCTGATCTGCCCTGCTTAAAAGAAGGGCAAGGATGGAAGTGGCTCCCTGCTGACTCCAAAGATACTAGCAGTGGAAGCACGGTGCCCATCGCAGTTCCACCTACAAGGAAAATAACATGAGGTGCCTGCTGTCGTCTCAGTTAATTAATATTACAAAATAAAATCACAATGATACAATGACTATCGACAAATCTTCCTGTACATCAGACATTTTACAGTGGAAGAAACCCAGAAAATCTACAGAACCTATTCCATTGTTAAATTATAACTTCAGTGGGAATTTTAGTTTAATTCTTATTCTTTTCACCTCCAGCCATAATTAATGAATTTTCAGAATATCTGTGACATCCATCACTGAAGTATCCAAGCATGAAAAAAAGAAAATTATATCTGCAAGTTGATAGTCCAAAGTAGACTGTATTGATTATATTCCTCCAGGATTTTTGGAAGCTCTGCTTAAACTTATTTATTTGGTTAATTTATTTTTCATCTTGCCTTAAGTTATGGCAGGAAAGTTTTAGCAAATAAATAGATCTTAAAGCATGTTCTAGTGTAGGTCAGACTTTATCTTATTCTAATCACCTGTTAGCATGTTCACTTCCTCAGCAACCTTATCACCAGTTCAGAAAGACCTCATCAAGTTAACTGCATTGTCCCAGCTAAGCACAAACGTTTTGGTGGGTCAAAAAGAGATGAAACATTCCCCACTCCCCACCTGCATCTCTCTGGTCATGCTTGTTGTTGGCATTGTGGTATCTTTGTGATGGTGCTTGCTGCATCACTTCAAAAGCTGGATGTCATTATTGTATTGTAGCCTCATAGATTACTAAATCAGTAATCAGGATCAGTTTCCCATCATCATTCTCTAGGTTCTGTTTGAGAGGAATGAATAAAACAATTGTACTTCATTTACTCAGCTCTGCCATAAAAAAGGTTAGATCATTAACTCTTGCTGATCTACTGCATTGAATACTGTTGAGATTTTGAGTGTATAAGCTCTGACACTCATACTCATGTTCCTGTGTTCTTGTGTTTGGCGCTAGTTTAAATAGTCTTTTTGCAGAAGGTTTGCCATCATCTGCATCCTTTTAATTCCCTTTAGAATTTTATATTCACCAATGAGGTTCCTTCTCATCTACTATCTTCCAAAGAGTAGTGTCTCTATGCTTTTCAAATGCCGAAATATCCTTCAGTGTCTGTGTGATGTCATCTGCCTTTTGACACATACTATTTATTTCCATATTACGCTTTCAAAAATTAGATGAGCAGAAGAGTTTACAGCTTTCCAAATGTGTTTTCATTCATTCTGTATATACACCAAAAATAATTTCCTGTGTCTTATATTTTATACTCAGGTTATATATCAACGTTTTCTTTGATCTTATTACTGCTGTTCAGCTCTATGCTAAAGGTTTGAGAGTTCTGCTATGTCCAGATCCCCTTCTGTGAACCACAGTTCTTATTCTTATCTTTATTATTTTTTATTCTAAGTTCTGTATATTTATCTACTATAAGGCATTTATTTATTTTCTCTTATTCCTACTTTATCCAAGTTGTTCTTAACTGTAACACACTTTCTAGTCACAGTGCTTGTCCATTCTAGTTTTGCAAAACCAAAACATTTTATCATCACTCAGAATATTCCTCCTTTCAGGAAAGTCAGGTAAAGAGTGAACAAAATCAGTGCTAACACTGATACCATAAAGGCAGTCCTGCTATGTCCAGATTTGAGTATTCTCTTCTGCACTGATCACATTGAATATTGATGCACATTAAGTGAATATAGATTTGTTTTCACCAGGTTTGTGAAAAAGATGGGGGGGGGGGGAGATCACTGTTTTTGTTTGCAAGTGCTGTGCAAAACTTCCCATATCTGGGCAGAGGTCAGTCACGATTAAAGTAAAGGGTACAGAAAAAATACCTTGAGGGTTTCTCTAATTTTCTCAAACCTTCAAACAAATTTGATCCAGAGGATGGCTGAAGGTTAAAGATGTTTTATTTTACCTAAATCAGATTCTCTATAAGAGCATCTACATCTGCTAACATCCTAGCAGACCTTCTTTTCACACTGACTGAAAATTAGAATCTGACTTATGCACATATGATTCTGACAGCTGTTCACAGTGGGGTCTGCCTGGAGATGAAAAAAAACGACTACTGCCAACCCCTACCTAAGTTGTCAGTACCTTCTCTGCTCCACTTATAGACTGAAATGGGATAAGAAACTATTATGATACTCTGTGCTGCATGCTTCTCATCAATAGTGGTAGAAAGGGCAGGGCTAGAGTTAGGGTTAGCATAAATTACTGTTAACTCTGCTTAGAGTGAGATGGGAGCTGGAAACAGTGAAAGGCCAGAGCCTGGATCATGAATGGGCTACGAGCTACAGAGGTCTCCCCCTGCTAATCCCATGGACCCTTAGTCTACATGTAATTTGCACATACACTGTTGTTGGACCAATCTCTCAGGAAGGGCCACAAAATGGTAGCTGAATAATACAGGAGCGGTATCTCATTCTGCTCAGTCCTCTCTTCTCATAGATTCTTACATAGAAATTAGTTAACATTTCTTTCTTTATTCTAATTTGTTGTAAGGACTTGGCCAATTGGATCCAGTTCTTTTAAAATAATTAAATTTTACAGTCAAAATACTATATAATAAAATCCCTGTCTGCCTCAAAGATACAGCCACCAGTAAATAATAATCCAAAGAATACTCTTCAATTCCTGCCCCAAAAAATCTTCTACTTCCTATGAAGTGAATGATTATATTAGTGGCATGCTAAGCACAGCTTTGTTGCTAGGAATGAGCGTCTTCACTGAAAGAAATGCCCATACAGGAGGGAGGAGAAACAGCCGGGGTAATTAATTGTAAAACTGATTGTGCTACATGGAACACTTCACATGATGACTCACTGCCAATTGATATGAAAGTGATTGTCAGTTAGGCCTGGTCTACATCACTGTATTGAGTTGATGTGAGATATGCTAGTCACATAACGTAACTAATGACTCTCACATTGACATACATCTACGCAGTGCGGCATCTTCACAACGCTATGTCAGTGGGAGAGCATCTCCTGTCGACACTGCCTTCCACCTTTCAGGAAGGTGGACTAATTGAGTAGATGGGAAATCCCTCTCCTATCAACTGAGCTGTTCTACATAGATCTGCTGAATCAATGCCGCTGTATCGATGTCTGCTGCCATGGCAGTGTAAACATGCCCTTAGACTTAGTTACTTTCACTTTTCTACATCCAGAGTGGAAGGCTGAAAAAAGTTACAGGATACTCTTTTTCATGTGGGTCAGAATTTACAAAGGCTGCCCACAATAATATCTTTTAGTAACAGCTGTTCCTGACCCCAGGCACAGAAAGAAACCTGTGTTTCTCAAAGTTCTTGAGGTACAAGGCCTAAGTGAAGTCGCTAATGCTAATGCTAGCCAAGAAAGAAAACAACTCATGTACAAGGAATGAAGATTTGTAATATTGAATAAAAAAGGCCTCTCTCCTCAAACTATCAAGAACTGAATTTTTGTAGGCTTTCCTAAGCACAAATGCTTCCATGGAAATAATTGCCAGCCAAGAATAATATGAGAAGACAAAAAAAGCAGAAGACAAGCAAGCACAAGAAAGGCTATGTTGTGTTGTTTAGAAATCATTTGGACCGCTGCTGTGAATCCTGTGAATGGCTCTTGGAAAAATAAACATAGCCATAAGAGCAAACTTTATAGCAAACAATTCTGCTGAAAATTGGATATAGTCCTAAAAGCCTAATGTAGCACATTAAATCAAACAGATTGATTGTACAGGTTATATTAGCGGGCTTCAGCTCCTTTGTACCACATTTCTGTATTGTATTTCAGATGAGCTCTCTCCACCAGCACTTTGGATACTTTCATTGCCCCAGAGAGAGGTATTTATAAAAAAACCAAAACTCTTAGCACTAAATATTGTTGCAAAAATAAACAAGTGCACTAAGAATGGTATAAGAAGCTGTATGGATTTTGGGTTGTTTTAAGAATTATGAAAGAATAGATGTTTTTACTTTTGCAAAACTTTATATAAGTCACTTATGATATGGACTGTGAATTTTCAAAGTCTTAAAAGTTTTTAATTATCCAATAAAAATATGGAGATGCTAATAAAAATGTATCTTGTTTCCAAAGTGGAAGAGATGGGCACCATTCGGAACCATTAACTAGGACCTTTGGGAGAGTGGCAGATCAAACCTAACAGAGTGCTCCTCCCATGAGTTTCTTAAAAAAAACAAAAAGCCAACAACCTTCCCTTTTCAAGGTTCTCCTTCCCAGCCTCTCTAAAGTTAGCATGGACTAGCCCTGGGAGATCTACACTGACATCCTCAAATTCTATAATTTCACAGCTCATTTCCCAAGGGGTCAGCTCTAGAGTCCTTTTTTGAATTAGCAAAGCTTTGACTTTCCCCAGACTTTTTGGAGTTAGAATGGTTGTTCCCCAGAGGCTGCTGCTTCACGCTGAATTACCCAGTCAAAAAGACTATTGTATACCCCCCACAAACCAATGATCACTTGTGTTCTTCTTCTAGAAGAGACTCTTAATCCTGTTTGACTCCCACATTTTAAAGAATGATTAGATGTCAACCCTTGTCCCAGCAACCTTTCTTCAGCCCAGGACTGAATATCTTTTGAGATATCCAACTCAAATTGGCTGCTTTAAAAAAAAGCTTAACTCAAAACCACGGTATCTGAATACTACTAGTTCCCCATTAATAATAGCAAGCCCTTTATCAGCAAATTATCTTGAACATTTAGTAGTGATACCTTTCTTGTTAAAATAAGCTCACAGTACTCAGGAATATATTCCTTATTTCACAGCTGCCTGAGCTCAGATCCAGGTGGATAGGTGGCCAAGAGTCAAGCCTGAGCTACCACCAATCCGCACTGCTACTTTTAGTGTCCTACCTTGAGCACAGCTGTCTACTCATCAGGGTAATCATACCTCTCAGTTGCACTATAGACATACCCAGTGACTCTGTGTGCAATAAGATTACAGTAGATCACTGACGCAGAACTGTGTGATTTCACTGCATGATATTCTGCCATTTTATTTAGTACACTTATTACACACTTATGGAAAAGCCCTATATAACTCAAGAGGGGTTAATCCAGTAGAGTTCTATAAAAGTTAAATGTAATTCAATAGAATTATTTTAATGAAATAGGAAGTTATATTCTTTCTATCCAATTTTAAAGCTAACTTACAGAATGATATCCCTTGCATCAAATTTGATAGGTTGATTTACAGGGATCTAAACAAACATTAGACAAAAGTAAATTTTAAATCATGGTCATTTTTGATTATGTGTACTGCAAAGAATTCTGATGTCATTTCCTCACACATCGCAAAAACAGTCTTCCATTTTATGTGGAGCAAAGCTATCATTTTTCAGACCAAACAGATTTTAAAACCAAAGTTTTAGGGGGTGATTCTAATAGATATATATAAAGAAAGCTAACTGGCTATGGACAATCTGTCTGTCTCATAAGAATAATAGATAGAAACATGAAGAGTCAATATCTCTACTGTAAATACCCCACCTGATGCACAGTAGGACAGCATTAGATATTTTTTGCAGCCACATCACATTGGCATAGTCATCTGGTGAGCAATCAATACACCCAGGTCTGCTGCCTCCTCTGTCACTTCCAACCGATGTGTCCAGTTTATGGCAAAAATTCTTGTTATTAGTCCCTAAATACATGACCTTGCACCTTCCCCTATTACAGTCATCCTATTCTATTACTCCAGTTTCTGAGGCATTCTGTGGATTCAAATGAGTTCATTTGTTTTATTGTGAAATACCACATGTACTCTTATAACAATAATTTGTATACTGACCTACATACAAATGTGTTTCCTTGCTCAGTAGTGTAAGTAGTTTTCCAGCTTATTTGTTTTATACACCTTGAATGTTAGCATAGAGTAATAAATCTTTCTATTGACCTTACCCTTGTGTCTGATTATTCATAATTATTCAGACAGTATTATTAACAGGGGAAAGATTGGCTTAACAGTGATCTGACCTTAGAAACATTCATTGTCACTAGATAGAGGAAGCAGAGAGATCACTACATTGCCCGGAGTAATTTATGCAAACTAAATTTGAAGCTGATGGCGGCATCCACACAAATAACTCTTAGTAAAAGCCCACCTTGTTGTTGACTAGTCAACAATCCCACAATAGTAATTATCGGGGCAAATTCTGAGTGGTGTCAAGCACTTGCAACCTCCTCTCAGAATTTCATGTTTATTCACTTAAGAATATACAAATAATGATAACAATGAAAAATGCATGTTCCTTCTTTTCACTCTTACTGAATTATTTAAGGATATTGTATTCTGATGTTCAATATATTACGAAGAAATTCAAACTCATGACACTGTGCCCAATATGTCTTGACACAAACCACATTTTCCAACAAAAATGGCTGTATTTCTTCTTGTCTGTCTTAGGTACATCAATTTAGGGACATACACTGTCACAGCAGTGCAACAGAACAGAAATCAGTGTCGGTTCGTAAAGTGTTTAAACACTACTCATCCGCAAGGAGGAAGGGCTGAGCTTGTACCAGAGAATGGATGGCTGTACTCTATAGCTCCTGTTTCTTTTGTTATTTTCCTTTGTTGTTTCATTTGAAAGGTAACGAGAAAACTGTGTTGTGCTACAATTTCTCATCTTTTCCATTCAACAAAATAGCAAAGAAAGGGGAAATGAAGGCCATGTTTAGTTCAAGCTCTACATGTCATCATCACCACTTTTTGCAACTTTTTGAGACCTCAGTCTGTTTCTGCTCCCACTGTATGCAGCTCCTAATTGGACCTATTCCAGTATGATTGATCCAAAGAATGAGCTAATACAAAATATCCCTCTTTTCTTGAAGGTAAAATAAGTAAAATGTTGGTCAAATGTAACACATTAAAGACTAGTTTAAGGAAACTCTGCTAATCGATGTAGGAATTAGACATCAATGTTTATATAATTAAAGGCTATATTCTAGAGCAGTCTGTATTCACTAGAAAACTGACTAAGGGCAATTTGGTAAGTGGCTGACTCTTGAAATCAAAACTAGCCAAAGAAAAAAGAAGTCTTGGGAGTTCCTTTTGACTTGGAGTCTTTTATAGAAGAGACAGGCCTTTCAGTTAAAAATAAAATATTAAGATGGATCCAGTTTACATTCAACAGACTTTCGGGGCAGGTCTACACTTCCCGCAATTTTGGGTGGCAATCAAAAGGAGATACACAGGTTACCAAAATAACTTGCACATCTCCCTCTGACTTCCCTATGCCTAGAATGTCCACCTCAGGAAGTTAAAAGGAGGGCCCTCCCGGCGGGTGGTCTTCAGGTATTGACTTCCCGATCAACTGAGTGGGTCTGCAAAGATGAAGAAGAGAAGATTGAGGGGGGATTTAATAGCAACCTTCAACTACTTGAAGGGGTGCTCCAAAGAGGAGGGTGCTAGGCTGTTCTCATTAGTAACAGAGGACAGAACAAGGAGCAATGGTTTCAAGTTACAGCTGGGATGGTCAAGATTGGATATTAGGAAAAACTTTCTCACCAGGAGGGTGGTGAAGCATTGGAATGGGTTACCTACGGAGGTGGTGGAATCTCCATCTTTGGAGATATTTAAGGTTCGGTTAGACAATGTGGCAGATGTTCAGGGCAGGTTGTTATTACAGAATAGATATGGTGATTAAATAAAATGGATTAGAAGAGGATTTAAAGGAAAGCATCTTTTAAGAAAGCTGGGCAAAGGGGTACAGGGGTTCTAATGTCTGGGACAATGTGGAGCCACCCTCCCTTTCCTTTTCAGTCCCCTACCCTTATATGAGGAGTTGGTGACAAGAGTCCCTGTTATGGGCCAAGGCTGGAAAGGGCTGTCAGCAGCTCCCCAAACAAGTGGGAGCTGTCTTTCTTTCCGCATGGCCAGACAAATTGTGGAATTTTGAGAGCCTCAAAGGTAGCATGTATGGCAAAATACTTAATACATTTGTTTTTCATCAATCTTAGGTCAGCCTTTAAAGTCAAGTACTGTAAAAGCAAAACAAAACAATTAAAACCCTTTTATCAATACAGTAGCTTCATCTTCTATTCTTTGAATGGCCAAATTTATAAGCATATATAAAAGAATTAATAATACCATCTCTCAGCTGACTGCATAGAGATCAGATTTCGCATTGCAAAGAAGAGGTGGATATTTAGCCATAGTTTATAGTCCCTTTTCATTTCATATTACCATAGATACAAGGCATGATCAAAGAAGGGAATACATTTTTCTTGTTAAAAATCTTTCAAAGTTCCTGTATCTAAAAGGGGCTGTTGCTACAGTTGGATCCCCTTTTGCTGAAAATATACTTGTTACTAACACTAAGGGCTTCATTTGTACTGCACACACATTATAAAAGTAGGCCTCGGATATCAATGACTTTGCCACGAATATGCTTAAGGAACATGATGAGCCTGGCAGAACAGAACACTGCTAAACATTGTTGCTCCATTAGTCACAAGCCAGCAAGGGACGTAGCCAGAAGTGATATTTTGGTAGGGCCTGTGGCTGACATCGGTGGCATGAACAAAAAACAACCATTTCCCAAACTTCCTGCTTCTGGTCACGTGAAACTGCAGGAAGCCACCAGCTGAGAAACTAAGCTGCCTGAGGCTCCAGTTGCTAAGAGCAACTGGAGCATTGGGCAGCTTTGTTATTCTCTGTCAATGGGTTCCCAAACTTCTTGCTTCCGGTCATGTGACCAGAAGAACAGAGTTCAGGAAGCTACCAGCCAATATTCAGTTGCCAAGGTAGCTTGGGCGGGCATGCTTTCAAAGGCCCCCCCAAGCCTATCCATAGCTACACTCCTGAAGGTGGCTAAATGGGTGTCATGGATTTAAGTAAATAATGCTAAAAAAAGAAAAGAAATTCTGCTAAAGTAAAAATATTTTGATTAAGATTCAGTTTTTAAAGTTGAATTCTGTAATCACAGAAAAATACATACTGTGTTTGTTGAGAAGAGATAACAGAAGCCCTGGCAAAGGCTCATTAGATCATCTATTTTAAATCAGTAGCACAAATACCATATAACACAAAAGGAGCTACGAACTTGGTTTAAAATCCAGACTTACCAGTATTTGTCAGATACTGAACATTTTTCATCACTCCTCCAGTGTAAACCCCAGGCTCATAACCATCCATTTCACTAGAGACAATATGAGCCACCCTTGCAGCATGCCCTCGGATGGCTCCTGCTGCATGATCTAAACCTTCAGCATCCTGTTCTCTCAGTGCAAGGACGCACTTGTTTATATCCTCCAGAATGTGGCTTTCTAGAAACAAAACAATAGCTGTTATATTTTATTCCTTTAGCTGTGATCAGATAATCCAAACAATGAGTTCATGCTTTCTTGTCAATTCAGAGATACAGTGCACAATACTTGTTCGGGCACAAGACACCTGCTTTTCCTTTTCTTCTGATACCTGATACTGTATCATGAGATAATTAAAACTGTTTATGGACATTGCAACAGCATCCTCCATTTCAACTGTATGTGCAATACTATTCCATTTGCGGTGATATCAATGCTATAAGATCAGGAATGGTTACAATATTAATCAAGTAGGCGAGGAGAGCAGTATTTTTGCTTAGGACTGGATTGTGATTTTCAGGGCTATAAATGTATCAACATAGGATCTACCTCTCACCCTGTGCCACTGCTTCTCTAGCTACATTATCTCATAGTTTCAGGATAACATACTTTTGACCCCCTTCATCAACTGCTCTAGAAATGCCTCTTCAGTTCTCAGACCTCTAGGTTTCATCTCTTTGTGGGCAGGAACCCACATCCTTCTTTCTGTCTAAACCAGGGATTTGGTCTGTGCTCCATTGTGATTCTCCCCAGCCAACAGGTCTGAGTGATTGCAATCCCTGCATAGTGCTTTCTCCTCAAGGTCTACGAACAGCACACACCAGCAGTTACAAGTTACCACGTAGGTCTTCCAAAGCAGAAGGCACTTATTTAAGGATAAAAGCCAACAGTCAAAACTAAACAAAAACAGAATCTAAATGTATATTAAAGGTACCGGAAGTCAATCATGAGCTATCAGTCCTTTGGGTCCCGAGCAGATCAAAGCCCTTTCCACCCTTCAGCAAGGGTTGGGACCACCCTTGGACAAAAAGTTATGGCCATTTTCTGAGTCAGAAAGAAAGGTGCTACTACCTTTAAACTCAGCATTTTATACCAAAAGCCTTGTCTTCCCAGCCTCTTAAAAAACAGATAACCCAATCCCACCCACCATTCCACATGGGGTCAGGCTTCAAAGGCTGGGACTCTGCTTAGTCAGTCTTGGGATTCTCCTTTAATCATGACCCCAGATTTCACAGGAACACCCTCTCTGAATTCCAGGAACAGACAAATATATATTACCTGTATTGGTACAGAGGCCTATGAATATTATGGCTCATATACCATCTGGTCCATCACAATATAATGGCTTTTCGAGTTTGTCATGCATTCAATGTAAAATACTATATGTTCCCCAAAGATAATTCATGTGGTTATAGTATCTGTCACAAGTGGCTTCTTCTCTCAACCCCCTGCCCCCAAGACCATGGCACAGGGAAGAGAAGGTGGTAGCGTTTATTCCCGTCAGTCCTACTCTGCCTCTCCCCATCCCTCTTCTTTTCCATCTTTCAGAATATACTCAGACTTATTTTCCTGTCTCACTTTATGCAAATGTCTATTTATTGCCACCAACACCAACCCAAGCTCCTTGTTCACCTCTTCTTCCTCTAATCCTGATGCCTGCTTTTCATCCTTCTTGTCCAAATCCATTTTGCCCCAACCTTTGGTCACTTCAGTATTGAGATGGACAAATTCGTGAAATTTGGATGCTGTCTGCTTGTCCTCCCAACCATCACCTTTGATCCTCAGCTCTGGATGAATTCTTCCACTCATCAAGATCATTCCCTTCAACTCTGTCTTTACCAGGACCTGTTCTTTTCTTATCTCTTACCCAGAGTTCTTTTTCTGACTACCTCATCTCCCTTAACTCAGTGGTTTTCATACCATGGGTCGGGACCCAGTACTGGGTCACAGACCCTCAGGTACTGGGTTGCGGCACCCGCTGCTACCAGAGGCCGCATAACTGGAATGCATTGCTGAAAGATGTAATTCTTGGGTCCTGGGCATAAATTTTTTTTCAACTGGGTCCCAAAGAAAAAAGTTTGAAAACCACTGCTTTAACTCATTATTTACTGCACCAGAATCCACCATCATCCTATATTTGCCCCTTGTCTCCTTTCCTTCCCTTTCTTCCCTTTACCTACCAACACTGATTCTATAGTTGAGTCTCTAACCCTCTATTCTCAACTTAAAACTTTCTGATATCTTCACTACAGTGACTCTCTTCCCCCTTGATAACCTACCCTCACTTGATTTTTGTAGCACTGCCGTTTCTTGGTTCTCCATCCTGCCTCTCTGAACTGAATTATTGACCTGAAACCCATGGTGTACTTCATATAGATTTGACATCTCATCTAGCATCTAACTGGAAAAAATATAGAGGAGCTAGGTGGACAACGTGATCTTTTATGTGTTTTGACCTGGTCTTTTTCTTCATTTTACTTGGGCTGAATATCCATCATGGTCTCATAGAATTTGGAAGGGAAACACCTTTCTTCATTTTTCCCTCAAGAGTCCTCTGGCTAAGATGTAAAGAATTTTCCCTCCTCAGCCAATGAAGGACAGAGATGAAGAATTCTGCTTTTTCTGCTTCTTTGATTTGCTCCTGTTAGGACACAGGACTAACAATGGAGGGGCATTAAATCATGATAGTCTTCTATTCAAATGGAAGCATCAGTGAACAAAGAAGGTGACCAAACCAAGAAAAACGGTTCTCCCAAGTGGGTTGGTAACCAGGTAACTGATCACCTACTGAACACATGATAAGATTCATCAGTAGGTCTCATCAGAGAGGGTCTGCAACTTTATAAAACAAGGACTATAAAAGGAGAGAGGGAGAAGAAACCAGAAGCAGAAGCCAAGGTAATGCAGGAGAAGAAGAGCAAGGATCCTGGATATCCTAGACGACTGAGAGGCACATAGCACAGCTCAGGCTTACCCTGCTGGCCCTGCCCCCCAGCACCAGAAGAGCCGCGTGCCATGGCTCCAGGTCCCTGCTGGCTGCGCTTTCCTGCTGGGGAGTGCGGCCTGCAGGGAAGAGAAGCCATGGCACACGGCGCTCCTGTCCCCTGCTGGCCCTACTCCCCCTCCTCCCCCCACTGGGGAACACGGCCAGCAAAGGACAGGAGCCCTGCGCATGGGGGCAAGCCCAGCAGAGGGGAGTCCCTGGCCCTGCCCCCTTTTGGCCTCACCCCAGCACCTGCTGCAGGTGCAGTGGGCAGGGCTGGCACGGGGGCTGGCAAAGGTTGCCAACCCCTGCCATAGAGGCAAGGAAGTGAGGCAAGGAAAGGCATATATGTCTTTTATTTTGTCCCCCTAATTTTATGTCTCTTGTACTATCTAAAGTAATGAGTAATTGTTTTAGAATCTCTTTTGCAAAGTCTGTGCGTGATGTTCTTCTATTACCATAAGTCTCTAGTGATGTAACTTACAAAGCAGAGTGCGCAGGTTGGAGCTCTGGGAAAGGATGTGCTTAAGCTCCTGAGATGTCTTATAGGGTCAGCACTGGCCCAGGGGATCTAGGGCAACTGGGCCATGAGGTCCCATTTCTGTGAAAGGGTAACATAGAAAAACTGTGCCCATGGAGTGTGCTAGAGAGACCAAAGAAAGACACGGTCCTGGAGCCAACCCACACCAAGGGAAGCTTTAAACGCACATGGGTGTTGAATGATGGGATCCAAACACAGCAGTCAAATGAGTGTCCAGGAGGAGAACTTTACCAGCATTGTGACACAAAGTCTATCTGGAAGGAGATTCCGTAGTAAAAAAGAAATAGCTGTCCTTCACTTCCTAGAGAGAGGCTTGTGCCACACATTAAACCATCCAACAGCCAATTACATTGCTTGGTGTTTTTCAGCATGTTTCCATTTTGAGGAGCAGACTTGCTTAGAGAGCTGGTAGATAAAAAAAAATAGGTAGGTAGAATCTATGAAGTAGCAAGTAACAGTCTCACTGTTAGAAAATTAAGGATTCAATTTTCATTACTACTTGATTTGCAAAAAAGGTTTGAAGACTACAATTTTATTGACTTTGGTAAAAAAAACTTTAGCCCTCATCAAGGCAAAATAAATCTGTTTTCTGCCCCCTAGTAGCTAGGGAAAGTTCATAGTGTACTTAAATTTGTATTAAAAATGAAGATCTAGCTAAGAAATAGCCTAGGTTCACAAAAATATCTGTAAAAAATGAGTGGCTTTTTGGATTTATTAATTCTTTCATCTAAAATGAAAAAACCCACCCAGTTTTCTTACAAAATAGTTTATCTGAGTTACTGGGTAGGACAGTGGATACGTAATGAGATATGGAGCAAGGAATATATATTTATATAATGGGATATGGAACTTTTAGTTTCTTATTCAGATCAAATCTAGTCCAAGTCTGTGGTGAAAAAAACCTGTTACAATCTGACAAACTTCTCAGTTAGCTCTGGGAAACAGTGGACTCACTCCAGTTCCACTCCTATTTTATAAACAACAGAAACAGGCACACTTGTTGATAAGTCAGGGGAAAAGCCATTGAATGAAGACTAAATTTATTCTTGCTAGGCCCTTCAAATCAGGACTGACGAGTACTCAGGAAGCTTGATTCACTTTGATGTGTGCAGTACCTTTTCTATGGATAAATAGAGGACTTCAATCATTTCAGCACTTCCCGGGATACTACATTCACGTTGAATGGAAAGTTTATTTCTCTGTGATTCCAACGTAGTATGAGACTGCAGACTTCTTTTTAAATATTTTTTTTAAAAATCTCTTTTACAATGTTAATAATGGAGCATACCCTATTACATTAAATGCTAGCTATTTTGAGATGTCAATAAAATACTGCCAGAGGATAATGGCCATCTGCCACTCCTAGATAATTACTCAGGTGAAGATGTTCATCCCATGGTAACATTCCAGTATAACAGCTTTATGTCTTTTATACCAAACAACTGAAATAAACGTGATAATTCTATCTGATGCAGTAAAATGTGTCCTGTATGCCTTTGTTGAACAGCAAGTAAAAAACTGTCATTTGGTCAACAAAAGCTGGTTTGGGAGAGAAACCTCATGTAATCTTCAACACAAATATGACAAACTATTACCTGTGATGAATTCATGAGTTTGTCCAGTAATAGAATTCATACATATGCACCTTGCTTCAAATTTGCAAAAATGAAAGTGTCATGTTTCACAAATGAATATTTTCACTCTAAGTGAAAATCTGTATACCAGTCATTCTAAGGACCGGCTGTCCAGCATCTGACTTGCTGGCTGAAATAAAAGATAGGAGGGCTAAATGCAAGAGTTTGGCAAGGAGTTAATACGTTGGTAACAGTACTGTTTTTGTGGGGGTACTGAGTATCAGCACCTACTTTTCACAGCAATGTGGCCCCAGCTCCTGCCAGCGGTGGCCCCAGGTCACTGGCCGATTACTTTGGTATAGTAGAGATATGAAATTCACTGAGTAGGCGGCCGTGGTGTAGAGCAAGCAATGAATACAGAAATGAGTAAAATGTTACGACAATGACAAAGGCAGCAGGAAATTCAGAAACAAAATAAAGCAACAACAAACAGCTGATGTGGAATGCAAGACATAAGGAGCTAAGACTAATATTTGAAATTAGGACAATGAAGCAGAAAAGGCTTTAAGTGTCTACACAGAGTCTGTGGCTGCTAAGGAGAAAAAGTTCAGATATTCATACACAGCAGAGGCTGTTTAATACTGGGTTGGAGCTCCTAAAGAAAGCCAACAGAAATCTTAAAGGAATGAGAAAAGACCAGCTGGCCCATCAGCTTATTCTCCTTTTAGTACGAGCCCTCCCCGCTGCCATGACATCTAATCAAACTATCTTCAGTGTTATCATCTCAGCAATCTTGCCTCGAAGGCCATGCCTCGCATTTAAGCATCTCTGCATGAAAAACAGATTCAGGACATCTGTTCTGATATCGTTTTACTTTCATTTTTGTTTTGCTGCTTTTTCCAAACATCTTTATTAGCCTGAACACAGTCATTTGATTCACCATCATTGCTCCCTATTTCACTGTCTATTTTTTAGATCCGAAGTCAATATAACACAAGGACCAGGCAGACGGTAGATGGAGAGTATCTATTAGCTGATTAATCTTAAGAGTCAGTAAAATAAGTTATATAATGACATGTTCCACAATAGTTCACAAGTATCAGTGGTGTAAATGGCAATCACATAAAACTAAACATTTTATCTATATCATCAATATTTCCCTTTTATTTCATTTTAACAACCTATGTACTAGAGATTGAATGAACGGACAGGCTGCTTCTCTTCAAGAAAAAATGCATCAAGTATATGTTCACAAATTGATACCTGTGTAAAATTATACCAACTACATATATGATCATCAATCTATAATGGAAAAAGTCTCATTTTCTTTTCTCTTTCATTTTGTTTCCTCCTTGCTCTAATTCATTTTTCTCCCATGGTAGGTCTCCATTTACAAAAGCAGAAGGAAACTCCTGACCTGCAGAATTGACTTTAAGATATTAGTTTCTGTATTTGGAATGTATACCCCAATGAGATATTTATATTGACTCACAGGAAAGGTTTACTTTTTAAAGGTGCCTTGTTACTGGCCCGAACATTGTCATCCCCTTTCTTAGTAGCTGTTTATTTATTTCTTTGGGACATTGATTCTCCACTGTGCAATCATCTAGTGCATGTTTATACATATGACAGCTGTGAAATACACTAGATCATAAATTGTAAGTATGTGCAAAACATCATAATGTTACTGTTGTGATTTTACATGCATAAAAGTGAGGAAATTCAAGATTATGGCTCACATATGTGCAATTACGACGAGAGTCCTGTGGCACCTTAAAGACTAACAAATTTCTTCAGCCATAAGTTTTCATGGGCTGCAACCCACTTCGTCTAAGGTGTCACAGGACTCTAGTTGTTTTCACTGTATACAGACTAACACGGCTACTCCTCTGGAATTTATGGGCTATGTCTACACTGGCAAGTTAGTTCGAATTAAGGAAGCTTAATTCGAACTAACTTAAGCCATGGCTACATCATTAGTTCGAATTAAGGGCTTCCTTAATTCGAACTAATAAATTTGAATATGCTATTCGAACTAAGGGTTAATTCGAACTAGTTAGTTCGAATTAACCAATGTGGCCATGTTAGTTAGAACTAATTCCTTAGTTCGAACTAACTGGCTCATTGAACTCAATGCAATTCTCTAATTCGAACTAAGCAAGTGCCATGAATGGAATTAAATTAATTTGAACTAACTAAAATTAGTTCAAATTAGTTAGTTCGAATTAACTAATTTGAACTAACTTTGGTAAGTGTAGACATAGCCATTTGCAATTATTAGATAGATAGATAGATAGATAGATAGATAGATAGATAGATAGATAGATAGATAGATATAAACTTGCCTTTGGGCAAAAAATTTAGTTGACCTGGAATTAAAGTTTTCATTAACTTCTCAGAGTACATCTTCCAACCCACTTTTCTATTCTAATTATTGTGCAAATAAGATCTAGAGTATGGTAAATTCAATTTACCATGCATGTGCTCTGATTTTATTTGAGCTTCTTTGAATCAACACTGGGGGCATCCCTGTACTTATTTCTACTCTGCTGTATTTTAATTCTCACAATTTTCCCCACTAAGTTATCATACAGGGACAAAATTCATTTATTTACAAAATGCCCCTTTCCTTAAGCAAAGTCAGAAGATTTGCTAGCAAATTTGGAAGCAAACATTTGGGCAAACAAGTCAGATTGTAGAAGTGATTGCAGACAAACAGAGCTCTGTTTCTCTTGCCATTATTGACTATTAAGATTCCAATAAAACATTATCTGGGCTTTCTATGGTATATCAAAGTCACACTGGCTGATCATAATGTTGTTGTCTACAAATAAGTCTGCTGCAAAAGTGCTGGTAGACAAACAAAAGTAGGCTGCTACTTTCACTACTATCAAAATATAAATGTTCATTTTCACTGGGATTGTTCATCCACTTTATAATATTTGTATAAGTCTGCGAACACCACAAACTCCAGCCTCTATTAAAATATGATTGATAAAATAAGGACATTCACAAACTATCCCGGCATATTTTTTATACAGATGGCAAAATAGAAAGTGATTTTAGTTTGCAGAGCTTAGCCAGGTCATTTTTGACGCCTTTAGCATCGAATAGGCCAAGAAACCTTGGCCAGTTTCATTTTAGTTCATTTTATGGAAACCATGAAAAAAAGATGATATGGCAAAAGAGCAAGGGTGATTCAGATCTAGTTCCCGTTTATCAGAACTCTCCACCTCAATAGTTTGCAGGGAGTAGGTGGATCTTCAGATAAATGGTTCCCATAATGACACATTACTACTTATATATCTGGTAGCACAGAGAAATTCCCACAGTGGCAGACCCTACTCAGGATGGTGTTCCACGCCAACAGAGTGATAACCTGAGAGCAGCTTCTACTGATGCAATTTGCATGTGTAGATAAGTCCTATGAATTCATTATACAAGAGGTGAACATTTAAACCTAGTCTATACTGCGGGGCTATGTCGACAGGATATATGCAATCTGCGTGCCGCAGAATGCGTATCTCCCATCATCTTATTTACTCTTACTTCCTGTGGTGTCTTTACTTGGCTGTGTTGACTTGAAGGGCTCTCCTGTCAATGCAGCTTTACTCCACTTGGAGGGGTGGAGTTACTGAGTTGACGGGCGAGTGCATCCGGGATTGATTGAGTGGGTCAACACTGACTGCTCAATTGATCCTGCTGCATTAATCCATGGGGATCGACGCAGCATTTTCAGTATAGAAAAGGCCTCAGGACAGAGGTTGTATTTGTCCCTAAGGTGGCAGATTGAGATATTTGAAATGATCATCTATGTGCATGCTATATGCCTCTTGAAACAAATGAAGTGACATGGAGCCTGAATCTCAATTGATGTAAATTGGTGTAGCTCCAATGAAATAAATGGAGATTCCTCACATTTACATAAGCTAAAGATCTGGCCCAGGACAATTGATGTACAAATTAGTTATGCAAAAGATTCTTCCAGACCTCACTTCCCCTTGCAGTAGGAGCACACCAGGATCACAGAGGTATATTGTAGGTATTGGAGTGAAATTAGTTCCGACGATTCTTTACCTTCTATCCCTTCCATACAAACACCCAGCATACAGCCTGCAACTCAGGCTGAGTTCCTGGATTTTGCCCTAGATGTTTTCTTTCAATACACTAAGTTTCCTCAATTTGATCAAGAACAACTGTCTGTCCCAGTCAGCTGCTGAAGATACTGAAGGGTATACTGCTTTATAATCATTACAAAAACCTCATTAATGTCCTGTGGCTTGTTATTAAGTTCACCAGCAGGAAGTTGAATACAGAGTAATACATTCACTGAGGTGTTTTTGCACATACTGTATATCTGCTGTCTGCTCAAGCTTTCTCTTTGGGAAGGAAGAAGGGTTAAACACACTTAAATAGTGGCACCTTGCTGATTGGGTTTCATTCATAAAAATGTATTCTGAAAAATTGAGAACCACAGCAAATACATCGAAAGCCGCTCCATGGCAGGCTCCATGGTGAAATATATAGAAGACCCAAAACTCTGGCATTCTGCATCACAGACGCATCTTATTTTAGAGCATTTGCACAGATAACCAAAAGACATTTCTGTTACTATTAATTGTATTTATTCAAATACCAGTTTTAAAACATCTATTTATGTAAACAGGCCTTATTACAAAAGCCAATCAAACAAGTTATACAACGCAACAAAGTAACATTAAAAACAACTGCTATGGCTGCATCCAGAAATATATCGGAAACCAAGCTGTTAGGAGATTAAAAAAAAGAATGCAAAATTAAATCAAATAAGTGCATCATGCTCCAAAGGCTGCCAAAAGAGGAATTGAATTCCAAATGCTGAAGCCCTCAAATAAGAGAGCTGTGCACAGGAGTATCCCAATGGACCTTTTTTGCTGTTAAGCAAATACCTCTGATGGCTAGATTTCTAATTTTAGCAGCACTAAAATCCTGAAATGCATCCAAAAATGAAAGAAAGCCAGTAAAGAAATTGGAGTAAGTCTACATTTGGAACTACTAGTGTGATTCTCAGCTTACTAGATCTACTCATGCTAGTTTTCATCAAGTCAATGCATTAAAAATAGTAGCGTAGCTGTTGTAGCAGAGGCAGAGGAGAGCAGCAAAACAGGTTAGCTGTCTTCACAAACACAACTAAACACTGTCGGTTCACTCAAGTCGCTGCTTGCCATTGCTCATGCGACTATGGTTATTTTTAGCATGCTAGCTAGTGTGAGTATGCAAGCTGCAAATCATTTAGTTGGCTCCAACTGCAGATGTAGACTTAGTTTATAGGCTGGGCTCCTTAACAGTACAACAAATAGAGGGTTCTGGGAAAATGGGCTATTTCAGCATTTTTTTTTTAACTATACCTCTTTCTGGTTAGCTCAGCTAACCAGTTTTTAATTTGTCTGGCCTTCTCTAGCTCACCAGCACAAAGAAAGTTGCCACTGAAAAATTTCCCATCTCCTCAGAAGACTTTGGAGCATCTCACATACAGTTTGTAATGGCATAACAAAATATAAACCCTGTGTAAATTTAACCTAGTGAGGTAGATTCTCATTTCTAGTAAGACCCTTTTAAAATGCCAGAGCAGTCTAATAGGGCCTCAGCGTAAAGGAGAGGAAGGCCCAGTGTGTTTTTTTCCATTCCACTATTCCTTCAGAAATGGTTGAACAATGATTTTAATATTATTCTATTTAGATTTATTTTAATGTACATATGTATTCTCAGGAAGTATGCCATGGTATATTTCTACTGCAGTTATCATCAAGCCAAAATCAGAACATAACATTTTAACAGTATTTTTTAGTGGTGATGTAATTCTCCCCCCACCATCGATAGCTATTCTGTGAGTGAATCTATAATCAGTACTCTTTGTAGTGAAAAAATGTTTTATGGACTAGAGGGGAAAAAAGTAATAATGTGAACTGGACCTTTGAACATGAAGGGAAAACTAATTATATAGGGATAGATGTAGATAAGCAAGCCAGAAATCTGATTCATCTTGTTAGGCATCATCTGAGTACTTACAATATGTTGTACAATTTCTTTTATGTGACTTGAAATGTTCCGATTGCTATCTTAATGCCCGCAACTGTCCGAACTAATTTGAAACATGAGCCCAACCATGCATGAAAATTTAATGCCACAGATACTTAAAGACTGAGGCTTGACCTTAAGATTTATTGCATATAGAGATTATTAATCAAGTGTTATTTAATATAGCATAAGCTACAGTGATGTTACGTGATTAAAAAATGAAGCTTTCAAAGTCCAATACAAGAAAACTCAGATCACTCAACCCCTGATTGAATGTAATTTTTCTATATTTGAAAGTAAACGATGGATGATACTAATAAATGAATTGTATTTAAAATACATACTGTTTTGTAAGTATTAATAGGGGACATCTTTCCACTTAGACTTTTAACTCAAAGATCATGCACCAGAAAAACAGAGGAGCCATTGATTTCAGAAAAAAAGTTTAACATCCTGATTGAAGTTTGTACAGCACTTCAGTGCCAACTACATACCCTCAACTATGGCAATTGGAGAGGGTCATTCACTTCTACTGAAAAAAGCACACAGATATCTCTCTGGGGGAAGGAAACTTCCATTTGGTGGATATAAAATGAGGAGAAGGTTTGTTACTCGTTCAACCCCCAAATGGTGCAGATGCTGATTCATCCAACTCATCCATGCCTCTACACAGGCTCTAGAGCCTCTTGAACCCTTTGGCTGTCAGACCACATGGGATCAACAGACTGATTATGTTGTCATGGAAAGATATCTAATGGGAGTCATGCTGCCTGGGACTCTTACACAAGCAGCTTCCTCTGGAAACACCTTTAAGAAGAGTTTGCCCAGCATGGTTGGATTCTACACAGAAACTAATAAAAAATGGGGCATTTTGATGTTTTTACACAAATTTTGTGCTGAATCGAAGGGAGTCAGGTGGAATATGCTCACCTTCTCCCTGCTCCTCCACCCGTGTAGTGTCCTGGGAAGGAAAGAATGGTGCTATAGAAACCATCATCTGCACTTATACAGTGTTCCGCACAGACAAGTGAGTTCTGTAAACAGAGGGTCCTCCTACGTACTCCTCTCACCATAACAAGCAATTTAGAACGTCTCTGAACTAAGACCGAATTCAGTCACATGTTGCATTGATATATCACATTTTGATACTCATATCACAAGCTTATTTTATACTTTTACACCCTTTTTCTTCATTACTGGACTAGAGGGGTCTGATTTAAAAAAATGCATCAACATGCTGGGTGCTAACTTACCCACATGTGAGACCCTGTTTGTCTGCACTGGAAGTTCTCTATGACATGTTAATATAGTGTTGTTTCAAAGTGCCATTCTGAAATAACACTATATTAACATGCACTAGGAAATTGTTAGTGCACACCAGCAGGGTCTACCTGGGCTACATACCAATATGTCGAGTGCTTTAGATATCACACCCCACTCGTGTGAGTTGTTGTGCCATATGGACAAGCCCTAAAACTTCGTAGAATCCCTGGAAAAAGAGGATCAAACAGATTCTACAAAATTGAGGCAAAACTTTCAAAAGCACTTAAGTGACTTGGGAAAATAAATCCCATTGCCTATTACCGGAACTTAAGCAATTATGAAAAATTTACTCTTTGCCTCCTTTCCCCTCCCCCCACATAATTCCTGTGATGTTAACTTCAGCTCACCCCAAAATGGTACATTCCAGATATAATTCTTACTATTCCTTGGACAAAGCATGTCATATCTGTCTTTAGAATATGCGATGACCAGAAACCTAGAACAAAGTTCAACAACGAACAAACAGAGAAGGGAAGTGGAAAGGATGGAGTCTAAATGTACAAAGTTTTCAATAACCTCAGTGTGACAATTCGGCATTTCAGATGTCAATAGTGAAATAACAAAAGGTTTATGCAGCACAGAGTTAAATTTAAGTCTAAAATGAGTGATGCACTTGGTAATAATGGTACACAGTAGAGCAATACAGTCTGTTTCCAGATACTGATTTAGTGTGGTAAAGGACAGATGATACCAAGAGAATTAGAATCCTTCTTTTGCAAGAACAAATGGCAAGGAAATTGCTGCTTAAAACCATCTCATCTAATCCCTGTTCTCTCCCCATTTGACTGTTATCCAGAATCTGTCAACAAGTTCAAGTGAACAGGGTAAGAAACAATTCTTCCTCCTGCCTACAACTTCTGGCAATTAATTGGCAGGGAACAATTATTCAGAAGTAATCAAAACATTTCAGTCACACCAGGTAAAAATATGCAGTTGTTTACTGAGGAACTTATTCCTTATTAAGTGCTAGAAAGACACTATAAATTGTCATATTAGCTTTAGCTTCAATTAATCAACTTGTTTTACCACGTATCGTGTTCTTGATGCATGACTGATTTGTTCCTGAAATCCTGTCATCTTGCTATCAGGCAATCTTTAAACAGGATACATATGACTGAAAATTAATGAATCAGCAGCAGCATGACACAACATGGCCCTGACACAGAGGAAAAATCTGGACCTGTATATTTTCTATTAAAAATCTATCAGCAAGAACTGCCTTAAGGCCTAGTGACAATGCATTTAGGATTGGGAGTTTAGTTCGGATCTGGAGTTCAATCCTGAGGTCCTTGAGCTGAGATTTAGGCATGCAAGTGTTTCAGCTCACATATCCTTAGAGAAAGCTTCATCTGAAATTCCTCTAACATAACACATAGGCTAGTGGTCTGTAGGGTGAACCACAAAGATTTGCAATTCATATTCATCAAATTTCAATGTTCACAATTCTTTTGCAAAATTTGTTTTTGTTTTTTTACAAAGTTTATAATTCTGGTTATCCAATTCATGCTTATGCAAAGTTATATAAGTTTGAAAAACTGCTTAGTCTGGAACATTTTACAAGATTTCTAAAATGTCTGATTTTGGTCCTACCAAGAAATGACAAAGGACTCATTTTCTTGTAGCACTTTTACATTTCCAGTTTCAGACCCTTCTGGAAAGATGGCAGGGGAGGGAGGGGGAGATGGAGTGGGGAATTCTATGAGCATTGCAGAACCTCAGAAAACATTTGATTTGAATTTGGTTTCCTGGAAGAGAAGGGACTTTCCACCCCAAAACCTGTTTGCAAAGGTCTAATACAAAGCTACAATATATCAATATATTTCAATGAAATAAAGCAGATGCTGTTTATTAGCAACCCCATCAGTTGTCCGAAAAACGATACTGTAAGTGGAAGGCAGATTCACAAGGCAGCAGTCAAGGAAGGGAGCTCTGAGATGTGCCTTCCCTGGCTGCAACCCTGCTTTCAGTTGTATATACATAATACCAGCTTGTGACCAAGAAATCTTCAGCTTTCCACACTCATTCTTGTCTATTTGAAATAAAATCTTTAATGTCTTAAAAGGATATTAATTGTATTGTCATTTTGTACCACATCTCTATATGCTACTATAGTCTAACAAATGAAATACAAATTGAAAATGATTTTTTTCACTTGTTGCTGTACTTTAATAAATAATGTTAAGTAAAAGATTATAAATACAGTGCCTTTGGAAAGCCTTTTCAATTACAGGAAAGACTATGCATATTGGTTAATATAAATTATAACCTTCAGTATAATGCAGCAACTACTGCATTACCAAAGGGCATCCATCCAGCAAACCCTGATTCCAGCTAACACTATCATAGGAAAATCATTCAATGGCTCAGAGCCCAGCTCTCTTTTAATATGCTACTTTAATAGTATTAATTTGCTCTTTTAGACCTGGGAGTAGTTATATAAAATACCCTTTGTAGTTCACATACAAGAAACTGGACACAGCTGAAGTGAAAAATGAAAAATTACAAACCAAAGCCTATAATTTAATAATTGGTCGTATTTCTTATGAGCAAAAATAATATTGATTTTCACTACCTATCAGACTACTCGAAAACAATTGAACAAAGTTACCTTGTTTCTAAATTATGTAAACTACATATTAGTCTATTTTTGAACTAATCATTTTCTATATACTTTTTGAGATAACGTAATAAACACACACAACCAATTTGATTCTGGATTGCTCCAGTGTCAATCCAAAGTAATTTAGATGAATTCCATGGAGCTAATTGCACTGTTGTAACTAAACTGGATTTGGCCCCATATTTTTTAAAATAAATATTGGAGCAGAAAAAGTATTCATGATATAATCAAAGACAACAGTTAAATCTCATTTTATATTAAAGAACATAAAGAAAAATATTTAGGAAAACCATATATGCCTATACATCATGCATAAACCAACAGTTTATACATCATGCATAAACCAACATAAACAAAATCTCTTTTGGAAAGCCTCTCATACTGTACTCATCTTCCTGACTGTTTATTTTTTAGATATTAAACATAGTTACAATTTTGTTGATTTTCCAAATGTTAAACAGAATGCTTTTGAAGTTCAAATATATGTTGAGCTGAAATAAATAATTTGTGGCCTACAGCCAATCTAATTTGTCTAACAACCTGATCCATGATCTCTGTGTACTGGTTGTTTTTGAATGATGCTCTGGATCTCTTAAATTCTTTTAGTTAGTGGCTCCCCTCCAGAGGGACATGATTCATTTTTGGGTTACAATTCAGTTCTAGTAGGATCATGAGCGGATAGAACTTTTAAAAATACTGTAATGCAAAACAAACTATGTAAGAAAAATGTACTGCAGAAACTCAGAGTTATGAACTTCTTGTCGAATATTTGTCACCCTGAACAAAATGTTATGGTTATTCTTTCAGAAGTTTACAACTGAACATCGACTTAATTCAGCTTTGAAACTTTAATAGGCAGTTGCTTTAAACCAGGGGTGTCAAACATGAGGCCCACGAACTGTGGTGTATGAAGGCACGGACTCCGGCTAAGGTGTGCACGAAATCATTTTATTAGCAGATCACAGCCATTTTTATACCCTACAGATAATGCACTTGGTAATTTTCCACATTCACAGGCTTACATCCAAGTCAGCAAAGTTTCAGTTCCTAACCCAGTCACAGTTCCTTATCATGCAGCAGCGCCGTATTCTTATTTACCAAACTAGTTTCTTAACTTCTCATGCAACAGTTATTTTTCTAACATAGCGGTTTAGTCCTATAGTTACCCTTTAACCATTACTTCTCCCAAGTATACAAATCATGGGCCTAAACCAACACTGCTAGCAGTAAGTCTCCACACCACGAACCTCTTCCAACCAGCTCATGACTGTGCTCCGTGGGACCACACTCTCTCCTTAAAATACATACACAAAGAGAGAGAGAGAGAGAGAGAGAGGCCTCACATACCCAGCACTCCACAATGCTGCTAGAGAGTCAGGTCTTCTGACATCATGGAGCACTGGGTATGCAAAACTGCTCTCCGCCAGACCACGCTCTTGCCCCTATCAGAGAGAGGTAGGTAACGTGGAGCACCGTTTTGCATACACAGCACTCCACGATGCCGCAAGATTGCCATGGTATTTCAATCTATGGTATGTATAGCCCACTTGAAGTATATTAAGTCAAATCTAGCCCACCACAGCAAACGAGTTTGACACCCCTGCTTTAAACCATTTTAATTTCAATGAAACAAGCACAGAAACAGTTTCCTTACCTTGTCAAATCTTTAAAAAAAACTTAAATATCAGTGAATATCCTCGATGATACATATAAGAAGCTAACTTTAAAATATGTGATAGGATAGCAAATATCTGATGGACAGTGCATAAATATAGGTTGGCCGTTTTAAGGAATGAAGTATCCATTTTGTGCGTATTTAACTGACTACCTCTCTTGAGCAGAATATTGATACATTGAAAACAGGGGATGAGTTAATTGGTTCATACCCTGTTAAGTCTCGACTCCCATTTTCCTTTGGTTCATACAGATCAAGGCTATAGAAGGAGAAATCAGATATGCTCCAGGTAACTTGCTATACCAGGGATCAAGCAAGAGAAAACAGCAACAGCATTATTAAATGAACCAAGGATTAGAAAGGAGAAAACAGTAGGAATTATTTGGACGAAGGGAATGGATGCGCCAGTGATGATAAAGGCGGGTACCATAATAGAGAGAGATGTCTGAGAGAGGATTAGGGACTTGGTCCACATCTGATGGCTTATAAACTCTCTACTGCTATTGTTTTGAAGAAGCTGAGCTACAGGGAGTAACCTGGAACTAAATGTTTCAAAGTATCTCTTTGGAAGTAATAACATGGTGATGGAGAGACAAGGGTCTATACAAAAATGGCAGTTTCTTACTTAAGAGATCAGTTCCCTGTGAATACCGAGTCACAGTTTCTTATCAAATTCCAAAGGGGTGGCCATGTCAGTCTAGTTCAGCAAACAAACAAGTAGTCTCGTGGCACTTGTAAAGACTAACAAATATATTTATCGCTTGAGCTTTCATAGGAGAAAATCCTACTTCGTCACAAGCGTCTGATGAACTAGGATTTTCTCCCACAAAAGCTCATGGGAGAAATAAATTTCTTAGTCTTTACAACTGCCAAAAGACTCCTTGTTTGTATAGTTTCTTACGATAGCGAGGGAACACTGAGCCTTTTTACTCCTGACAGCAGAGGAACTAAAGGATCCTACGTCCTGCATGGCCAATACTGCTCCTGATCTGAAGGAGCCCCTTGCAGCCCTACATCCTACAATGCTGTCAAATCGCCATAGTCCCGGATTGCAGTTTCCTTTGCTGATGTATGCAAATGAACTGGAGAAAGTGAGTGATGACTGGTAGAATTACCTCTCATGCCACAATGCTCCCCCATCTACAGCACCAAATGGGCACGGTGTGCAAATATGATTTGTTCAATGTTGTGGTTTCCTGATGATCACCAAAAATCACTGGGATACTTCCTACAGATGTCCAAATCATTCTATGAAACTTTGAAATTGATTGGATGCAGTGTTAAAAAATTACTTTATTACAGACAGACATGCCACTGAGTAGAGCATGAAGCCTGATTTTACTCAGACGATAATCTCTCCAGTCTCTTCCAAACATGAGATCTATTAGATGGTGGAATAGTCTCCTAAGAGCAGTTGTGGATGCCCTGTCACAAACGTAGACTTGTCAAAACACTACAAAATATAGACTGATATTTTAGAAAGGACAAATCCCATATTGACAAGGAGCTGGGCTATATGTATTAATAGGTATTTTCATCTTGAATTTCTATGGTTCTGTGAAAATGTCTCTCTTATTCAATTAATTAATGAATATCCTGCAGCGTTCAACAGTTGCTCTCTTCCTTCCTTCCAATTTAGGGACAGAATTTGAGAATGAAGGGCAAACAGCTCCTTCTTCATCTTACTCTACTCTTCAGAGAAGGGTCAGCCATGATTATAGCTCCCTCCCAATATCCCCTTTGGAGGTACAAAGCAGGTCTGCCTGGATGTGCAAGAGAGACCTCACCATACTACTCTAAGGGTTCCATCCCCATCCTGCCCCATGCCTGGAAGCTGAGGCAGAATAGGACTGCTTGCAAAGGACAGTGCCTACTTGATCCCAGCAAGCTCTAAAATTGCTCTAAGATGGATTAGGAAGTGGACATATTTTTGATGAGTAGAAGGAAAGAAACAAATATCACTGAAAAGCAGAACAAAAGTAAGTTCTAAAGAGAGACATTTACAACCCAACATTCACATTCCTGTAACAAACCATGCTTCATTAGAATGATCAGGTGTTCCCCCTAGTCTGCAGTTTTAAATGTAGTATTTTGTATGTATGTCAATCATATTTTTCTGACTTCCTACACCACCGTTAACAGTTAAAGAATCCCTCTTCGCTCTGGTTGTGCTATATTAAAAATATTCAAGTATTGCATCCACAGAACTGCTTTTGAAAAGATATGCAGCCAAAGCCTTTGCTGCTATTAACTGGGGCGACCCCACTGAGGTCATTAGAACTCTGTATATTTACATCAGAAGATAATTTGGTTCATTAGCTCCTGTTTTCCTAGGGGACACTATATTCTTCTGCACCCATAGCAAATTCCTTCTCAGTTACCTCCAGCTGCTCTCTGATGCTATCCTGTCTTTTACTGCTCTCCGTTTTCTTAATATTTTCAAGGTATTAAAAGTAGGTTTTAAAGGCATATGAGTTCGTAAAATAAACTATTTCTGACTCAAGACTGCTGTGTCTCACTGCCTGTATCCACTGACTTCCATTACAATTTAAAATAACTGTCCAACCATATATTTTTATTGTGAGGCATATATTGCTAGGTGACCAAATGGAGTATTAGTAGGGTCTAGAGACAAATTTCAAGCCTGCTCCGAAGGAGAATTTTTAACAAACTCTTAGCACTTTGTCTGCATTTCAGCCTTTTATCTTGCTTCTATTTCAGCATCTTCTCAATTCCATTCAAGGGAAAAGAAACCCAACATTTTCCTAATTCTAGTTTGTCATCCGTTACGGTCAGTCATACAGCACTTGGCAGCTATAGCAAGGTCAATGCTGAGTCATCCATTCTCCTTTTTGACAGTGCTATCGGATTAATGGCAACTCTTCAGTTAAAAATTATTTCCTTCTGCTGACACTTGAGACAGTCTTTGTGTCCTTTATCCCTACTACAAAATTTCCTCAAGAATCCAGGCTGGATACATTTATCTATCCTGAACAGCCTCAACCCCTTCCTAGTCTCATTTCTATTCAGAGTAGACATTTGCAGCAGCACCTGTAAAAATGTTGTTCTGAAGTAAACTTTACTTTGTACATTATGTAGAAAACAGCATATTGTCAATCAATCTACAGTCCTCCACATCTCCAGTCTTGTTTATCTATACTTAGCAGTGGAGAAGACCTGTGGTGTGAAGTGAGGGGTAGCAGGAGTTTACAGTAACAAAGAAAAGAAAAATTAAAAAGAAAGGGAATAAAGCAAAAATAATTGGAAGAAAGTCCCCAGGAGAAAAGTAAATGTATATTGCTGAGGGAGAAGATTGTGTGATAAGTCACATGGGATTTTTTTTCTTTTATATAAACTTGCACCTTAGCTAAGGTGGGGGAAAAATAACAATCTACAATTTCACTCACTAAGAAGAATGGCAGGCAGCATATTACTGAACCATGTGCTTAACAGGATAATGAGAACAATGGATCTCAGACAACTTCTGTGAATGCTGAAGCACTGCCAATATAATAATGACACACATTTTGTGGTAGATTTAATGATCTGTTTTTTTAAAAAATAAAAAAATTTAGAGTTAGACAGTCAAAATTACACACACACACTTATCATACACCACAGACTGCACTCTTAAGTCTACAACCCAGCCATAACTACAAATCTCTATGAAGCTAATAGTAACATCAGTTGTGGACAGTTGCCAGAGTAGTATTCACTTTGCAAGTTGGGAACTTATTGCAGGTTGTGTTGGAAAGCTAACATCCCTAACAGGAAAACAAAGAAGGAGTCCCATGGTACTTTTAAAGACCAATACATTTATTTATTGCATGAACTTTTGTGGGTAAAAATCCCACTTCATCAGACACATGAAATGGAGACTACAATATGGAAGGGAAAATATAAATGCAGAGAAGGGTATGCCACAAAGTCAGTTCTGACTTTTTCAGCAAACCAAGCATTGTTTTGATTCAAATCGTGTGGAACAACAGATGAGAAGGTGGGAAGGTTAAAAGAGGGAAAATCACCCTTTGTAATGAGTGAGCAAGCCCATATAACCATAAAGACCTAATTTAATGGTGTCAAATTTGCATATGAATTCTAACTTGTTTGTTTTGCTGAACTGGACTAACACAGCTACTCCTCTGGAACTCATCCCTAACAGGGAAGAGTTATGCATAACATTTCTGATTTAAACCCACAAAAGCACAGACATGAAAATTAAAGCCATTTACAGTATCCACCTTTCATTTCTTCATCCACAACCCCACACTTTACTCTTCCCAAACCTACCATTTCAACAGACCATTCACTGCAACGTTAATTCTCTTCCTCTGGCAATGTGGGCTTTCCATTACCACCTCTTGCAATCTAAAACAAGGACCAAAATGTAGGGAGACATGGTGTGCTCTGTTATGTCTTCACTGATGGCAGCAAATTCACTGATGGGAGAGCGAGCTATCTGTACTGAGTGACAGGGAAGACCTACTCAATCAATCCAGAAGTCAATTCATTAAATCACCTCCTCAAAATGCATTTCCTGTTGTTGCAGCACAGAGGAGACAGTGTACTGAACAGAAGTTACGAAGTCAATGGGAGTTACACAAGCAGCATAGCTCACGTAACTCCTGTTGACTGCTGCCAAATTTCACCAGCATTGTAGACCAGGCCTAAGCAATGAACGTGGGGAACAAAGAAACTGAATTTGATGCTGATGGCAAAGGGAAGCCAATAAAAAGACCTAAAAGAATTTGGATGTGTGGAGTAGAGTAGATTTTTGACAGACAAACCTGGGATATGAAATGTGGGAGGCCACAGAGGAGAAGGCTGCAGTAGTTAAATTAATGAGAATTTGGCAAGGATATTTACAGCAGAATGGAAAATTGATGAATTTTGGAAAGGTATACCTCAACACAAATGGCATATCGCAAAACAATCTATAAAAGAAACTGCATTTTCAAGGAGACAGATGTTAAGAGACAGGCTTCTGCTCAGAAGTGAAAACAGTACTCTCAGAAAAAACACAAACAATGTTTTCTGTTCCTGCAACAGAAGCCAAAAGATATTAACAGATTTTGAGAAAAATTTTAAGCTTCTTATCTCCTCTGCAAGTTTAGGGTTAGGTATAACAGGCAAGGATTGTGCATTCTAGAAGCCTGAATCCTGCCAATCTTAGACACATCAGACATTTCTAATGCTTGTTTTACATAAAATACTGACCTGAGTTATGTTAAGCTATAGACTAGATCATTTAAAAAATTGTGTGCTTTTTGTCTGCTGTTAGCAGATAATAGCCATGGTAGACAATTTTCTATGTGCCTGGAATTCTAAATTAAGTTGTCTATACTCATAGGAGTTTAGAGTCAGGCGAGGTGAATATATAACTGTTAATGTAAAAAAGTTTTGACAATTGTTTTTCTCTCACTCACATCCAAATGTTAATACAAACCATTTTGATTAAAGGGTGTAACATAACTAAAAGAATCTCCAATAGAAAATTAATACCTGCAGCAATGATTCTGCTATACCTTCACCAGGTTTGCATACACAGTTCATAAAAAAAGAGAAATAATGGTCAAATAGGTAGAAAAATTAAAGCTTACCGACAAAACCAAAATAATTCTCCACAATCAAAATTAGAGTCTCTTGGAAAAGTATGCCTCAGTTGCATTAGTATATTTCAATTTACTTATTTCATTTTTAAAATCTCACATCATGATAAACAGATGCACGTCCTTTTACATTGTCATTGAATTATAAAGTCTAGTACCTACATTTTTCTTTGTGCAAATTAGCTAACCAATACCAGATAGCCTGCAATAGATATTCTCTGTTATTCGAGTATGACAGCTGGATCAATGACTAATGTCATCATTTATAATGTATGATAATCACAATAACTTTTTAAAATATATAATTAATTAATTAATTGAATTCTTTGCAAATAGCATGCATTTTTAAATTCATTACTTGGATTTCAATGTCCTCTTTGCTTGTTCATTAAATTCCTAATTTTTTTAAGAGGTTTTGTTTCCTCTGGGGCACAGTTAGAGCTAAATTAACACTGGGAAGTAGTAAATTCACTTTATGAATAAAAATAAAAACTAGATAAAAAGGAAAACTTATCAAAATTCTCCAATGTTATGAACATTGGGGAATGGAATAAGAAAGTCCAAAAATGTCAGAAGAGAAAAAAATGCCAATATTTAGTGAGGTTATGAAACTATAGCTCATTCAGCAATCCTATTCATTTTTATTGCTTTTCCAATATTTATAATTGTTTTTAATAATCACTACAAAATTAGTTTCTTTATTTTTCCTCTGGGTGCAAGAAAATTATTTATTTTTTCTAGTTTCCTGCCTCACTCTGTCACAAGGTCCATATACCCTCCTCATTCCCCAGACACCGACATTTATTTTTAAAATAAAGGATCATATTCAGAATGAGAGATAGTTATTCATTTTACTATGTATTATGTTCCATTCAACAACCCCTTGAATGGCTGGCATAGAAGAGCCCTGTGATACTAGAGACCACAAACGAATACATTTGTTATGTTAGTTTAGGATTAAAAGTCAAAAAATAGTCCCTGAAAGAAAATTCAGGATCTGATGCAACTCCCACCACATTCCTGCTGGAGGCTCTCCAGTATCTTTAATGGGAGTTAGATCAAACCCCTAAAGATATGCACAGTGGAAATGGGGCTGACAAGCAGTGAGCAAATTTGTCCCAAAATCACTGGGGAGAAAGAATATTGAATATTAGGAAAAAACTTTCTAACTAGAAAGTTGGTAAAGCACTGCAATGGGTTACCTAGGAAGGTGATGGGATCTCAATCTTTTGAAACTTTTAAGTTAGACAAAACCCTCGCTAGGATGACCGGTTAGACCAGGGGTCGACAATCCAAAAGATAAGAAGAGCCATTTTTAAAAATTCCTTCAATAACCAAGTGTTTTGAGAGCCGCAATGGGTAGCCTCCTGGTTAAGAAACTGAATAATAGAACAGATATGCACATTGATTTTTAACAACAAAAAACGATGTTTAATGATGTTAATAAACAATTCACATATAAACATTTTAACGGTGGAAGGAAAGGAAGAAGGAAGAGAAAGAGAAAGGAAGGAAGGCAGAGAAGGAAAGGAAGGAAGGAAAGAAAAAAGAAATAAGGAAGGAAGGGAGAAAGGAAGGAAGAGAAAAGGAAAAAAGAAAGAAAGAAAAAAGAAGGAAGGCAGAGAAAGAAAGGAAGGAAGGGAGAGAAAGAAAAAGAAAAAAGAAGGAAGTAAGAGAAAGAAAGAAAAGAAGGAAGAGAAGGAAAAAAAAGAGGGAAAGGAGAAAGAAGGAAAAGAGAAAGGAAGCAAGAGAGAAGAAGGAAGGAAGAGAAAGCAGGAAAAAAAGGAAGGAAGCAAAGAGAGAAGAACGACGGAAGAGAAAGAAGGAAGAAAAGAGAGAAGAAAGAAAAAGGAAGAAGAAAAAGAAGAAGTAAGAAGAAAAAGAAGAAAGAAAGCCACAGGATGGCCTCAGAGCCCAGCTGCAGAAAGAAAGAAAGAAAGAAAGAAAGAAAGAAAGAAAGCAAGCAAGCCACAGGACAGCCCCAGCTCGGGGGATGGTGGGGGCTGCTGGGCGTCCCTCTAAGCTGCGCGGCCGCGTACCCGTGCAACTTACAGGGAACATAGCGTGGGGGTGCGGGTCGGGCTGGAGAAGGGAAGAGACAGGCTCAGGCTGGAGAAGGAAAGAGGCACAGGTTGGGCTGGACAAGGGAAGAGACCGGCTCGGGCTGGAGAAGGGAAGAAGCGCGGATCGGGCTAGAGAAGGAGAGAGGCACAGGTCGGGCTGGAGAAGGGAAGAGACCGGCTCGGGCTGGAAAAGGGAAGAGACAGGCTCAGGCTGGAGAAGGAGAGAGGCACAGGTCGGGCTGGAGAAGGGAAGAGACCGGCTCGGGCTGGAGAAGGGAAGAGGCGCGGATCAGGCTAGAGAAGGAGAGGCGTGGGTCAGGCTGGAGAAGGGAAGAGGCACGGGGAGAGGCTTGACTCAGAGCCAAGGGGGCCTGGGAGTCGTGGCCAGAACTCCAGAGCTACTTCACACCTGTCTCCCTGGAGGGGATTGCCAGGGAGCCACAAGGGGGCAGACAAAGAGCCGCATGCGGCTCTCGGAACCGCTGTTGCTGACCCCTGGGTTAGACGAAACCCTAGCCGGGATGATTTCGTAGGAGTAGTCCTAGTTTCAGCAGGGGCTTGGACTAGATGACCTCACAAGGTCCCTTCCATCCCTGATATTCTACGCGTGTGCCTACACTTACAAATTAAGTGAACTTAAGGAGGCTTAAGTCGACTTAAAATACTCCACGTCTACACTGGGCTTTCCTTAAGTCGACTTAAGCTGCTCCTTAAGTCGAATTAAGGAAAAGTTAGTTTGAATTAATAACACCTCATTTTAATTCAAACTAGCACTTAAGTTGACTTTATTAAGTTGACATAAAACAGAGGCTGGGATTAGCACGTTGGTGGAGCTTATTAAGTCAACTTAAAAAGTTGACTTAAGGTCGAAAAGGGGCCATGTCTACACTTGAAAAGTTAAGTCGACTTTTGTTAAATAGACTTAATAAGGTCCACTTTAAGTCGACTTAAAGTCGACCTTTTATTAAGTCGACTTCATAAAGTCGACCTAACTTTTCAAGTGTAGACGTAGCCTATGATTCTATGAGTCTAACAGAAGAGAGCAGTAGACATCACAGAAAAAAACAGAATCTGGGACTCTTTACACTGCAGTGAAGATTATATTAGATAGAACTAAGTTAACTTCAGGGTTATGCACTTTATGGAAGATGGACACACAATAGAAATCATAGATAATATATTCACAACACTGTCAGGATCCGTATAGGTGATACAAAAATTTTTCAGACTTGGAGGAAAACGTGACTCAGTATGAGGCAAAATATAAACAAGCAGAGTTATTAAAATAAGGATTTTTAAATTGAAAATTTTTGTCAGATTGTTTGAATTGTTAAGCTATCAGAAGGGTAGGAAGGTTAATGCATAGCAAAATGTTTAGAAGGGGACTCCTAAAAGTTTTAAACATGCATTTACACTAGAAATTGAGAGTGCACCAAACAAATCAAAGTTCATTTTTTAAACTTTATCTTCAAGTGTTTACTAAAACACTAGTGAAATTTATGGGAGTAACCACATGTAAAGCAAAGAGCCCTGTTATGGCAACTTGGGCCAAGTTATGAAAACTCTGAGGCATAACATTGCTGAACTGGATGTGGAATCTCGATTACAGAGATTTTTAGTGAAGAACAAGACACAAAGTAAATAGCCTAATTTCAATGAAGATATGCATTATAAGTTAAAATGTGACACAGATGATCCTTATTTTAGCTCGCCAATGCCACTTTTCTTCCACATTTTCTGATTTCCTCAAACCACACAGCAACTCCACCGAATTCCCTCTCCATGATTTACTGATATTTGAGCATTGTTATTCAAGATTTCACCTATGCTCTGTTATATTCTTAAAAGTTTTCTTGCATACTGATTTGACTTACAATTTTTCACTCTCATTTAATACAATGTGGTGTCAGCTCTTATGTGCTTAGGGGATTTAAATTGGATTGCACAGACTAAAAAAAAATCCTTAAGACAGATAATATTTGCCCTTTGTTTCTGAAATGTAATTTTTTTGATAATATATAAACCAATAGGAATCTTCCCAAATAAATAGCTGATGTGGTCATACATAGAACTCTATTCAACAAAACACTTAAGTACATGCTTAATTTCAATCATGCACTTAAGTCCCATTGAAGACAAACTAAAACATGTTTGTGGGCCAGAGAATAGATTTCCCTGGGAGTCAAGTACCTAAATACCAAAAATCTGGGTTCAAGTGCTTCGCTGAAGTGGTACCTAAAGAAGCTGCTATAAACATTGCTTACCGTACCTATAGGAATTTTTGCTAACTCACTGGAGAAATGTTTACTTATTTATGAGTCCATATTTATGTGTCTTTGGTAGTTAAGATACAGTATCTGCTTTTACTTAGTATGAAGAATTATGAATGCAGCTGTGCTCAATCAGATGGCATAAAATACACTACAAGGACAGGTCTTCTATTCTTTCAAGGCTAGTTGTCCCCATGTCTCATCCCCCCAGAAATATGAAAGCTGTGTTATATAAATAGAAAAAAATCTCTAACTTATGTTCTTCTTGTCAAAGTAATTTTGGAAAGATGTTTGAAACATGCAGTTTAAATTAGTTATAAGTGTCTAATTAGTCAAAACATAAGTTCAATTAATTCAAAAGGCAGATTTTAAAATCCAGGAGATAAAGAACTGAACACTTACCCCTTTACCTATTGAGAAAATGGACTCTTCTTTTTCTCACATTAACATTTATAGTACTAGCTATAAAGATTTGGGGCCCACTTCAGCAGAAAATCCTTACAGATTCATGAGCCTGTAAACTATGAAAAGGCTCAGATGCTGATTCCATCATAGGCTGATCTATACAGGCAACATTTTTTACCTTCTGTAGAAGGGCAAAGTAATCCCAGCCTGTACCACTTCTGTACTAGGAAGAGAAGTTACTTGGAGGAAAATAGTTCATAAAATAAACTACTCTCTCTATTCTACAATTATTTATGCTAGACCCAGTCCTAAAACAATTGCTGGGGCTGTGCCACCTGTCCGAGCAAAATAAGTATGCTGTCATGGTGCTAAGTAAGGCTACCCTTTTTTGCTCAGTAATGGTATTCATCTTTGACCAAGCATATTTAGGTATTTACAGTGAAGCACATTTCACCATGTTCCAAAAACCTCAGGGCCAGATTTACAGGTGCCTAAAGATACAGACAGGTATTAGTGGGATTTAGAAAAGTGTCTTAAGTTAGGTGCCTAACTCTCACTGGAAGACCCTCAACTACAAGGAGAACTGTAAAAATATTTTTTCACATACAAGCAAAGTGATCATTTTTGTTTTCTTCACCAGATTTATGAATTATAAAAATAAAAAAGCACTTTGGTGAAGATTTTCTAAAAGTCAGAAGAAAATGTAATTTAATGAAACTTTTGCAAACTCTGGTGATTTTGTAAAATCAAATATAATTTCACACTATAGTTTTGCTAAATGCATAACATTTCCATGACTTCAATCTTCAACACATTCCACAAAGTGTACATAGTTTTGATTTGATTACACTAGGCTAATGAATTAATAATTCAATGGTTGCTCCATGTCTGTAAACAATCAAGGCATGGCATAATCACTGCTACAAGAGCACAGAAGACCATGTGACCCTCAGAGCTTAAAACTGCTTTCATTGTACTCTCACATATTGTTAAGTTAATTGATTATGAGGTTTGGTGTACAAGTTTTCTTGAATTAGTAAAGCAATATTATTATTTCATAAACTTTACCCAGCCCCCAAATCCCTCTGCACCTGTTAACCTAGGACATCTGCTGCAATTCAAAGCCATACAGGTTGTGTCATATTCCAAAAGGAAAGTCCTCTCCTTGTGGCAAAGTCACAGCATGCTAGAAGACACTATGACTTCTTGATAGAGGTGCTAAGGGGAAACAAGTTTTTCTTTTGTTAGAGAGGAAGTGGTAATAAACTTAAAAGATCAAATTCTATGAAAACATCACCTTCCCAGCTGAGTTTTGAATGAATTTCAGTCAAGAAGAAGAGAGAGACATTGAGTTAAATGCTTCCTGCAATACAATGGGAGGCACGAAAGTCTTAGCTGGTTTATACAAGAGACTCCATATACCTCACACAGTCATCCTATAGCTTCAGTGATCAGTGGGAGAGAATACTTCACTCAACACTATGTTTTTAAAGAGACAAAATGACAAACTCAGTAATATCTGCTATCCTTTGACCTTTGATGAAACCACACAGGAGTTTGTTTACCTGTAGATGGAGAAGCACTATTGAAAACATTAAAAAATGATTTGCACCTAAATTCAGGTTTCAACTTAATGTCATGCATCAATGTGGTGCATGCACATTCTAGAATGCTATATATCAATTTGTCTAGAAGAAAACCTAGAGGGCCAATGCCAGCTGTGGGTAAGTGCAGTGAGCTAGTTTAAAGGGCGATCAGTTTTGGGGCAGAATTTCAGGTCTTCCCCATGGCAACTACAGATTAGTTTTGGACTCCCTGTGTAAAGGATTTTTCTACACTGAAGATATCATCAGCTGGTCAAGTATGCTAGTTTTCCAGCTCCTTTGTGTTGATGAAGGAATACAAAGGGGACAGAAAGGGACCAGGGATCTGGCACCATGCTCCTGCACAAACTTGGGCTGGCTTACTATTGGCCAGCTCTAGCAATTGCAGGAGGTGGGTGGGTCCTTTCAACAATTCTTCCTTAATTCAGAAATCACACACATACTCAGAACCAGAACCAGTGGAAATTCTAGCAGACTTCATTAAAAAAAAAATTCATGTGGTCTTTCTTCATTTCTACTGGAGGTCAAGTAGCCAGAGGCATGAAGAGGTTCGTAGACTAGTTTGAAGTCTCAAGCAGTTTTGAATGAATTCACTATAAATAATATTTTTCTGTATGGAACAAATCTGGCCTGCAAAACTTCCTAGTACTTGGGCTGTTATAGTTCTGCTGCATAAGTGTATGTGAGCTATTCACTAGTGTGAATATGGAGTTCAGCTCTCCAGGAGCCTGCGTAGGAGCATACAAATGGCATGTGAAGGCATGGTACAGGTGAGCACAGAAACATGTGAGGACAGAGCAAAAGAAACCATTATTAACTGGATCCTTTGACCTCTCCAGCCCTACCCTGTTTCATGGACATGTGTCTGGATACTTCAGCTTTTGCTGCCTGGGTACTTCAGTCTGTGGTGCAGCTGTCAAGGCTCTTCATAGAGGTTATTTTGGCCTTTGGGCTGAAGTATAAACCTACGAACCTCTCTTCTTCTTGACTGAAATTCATTTGGGCTGCAGTAACCTCTATGAAGAACCTTGACAGCTATACCACAGTATTGAGGGCTTGGAGATAAAGAGCTTATCTTTGCATCTCCCTAGCTAGTTGGATTCTGTGCTGGACTGATGATCCTAAAAGTTGGAAACAGCAGCTATTCCTCAGCATCTCTTTACGCCCCTAATATATTATCACAGTAAATTGCAATGGTCATCAAGCATCTTGTGCAATATAGAATACTGTATTTTTAGGCCCCAGTTAACAAAGAAAGTTTTAGCAAGCTAGGTGCTTTGCTTCCATTCAATTTTCCATTTAAGTCAGTGAGCAAAATTTATATGGAGTTTATTACAGAACCATAAAACGCACATATCAGCATGAAGATTTGCATGCAGATATCAGAGTCTAGAGTGTGTTTCATTTTTTGCTGTAGAACATATTCAAGTATTCAGAAATATTTAAGGTATCAGGGATATTTATTTCTCACAGTTATTTTCCAAACACTTATGGGAACTCTCAAAATACAGTATCACTAAACTCAACAAGAGTCCTGTGGCACCTTAGGCTATGTCTACACTTACCAAAGTTAGTTCGAATTAGTTAACTTAATTCAAACTAGCATGGCCCCTCTGGAATTTTAGTTCGAATTAGTCAGTTGCATTAAGCTCAATGTGCCGGTTAGTTCGAACTAAGCAGTTAGTTCGAACTAACATGGCCGCATTGACTTAATTCAAACTAACTAGTTCGAATTAAGGGTTAGTTCGAAAGGTATAATCGAATTTATTAGTTCGAATTAAGGAAGCCTTTAATTCGAACTAATGAAAGCCTAGTGTGGCCAAGGCTTAAGTTAGTTCAAATTAAGCTTCCTTAATTCAAACTAACTTACCATGTAGACATAACCTTAAAGACTAACAAACTTGTTAGTCTTTAAGGTGCCACAGGACTCTCATTGTTTTTGCTGTACACAGACTAACACAGCTACCCCTCTGGATATTATCACTAAACTGTTTTTCTTAGATAGCATAAACGGTGATATATGTCCTGAGGAATTCATATTTCACATTGCAAATATACAGGACAAAAGATAAAAGGCATTACTATTACAGAAGTAAAAGAAGTGGCTTTCACTAAGCATGGGGGTTGAAAGAGAATATACTCTACAATGCAGGCACACTTAGCTGTGTTGTGCTTGTGTTTCCATAACATCTATGTATCTGAAAGATTTCATTAGCAACTAAATATGTGATATGTGCTATATGAGGAAGGATTATATAACATATAAATATACACTTTTAATAAAATGCTTTCATGAGCAGATAAGGATTAACTAACTAGCTGCTTCTTTGTGGAACAAGCACCTTGGAATAATCAAATGCAGAATGGACTTTATACTATATGAAATATGGTAACTGTACACAGAGATGATATGTGCGGAAAGTGAACACATCACCAAGGAAAAACAAGGCCTGGGACTAAATATTCAATTTAAGGAAATATTGAAAAAGCAATAGTAGAAAGAATCATAGCTCAGGGAAAGAATTAAGTTCTACCACCCCAATTCAGCAGGGCATTTAAGCATGTGCTTAAACCCATTCCGATTCCAGGCATGTCCTGATTTTATAGGGAGAGTCCTGATATTCTGGGCTTTTACTTATATAGGCACCTATAAACGCCACCCCGTCCCACCATATCTCCCATCCTGATTTTTCACACTTGCTATCTGGTCACCCTAATTCCAGGAAACACTTAATTACATGTTTAAATTTAGGCATACGTGAAAGCTAATCTTCTGGGTGGTCTCAAGTATAACTGGTGCTATATCACATTTTCCCTGTCTGTCGTGAATTTACTAGAAAATTGCTTTGCAAATATCAGTTTTCTTACATTGGGGCCTGTACATTACTTTCATTTCATATAGAATAATACACAGATATCATTTTAAAAAGGCAAAATGTTAGATATTATTTTTACTGCATGAAATATACTGTGCAAGAGCAACTAATGCATCCCAAATTGAAAACCTCAGATACCCAGTGCAATATCTTTTCTGACAGGCTAGATATAACAATTTTAATGAAAGAATTATTCAAACAGAATGGTGTAAAGAAATCTGGAACTTCATATACAGACAGCAACTTTAAGTCAGTTCATATTTTATCCCTTTTCTAATTTAAGCTCTGTAATACCATTTGATGAGCCACTGTGTGTCAATGGAGAGTGCTGTGGTGATTAAAAATCAGCTAATAATGAAAATCGTATCTAGTAGAAGTGTCGTAGGATTTTGAAGATAGGGCTGTATCCATGGCCCTCTATAAATACAGTGTTCACAGAGCATGCTGATGATGGTGGTGGTTTCCAGGGGAAGATTATCAAAGCTGTAGTTACAGCACCATTCCTGAACTTTACGAATTGACTATCACTTGGTGGAGAAATGACACTGATGGTGTCCTTTTAAAATATCCTTTCCCCAAAGAGAGGCACCACAGGTAAATTCCCTCAGTAATATTATTTTGCCAGGAGAGTAAGGAAGTTTCTGCCTCCAAGCACAAATTTAGGACTTCTCTATCAATGTCCTAGTACCCAGAAGAGTGCTGCCCACTCACATGGATTCTGCTTCCAGCAGGTTCCAGTTTCTTCAATGAATGTGTTGCTCCCAAAGGGATCAGGAGAAACCTTTTAAGTAGTGATTACCCCAGCTAAATCTCTTTGTGATAGAGTGGGTCTACCCATTCAGTAAATAACCAATTACAATGATTTCAAATGACTGTAATTCCACTGACATCAGTGAAATTCTTCATGCGTTACATTGCTGCAAGATCCAAGTCAGTCCCAACGAATGGCATGGTGAACCATGGCTGCACTCCCCAGGACAGTTTCAGGCTTAGCACAGTCTACATTAACAGTAAGGAAATAGTTCTGCCTTTATGCCCAAGGAACTGTGTTGACCTAAAAGAAGCTGCATAGGTGTAAGAGATGGAAGGATACGGTTCATAATATGCAAAAAATAAATAGCTGGTTTGTATTCTCTATTTAGATGCTGAATATTCTTACTAATGCAATAATATTGTATATATTGACTACTATATTAAAGTACATTTCTTGTGATCAGTTATTTATGTATCCTGGAGATATACGTACAGAACATCTGGTCAATTTAGGAAGCTTTTAAAATACATCTTAGTATGAATGTGAAGCTTTAAAGGAGTGAAAAAGCTATACAAACGGGAAAACTCTGGGGAAACCTATTATTTTATTAGGTGTTTTTTTCTTTGACCAAACAGATTTGCCACTGATGAGAGTAGTCTATACATTTAGGTCAGTGACCTCGACATTGGGGCCTAATTCATTGATGCGTTACACTTTGTGTGGTCATTTACATCAGTGCAAATAAAGTGCAAAAGACTTCCACTCTGATCAGACAGTGCTCTACACCAGCTTTGCCCTGACTTGCACTGGTGTGCATGATTACACAAAGTGCACAGGAATGGTGAATCAGTCTCAGCAGTGCTCAGGCATCACAAGGCAAAAAAATCACACATAGCTGAACACCAGTGGCAAATTAGTCTTTGTGAAAGGGAATCCTTCAGTGGCAAAGAGATGGACTATCTTGTTCCTAAACTTCCTCCTCCCCTGAAATCCCTGTGCCTGGCTACTAGAATAACATATAGATATGTGGGCTTTAGCAGCCCATGTTAGATAAAGAAACCCAAACTTTGCTCTGTACTGAAATTACTGTACAAATGACTTATCTGAACCATTAGACAGTTCTCTGTTAAGGAAAGACAAAGGCCTGGTAGTTTTTGTTTAAGTAAAGTGGATAACTTAGTAACTTAGTAACTTCAAAGCGTCTGACGAAGTGGGATTTTCTCCCACGAAAGCTCATGCGATTAATAAATCTGTTAGTCTTTAAAAGTGCCGCAAGACTCTGTTGTCTTTCTACAATAGACTAACACGGCTACCCCTTTGGAATTAGTAACCCTTGTGAGCCCTGTAAATCAAATCTTCCTAATAGTATTTTGTAAATCTGATATCAGGATGGTAGGGTCAAGTTTATGCAGCTGTAACTAAAAGAATTTATCAGCAGCTGAAAACTTGTGACTCCTTGTTTTATAAAAAAATCCTACACATGACAAAACACATGCCCTCAAGTGACTGGCAAATCCCTTAAACACACTCCACTGAGAAACTAGTGTCCAAAACATGGATTTGGCTCTAGTAGCGGTCATGAATACTCTGGGATTATGAAACAAATTCTTTATACCTTGCTGTGGCTTTGGCTTTGTTTGAGTACTATGTATAGACTTTTTTTGAGGTATGCTTTTTTTTTTTTTGTGTGTGTGGAGGATAGGAATGGGCTTATTAGCTGAGTACAGTATCTATTTTCAGTTGGCTTTTAAAACACCCACAATAAAAATTTTATTTCAGAATAGAGTGCTTATTAAACAGACATTTATTATCTTTAAAAAATATGTAAGACATCCTGAGCTGCCTGAAAAGTTTTCTGAATCCCACTTAAGAAAAAAAGTCTTCTTCGGTACAGAACCTAGAAGATTACACTTCAAATGCCATATTACACCCTGCCCAAGCACAGAATGAGAAGAACAGTGTTGTGCTGAGAGATAATACATAAATTAATTAAAAAATTATAATCCTTACTCAGACTAATCTCTTACTGGTATCCTATTGGAGTCTATGGACATGAGAATGGACTTAATTCCCTTTTTTTAAGAATTAAAAAAAGAAAAGATAAAATTAAAATAAAACTGATTCAGAAAATTAGCATACCTGACACAGCAAGAAAATCATCAATGCTTGTAATGTCATCCACAGCTTCCGTGAGAACATGTATGTGATTCTCCCATATGCTTTTATATATTTCCATGTTGTTTTTTACCACCTGGCTTTTTGGTCTGGCAGCAAAAGCTAAAGCAGCATTAATAACCTGCAGAAAATAAAATTATATTCTTGATTTCATCTGAAGTAACTAGAATGCATAAGAGATTATAATGCAGTGTTTCTGTTTTCTAAGCAATAAGATATTCAGCCTTTACTTATATTCAAACAAGGAATACTGTTCAAATACTGTATATGTTAACATTCCTGTTCAGTTCATGACTCAGAGTTTTAATTTTAATTGAATAAGACTGCAATATATTCTTTAATTGGAGAATTCATGACTTAAGCAATTCTGTTTAGTAACATGCAATATTTTTATCGATATAAGATAGTTTCAAAATATTATGATGTATAATTGCATTTTATTAGATACAAAGAAGTTTTTACTACATAGTACAGAATTAGAAAGATGTATTGTACAAGGTCACTTCAGTTTGGGGTTTACAAACCCTTAAGCATGCCACCTCTCAAACTGTAAAGTACTGTCACTGACGGAATTCTTTAAAACCTCAAATCTTTCGAGCTTTATCTCTATTCTACACTTACCGCCATTTTTGGCAGCAGTTGGTGGGAGATACGCAAGGTACATAAAATACCTGCCACCTGACTCCTACCAGGTCCTTCCATGAGAATGGGCACTCCCAAACTCTTCTCTCCAAGGTCCCCTTTTTCCCAAATGAACTCTCTCTCTTTTGTAGTTATCCGACCCATTCCAGCTATATACAATAACTTTAATTAAGCTACACAATCAATTCCTGCCAATTGATAACTGTTGCATCAGAGACAAAGCCAAGTTCCAAAAGGGGAGCTGTGTTAGTCCATTGCAGAAAAACAAACAGCGTCCATTGGTACTTTTAAAGACTAACAGATTTATTTATCGCATCAACTTTCGTGGGAGAAAATCCCACTTCGTCAGATGCTTTGTGAACAAGGAGAATATTGGTTAAGAAAAAAAATACCAAAATATACTATAATAGTTGAATTATGAAAAAGTTTATTACTAATATATATGACCTATTGTATTAATCCACAGTATTTCAGTGCTACATTGCATTAGGGAGGAAATCTTAAATAATACCCAATAAATGAATAAATATGTGAAAAGAACTGTTTCATTGTACACTAAGGAAAAGCAATCAAGGGGTCATCACGCTGTTCAAATTAGTACTGATCTGTTCTGCAGACTTCCAATAAAACCTTTCGTACCTTGACTTTTTACTAGTTTGAAGCAAATTCTACCAAAAATTGCTGAATACAGAAAAAGGGATTGTTAATGTGAATTCACCTTCTCCCCTTGCTTTTTAATTTACCAATTCCACAATTATATTATCTGTTTACGTTATATTTCAAGCTCCTTGACACAAGAACTTTTGCCTTCCTATATATCACCATCAACTGCTAACATACAATAAGTGTTCAATAAACTCTTCATATTTAGAGAAACAGTTATGCCAGTTTAAAAAGGCAACTGATTTAATTCTGATGAAATGTAAGAACTATGTACTAAAGGAAAGAATGCCAAAAACTTGAGCAATTATATTCCAAAAGTCTTCACATTTGAACATTTTCATTTAAGTGTCATGATCTATGTTTTTAACAAAAAATAACTGCTATAATTGCTCGATCTCCAATTATGATGATAGGGATTCTTCACAGAATAAAATACTCTACTGAAATCGAAAGGTGATGATTTTGTTATTAAGCAGCTCTTGAAATAAGCACCTACAGGAAAACAGGGTAATAAACCATAGCCACCAGGGATTTGTCAAGAACCAATCATGTCTGAGCAACCTAATTTCCTTCTTTAATTACTAGTCTGGATGGGGGAAAGCAGAAGACATGATATATCTTGGTTTTAGCAAAGTTTTTTACAGAGTCCCATTCTGACATTCTCATAAGCACTTAGGGAAATGTGGTCTAAATTAAATTACTATAGTGGTGATGCAAAACTGAGTGAAAGACCATACTCAAAGCAGTAATATCTAGAGGGCTCTCAGGGGGGCTGTCCTCTGTCCAGTACTATTCAAAATATTTTCATTAATGACCTGCATAATGTATTTGAGAATATGCTTATAAAATGTGCAGAAGATGCCAAAGCTGCAGATGACACCAAGGTGAGCTTTGCTTGCACTTTGGATAACAAGATTAGAATTCAAAACAATCTTGAGAAATTGGAGAAATGGTCTGGATGAAATTCAATAAAGACAAGAGCAAAGTACATTTAGGAACAAAGTATCAAACCAATGAGGCAATAATACTGCTGAAAAAGAATGTCTGGGGTTATAGTGGATCACAACCTGAACATGGGTCAACAATGTGATACAATTGCAAAAAAGGCTAATATAATTCTGGAGTGTATTAACAGGTGTATTGGATGTCAGACCCAGGAGGTACTTGTCCTGCTCTACTGGCACCGAGAAGGACTTGGCTAAAATAGAACATCCAGTTCTGGGTGCCACACTTGAAGGAAGAGATGGACAAACTGGAAAGAGCCTAGAAGAGAGCAAAAAAAAAAAAAAAATGATGAAAGGTTTAGAAAACCTGACCTATGATGAAATGTTTAAAAAAAAAAATGGGCATGTTTAATCTCGAAAAAAGAATGCTGAGGAGGCAATCTAAAACAGTTTTAAAATGTGTTAAGGGGTGCAAAGAAAGAGAACTGTAATGAATTGTTATCTGTTTCCATTAAAGATAGGACAAGAAGCAACTGGTTTAATCTGCAGCAAGAGAGATTTAGGTTGGATATTAGGGTTGGGTTTTTTTTTTAAATCTACAAGGATAATGAAGTACTGAAATAGCTTTCCAGTAGAAGATGCAGAATCCCCATGATTAGGGGTTTTTAAGAACCTGTTATAGACACACTTCTCAGGCATGGTCTTGTACTTGGCCCTGCCTCAGCATCCAGGGAATGGACTAGCTGACTTCTCAAGATCCCCTCCAGCCCAACATTTCTATGATTTCATAAGCTCACTACCACCCCAACACTGAAGCATATACGGTCATCCCTGCATGCTGTTTTAATTAACAAAAATCTGATGCTGCAAATGTAGAGTCTCATCCTCCAGCCCTTTATTAATATTCTGATATCCCTTTGCTACTAAGTCTTCTTAAATGACTCCTGGATGCTCAGGCTGCAAAACATTTAAATCTCCATTATGATGCCCTGGCTCCTGTAAAACTACTGCAGCACAGGCATTTTTTTCCAAAGAGTTAAGGTGAAACTTTTATGAGGTTATTAGGATTCATTTGTATGAAGATAAGTGCTCAGCATTTTCATCTGTCATAGTATTACCTTTGGCACTACACAGGCTCTTTAGGTAAATACTTCATGATTGGCATGACAGACACAGAATAGCATATTATCCTAACACCAGCCTCATCTGCATTCTGTTTCCCCAGTAAATGAAGTGTGTTCCCCTGCTTGTCTCTTTATTATGATTAAAAAGTTATTCTTCCTTAAGAAAATCAGACTGATTCCTCTGGATACCTAATGTCATGTATTTTCTGAGGTTTAAGACCCTATTAAAAGTGCTCTCGGAGAACAAAGTCTCTTAAAGATGTAGCATTGGTACTCTGCCCCATGTGACATTTTCAATTATTTTGTTAGAACATCTCTCAGCATGTGTCAAAAGATTTGTTCGCTAAGGATACATGCTTGTCTGGAGTCACTTCAGCAGGCACAATAAATCACAGTTTTTATCTGAAAAAAACCACAACTCATTTTATATTTATGGATCACAGCCCATAACCTATGACTATGACATGTGACTTAAAGGCAGACAATTCTTTTACGCATGTTATTTCCTAAATGAGACAGGGAAATGCCAAAATTTTCCACATCCTTCCCTCTTCCCCCGCAATGGAATTAGAAAGGAAACTTGTATATCTAAGGTCATACACTCTCAGCTCCTGGCATTGCATCTGGCTGCAGAGATTGTACACACGATCTTGCCATAACTGCCTCAAAGGAAAGCAGAATGCACCAAGGGAAAATCTGGTATATTAAAATGTATTTTTAAATCTTACAAAAAATGGAATGTTGTTTTCTTGTATATACCCTCATTATGTGCTTGGGACAAGATTTATATCACAGTGTATTATCTCATTTGTACAATCCATAATGATAGGTATTATTGCTTATATGATTCTTCCTACTGAACTCTAGGCAAACATTTCATTCATACATAATGGATCATGATAAGGATCAAAGAAATTCAATAAAAATCCTGAGCAAGAAAATAAAAACAAGGAATAGTATATATTATGAGCCATTTTATATTGAGGCCCTATAACATTCTAAAGATTATATCAAGCAACTGTACAACTTTGACAATAAAAAGATATCAGTATAGTCAAAACAATGGGGGACTAGGAGAGAATTGGAAAGTGAGATGGGGGGTAGCCAATGAAGAAAAATGCCCAAACAAACCCAAAGAAAAATATATAATCAGAAGGAGAGTCTCTTTTGTATTTCTGAGGAGGAAGAAAAGCAGAAGACTTATGAAGTCCATGAGGGATCTTACCATACATACCTAATTTATTTGGGAGGCAGTGATAATATAATAATGGGTAGTAAAGACAACTATTAGAGAATAAAGTAACAATACACCAATAAAATGTTCCTATTTGCAATAGGTATCTTACCTTTGGCGTTTACAAATCAATTCCAGCCCCTTATTAGCATTTCTGTATGTTACGGTAAACAAAAAAAAACAGAATATATTGGAAGAAAGAGGGAGATCCATTCCTGACCTCTGCTGGCATCCATCTGAAAACCTGAAGCACAAGCTTTTAAGAACATAAGACAAACTGGAAGTGAGCTCTATGGCTGCTGAGTCCTGCTCTTTCCCATCATAAGCAACCCTGTCATACAATTGCATTTATAAATTTGTCCAGCTCTCTCTCAAAATTAATTAAATTGTCCCCACAACTTCTACTTGGAAGTTATTCCAGAACCTCACTCCACTGATGGTTAGAAATCTCCCCTTAATTTCCAGCACAAATTTGTTCACGGATAGTTTATACCCATTTCTTCTTGTACCAAAATTGTCCCTTAGCTTAAATAGCTCTTTACCTTCCTTGATGTTTAGCCCCTAATGTATTTATAGAAAGCAATGTCTCCTGTCAGCCTTCTTTCTGCTAAATAAACAAGCCAAGCTCTTTTACTCTCCTCTCAAAGGATCTCCATTCCCTGATCATCCTAGTTGCTCTTTTCTGCATCTGTTCCACTTTGAATTAATCTTTCTTGAACATGCTGACTTCAATTGTACACAGTATTCCAAATGACTTCTTAGCAGTGCCTTGTATCGAGGTATTAATGCTTTCCTATCTCTACTGGAAATGCCTCACCTGACACATCGTAGGATCACATTTGCCTTTTCACAGCCATATCACCTTGTGGTTCACAGTCATTCTGGAATCAATCCAAACACCCTAGTCTCTCTCTCCTCTGTTGCTTCCAATAGAGTACCACCAAGCTTGAAGCAAAAAATCTTATTTTTAGATACTGCCCTATGTTCAATTGAATTTAATCCCTTTTCTTCACGCCAGTCTTCAAGGTCATCCACAGCTTTCTGGATAAAATTCCAACCCTTCTCTGAATTGATACTTCCCAATTTTGTATACTAACCAAATTTTATTAGCACATTTTTATTTTTTGTGACAAAGTCATTAATAAAATATCGAATAAGATTATTCCCAAAACCAATCCTTGAGGAACTCCACTGGTAAACTATCAGTAGTCTAATAATTCACCTTTCAGCACTACTCATTTCCTTCTTCCCCTTAGCTAGCTCCTTATCCACCTTATAATTCTTGTACTGATCCCCATCTCCCCTAATTTCACTAATAATTTCCCATATAGTACTGGATCAAACTTTTTATGAAGTTCAAATCTACTAGATCTAAAAATTATTTTATCAAAGAAGGAAATCAGGTTGATATAGGTAAACCCATGATGTATTACATCCTTTTTACCATTTACCTCTATAAATTTAATACTTCTTTTCTTTACAATTTATTTTAAAGGCTTGCATATTACAAACTAACAGGTCTGTAATTGCCCAAATCACTTTCCCCCCATTTCTTATACGCAGGTAAGGGGTTATGTTTTCTACAGGATCCCTGCTTCATTCAGTGCACAGATACATAGATTCATACATTTTAGTGTGAGAAGGGCCAATATGATCATCTAGTCTGACCTCCTGCACAATGCAGACCACAGAATCTCCCACCCATCCCTGCAATAGACACCTAACCTATGATTGAGTCACTGAAGTCTCCAAATCATGGTTTAAAGATTTCAAGGTACAGAGAAACCCCTAGCAAGTGACCCATTCCCCGTGCTACAGGGGAAGATGAAAACCCCCCAGGTTCTCTGCCAATCTGCCCTGGAGGAAAATCCTCTCCTGATCCCAAAAATGATGATCACCTAATCCTGAGCATGTGCGCAAGACATCAGCCAGACACACAAAAACAAAATTCTCTGCGTCAACTCACCCCATTTAATATCTCATCATAGGCCATTGGCGTATTTACCACTAGTAGTCAAAGATCAGTCAATTGCCAAACTAGGCTGTCCAATCATGCTATCCCCTCCATAAATTTATGCAGTTCAGTTTTGAAGCCAGCTATGTTTTTTGCTCCCACTACTCCCCTAGGAAGACTATTCCAGAACTTCACTCCTCTGATAATTAAAAACCTACATCTAATTTTAACTCTAAATTTCCTGATGGCCAGTTTATATCCATTTGTTCTTATGTCCAACTTGGCCAGTGAATTTAAATAATTCCTCTCTCTCCCTGGTATTTATCCTTCTGATGTATTTATAGAGCACAATCATATCATCACTCAGCCTTCTTTTGGTTAGGCTAAATGAACCAAGCTCTTTGGCTATGTCTACACTAGGAAAAGTTAGGTTGACTTTGTTAAGTCGACTTAATAAGGTTGACTTTAAATCAACTTAAAATCGACCTTATTAAGTCGACTTAACAAAGTGGACTTAAACATCCACACTGGGCTTAGGTCGACCTAAAGAAGGGTTAGGTCGACCGAAGCAGGCTTAAGTCAATCTAATAGGCGGTTCTTATTAAGTCGACTTAAGGAATTTCTTAAGTCGACTTAATGAAAGCCTAGTGTGGACGCAGCTTAATTTAAGTCGACTTAAGCCTCCTTAAGTCGACTTAAATTGCCAGTGTAGACATAGCCTTTGAGTCTTCTCTCATAAGGCACATTTTCCATTCCTTGGATTATCCTAGTAGCCCTTCTCTGCATCTGTTCCAGTTTGACTTAATCTTTCTTAAACATGGGGAACCAGAACTGCACACAGTATTCCAGATGAGGTCTCACTAGTGCCTTATATAATGGAACTACCACCTCCCTGTTTCTACTGGAAATACCTTGTATGATGCACCATAGAACCACATTAGCTTTTTTCACAGCTACATCATATTGACGGCTCAGTCATTCTGTGATCAATGATACTCCCAGATCCTTCTCTTCCGTTCTCATTTCCAATTGATACATTCCAAGCATAACAAAGATTCCAGTTGTTAGTCCCTAAAATGCATAATCTTACACGTACCCCTATTAAATGTCATGCTGTTTCTATTATTCCAGTTCACAAAGTTATCCAGATCTTCTTGCATGATATCGCAATCATTCTTTGTGTTGGCAATACCTCCCAAATTCATGTCATACACAAACTTTACTAGTATATTCCCACTTTTTGTGATTAAATGAGATCGGTCCCAAGCCCATTTCCTGAAGAGCTCCACTAGTAACTTCCCTCCAGCCTGACAGTTCACCTTTCAGTATGACACACTGTAGTCTCCCCTTTAACCAGTTTCTTATCCATCTTTCAATTTCATATTAATCCCCAGCTTTTCCAATTTAACTAATAATTTCCATGTGGAGCTGCATCAAATGCCTTACCGAAATCTAGGTAAATTAGATCCACTGTATTCCCTTTTTCTAAAAAGTCTGTTATCGTCTCAAAAAAGGATGAACCTACTCTGGGTATGAATCAGCTTGATGAAGTACAGTTGTCTATAGGACCCATGCGTCTTTTGTTGCAGAAGGGTGTGTATTGAATGAGGCAGTAGACTGCAAGAAAAGAAAGTATGGTCTTTTGATTACAGTAGTTGAATGCTGCCCTGGACAACTGGATTCTATCCCGGCCTGTGCCATGAAGTTCCTATGTGATCATGAGCAAGCCATTTAAACCAAACTTTTCATAGGATTCACTAACTGTGTGTTCTTCATTTTCTGGGTGCCTGGGCCACAACCCCGAGGTTTGATTTGCAGAAGTGTTGAGCACTCACGGCTTCAGCCAAAGTCAGCAGGAGCTGCTCTTTGGTATTATGTGTTGGATTTTCAGAGAACCGGACATTACAAATTAGGCACCCAAAATTAGTGGATAATGTTGATTTTAATCTCTCTGTATCTCTATTCCCCATCTGTGACAGTATTGTGAAGGTTAATTCATTAATGTTTGTGAAGTTTCAGATAATATAGTGAAGAGCACCATCAAAAAGCCCATGAGGGGATTAATATGTCTGCCTTCAAAGCAGGGTTTTAGAAGTGGGCATGGCCTAGGATCACACACTAAACAATGAGGCAAAAACAAAATATTGAATAGCTTCTCATTAAGTGGGAAGTATCCATCCTAGGCACTGAATGATCCTCTGGAGTAAGCATATGTGGCCATATAATAAAAACAGTAACATACTGCACACACACTTTCAGATTATACGGGCAACTGTAATTCTGGCATTTCCTAACACTTGAGTGGTTGATTTTGTAACCTTAATAATGTTCTTTTAACATATGCAGTGTTTGTTTTGTTTTTGGGTATTTTTCATAATTATATTACGGAAGCATTCAAAGACCCTGATCAGGATAAGGGCCCCATTGTGACAAGCACTGTATAGGGAATCACAAGGCCTTTATGGTACACTTGGAAGAGTGAAACGCTATGTTTTAGTGTCTTCTTGTGCTGTGCCTACAAATAAATCCTACTACACATTGATGCAGAGAGCTTGCCACAGAAGTATACAAAATATATAGAGCAAAAATGTTCGACTCTTCCCCTAGTAGATTTAGGTTCTTTCTAAACTATTTCCACTCTTGACCCATGAAATAGCTTTTGAAGTGCCAGATTGCCAAGAACTGGAAGCAGCTCACACAATACGACTTTTTAACACTTGATTTTCTTCCAGCAAACAATTCAGTGACCCCTAAGAAAACAAAGTGAAAGAACAGTCTATATAATACACCTAATATGTGTCACACAATTGCCTAGAGCAATCCTGCCTCATTCCACCAAAAATTCTGTTCAGAAAGTACATGTGAAATTTGGATAGTGGCACAACTGCTTCGCCTAGGAGCTAACTCTAAGATTGTCTGATTATGGTCTTGGAAAAGGATTCCCACAGGGTGCCCTGGAGGCATGTCATATCCCGTAATGTGTATTTTGGCCTTAGATGCACAGTGAGGAGATGATGGGGCTGCTGTCCTTCGGGCATCTGGACCAACCTCTACTGGTCAAGCATATTTTATTTTTGTCTATGACTAAAGCTATGCATCTTCAGCTTTTACAATAATAATAATACTGTCTTTTCTCTTCCAATTTGTAGCTGTCTTTCCTTTGCTTTTGGCAGTAGTTGAAGCTCAAACCTAATATACAAATTGAGTTAGTTCTGCTTCTTACTTTTATGACATAAAATATTTTGAGTATAATGCTAACCTTTCATGCATTCCTTGATTTTGTCTTTTTCAATTCTACAGTGTGGATTTTTTGTTTCTTCTCTTGACAAACAAAAGGGAATGTTTTCCAAACTACTCATCGAAAGTGATACCAAAAAGAAAACAAAACAAGTCTGCACAGGCAGCACAAACCATCTTGGATAGATTTAATATTGTGTGCACATACGACAACTGTAGCACATACAAAAAACACTGCTACCCAGAATATCCACAGAGGTTATGTCTACACTTGTTAATTTAAGTCGACTTAGCATGTCCACACCATAAAATTAAGTCGACTTAGGGGGGAACTTACAGAGTCGACCTAGATCATCCACACTGGATGCCTAGGTCAACTTCTAGGGGCTAGGTGGACCTGGGATAGGTCCACGGTGGCAGGGCGGGCACCCCTTGACAAGTGCCAGGGGGTTCAGCCTTTGCCCCATTGTACCTGGGTACAATGAGGCAAAGGGGGACAGGGACCCTAGCAGGGCATAGGGGCATGGTGGGCAGGGCTCTGTCCTGCCCTGTGGGGGGGCATGCCAGACTCCCCCTGTACCCCCCTCCCTCCCTGGTAGGGAGAGCAGTGGGGGAGTCCTGGAGAGCCCTAAGTCGACTCTAAGTCAACTTAGGTCTACTCCAGGTCTACACTGGCTTAAGTTGACTTTAGAAAGTCGACTTAAGCCTAAAGTCAACTTTAAAGGAGGTTTAATAAAAGTCGACTCAAGGAAAATGTAGTGTAGACGCAGAGTAAATTAAGTCAACTTAGGCAAGCTTAGGTCGACTTAATTTACAAGTATAGACGCACCCAGACTTATACACTGATCAAATTATGGAATATGGGACACATGAAATGCAACCCACATGAGCGCTATCCACCTTTTTGGGAGAGTCATATGAATATAAAACTCAGGACCATGCCACTCAGCATTTCACATGGAATTATTACAGCAAACCTCTTCCTCCACACCAAAATAATAGCCTGGTTTTCCACCTCACACAGAAATCAGTATGGAAAGGAAATTTTTCAGTGATATCCCTGTAGAGTTCCCACCAAAGTATTCTGTGTGATTTAGCTTCCTGCAGAATATATAAGGGGTTCTATCTTCAATTTCTATGGATACTAGAGATCAAGAGGACCCCATGTGACTCTGGAGCAGCTCTGGCACCAGTTTGCTTGTTTTATAATCCAGATTTCTCCACCAGAATCTCCAGCAAATTATAATTTGCAAGCATGTAGGGACAATGAGCTGAAATGTCTAGGGGAAGCAGCAGAAGGAATGCTGCCTAAATTCAATTCTTATGTTTCCATATCACCACCACAGAAATTTGCCAACTGCATTTATTTTTTCATTTGAATTCTCTGTCTGCTTTCTTCTATCTTTTCACTATTTCTCTATATCTTCCCCCCCACTGCTCACTCTCTGCTTCATTTTTCTATTTATTTTTTCTTGTTTCCTTCTATCCTTCACTCCCATACCCCATAGTCTCTCCTACTAGTATTTAAAATTTTTAACCAATCCACAATGTTCAAATGAGCTTGTTATTAAGCAAGATATTGCCTATCTATACTGCCCAGTTGGCATAACATTGTATTGTGTCTTGTCCACCTAATTACTAAATGCTGGGAAATAGTTTCTTTTTAAGTGCTGAGTTGGTGCATTTGGAATAGTTATTTTCTAAAAATATTAAGTATGCTACACATCAAACACATGTAAATTTCCTCTTATGGTTATATTCTAAGTGGATTTCAAAATTATCACTGACAATGGGCATCCATGAGTTTCAAAATCACATCAGTGTTTTGAAACAAAAAAAATTAGTGATACTAGCAGATGAGTCTCAAAATTTGTTTGTCTTTTTTAAGAAAGATGGAACCCAGCAATTAGCATAAGTGGGTATAAAGCTGCAGTATGAATCTTAAAAATTTAACCAAGAAATTGAAGAAAATTCCCAGGCAATCTCTGTTCATATGGAAGATTCTCCCCCACTTTAATTCCTCCGCCCCCTCCCCCTCGTATCATAAGAGAATTTTACTTCTTGTCACTATTGAAATGAAGTTCAAATCATACTGCCAGTATGATGATAGGTAGATCTTTGGCAGCTAGAAGGAAGGAGTAATCCTCCTCAAGCAACACTGATACAGCAAATCTTTTCTTCTCTTTCTACTGTAGCCTCCCAGGCACTGACGAGGGTGTGGGTGTTTAGTCTGCATAGTAACATCTGCAAAAATGCTGACACTGGGGTGCTCTGTCTCCAGATTGGACTTTCTGTGCTTCCTTGCACTGCAGCACAGGCAGCTGAGCTCTGCAGTGTGCAATCTTGTGCAGGATCTGCAAATCCTGCCCCCATCAGCATGGCAGTAATGCATTCGTTCTACTATGAGTAAATCTTCAACAAGGAGGGGCAGGGCTTATTCCTAAGAACAGAGAATGCTTAGGAAAGTAACACTGATATGGATATTAGAGGATAAATTCCATATTCCTGATCTGTGTTTGATTGTTGGAGACCCAGTGCAATTTGAATGGCCTGACCACTGTTCTATGGCCTAGTACAGCCTTGCTTGCTAGCTGACATCTTCTAGTTGATGAGATGTCTCAGTTTCTGCACACCACGGCACATAAGACGAAATACACAACGTGTGCTTGCAGCTGCACATAGATAACGGCGATGGGACAAGTTATCCTTGAACATCTGGGAGTACATTTCGCCTCACCCTGCCCATTACCCCATGTTGTTTTGATGACTCCAGCTATTATGGTGAGAATGAAATGTAGTTAGAGAAAGAATTTAGTTTAGGTAATTAGCATATATGTGAGGTAGAGAGGTAATTAAATGAAAACTGTTTATGGAAAGGTATAAAATGTTATTATTTACACAAACACCTGATTCCGTGAGAGGTGCTGCCAATTGGACTCGAAGCCACTGACTCCCTGGCGGGGCCCCTGAAGGAAGCCGTTTCTGTACACACTCTGATATATTTATTGTCGTTAATTTTAGACTTTGTATGTAACTAGTATATCTATAGAAAACCTTGCGCATTACACCTTATTGATCTGCAAATCAGGCAAACCATGTCTCACTGGTATTCACACTGATCACTAAGCTCCAGGATCAACACTCATCTTTTAGTACTGGAAAGTTTGTTCATGTAGAAGAGAAAGAGAGAGGAAAGCAGAAAGAAGTCTATTAACTAAGCAGTTTTATGATTTCTTACTTAAAACACATGTTGTAATTTCCATTGGACCAACTAATGTCTACAGTGGTCAGATCCCATACTGGCATTCTGCAGCTGCACATACCAGAGGAGATCACTAGTTCCTATCACTCCCTATTTTATTACTAGCCACCCAGGATAAAAGATATCGACACCTTCAGAACAATGGAAGTATTATTGCTTCATTTCCTTTCAGATACTAATTATGCAGTAGCCTTTTTTCTCCCCCAGCTCCCTTTTCCAAGTAACGGAGTCTCCATAGGTGAAGACTTAGCAGAACTCAGCATTTGTCATGCTTAAACCAATGTCATGTGATCAATTTTCCAAGCCAGGGACTCAATGCTCCATCTCAGTAATTCTTAGGTTACATTGAGAGTTTTCATCCACTATACAGACTAAACAATTTAGTTTTAAAGTGTGTCTGTCGAGAGGAATACTGTAAAAGTCACTTCTGTGCAAACATTTCTGTCCAAACCTCCAAATAAATCATTAATCTGAGAGTGAAATTCTATTTCCTTTTGAGTCCAGGTGGGCTTTTTCCTCTTGCTGTCATTCCTCAGCCCCCACCCCCGGTGTGCCTTCTTTGTTTGCTAGATTTCTTTTTCAGAAGCTGACAGTCTCTGTCAGAAATAATGCCTGAACCTAGTATAACAACATGTCTCAATATACTGTGATAAAATTGAAATTCCTAGCAATTCAAGTATCATAAAGAGGTGAATTGGTTTGAAAGGTTTGATCAAAATGTGTTAAGCTATATTGTTGCAATTTAATTTATCAAGTGAATTTAAGACTCAAGACAGATCCAAAGTTCACATCCCTGAAGGATAAAATCCTCAAATCTTCACTAAAAGAAAAGGTACTGTGCAAGCAACAGAAAGGCTGGGTTTCTCATTGCTGCCCAAGTTTTTGCCTCAACTCTTTCCAAGGGAGACCACCATTATAAATGCATAGAAACTTAGGTTTTTTAGGCCAAATGGGACCATTATGATCACATAGTTTCACCTCCTGAATAACACAAGCCACAGAATTCCACCCAGTAATTCTTTCATGAAACAGAATAACTTGAGATTGTACTAGGTCACATATTTCACAAAGACATCCAATCTTGATTTAAAGTTTTCAGATGGTGGAGCATTCACTATGTCCCTTGGGGTAATTTGTTCCAATGGTTAGCTACATGTACCATTAAGAATATAAGCTTTACTTCCTGTTTGAATTTGTCTAGCTTCTAATTCGTTTGACAAGATCTGTTTTCCATAAAATAATGTTGACTGGCATTAAGGAAATTACCGCACTTTAGCTGTTGTATTGGTTGAGCTTAGTATCAGACATTATATTATTTTGCCCGGAAACTATATCAAACAAACAGGCCTATAAATTACACAGGTCATCCTGTTTACACTTTTAAAATGCTGACACAAAATTAGCCCTCTGAAACCTTTTCATTCTCCAAGATACATTAACTGTAGAGAGCACCTGTGCATGGATGTGTAAATCATTTTAATTCCATGGCTATTCAAGTCTTGGCCTCTCCACTATGACTGTCAACAAAAGGAGCCATTTAGTGTCATTCACAGTGGCAGTTGCTGTGTTGTGAACATCTTTCCACCAGGAATTGCACCGATATCATATCATTCTTTTCAAGAGGCAAGAAAACATTAGGCAGATGGTAATGGCCATTTTCACTTATCTAAATGAGACTACAAAAGTACTTTTTTCAGTGAGATTTTTTTCATGCACTTATTTTGTATTTGATAATTCAAAAATGGGTTTGTTTGTTTAAATTTCAAACTTGGCTTGCATGGAGTCCTTGTGGGGAGACTATTTCCTATGGCTTATTTAAAGATTTTAAATTAAATATAATATAGATAAAGTATTTGAAAATACAATGAGGCACATGCATGGTACACTAATATTTTGAATTTTAACACCACTCATAAATGTGTAGGACTGCCACACATGTATTCAAATGTGTACATACACTAACGAACATAAAAATCACATATTAGATATACCTGCATTTATTTTTTTAAAATTCTGAGTATCATGGGACACTGCTGTATTTGAATGTACAACCTGAGAAGTACATGAATTTATGATCATGAAAATAAATGGAAGCACTTTTTAAAACTTTCCCTACCACTGCCCCACCCCCAAACACCCCAAAATCAGTGGAAAAGTTATCATCCAGTAACACTGCATGTACACATTTAACTTAATATTATGTAGCCAGATATTAGACTCTTAGGATCCTGGGCTCAAATGCTATGGTCTATCTAAACTTAGATTTTGTTTCCTCCACTTCACCTCACTATATACCAACATCCCTCCCATGATAGCTTTGCTTCCTGCCTCAAATACCTAAAAGTTAATGTATAAAGCTTGGAAATTCACTCAAAACTCAAAAGTCATCCATTCCATCCTTACCCACATCAAATTCACATTTAGTCCTACTTTGTCCAAACTATACAACCAGCCATGGATACTAGGATGGCTTCCCAAGATGCCAGCTTCATAATAGGCCACCTGAAGGAAGAATTTCTGGAAAAATACACCATGAAACCAACAATATACCTGAGATACATTATTGATATCTTCGTGCTCTGAACAGAAGACCTAAACTCCCTCAAATTTCCACCTCAATATCAGCAACCACTACCCATCCACCAAATTCTCTCTAGAACACTTCCACACCAGCATCAACTTTCTGGACACCATGACGAGCTTCAGCAATGGAACCCTACAAATGACTATATATGAAAAACCCACAGATCACCACACGTATCTCCACTCACATTAAAAAAAAAAAAATCTGTTATCTACAGGCAGGCACTAAGGCTATGTCTACACTGGCAAGTTAGTTCGAATTAAGGAAGCTTAATTCAAACTAACTTAAGCCTTGGCTACACTAGGCTTTCATTAGTTTGAATTAAGGGCTTCCATAATTCGAACTAATAAATTCGCTTATACTTTTCGAAGTAAGGGTTAATTCGAACTAGTTAGTTCGAATTAACCCAATGTGGCCATGTTAGTTCAAACTAAGCACTTAGTTCGAACTAACCAGCACATTTGACTAATTGGCACTTGCTTAGTTCGAACTAAAGCTTGCTAGTTCGAATTAAGTTAATTCTAACTATCTAAAATTAATTGGAACTAACTTTGGTAAGTGTAGACATAGCCTTAGATATTACAGAATTGACTCTGAAGAGAAAGTCCAGGATACACAATAAACATACTTAAAATTGCCTTTACTAAACAAGGTTACTCCACCAGAGAAGTAGAGCACATCATGGAAATGGCCACCAAAATACTCCAGGAGAACATCTTTCAAATCAGTGAGGAAAAAAAAAAAATCCCACAACCTTGGTTGTCCCTTAGCATCCCACACTGGAACCCAACAATTAAAAACCTTTGTAATCTCTAACAATACTATATTCATATACAATAGGGAACTTCTGGTGCACACCAGAAGGGTCCCTATAGGTCAGTTAATGTGAGACACATTGGTATACAGTAGAATTTACACCCTAATCCCCTAGTTAGACACGTCCTTAAAAAAAGATATTCAATTCAGTATTTGCCATCATGTGTGCACAGCTGGGATGTCTTTTGAAGAAGACTTCCTTCATACAAGTGTAATCATTCAAAAAGACCTATCTAATACTATGTATATACACATGCGTGTGCACACATATACACACAAAGAAAAAGTAACTTACATTTGAAACATGCTTAGCACAGATCAGTCAAGAGAGTTCCTTTTTGGCTCATCTGGCAGAGCTGCTGCTATTTTCTACACACCCACAATGGTCCCAGTTCAAGTTCTGTTGCAGCAATGTGCAGGATGCACACACAGCAAATTTAGTCACTAAACAGGGACATTACTAATTTGTTGTCTTCTCTGGTATCTCGTCAGCAATTGGCAGACACAATAGCCTGAGAAGTAGCAATTTAAGAGCATTGCTTGATTTCTTAAAATATGTAAATGCCAGCATTCTGGCAGTCTAATATATGTGCTCAGCTAGCACATCTAAAACCTCTAATACATAATAGGAAAATAACAACCTCAACGATTTTACCAGCTATTTTTTCTCCTTATAAAATTATGATTAGAGTTCTATACTTAGCTTGTATATACAGAGAAGACATTTATTAGAAAGGTGTACCTGCCATGCCTTAATAATTAACATGGCTGGTGCAGCATGTTTAGTGTGTGATCCTTTTACCTCTAAAATCCATGGCGCAAATACAGTCTTAGGCCTTCTCTACACTGGCAGCACTTTTCGGTGGCAGTTGAAGGGAGATACGCATGGTAAGTAAAATATCTTGCGTATCTCCCTTCAACTTAGTAACTCCCACTTACTTCCCTGTCCACACTGCGCTAGATCGAACAGAAATGCCATTCATTCAACTTAGCATTACTCTTCTTGTGCAGCTGGAGTTACTGCATTGAACTCCAGATCGACTGAATGCGTCTTGACTGACCACTCAGTCGAACCTGGAAGAGTGAACTGACAGCAGCAAATTTGCCGCCATCAGTGTAGACAAGGCCTTAAAGTCAAAATAAATTTGTTGATTTTACATTAGTTCCAGTTTCTTCACATAACATAACTACAGCCCATTCAGGACTTTTTTTCTTTGTTGGATCTCACTAGAAACAGGATTTGTCAAGGTCAGTCCTTAGATAGAAGACTTGAATGTTATTGGAACTGATGCTGACCATTCAAGAAGGTGGATCTTTTCACACTATGGGCTTGTGTACATGGGAAATTATTCTGAAGTAGCTATTTCTGATTAACTTCCTGTGTAGATACTCTTATTCTGATTTCAGTTCACACTCTATTTTATTCTGGGTTAAACTTTATGCATAGAGAAGCCATACAAATCAGTATTGAACTAATAAACCAGGATAGTTTAAGGAAGGGAACTGTACTGCTTGGAATAATACCTTCTCAATGTGAGATAAAACCAAGTCAAAACCACCTGTGGTCTATTTTCTTAGTAGTAGGGGCATTAACCAAACTCTTCTGGCCCCCCTCTCATCATAACTAATTACCTACTTAAATGTTAACTCCAAAACAGACTCCTTTGGTGCCCTTGGGCAAGTCACTTCTTTTTACCTCAGGTTCTGCATTTGTAAATTCTTATTTAATCTTTTCACTTATCTATTCTACTGTTGTGAGGATTAACTAGATAATGTTTTTAAAGTGCTTTGAAAAAAAGAAAAATATTATATAAATACTGAGTCGTGATAAAGGGACATCAACTTGAAATCATGTTTTTACCTGAGGATTGTGTACCTACTGGTGTTACAAATGACTGCTAAAGAATACCACTGAAAGATTAGAGAAAACATTTTTTCAGTGTTAGCTTTGCTGGCACTTCGTGCAGAATTTTGTTTATGCTCACTTGCACTTTCCATCTTACACATTAGGGTGATGACATAACCCTCACACTGCACTGGGGAGCTCACGTGTATGCTCTTCTCTAGGCTCTGCAAGAAAGTATTTATAATAAAAGCAGCAACGAAGCTGAAACTAAAATGAGAACGGTGATGCAAGATACGAAGGATAAGTGGGCCCGAGCATGTTTGGTGCTATTGCTTTGCTATCTGCCCTAGAAAAGCTCCCAAGCAACAGCAGAGGTACAGAAAAATCCTTATGATTTTTAAAGGAACTTTAAAAGAAATCAGGACAGCCTATTTAAAAAGGGTGTTCTAAGTAAAAATAATTTTTTGTAATTATTTTTTTTTACAATATCAGCTTGACAGTCTCCCTTTAACTGTATTAATGCCTTTTTATTTGCCCTGAACTCTTAGGTACTACTAACCAGCACCTAAATTCCACATAAGTTGTAACTATATTTCAAAACCAGATGAAGTACTTCCTATACACTAGTCTCTGAACCAACAGCAATCGTGAAAACATTACCAATTATCTTTGAGAACTCATGGAGAATGGGTGAGGTCCACAGGAGTGGAGAAGGCAAGCACAGTATTTATCTTTAAACTGGGAAACAAAGAAGACCTGGAGAATTATAGACCCACCAGTCTAATTTTCATACCTGAAAAGATATTGTAACAAATTATCTTAAAAAGATCAACTGGAAGCCCCTAGAGGTGGTGATAAGGAAGTGCAAGTACAGATTTCTCAAGAAGAAATCATGCCAGAACAACCTAATTTTCTTCTGGGACAGGGCCACTGGCCTAGTGGCTAATGCGGAAGCAGGAGACATGATGTATCTTTATTTTAGTAAGGATTTTGACTCAGTCCCACATGACAGTTTGCAAAGCAAATGACAGAAACGTGGCCTAGATGAAGTTACTAGAAAGTGGGAGCTCAACTGGTGAAAAAAATATACTCAAAGAGTAATTATCAATGATTCATGGCAAACTGGGGGGATGTGTATAGCGGGATCGTGCAGAAGTCTGTCTTCAGTCTGGTGCTATTCAATATTTTCATCAAATTATTTGGATAATGCAGTGAAGTGTAGACTTACATGCAGATGGTACCAACCCAGGAGGAGTTGCAAACACTTTGAAGAACAAGATTAAAATTTAAAAGGACTTTGATAATTTGGAGAATTGGTCTGAAATTTCAAGGTGAAATTCAATAAAGTCCAATGTATTACATTCAGGAAGGAAAAGTCAAATATGCAAATATAAAATGGGGATCAATTAACTGACTAGGCAGTAGTACTCAGAAAAGGCAGTGAGGGTTCTGGTGGATCATAAACTACATATGAGCCAATCACAAGATGCAGTTACAAAAATAACTGATATCATTGTATGGTGTATTAAAGGACTATCGAATATAACACATGGCAAGTAATAGTCCTACTCTACTCAACAGTGGTGAGGCTTCAGCTGGAGTTGAAAGTCCAGTTCAGGGCGCCACATGTTAGAAAAGATGTGGACAAATTGGAGGAGGCCACAGGACAGCAAAATATGACCAATAGGAAAACTTTGAAAAGACCTGGACATGGTTTAGTCTTGAGAAAAGATGACTGAGCAGGAAAACTGGTAACAGTGTTAAGTACTCTTATGCAGAAAATGGTGATCAATTATTCTCCATGTCCATTGAAGGTAGAATAAGTAGCAAGAGAGAATTAGACCAGATATTAGGAAATATTTTATAACTCTGAGGATGGTTAAACACTTGAATAGTTTACCAAGAAAAGCTGTTGAATCCCTGTCATCGGAAGTTTTAACATCAGGTTAGAAAAAACATCTATCAGGAAAGGTAAGGTTTACTTTGTCCTACCTTAACGCAAGGGGCTGGACTGGCCTCAAGGTCCCTATAACACCTATATTTTCTATGATTCTATGATAAACAAGACTTCATTTTAAAGTATCAATGGTGGTTAATAGTGAAATTAATCCCAAAGCAAATCTTTAGCTGCAAGGAAATGACAAATTTTGGGACACCTCTTAAATGTACACTAATGCCTCTAACACTGTTGATAGAGGGAGTCTTTGCAAGGTATTTCTTCCTTCTGCCTCCAATAGAAAGGGAAATGCACAACACATAACATAGTGGTCTTCCTTACATTATAATGTAAAGCTTTAATCTCAGCAACATTAGAAAATATTCATACTTAACTATGCACACAGAATAAGGGTAAAGGTTACTGTGGAAAAGCATGCTATCATAATTAAGGTTTTCCATTTAAAATGGAAAAAATGTTGACACCTTCATTAAATAAAATGTAAGGCCAATCAGAAATTCCAGCAAGAAAGGAGAGAAATGATGAGACAATGAGCACCTAAAATAGAAAAATGAAACAATTAGAAGATAATTATGAAATGATGCAGATCTCATGGCACTGTTCCATGACACTTTTATGAAAATATCTTTTAAAAGAAAAAAAATATTATTGAGTTACAGACACCACTAAATGTAGATTAAATAAAACAAATGATTGAAGAATCCCCCTCAAATAAGAACTTCTGAAGTTGCTATGCAAGTTTTTTTTAATAAATATAGATTTACTGGCTTTGCTCTTTCTTTAATTATGTTTTGGTAAACCGTCAATTACCAGAGTATATGAACATGATATGTATAAACCTATTGCAAAATCCCACACAAGCCATCTTAATGTAACAAGTTATAAGTAGATTTTCACTTCTGTATTGTGATTGTAAGAAGTGCAAAAGGCTTGCAAATGAATAACAAATATATAGGCACAATAATCGCTCAAGAACAAATGAGATTTTTGTTTTTAAACCAACAATATTAGAAATTTTATTCATCTGATCCTTTGGGCTAGAAATTAACTGAACCCATGCATGGCTTTATCTCTTGATACCTGCAAGGTATTTGATGGTGATGAGTGGAAAAACGTTTATGAGTATTTTATGAAAATGATCCAAACTCTGTATCTTAACACATTAGAATCCATATTCACATGTTTTAATATCGCAAGTCTTTTTTAAGTTCATGGGAGCAAGTTAGGCAGACAGTCTTTAGCCTTCACTGATGGTCCACTATCAGCAGAGGGAGCCCAAGTACAGATCTATTCTGTAGTCTGCTGTGTAAGTACACAGTCTACAGAGGAAGATCAAGAACAGACATTGCTCTGTTAAAAAAATAAAATTTCTTTGTGGAAGAGAAAACATCCAGGAAGGCATGAAGTTAACAGGAGAGAAGTTACATGCTCACTTTTGTGGGCAACATTGGTGAATTTGATGAAAACAGTGAATCTTGGGAATAGTCTAAGCAATTTGTACTTGGCAATTCCATTCCACACAGACAAACTTTGCTGACCATGATGGAGTAGTCCATGACTTATTGTCTCCAACCGTGCCTAGACTAGCCACATATGCTGCAGTTACTCGAGTGACACAGGAACATTTTTCTCCTACCACATTGATGATAGCAGAATGATTTCAGCTCCATTAGGGTCATAAGGAAAGTAGAGAGTCAGTAGCACAGTTTGCTGCTACTCTAAAGAAGTTGTCAGACTACTGTCAGTTTTGAAAAATATTAAGTGACACCCCATGTGACCAGTTTGTCTCTGGACTCTGCAATGACCAGATCTGAATGAAATTACTGACTGCATCAGCAGTTATACTGAAGAAGGCTAGTGAAATAGCTATTGACATGGAAACCACAGAGAATTCTCAGCAATGTAGAGTGAATCAAGAAGTTCACCTTCAGAATCAGTGACACAGAGGACCTTGGAACATAAGGAATTTCTTTGAGGCCATTGTACACAGACTATGTACACTGGAAAGGCTTGCTGGGCATGCCAAGTTATTTGGAGGAAATGCCAGAAGAAAGGATGCACTGCTGTGACCTGTTGCACAATTTAACGACCCGCCACACAGAATAGCATTCATCCAAGAAGACAACTCCTAAGGAAGGATAGACATTGGGAATTCATGATATCGAAAAAGATGAGAGCTCTAGTGGAACTGACCAAGCCCAGCACTGCAGGTATTATCAGAAACTGAAGGCCATACTGGCATCTATGTCACATCCTTGATCAAGGCAGTTCTTAGAACAGTGGAGCTAGATAGTGAAGCTGCCATTTCATTGATTTCTGCATCTACCAATCATCGCAGTTTGTCACAAGATCCTCTGGAAGAAACCTCCAAGGTTTTGAAGACTCATAGACTCTAAGGTCAGAAGGGACCAGTATGGTCATCTAGTCTGACCTCCTGCACAACATGTTGCCTTTCTAGTATCACATCAGTATCTGCTCTGTTCCAGAAAGCTATGGATGATATTCCAAAGGGATGGAATGAAGTTCAGCACCATCAGGATGATTTTATTTATTCATTTATTTTACAGGAAAGGATCAAAATTTAGACACTGTCTTTAATGTCTGGAAGGCCATGGATAGAGTATACCAAAACAAATGTGAGTTTTTCAAACCTGCATTTGAATACCTTGGGCAAGTAATTGATGCCACAAGCTTAAGGAATTTCCAAAGAAAGAAGAGGCCATTCTTGAAGTGTCTCCATCAAAAAACATTTAGCAGTTACATTCACTCTTAGATCTATTTTATCTATACAGTAAATTTCTACCTAATCTATTGACAACACTGGCACCTTTACGTGAGCTGTCACAAGCAAAATAAAAATAAAAATGAACTAAACAATGTGAGTGTGCATTTAGGGAAGCAAAGAAACTGTTGACATCAGCTGAAGTTCTTATACAAATTGATGTCTCACTGTGATTACAACTGGCTTATGATGCTTCACCATAGAAAGTGGATGCAATTCTTTCTAACATTTTTCCCTATTGCAGGGAGAAACCAACTGACTTAATTTTACAAATACTCAACACCCCCAAAAAGAATTATGTCCAAAGAGAGGAAGAAACTCTCGGCATTTTCTTTGGAATTTGGAAGTTCTTTACCTATGTGTACAGCAGACATCTTACCTTGTGGTTGGATCTTCACTCATGAATTTCAGGTTTTGGACTAAAACATGGAGTTCCATCATTAACTGATGCTTGGATGTAATGATGAGTGTTGCTACTTTCAGCTCATTCCTATACTATCCAATTCTGTAAAGGAACTCAATGAAGCAAAGCTGATGGGCTGTCAGACCTGCCATGTCCAGGCTCCCATCAACTCAAAAAAGCTTCAGATAAAGTTTTATCTCAATCTGATGAGTAGGGTGTACATCACTAGAACAGATGTCAAAGAAGAAACTGCTAATGATGATGTGCTTTCTCTTGTGTAGGGACAGGTGCTACAAGCTATAGTTCTGAGATCAATAGATTCCCTAGTTCACATAGTTCATGTCACATCAATGTGAATTATACGTGACTCAAGGTTGCAGAGTATGAGGAATGTGAGGGATCATTCCAAAACCACTTCATTCTCCAGTTTTGGAAGTTCTTCATTGCAATATCGTCCTCAGAGAGACTCCATCCATTTGTCTCAAAGATATTAGGTTCTGCCCAGCAGTCTTCACGTTGTCCAGGAAAATGGATCAGATTAAAAAATGTGGAATGTTTCTTAGAACCTTGCCTTCCCCAATATTGCAATGAATTAATTTACCTTACTAAAGAACTAATTTCTGTCACACATTAGTGTCAGCTAGTGGTCATGTAACAAGACTTAGTATAATGGGCACAAATACAGGCTGGCTTACAGATAATGAATCTCATTATCACAGAAGTGGGTCTCTAAAGATGGTGTAGGAGGATGCACAAAACAGCAATGAAGCAGAACTCTCCAAGGAACAACTGACTGTCTGTGGAACAAGGAATCTGTTGATTCCATTCTAAAGGGTGTCTAGCAGTTACCCAAATCCACTCATAGCTTCTATCCTTCTAGCTGATGCTAGGATTTAGTGGTGGCCATAATCAGGCAGTCCTTCTGCTCTGTTATGAGTCTCTCTTTTCTTGATTTGTCATTTTCCCTGAAGTCCTCAAAGACATTGCTCAGGGTCTGCAGTATCTGCAGGAAAAGGGGCTTGCAAGATGAGCCAAATGTTCTGTTTGCACCCTTTGTTCTCTTCAGAACTCCCTATCTCTTTGCCAAACTTCTATGCTGCCTCTCGACATCCCTTTTGGCAAGAGTCACTGGCTTTGACTTGGTTGAAAAAGATCTCTTGATGACCTTTCCCAAACTCCATTGGCTATCTGCTAAAGAGGTAGCTCTCACTGCTATGCAGTTTAGACTCAAACACGGTGTAGTTCTCTTAGAGGACAATTTTGCTCTTGGGTTCATGGTCACCAGAGGTAATGCATTTACATATCCTTCAGGCACTGAAGGGGACAATGAGCTGGGCTCACTAACAAATAGTAAAAAACAAGTAGACTCCCAAGTCCTGTAAGTAGAACTGTCTAAGACCAGCCAGAGTATGTTTCTCCCATTGCTAAAACCCTTCCTTTAAAAGGACTATTTCCTTAACAAAGGCCATCTGTCAGCCCCTTTCACTGTACTAAAAAATTGGGTTTGGAACATACTGTCCCTTCTTCCCAAGGCAGCTTATTAACTCCTTCCTCTCCTGGCTGCCGACAGAGTCCACTACTCGAAAACATCCAACTGATGTACAAGGACACTACATGAACTGTGTGGCTTATTGCTTCTTGTATGCAATAGGAAAAGCCAGCTTGACACAAAACCCATTAAAATAATATGTAAATTAGGTCTACAGGTGAAATAGTGTCTGTTGTAACTGCATATGCAAAAACTGTTCCTCTAAATGGCACAAATAGTTTAATTCTTTCCATTTGTTTGGAATATTTTCACACCTCAGGTAAACAACTGCTGTTATGTTTGTATTTCAGGCAAATATAATGAAACAAAGACATAATCATGGTAAAATTCCCAGTTATATGCATTATTCCTGAAGAAGCAAATGTCAAGGGCATCATTTGACCATAATATGAACGATGTGAATGACTACCAGGGATGACTACAGAATATAGCTTCAGGTAAAGCATCTGCCTCCAACTCTTAACAGTGAAGAAGATGGAGAGGGCTCTGCTTGTAACTAATAAATAAGAGTAACCATCACTTACTGACAAATCGTTTTTAATTGATACAAATTAGTTTTATCATTAAGGCTACAATTATATTTGGGGCAATATTCTTTCATAAAACACGGATGTACAATTTACTCAAGTAGACAGAATACACTCTAATAACACATTCTTTTTGGGTAAGACAGAGATGAACCAGACTAAACACCTGAACAGCATAAGTAGTTAACAACAATATCACCTCATTATCCAGGGGCAACTCCAATTATTTGGTTTCATAAAGAAGATGGATTGAATGTTTAAAATATGAGGAAAAAATTAAGAATAGCAGCTGAGGTTTGGACTGAGTAATGGACAATGGATTAGATTCAGTTTTAATGTCAGAGAAAGAAAGGGTGGGAAAAATGTATACAAATATGTGAGATAGAGGTAGAAGAATTACTCATGCATTCAATGTCAATTGTAATGTCTCTGGGAAAAGATTTAGGCATCAGTTTGGACAAGCTCAGTTGAAACTTTATCTGAACATACATAGATGGTTTTATAACAGATGTTAGGTTGCATTAAGAGATTAAGAATAATACTGAAATTATTATAATGCCATTATATAAATCAGTATTCTATCACCTGGAATATTGTGTTCTAATTCTGCTCAGCCCCTCTCATAGAAGGATATAGTGAAATAAAAAAGCTCAAGTGAATAGCAATGAACATGATTAGAGGCCTAGAAAGAATACCATATGAACAGAAATGAATAAAAAGTAGGACTATGTAGGTTAGAGAGGAGGAGGAGAAAAGAGAGCTCAGGATGATGATATATGCCATAAAGGAATATGACTTAGAAAAAGCCAGGTGGGCACTTTCATTCTGTACAAGAACAAGGAATCAATGAATAAAATTAAAAGACAAATTCATTAAGAGAAATACAAAAATACTTTTCAACAACACGTAATTAACCTATGGAACTCACTGCGTCAAAGATATTACAGGTTCTAAAAATGATTAGATGCTTATATGAAGAATGGAAGACACAAATCCAACTGCATTGGAATAAAAATTTATAAGGGGCATAAACCATCATGTGCCAGAGCATAAGAAAATCACTAACAGTCAGAAGTTAGGACATACACAGGTTATTATATAACTCTCCACTAATGTAATTTTAAGATGACTTTATTGTTTCCTCTGATGTTCATGGTATTGATACTGTCAGAATGAAAACTGAAGAAGTTGGACCATGGATCTCATGTAGCAAGACAATTCCTTTTTTTCTAGAATTAATATTTGTGGAAAAAGCAAAAGAGTTTTCTTGATATGTTGATAACTCTCTCTTGCTATGAATATCATCTGCCTTTCCTAGTGTTCTACAACTAATATAGTTTGCATCTTGCTGGTGAATCATCAGTGACTATATAGCTCCACAACACAAATTTCATCATGTGGTACTAGGAAGCCAACCATATACCAAATTACTAAATAATAATTCATAACTTTTTGTGTGTTTGCGAGTCCATCCACCATTAGATGGGCATTACAAGCTGAGGCAGAGGATGGCAAATGATAATTCTTGTTTCTTCCTCTCTGAAATTGTTCATGAAAAGCCAAGGCTTCCAAGCAAGAGAATTTAAGAAGAAACAGCACTATCTAAGATGTACCAATTCACAGTATCATTTCTAGAACTGGGCAATTATTTTTGCACTAATAGTTCAATTGCCCAAAATGTTTTCAGAGCATGGGGACTAGAATCACAATGGCTATGTCTACACTAGGAAAAGTTAGGTTGAATTTGTTAAGTCAACTTAATAAGGTCGACTTTAAGTCGACTTAAAATCGACCTTATTAAGTCGACTTAAAGTGGCAACACTTTAAGTCAACTTAGTCCATGTTGTTAAGTCGACCTAGCTGCTCTTAGGTTGACTTAACAAAGTGGACTTAAGCGTCCACACTGGGCTTAGGTCGACCTAAGAAGGCTTAAATCAACCTAATGAGTGGTCCTTATTAAGTCGACTTAAACTTTCATTAAGTCAACTTAAGGATCTTCTTAAGTTGACCTAATGAAAGCCTAGTGTGGACAGGGCTTAAGTTAGGTCGACTTAAGCCTCCTTATGTCGACCTAACTTGCCAGGGTAGACATAGCCAGTGAGACTTAGACACTATTCACAAAAGAGTGTGTGGCAATATAGTACCTTGACAGTCCAGTAGTGAGGTTTGAATCCCCACTCCAGCATGGGGACTTGAACTAACATTTCTCAAATGAGTGCCCTAACCACAGGACTAGCCCCTCTCTCCATGGGTATGTCTACCCTTGTTAGTTTAAGTCGACTTAGCATGTATACACTTAAATTTTAAGTCGACTTTCGGGGGATCCTACAAAGTCGACCTAGAGTGTCCACACTGGACACCTAGGTTGACTTGTAGGGGCTAGGTGGACCTGGGACTGGTCCACGGTGGCAGGGGGGCACCCCTTGCCAAGTGCCAGGGGGCTCAGCCTTTGCCCCATTGTACCTGGGTACAATAGGGCAAAGGGGGACAGGGACCCTGGCAGGGCATAGGGGCAGGGCTCTGCCCTGCCCTGTGGGGGGCATGCCAGGCTCTCCCTGTGCCAGCCACCCTGGCAGGGAGGGCAGTGGGGAAGTCCTGGAGAGCCCTAAGTCGACTTAGGGCTACTCCACATCTACATTGGCTTAAGTCGACTTTCTAAAGTCGACTTAAGCCAAAAGTCGACTTAAAACTGGGTTTTATAAAGTGGACTTAACTTTTCCTTAAGTCGACAAGCAGCTGCTTAAGTCGACTTAAGGAAAGTGTAGTGTACAGCAGAGTAAATTAAGTCTACTTAAGCAAGCTTAAGTCGACTTAATTTACAAGTGTAGACGCACTCAATGTCTCCTACTAAAACTGTTCCACTTTGTATAAATACTTGAATGGTCATTAGTCCAGTAAAAGTGATTCCATACACTCAGTGATTAGGACATCCATGAGGGAGGAGACCTAAGTTCTAGTCCCTTGGTTCCAATGACTATTCAAATATCTACTCAAAGTCAAACACTTTCAACAAAACAGACTGAACTTCCTTCTGTAAACAGCACTAAAAACATGAACTAAGTCCACTTGGACAATGTTAAAGTAAGGAAAAAATATTTCTACCAGAGCTAATAAAAAGATTCCCTTTGTTACTCATATATTAAAGGATCTTCTCTTAAACCAACTGTATTTACCTGTCACCATGGAAATATTTGTTCATTGATTCATATACAGATCATGTACACACATAATTTACACACTGAATTAAAGAAAAAAGGCCAGCTCTAGCCATACTGTATGTTTATCTTTAGTCAAACTGAGGTAGGCATATTAGCATGATTTGTTATTGCTGATACTACTAGTTGTATTTCAATTTCATTAGTATGTTTTGCATTCATTACTGTCCCAGCAGGACATTCTGCACTGTGTTAGATATATAAAAATATAGAATTACATATAAGATATAGAGACAAAAATGACATGGCCTTCAGTACTAGAGTTGTATACTGTTAAAGAAATATTCAGAACAAGGTCATAAAAAATGAAGAATATGAAAGTGTGATTTTTGAAATGGTGCTAATTATTTATATACTTTATGACTTATTTGGAATAAATCTGAATATCAGACGCCTGAACATGAATTTGAATGTCAGATGTATGCACAACACAATCCAGAACCTAATCCTTTATAAGAACATCCCTCCCAGTAATCTGTGTTTGCCTGGGTGATAATTCTCCCCTGGAGACATGGATCAAGTCTTGTTGGCAGAACATATATTTTCTTTTTTTAAACATCTCACTGATTATAGAGGCTAGTGCCAACTAAGTGTGACTACAGTAATGTCACACTAATTTAAAATTCACTTTGCATTTTCCTAGCCAAAGTGGAAGAGGACTGGGATAATTGGCATCATCAGAAATACCTACATTATCACCAGTGACTTTCAAATTATAAATGGCTGAAGGATGGCAAATAAAAAGATCAGTTATCTAAATTGCCAGTAATGGCAGAAGGCAATAAGTCATTCTGCTATATTATTTTGAGCATCCATATAAATAAGTATTTTTATCAGATTCGGAACATTTCAAGGATGTAGCATTGCATAAAGAATTCCAAGGAAATGAAACTATCTGCTTGAAATAATGCTTTGCTTAAATAATCATTATCATTTTTAGGAGTTGGATCAAGCTCTTTTAGCGTCTGCAAATAAACAGTGTTCCCAGAACTCACTGGTCAATATTAACATTAATGCCCAATTGTCTAAAGATATAGGGATTTGGTGCACTCCAAATTGGTGCTGCAATTGCACCATCTGTTTGATAGCAACATTGTCATTTTCCAAATCTTTTGTACACAATGCTACATTGTTCCTGATGGCATTTGGTCTGGAACTTAGTATGCAGAATGGAAAAGATTGGAAGATTGCCCACTACACTGTTGTTTAATCATCGTACAAATACTATAACTGTAATGATATGAAAGGTGTTTAAAAGCTTACTGTTCTCCTCTTATGAAGTTTCAGAATGACTTTTTCAATAAGAAAGCATGAAAACACAACAAGGATAATAATCTGAAACCGTGAATTTGATGCCATTTTTATGGAAAACATCTTAAGGCCCATTTTTGAAACCTGGAGGCAGGTATGCCTGAAAAACAAGGTGTATAAACATATCTATGTATGCACATATGCACGTGTAAATATCATATGGACTTGTACCTCTAATTACCTGATTTATATGTGTGTAAACTTGGGTATTGTGCATGCAAATCTGTGTTCAATCCATGCATGTCCCTTATTTTTAAGGCGCAAATCAGACACGGATTAAATTAAGTTGACTTAAGCAAGCTTAACTCTACTTAATTTCTAAGTGTAGACGCACCCTTAGAGTCATGGGATGTACAAAGAAAGAGCAAGGTATTTGGTTAGCAGCTATTCCGGCCAGTTCTTCATGAAGTCTTTCAAGTAAAGTCTTCTGAATAGAATGCAGGATAAGGTACAGGAATTCGGACTCCAGTGATTCTCATAAGGAAAGTGAAGATGAATTACCTTGTGTGATGGAACCGGTTACTGTCCATAGCACAGACACTGAACCTATAAGCAGAAACATTTTAACCACATTTGAGAAAAGGGGATGTTATAGTTTCTGTAAACTTAGAAACGGATGATCAGACTGATATGACAGTTTCACCAACTGTTGAAAGACATGAATGCCAATGTACGACCATAAAACCTGAAACCAGTAGTGCACAATGTGACAGAATAATTCATTGACATTAGAGGCCGTTCAACTAGACAGAACATCCCCACAGACACTTTCATATGAACGTTTATGAACTATTTATCAGTGCCTAAATCCATCTGTTGGGTTGGCTAATGCACCCTGGGTTGCCTTTATGTTTATCACACACCATATACTTATTACTGTACCTTATCCTACATTCTATGCAAGACTGATATATTATTTGTAAATAATGTTATATTGACTCACGGTGTGGATATTGTTCTAAATAAAGACAACAGAGTCCTGTGGCACTTTTAAAGACTAACAGATTTATTTATTTATTTATTATTATTATTTATTTATTTATCTAAATAAAGTGATTTATAGCTCTGGATTCTTCATTATGTTAATTTAGAAGAGTCTTTTCTAAGTCATTTACATATGACCAGTGACTTGGAGATACCTGGTTATACCCTTGATTATTTTGGAGATTTAAATGACTATTCTGTTGGATAGCAGAACCACAATTCTGCTTAATGTGAAATAAACTGAAGAAAGATGCAGTTTCCAGCATCAGTAACAGAACTTGTGAAAGGAGAGAGACCTAAAGACTCAATTGAGAATGACAGTTATAAGCTTGTGGAACTTGTGGACTATTGTTAGTAAATCAAATCAATGGACTGCAGGCTATATTTTGTTGACAGATATGTTGCGATGACTTTACATTTATGAGGTAGAAGTGTAGCACTCATTAGAGAATGTCAGGATTATATTCACCTGTGCCTACTCAATTTAAGAACTGAAGATTTACTGAGAGGGGAGAAAGGGATAATTTTGTTACAGCATCAAAGGGGTGGGGGTGAGGGGGGGCTGAAAGTGCTGAGCAGCAATGGGACTTATTCAAGCAATGGGGTTCTTCATACCAAGTTTACTAAAACTCAGGTTTTTAAACTGCCCCTGGTCTGCGAGTGTAACAGCAACATCTCTTTGCAGTATGGAAATGCAGCATATGGACTCAAAACATCAGTTGCTATAATCTCTTTTAATGGGGTCAGTCATTTCTGACAGTATATTTTCTCAACACTTGCACTCATTACAGGTGGGTTATACAGAAGAGAAGTTAAAGTGGAACAGACATGGCAGTGCTGCAGAAAATGAATGCACCAACAAATTATTAAGGATTTTTTATTTAATATTCTAAATTTAAAATGTACTGAGGATTCTTTTCTGACACGACAGACCCTGCAAGATGAAAGTTAAAAAAGAAAACCTCAAGGCATTTTTATTGTTAATTATTCTGTCTCTTCTAGTACTATCATGAAAGAGCCAAACAGTTCTCAAGAGACCTTTCGGGGATTCCAAGGATAAGTAGTTTTAGGTAAGAATTTTACTTCAAACTTTTCTGTTACTGAAAATCTCAGTCATATGTAAGCAGTCAAATAAAAAAAGAGAAGACTTTCAAATCCTCAAGTCTTTTAGAGCCATAAATCCATAAAGTCATAGACCTTGGGATTTGTTTCTATGGCCCAGGGTTATGGAATACCCTGCCAAAACAGCTCATAATTGCTGCAATCTTACCACCTTTAGAACAAAATGTAAAATTCATCTCTTCTTCTAGGGAGCCAGACAAAAGCCTACTATACTACGTCAACAGATTATGCTAGATGAAAGGATGATAAAGAAGATTGCTTTTGTGCATGCTCATGCACAGGCAGGAGAGAACAAAATCAACGTTTTTATAAACGTTTTGCTGACTTCAGGTGACTTCTGGAAGCCACTGGAGCCCGAATCCTCAAAGATACTTAAGTACCTAACTCCAAATGATTTCCCTGAAAGTCAGGCACCTAAATACTTTTGAAGACCTGAGGTTCAGACACTACAGATATGTGTCTAGGGCAGATAAAACAGAGAAAATGCTCAGCTCTGTTTCCTTTTCCCTGAACCCAGATTCAAGAATTTCTCTGCTTTAGCAAGGACTGACTGTGTTAGGGATCAAGATGGGAGTGATGCTTTTTGATATAGGGAATGAAAGTAATTTCTGCACTAGTTAGATCATGATATTCCACCTTGAGCTAAAATGGCTCTCTCAGGCTCCGGGAATGAACCTGAATCCTTACCAGGTCCTCAGAGTGTTCAATGTCATTCCCTTTCCAGGCTCTGGCTTTGCTGGTCATTCAAAACGACTAACATCATAAACTTCAATCCCAGTTTCTTCTCTGAGCTTGGCTGTTCCCAGGATTTACCTCTATACTTCCTCTAGCCCACAGAAACTGTCCCTGATCTTTAAATCCTGGTTCGAGTTAATGGTCCAATTTGAATAATCATTTCCCATCAATCTTAGTTTTAGCACCTGATCCAAGGGTGATTCAACAGAAAATTCTTGCAATCCTACCATCTCAGAATGTCCCCATTAGATGACTACATGTAATTTATCACTGATCTGGGAATGCTAAATGTGGAAACAGCGGTGGATACTTAGTTTCTTATCAGTAACTGAGCAAGTGGGTTTAACCACTCCTCTTTTATATGGACTTTGCAATGTCAGCTACACTTGTTAGCACCAGGTTACAGTGCTATATGTCTTATTTAGGAATATGCCTGAAGAGCACTCAAACTGTAGCTAGTTAAAAATGCAGCTGCATGTCTTCTGAGTAGGTTGGGCTGCTAGGAGCCTGTAACATGAATGCTTTAATCTCAACACTGGGTTTCTTTTTACCACTAGGTGCAGTTCAAACACTGAATAATATAGGGCCCAAGAGATCACCTTTTACCCTGTAAAACTCTCTTGACAGGTGGGATTAACTGGTATAATCTTGCTATCAGATTTTAGAGTAAAACTGAAAGCTAAGACTTCTGTTTTTCTACTAAACTCTTCATTTAATTCTTTCCGCACCTCCCCACCCCACAACCCCACACCATTGACTATTTATCATAGTTTCATGTCCTGTCTGACACCTAGGCTATGTCTACACTTACAAAGTTAAGTTAACTTTGTTAAATCGACTTAAGTCAGTTTAACAAGGTTGACTTTAACAAATTGGCTATACTTTAAGTCGACTTAACAGCAGAGATAGCCGTTATATTGGCTTTAAGTCAACTTTATAAAGTCGATTTAGCATTAATCCCCATCTACACTGGCCTTAATTCGACTTAAGGAATCGACTTAAGGCTTAAGTCAACCTAAAGAGGTGGTGTTATTAAATTGACTTAAGCTTTCCTTAAGTCGACTTAGGAAAATGCTTAAATAAACTTAATACAAACCCAGTGTGGACACGACTTTGTTTAGGTCGACTTAAGTATTCTGAAGTCGACCTAACTTGCCAGTGTAGTCATACCCTTTGTTTTTAATTTAAGCCATGTAACTGCTGTCATAATGAACACTGTAGAAATGAATAAAATAAACTAATGTACATAGACTTGTTGTTAATTTCCATTTTATACTTAGTCAGGTTGTGTTGCAAAATCAGAAGGATGGGTTATCCTAACTTCAATCTCCTTGTCTGGCACTACTGATCATTCCCTTAAAAGTATGTGATTTAGGTGTTGAATCTACAGCTAATGTTCTCTCTTCTTCAGTAGGATTTGTTCCTTGTGGCATTATGTACCTATAATATATTAAATGATAAATCAATTATATTAATTATAAATTACAGTTCGATGCATTACATCAAATTATATTAAATTAGTCTTGTAATTATCTTCATTGCATTAGTGCCTAGAGGCCTCAGACAAGTCAAGTCACCATTGTGTTAGGCAATGTACAAACAATAAAAAAGCAGTCCCAAAGAGCTTAATATCTAAAAGATAAGATGCCCTGGGTAGTTTAAAAAAAATCAAATTAATCTCTAGGGTGGAGGGAGGGAGACAAAGACAGAAGAGCTAACAGCAGCAATAATAATAGGATGTTTTAGTATAGATGTTTTAAACTCTGTTGTAACTTTTTGCTGCAGACTTGCATGGGGATTGGATATTCAGAGCTATACCATCTCAGCGGGCATCTCTCAGCCACAGGGAGCGAAGAGAATGTCCATCAGTAGACTCGGAGGGTGCGGCTACACTTACAAATTAAGTCAATTTAAGGAGGCCTAAATTGACTTAATTTACTCCACGTCTACACTGGGCTTTCCTTAAGTCGACTTAAGGAAAAGTTAGTTTGAATTAATAACACCTTGTTTTAATTCAAACTAGTGCTTAAATCGACTTTATTAAGTCGATTTAAGCCAGTGGAGATGAGGATTAGCGCCTTGGTGGAGCTTATTAAGTCGACTTCAAATGTTAAATTGACTTAAGGTCGAAAAGGGGCCACGTCTACACTTGAAAAGTTAAGTCGACTTTTGTTAAATCAACTTAATAAGGTCCACTTTAAGTTGACTTAAAGTCGACCTTATTAAGTCAACTTCATAAAGTCAACCTAACTTTTCAAGTGTAGACATAACCTGAAAGAGTGTGCAGCATACACTCCTCTGGCACAACTGGACACTTCTGCTGGTTGGCACCCAGACGCAGCAATGCTTTGATTCCACATCCTCCCTGTCTGGGTCACAAGATCACAGAGACTACATCTCTAGCAGACTCCCACATAAAAAGTGGGCTGCTGCAAGATGAGGAAGATTCCCTGGGCCATAATCACAGAAACGAACCGCAATTTAGCCATAAGTTATTTTTCATCATTTACAAGCAAAGTCATGGATGCGGAGCAACCCTTGATAATTATTCTCATGAGCTCTATTGTCATATGTTGTGTTTATGTCTGAGGTAGTAGGGTAGGTTCAGGCAGATGTAGAATGTCAAAATTGGTATTAAAGAGCAGCCTCTTGGGGAAAATACCCTTTTTGCCTTTGTATTGACTCAGTGGCTTACTAGTCCGGCAGACCTGGAGAGAGCAGCCACAAAACTCACTCTGGAAGCCCAAAGGTGGGAAATAGAAAGTAAAGCCAAACTATTACTCTGGAGTTGCACGTTGTTTTTACATTGCGGCACTTCTGCAAATATATTATGAGAATTAGCAATCTATAGGTTGCTGCAGTGTTAATCAAGGAAATCACCTCATGAACGACTCTGCTGGTAGCCTTCCAAAACACAACTCTTTGGCAAGGTATCAATCACATTGTTAACTATCTTCATTTTAACATCAGTAAGACCAAGGCTAAGAGAAGTATCCATGGGTTGTAAAATTCCAGCATTCTACTGCCCGCAGTGAAGTGAATGACAAAATTCTCATTGACTTCATCAGGAACCTGAGTGGGCCTTGTTAAAAAACTGTACAAAAACAAATATGTTTTTTATCATCTCAAAAATGTCATTCTTTCCATTTTAGAAGTATTATTATTATTAAGGTCATCAAATGTACTTTTAATTAATCTGTCTATTAAAAAGACGGGAGATGATACTAAAGAAGAATGTTGATATTGTTAGAGATACTAACATCTGCTTTATCTCTTTTAAAGCAGATGGTTGGCAAATCACTTATTCCACATTTTCCCCTCTATTACTTCTGCCCTTGTACAAGACCGTTCTATGTGAAGAAAATTATACTAGAGGAAAAAAAAGAAGGAAAGGAAAGGAAAGGAGGTACAACACCAGAGTTTTCAACCAAGAGGATGAAACAATTGTGGTTATTAAGATGATATTGATTAACTGTTTTTATGACTCAATAAAATGCTTCTTCAGTCCCCTATTCATTTTATATCCCAGGGAAGAGAACAAAATGGCTGATTGACTTTCTGTGATATGAAAGTAAATATAATAGACAGGAAAATTGAGATTCTGTTAGCTGCAAAAATCCATAGCAGCATAAAAGATGTTTAAGCTTTCTGTTGTCTGAAAAATATATAATAAAATAATATATTAAAGGAATCATTTTACAAACTTACTATTTTTTAAATATACAGCATGCTATTTATAAAGATAACACACATGAAACTAGTACATGTAAAACCACAGAAGGCTAAACAATTCAAAGTAAAATCAGAACAAGAAATAAAGGAAAGATAAAAGTCAAGCACAGGAAGTTAATGGGGGAAAAACATTTTTAATCAGCAGTCTTTGAAAAGTAATATTTATGCAGTATTTACATGTATAGCTTGAGGGAATATACAGAAAACATCTCTTGAGTGCAATCGTATAATCATTTTAGTTTGGGATGACCACACTCTTTATAAGACTACAGAGAATACCTGGTCCTTGTCTTAAAGCGTACAATCCAAACAGACAAAGGATCTGTGATGGATTAAAATATATGAATCAATGCCTTGGATGAAGTTAGGCAGCCATCTTACTAGGTTCATGATTGTTGTTGTTGATTCATTTTTAATAACCTCTTTCCCAATCGCATCTTGTCTTAGTGTCACAGTTTCTAGGCTCACTCATTGCTGACTATTATGCTGTCCTTCCACTTGTCCCTACCAAACCCACATCACAGGTTTAGAACTGAATGTGAGAAAAACAACAACAAAGCAGCTGAAATTGTGCCCATGTTACTAGTGCAGATCTACACCTGCACACCCAACTAGCACATGTATAAATAGCAATGTAAACTAGGAGGCACAGCTTAGTCAGTAAATTGGAGGACACCACACTACTCACCTGAAACCTAGTGTATATATCCTATATGGGTCTCTACAATCTTAAGCAGTGCCTCCCATGTTTACTGCTATTTCCAGCATTATGCTGCCACTTTTTCCCACTACAATGAAGGCTCTGGCAGTGGGGAAGCAGTGAGGAAAGACTCTGAAAGTGCCCTCCCATGGCAGTGAAAAGCTCAGGCAATGGGAAGATCCCAGACCCTTTTCCTCCTGCCTCCCCTTGACAGAGCCTTTCATGGTCACTTGTAGCTACATGCACCTTACATGCCACTGCTAGGTCTTATTGCACAAAAGAAAGGGAAGCCTGCAGGGTGAACAGACCTCTCATGATATAAAACTTACCCCAGAATTCCTAGCAGTTCCTGCCATTTCCCCTTACAGTGCAGACTCGCATGCTTTATATACAGATGGGAGCGGTGGTATAAAGGTATTATCAGCATGCATTTTGGTTCATTATTTAAGTGCCAAAGCCACCATTGAGTTATGCTGGTCATCCCAAATGAGAGCAATAGAGTCTCAGAATCTTAGAAATGTAAGGCTGGACGGGACCTCAGAAGGGCAGTATAGCATTCTGCGCTGAAGAAGGTCCAAGAATACCAAGGCCATTGCTGGAAGCAGTTTGTCTAATCTGTTCTTAAATACCTCCAAAGATGGGGTTTCCACAACCCTCCTTGGAAGCCTATTCCAAAGCTTAATTATTCTTATAGTCAGAAATAATATCTAACCTAAATCTCCCTTGCTGAAGATTAAGCAGATCACTTCTTGTCCTATCTTCAGTTTACAGGAGAACAACTGATTAATGTCTGTCCACTTTATAACAGCCCTTAGCGTATTTGAAGAGTATAACATTCCCCTCTCAGGCTTATTTTCTTAAGACTAAACATGTCCAGTTCTTTAAACTTTTCTTCTTCTGTTTGGATTTTTTAAACCTTTCATAATTTTTGTTGCTGTTCTTTGGACTCTCTCCAATTCATCCAAATGTTTCCTAAAATGAGCCCACCAAAACTGGACACAGTGGTCCAGCTGATGATTCACCATATTGAGTAGCACAGTTCTCTCCTGTCTTACTTACAACACTCTGGTTAATATACCCCAGAATGTTAGTAGTCCTTTTCAAACTGTATCACACTGCCTGTTCATTTCAGTTTGTGAACCTTTACAACCCTCAGTTCCTTTACAGCAGTAATACTTCCTAGGCAGTTATTCCCAGTTTTGTACTTGTACATTTGATTTTTCCTTTCGACATTAGTACTTTGTCTTTATTGAATTTCTTCTTACTGATTTTATAACAAGTCTCCAATTTGTGAGGGTCATTTTGAATTCTGATGCTGCACTCCTAAGTGTTTGCAACACCTCCCAGCTTGGTATCATTTGCAAATTTTCTAAGCACAATCTCTGCTCCATTATACAAGTCATTAATCGAAATATTTGACTAGCACTGGGTGCAGACAGATCCCTGCAGAACTCTTCTAAATATTTTCCTCTAGTTTGACATCGATGACCACAAGAGAGAATCTCCTGCTCCATCACACCTGGCCTGACTCCCCTCCATACTAGCCTGTGCTGCTGTTCAGAGCAGCTTGGAAGATTGCGTGGCCATGTGGTACATGCAATAGAGCCTCATGAGCAGCTGGGCAGGGCAATCATGGGCAGTCCTCTTAACTTCCCCTCATTTGGATGCCTCCGCCATCCTTCCACACTGCCAAGGGCATGGCAAATGGAGAGAAAGGAGAACGGAGGCCAGCTGACATGCCATGGTAGAGGGGTTCTCTCTTGTACATGGTTTCACTGTTTGCACTTGTTCACACGCTTTGTGAAATGATTCATTGTTCTCAAATCTGCATTTTTCATCAAAAAAGTCTAGCCAAAAAAATTCACCATGCTCTAGCCAGGAATCCTCTTTTCCCTTTATTGATCAAGCTACCATGATCCAAACCCATCCCTTCTGCCTTTCTAACTCCTCCTTCTGATAGCTGTGAAGGTTTCTGAATCAATTCAGATAATGCTTGAAAACTTTGGATGCTTATCCAAACCTTTTTCTGAGTCTTGGCTGCAAATGTCACAGGAACAGGATTAACAAAGAGATTTTGTGCATCTCCTATTTCTAATTAAGTCAGAATAGCTTTTCTTACAGTATTTTGATGCTTCTGGCCATGACTGGAATTGTAATTGATAAATACAGAGGCCCACAAAAATGCAAAAAAATAATTAACAATTGTACTGAACCTGAAAAAATGGTTGTCAGAAAGGTTCATCAAGGCGCTTATTAAATAAGATTCTCTTTGCTCATATATAACCCGGCATACTTTCCAAGTATGGAAAAAGACTATCTAGTAGCGTGACATGCTGAGAGAGAGAAATAAGACAGATACAAACATTCTATTCAATATACTGAGTTATCCTAGTTAGCAGGTATGTGTGAAGCCTGTGGAGAGAGTGCATCTATAGACATTGTTTGGTTTTCTGTATCTGTAAAATATTTTGAAGATCAATGCCTGTGGAAATATATTGCCAATACTTAATTCTTCCTACTTGCAATCAAAAGGTCCAAGCTTTTTTTATGATAGGTCTTCCACATTTTGGAGCACATAGTCTTTGTTATGGAGCCTGACTAGTAAATTTAGATATTATTCCAGGCTGCCAGTGGAGGACCATGTCATTCATGCAACAGAAGTATTCAAACACATAGTCATTTTCAATAAAGTAGATTCAAGATTCTTGGCTAGAGAGGACGAAGGAATTTGGCCCATGCAACAGTGGGATATTTTTTGGAGCACTTCAAAGCCCTTCTTGAGTCAAGTCCTGGTCTACATTTCAAAGCAATAGGTCTTGAACTCTGGATTAAGTCCTGACCTGAGCTTAGACCCTGCAGCTCTAACCCTACTGGATCCTGGGGTACTGTGATTTGTATGTGGACAAAAAGGTTAGGCGAGGCTGCTGAGTCAGATTACTCCATTGCAATGTACACATACCCTGAGTGGAGTGAAGTCAGACCTGATAGCCCTCACAGGCTGAGGTCCACACCCTTCTGCACCTTTTGTCCTCCTGGGTAGAAGAGTGCTAGGATTTAGAATGAGCTGCATTCTGGGGAGTAGGCTGGGTGTTGTATTGTGGGTTACATAGTAGGAGTCTATATTCCCCCAGAGTGGAACCCCTTAAATATTTGTAGAGCCCTGCAGACCCATGAGTATTTGCTTCAGATCCATGGATGCAGCACTGGATATCCACAGATCCACTGTTGTGGATTGGAGGTTGGATGCACACACTATTTTTATCTGCCCAGGGTGTGGTTGCTGCAGCTGCTGCCTCTGCTGCAGCTGCAGAGAGCAGTGAGCAAGCAGGGAACAAAGGAAGCACTTCAGCCAATCCCAGCTCAGCTCTGTTTGTGGTGTGCCAGCCAATCAGAGACAGTCACTCATGGAAGCTCAGTTTACTGGCTAGTCCCACCTCTGACTCCAGGGCTATGTCCACACTAGAAAAAGTTAGGTCGACTTTGTTAAGTTGACTTAAGAAGGTTGACTTTAAGTTGATCTAAAGTTGACCTTATTAAGTCGATTTAACAAAGTGGTTACCCTGAACTGGGATTTAGGAAGTCGACCTAACTGCCCTTAAATCGACTTAATAAAGTCGATTTAAGGGTTAATCCATGTCTACCCTGTGCTTGAGTCGACTTAAGGGTTAGGTCAACCTAACAGGCAGTTCTTACTAAGTTGACTTAAGCTTCCATTAAATCGACTTAAGGAATTTCTTAAGTCGACTTAATGAAAGCCTGGTGTGGACCTGGACTAAGTTAGGTCGACTTAAGCCTCCTTAAGTCGACCTAACTTGCAAGTGTAGACATAAGCTAGAAGCAACTCCCTCTTCCCCCGCCTCTCAGCAGCCAGACAGATGCTCTGCTTCTATAGTCAGAACAGTAGCTGCTGTGAGGCAGAGGCAGTGTGGATGTGGATGGACATAAAACCCAGCATGCGAATCCCAGATTAGATACAGGCTGACACTGATCCACATTTTTGTATCCGCATAGGGCTCTAAATATCTGGTATAGCAGAGAATGGGCAATGGATGGGTAGCAACCCCCTGTCCTGTGTTAAAGTTAATAAAAGTTATGGCCTTCCACTTAAATCCATTCATATGCCTGTCCTCATTTCATTACTCTTTATCAAGAGCTCTGTGCCTTTTGTATTTTCTAAAGCAGCATCACATTTGATCACAACAGCTTCTGAGGCAAAAGGAATAAGCATTCTTCGTTAGCTCATCATAAGCCAGCACACCACTCCAACTACACCCAACAAAACAAATGAATAAACAGTAGACCACAGCAATGATATTCAAATGCATAAATGTCAGTTACCTGTGTAATGCCCATTGAAAGTAATAGTAATTGAAAGTGAATGGGAGCTAAACACCTAACCATCATTTGTGTGTTTGAAAATCTCCCTTCTTATCCCTTTCTTTGTAAATACCTACAGGCAAAGCCCAGACTATGATGTGTGGCTATGCTATCTGAAAGGAGAATGGAGGTCTGAATGCTTCTCACTACTCACAAGCAGTAGAATCCCTAGAACTCAGGACAGTGTTAGGAGACTAAGTGGAAGCCAGTTTCCATCGCACTGTAGCATAGCTTCAGTGGCAATGAGGGCATATATCTTGGTTCTCAGCCAAAGACCACAGATACTGGAATTTGCACCATGTTTGCTGGTTGTATGCATGTGCACGTGCACAGTCTGGTGTATATTTGTCCTTTTATTTATTTTTTACGAAGTGAGCAGTAAGGTGTCCCCTGTAACATCTCCCCCAATTCTATGTAGACCTCTTTGGGAAGGGGGTCTCGCAACAAATATGTACCTGGTATTTTATCATCCTGCTCTCTTTATTTGCCCTTGCACAGGTCCTTCATAGAAAACTAGGATTTTACTGTTCTTTTTTTTTTTTTTTTCATAACTGTTCCTGACTCTAATTTTTGGATGCGCAGTTCAGTTCTCTACAAACAAAAAATATTTATCTTGGAAAGATAAACTTTGTTCTCTATATACTCAGCCTTTAGAACCAATATTCATATTTGAATGTGAACATTTACTTTGATTCAAAACCAAGCATGAGTACAAATAGTTTCTGTGCCCTGGCCTACTCAATATTCTTTTTCATTTTTTTTTTAGATAATCCTTTTTTCTTTCCATATTATCTATATTACACAGATAAGACCAATCTCCAGAAAAGGAAATTTTGTTTTGCTGTAAATTTGTTTTCTGCAGACTTTTTGCATTAGTTCAGAAAGCTAGAATTATCCTTTTATCTGGTTCAAATCAAAGAATAATGGAGTGGTAGTAATAGCATATGTATATTTATGGAGAGCGAAAGGATATAAGCTTGTTTTTGTTCTACTGGGGAGATGTTCCATTATTATTAAAACTGCTAAATATAATTTCACATAAAAAAAAGGTTCATGGTACCCCTTTATGTTTTCTCCTTATAATATAACAGCCTCTCTCCTCCAGCATGGGGCCTTGGAATTAAGAAGCTGTGCTTTGATGGAGACATTTAACAGAGCCTCAACCATGATTAAAGTTATAACTGCAGTAACTATATTGCCATGAAAAGCATAAAATATTAGGGAAAATACTAAATCAATTTTTTTTTTACTTTCTGCACATGGGCAGAGAAAAGACTTAGGCCAGGTCTACTATTCAATTATTTGCGGTCTTAATTATTACATTTATCTACACTAAATGTTCTTTAAAAAGGTCCCCCACATAAAGTGTCAGGGAAGGAACAACATTCAGGAACTACAGAAATTATGTAAACAGCAATGCTATCTATCTGTTCTGGTACAGATCCACAATTTATTTTTATATTCAAACAATATCAAAACATAGGCTTATAGTCTTCATTTGAGTAACAGCATTGCCACCCGAGTTCAGAATCACTCCTACTCATTTTAACTGCAGTGCAGGATAGCCTAGGTAATGAATTTATATCTCTGAATTCTAACACTATGAAGATTTTCCACTGAGGGTTGTAAATTCTATATCTATTTTTTTAAAATTATAATACAGAAAATGTTACTGTTCAAACCTACAGCACTCTGAAGCCCCAAGAATTGTTTTAATTCAACATTTTCAACTTTCAATTCATCTACTATGGTTCCATAAAAATAGTACAGTTTACACAAAGACATGTCCACACGGAATAATGGTAAAAACAACCCAACAGCTAATTTTGTCCTCCACAGAGATTCAAGCATATAGGGATGTAGCAGGCTGGGTGACACTTTCCCCCGTTTTCCTCAACAGGGTCCCCTCCCGTTGGCCCAAAAAGACTCACCAGGCCATTCAAAGTGCAATGCTCCTGCTCTTCTATTTACATTGCATGTAAACCAAGTCCCACTTTCTCCCACAGACACACTAGGGGCCAGAGGCTCAGGATTCCTCTTCCCTGCTGCCTGCAGGCAGGGTACCCTGCTCTGCCCTGCCTCCCCCTGGTTTCCTGTGAAGTCCCTGGGACAGGTCACCAGCTGCTCCCTGTTCTCTCCTTAGGTATGGGCTCTGACCTAACCTAATCATGACGCAGCTGTTGCCTGCTCTTCCTTAGTCCCTGGCTATAAGAAACTCTTATAAGTAACATTTGCTCTGTTACAAGGGTGCATTGAGTACAGATCTCCCCCTTTCGGGTCCCATGGAAGCTCCCTACAATGAGTCACAGATAATTTTTTCCCCCTTTGGAGAGCTCTTGTCTGATAATAGAGGATGTTGGCCATTATTAAAACCCATGGACCTAATTTTGGTCTTAGTCCTCACTCAAGTAAAATAATCATTGCTTTCACTGGAAATGTTGCCTGAGTTAGAAAAGAATAATTTCTGCAATATTAATACATTAATAATAATAATAATAATAATAATAATAATAATAATAATTCATACTTGGCACATGTACATCAATTTTATTTTATTTTTTGCTTTAATTGAAAGTGTTCCACAATGATTAACTAATTCATACCTAAAACATCCCTAAGATATAAGAGACTGAAACATAGGAAGGTCATATGGCTTTTCGAGGCCATAGAGGAAATCAGTGTTGAAGACAGAATTGGAACTCAAGTGTTCCTGGCTTCAGATATTATGCTATGCTCAGACCATGCCTCTCTCATTAGAAAAGGGCTATATATCCCCAAACAAAACAACACATTAAAATGTGCATTTTCACCCTCAGTATAAACACAACCTACGTGGTCACAAATTGTTCATGTGAACTTAGCAATAATAACCAATGAAAGTAAAAACAATAGGCTGAACAACACACTGAATTGTAAATAATGACAAAAACATCCACATTGCAATAATGTGATTCAAATGGAAGTGCTGTGTTTGTAGCACGCATGCTATTATTGACATCTCTACTACGTCTCCTCTCTAGCCCTTATATGCATTCCAGACTTCTTAACGTATGTTAAATGAGCATTGAGAGAACAGATTCCTTGATCTTGTAACAGAAAATACTGTTAATCTTTGTTTAGGTTCCTGTTTCAATTACAGTAATCTTTCAAACATGTTAAAAGAGAAGAATGTTAAGGGTGTTGCATCAGCTGTATTATTCTCTAAAGATCTAATCTTCTTGAATTAACACAGCCTCAAGGCTGATGGGTTTATATTCTAATCACAGAAACCTGTACAGTTTGCTTTTAATAAAGGAAATATAATTTCTCAATTTCACTTTGTTTCCTTCAACAGAGTAATGTATTCATACCCAATCATTCACATGTACTGAATTCATCTTTGGTCCTTAATGTTAATATTCCTGGTGAAAATGTACTTAATGTTCTGCTGCATGTCATTTATCTGCGCAGAAGAAAAGCCCAGCAACTTTTGGGTGGAGACTATCAATAAATCCCAATGCCATAAATATTAAAAATATTGGGATTTGCTGATACTTGCATAACAGCAAATCCCAACCCCATGTATATAAAAATATAAAAGTAGTTAAGTTCTATCTTTATCACTAGCAAAGTATGCTCTTCCATATTATTTAATGCTGTCAGCCTACACACATTATTTGCTACTATTTTGTTTCAAACTCTTACAAATGGAAAAAGAAAATAATTGAGTAGTTTACCCTTGAATTATCCTTTGCTTTTTAATTACTGTTTTCTAATAATCTGATTTTGGGGGAATGAACCTATGCAATAGATATGTGTGATATATATGGGTTACACATAGTGCCTTGTGATGGGAATTAATTGAAAAAAGTCATACCTGTGGGCACAAAGTCTCTATGTGATTAGCTGCCATTTGAACAATTTTAATTCCATCTTCATAAGTTGACAGTGAACATGCAAGATTTGCAACCTTAAAGAAAAAAGATGACAAGAATGCATTCATGTTCTTAAAAATATATATTGTTATGTAAACCTGAAAGAAATCTATGCAAGAAGCCTTACTTTGATATACTAATTTGGCAAACAACATGTTGGAACAAGAACACCGTAAATATGGAAGAAAGGTGGTGTGAAAAAATTAGGTAGAAACAAGAAATCTTATGAACTTTTCTTGATTAGGCTCCAATGCACAATGACAACTGAGTAGTGGATTTTTCTCCAGAGTGCGTGCTGGTGATAACATTTGTCCCTATTTGAACACTATTGGGAAGCTTGAAATTGCATGATGTTATAGTTAACTAGTTTGTGGCTGGATATATTATTTCTCAGAGGCCTTCTGTCTATATTGCCTTCCCATTTTTTCCTTCTTTCATAGTTACACCAGTGTAACTCCCAATGCAGACATGGTTCCACCAGTATAAAGGTGCCATATGCCAGCACATTTTATGTCATGTTGGCAAAGGGTGAATGAACCTCCCTCTTCCATAGGTGGAGAGGATCTCCAAGTGGTTCGCTGACCAAGAGGTGTGACTGAATGTGAGCAAAGAAGGGGTACATGCACTCTTCCTGTGCATGGCAGCAAATACAATTGGTAAGTGGAAGCTGGTTATATAGGCAGGCATGCAGACAAGTGGATCCATAAGCTCTTCAACCACATAGGCCCTCCCATTTCCATCCTCTATAGGTCACAAAAGCTCCCCATGCAGGTTATTTTAAACATTAGCATGAAATAACCTCCACAAAATGACTTTGCTTCGTATGCATCTGTCCAACATCCACCTTGTCTGCTCGGGGCAGGGCTGGAGTATGAAATGCAGCCTATGCAACTCTTTACATACCCATTATAATATTTAACATTTACACAGTGCTTCAGATCTTGTAAAAATATTAACATTTTAACTTTATTTACCTACTTCCTGGGATGTTATTCTATAGAAGATTAATAAATTAATCATGTTCTAATACCACCATCACCCTAATTTTACAGTTAGAAAAAAATTAAACAAAACTTAATTAATTTGCCCCAGACTACATACACAGTCTTGCCAATCTAAGCATTCACCAGTCATCAGTAAGGCTTTCAAAATAATGAGATTGTCTTAAATGGCATGATTTAAATAAAATAATAATAATAATTATTGACTTCTTTTCCTTCGCCTTTGGATTTCTGAGTTTTTAAGGGACATGTTTTCAAGTTTTCTTCCAATACGAGAGCTAAACACTTAATATTTTAAAAATGGAAGCTGAGACATTAAGAAAAGCACCCCAAATCACAAGACTTAACAATTAAATCACAAGAGCTAATGACAATGCAAGAGTTGTGTAATAACTGGAGTTATAACTCAGGAATACTTGCATCACAATCTCATCTTTGCTGTACAGTACAGGACTGCTAGTGTGTTGACGCAAGGGGGAGAGTATGTGACCATGCCCCACCCAACCTCCGATTTTTGCCCGTGTTTGCTGGCCCCATTCAGTCATATTGTGCAGCATGCTGAAGATGGCAAGCTGGGAGCAGTGCCTGTGTGGAGAGGAAGCAGCAAATGGCTGGGAGCTGCAGGGAGGGACCGCTGAGGGTAAGAAGGAGGGTGTGCCTGGTGGGGAGGCATAACTCAAGCTATTGGGTAGGGCAAACCTTTCTATTATGTCACCCACCAGTATCAGAAGGCATAACTCAACTCTGAACATCTATTTAGATGATATATACTGTATGCTGTATACAATTGCTACAAAGGTTTGCTGAAAACATCATTATCAGTTTTCTGCAAACCATTGCTCAATGTACAGCCGAGTCAAAAAAGCTAACAGAATGTTAGGAACCATTAGGGAAGAGATAGTTAGTAAGATAGAAAATTTCATAATGCTGCTATATAAATCCATGGTGTACTTATATCTTACTATAAGCAGTTCTGGTTGCTCCATCTCTAAAAAGATAAATTTGAACTGGAAAAAGTACAGCCAAAGGCAACAAAAACGTCAAGGGTATGGAACAGCTTCCATAAGAGTAGAGATTTAAGAGAGTGAAACTGTTCATCTTAAAAAAAAAAAAAAAAAGATGACTTATGGGGGATGTGATAGAGGTTTATAAAATAATGAATCATGAAGAAACTGAATAGGAAAGTATTATTTACCCTCTTCACATAATAATAAAAGAATCCTGGGTAACCCAATTAAATTAGGCAGCAGATTTAATAGAGGCAAAGGAAAGTAGGTCTTCACACAACACACTAACAATCTCTGGAACTGATTACCAAGGGAAGTTGTGAAGGAAAAGTTTAACTGGGTTCAAAAAAGAATGAGGTAAGTTCATGGAGGTTACATCAATGGCTATTAGCCAAGATAGTCAGGGAATCAGCCCCATGCTCTGGGTGTCCCTAAACCTCTTACTCCCAGAAGCTGGAAATAAACAACTGGAACAGATCATTTGAAAATTTGCCCTGTTTTGTTCATTCCGGCTGAAGCATTTGGCCCTGGGCCCTGTCAGAAGACAAGCTACTGGGCCTGATGAATCACTGGTCTATCTCAGGATCACCATTCTTATACTCCTACATATAGGTATCATCATAAAAATGTGTAGACATTTTATTAATTCTAAAAATGGGGCTCACGTTAAAAGTTGTTTTCCCTTACTTGTTTGAAGTCAGGATTCCTCTACAGTCATTTCTGATAACTGATAACAATAGTTATGTGCTTTTTAAAAAATAAATGTCTTTTTCTTAGCCCAGACATTTAACTACCCATGTAGGCTAATGTAACCACTTTTCAAGGACATTACATTCACTTGCACTGCATTAATATACCATCTCATACAAAGAAACATTCAAAAAGGTTATGTGCAGAAATTATAGATCTTTTCCTAAAGCACTAAAATAAATATACAATAAAAACAATGGCTATGTCTACACTTACTAAATGTAGTTCGAACTAAGCAAGTGCCATGAATGGCACTTGCTTAGTTCGAATTAGCGAATTGCATTGAGTTCAATGAGCCGGTTAGTTCGAACTAAGCAATTAGTTCGAACTAACATGGCCACATTTGTTAATTCGAACTAACTAGTTCGAATTAACCCTTAGTTCGAATAGCATATTCAAATTTATTAGTTCGAATTAAGGAAGTCCTTAATTCAAACTAATTAAAGCCTAGTGTAGCATGACTTTAGTTAGTTCGAATTAAGCTTCCTTAATTCGAACTAACTTGCCAGTGTAGACATAGCCAATGAGATTTTACTTGAAATTAAAATAAATTCTCTTAGCATCATTTTCTCTCTCTGCCACATGGTACTATATTTTTCCAGTTTCATTTCACAGGAAAGTTAAAAAAAAACATCATCAACACATGTATGATCGGAAAATACTCTCAGCTTTTACAACTGCAAGCCCTAATTCTCTGGTACAGCCAAGTTCCAAAGGGATAGCTGAGTTAGTCTAGGTCAGCAAAACAAACAAGGAGTCCTGTGGCACTTTTAAAGACTAACAAATTTATTTATCACATGAGCTTTTGTGGGAGAAAATCCCACTCTGACAAAGAGAAAATAGTTTAATGTTCCTATTTAATTGATTTACACCTTTTCTGCTAAGTAATTAAGATTCCTGCCACTGGAGCTATACCAAGGGGGAATTTGGCCCTTCATTATTCATTGTGACAAATAATAGGAAATCTCTTACATTTCTTTTTATCAAAATAAGTAGAAATGTCTGACTCGTACTCAAGTAACACAACTTGAGGGTATATGAAATAAGTAAAATTATCACACAGCAGCATGCCAGTTTCTATTGAATATGACTAGATTAACAGCAACACTTCACAGTGCAAAACAAGGAGTCAAGCATCTGCTGTACCTTTATCATTGTATACATCATCATACTGACCTCAAGAGGATACATCTCTCCCTCCCCTTTATCTATAAAGATCTGCTTGGTTTTTTGATACCCCATGCCACATGAAGAGTGGCGGTTAGAAATTCATGAGCCAGTGGTTGAAAACAAAGGCTGAAGCAGATGGAAATATCAAGGATTTATCTAGGCCTATTGTGAGGTTTTATGACAGGTCATGAAAACCTTCCAATCAACCTCTTCTGAAACTGTAAAAATTTTGTCCAAGAACTAACCAGGGGGTAAAAATATTTCATCAATCCTGAGTGCCTGTAGCCCATAAAAGCATCAAACTTTGTGAAGAACTACCATCTTTCTTGGCTGAAAAGATCACACTCATGCAGGAAGTAGTCCTTAGGTGAGGAAGAGAGAGCAAATGAATCACATGTGCCAGATATTAGTTACATCAATTAATGTTCTGCTGGAGGCATTCAGCTATAAAGGTGATGAGGGCAGTATAAGCATACAAATAAAACTGAATAGTAGTGTTACCTGTAGGTAAACTCTGCCCCTTAAATCTGACTGATTTTTAGAATACAAAGGAGATAAATAACAATATTGTTCAATATTCAGTTTCTGTGAAAAAAACAATGCATTAATACATATTTGTTTTATATTTTTTACCTGAAATAAACCTCATGTCCCCTTGAATCAGCCATTTCATACACACCACTGATTTAGAACCAGACTTCTATATTTTCTGCTTTTTTATCACTTCATAATTCAATAAGCCACCAATTTCTCCAGGCTAGAAACGGTTCAAGAATGAGCACAAAAAGCTATTTGTTTAAAATGTATTTCAGCTAAAGAGAAGCAATCTTACTCTCTGAGTGTGTGCATGCACATGAGGGGAGAGAGGGAGACACACACTCTACACGTAGAGGGAACAAGAAAACGAGCCAGTGACTGAGCTGGCATGTCTACAAGGGATGAGCTGGAGGAAAAACATGACAGTGCTCTGTGATGTTCATCTGCCATGTTCAGTTTGCAGGTGACTTAACTTCAAAGGCAATGCTATTTCCTTCACCAAGTGGTCACCAAACTCAGCAAGGCTTGGCAGGTAGCCGTCTGTTTTCAAGTTTTACTTTCATATAAATTGCTAATTTGGGAGCACTGGAAATGTTCCCAATTTATCTTTTTTTAAGCAATAAGATCTGAAATCCCATCTCCCATCTCATCTTGCCCTAACTACCATGTAATTAAACTCTATGTGTAAAACACATATTTTAAAGTTATCTTTGCAATAGCTAACCTATAAAAAACCTAAACCAAAACAGAGGGGATATGTGGATATGATTTTAATCAGAATAATGCTGCTGTTCTGGCTAAATTTTTATGGGTCATCAATTATATAAAATGTAATAAAGAAAATGGTTCCTTTCTTTCATATGACACCAAATATTTCCCCAAGAATAACATTGATCTCATAATTATAGACAGAGCAAGACAGGATAAATTGTATTTTGGGTGCCAAAAGCCTCTAATAAAATGCACCACAAAATTCTTATATTAGTTTCTGATAAAATACATTAAGATGGATATATATCATCTTTAATGGAAAAAGATCAAAAGTAATTGTGCCTAACCATTTTTTAAAAAAACAAACAGATCTCATTTTAAAGACATTAACAATTGGTAGCTGGTATGATCCTAACCAATCTAAACTTCTCTTGGCTTCTGTTAAGAACTGTAAGATGTTAAATATATACATAAAAGCCAAGAGTAATTTTAGAATTTTTTAGCATCTCCTGTGTGTCTAACACTTTTAATATAGAACCATAGTTATTAGCATTGGAATAGATTTATCAATGGAGCTGGTAGAAAAAATGTAAATAGTTTTTTGCAGAAATTTTTTGGGGAAAAAATAATCAGTGGTTTCTTTTTCTTTTTTTAAAAATAATTTCCATGAAAAGTTTTCAGTTTTTCAAGAGGAAAACTGAACCAGAAAAATAAAAAGGTTTCAGAAACAAAATCAGTTTTTCAAATAAGAATTAGCCTTAAATTTTACATGCTATACCTAATATATACCCTATGTATCATTGTATCCCTAGCTTTACTGCTATGTATCAAGAATTGAATCCTGGTCCCATTATATTAAATGGGAGTTTTGCAAATTACTGCAATAGGACCAGGATTTAGCCCACATAATTCCTTTCCCTCCTTAAAATTAACACCATTCAAATATCTGCAGACTTTTATCAAGGGTCAGTTGTCTCTCAGACAAACTACACTTTCCTCTTGACATCTGATAATTTATTTCCTCTGAAATCGAGGACAAGGCAAATGAAGTAAGCTATTTTTCATAAAAAATAATACAGATCTTTTAATTAATTTACTTCAGTACTTTTGGGTTTGCTTTCCATAAAAATTCAAGGGATCAAGTGTTGGTCAAACAGTTGAAATGAAACAAGAAACGGACAAGCTCCTGAGAAGCATTTCAATTTCGGTAAAACAGCATTTTCCAACAGCAAATTGTTTTGTCAAAACATTTTTAGCCAGCTTTAACCTCAAATATACTTAATATCATTGTTGCATATCATTACCCTTTGTTTATAGTCCTTCGGCCAATTTTCAGTCCACATTATATTATTCTTATTCTAGGAATTTTTATTAAGTTTCCAAGTATGATTTAATGAAATAGCATCAAGTGTTTTGCTTAAACCCATATATATTACACCTACTGCACTCCCTTCATAAATCCATGCTGCTTGTATCTCATGGTTCCATTATCTTAGCTATTTAGTTATTTTTTGCTGTAAATATTTCTGCCATTTGTTTAGACACAGAAATTAGACTTACAGGATGCTGATTGTGACAGGCACTTATTCCTTCTTTTTTTTTTTTGGTCATTCCTGTTCTTCATTATTCTCCATGAATTTTCAATTACACTTAATAGTGGTACTGCAAATCAGGTAACCACCTAATTCTTTTCATACCCTATGCTGTATGCCATTCAAATAGGCAGATTTGAATGTGTTCAAATGTTCTAAATATTCCACATGTCCACTATCATCAACAAGAATCTGAAATGCCACAGAAAACTTTGAAGATTATTATATTATACATATGCATTTCTAAATATAATAATCTTCAAAGTTTTGTCTGTAACTTTGAAGTTTGTCTCCCATTGTTTGTTTGTTTTGTCGATTTTGATTATAAATTATTCTACTACAGAAATTCTCTCTTCTCTATAACGAGTACCTGATATATCAGGGCCCTGATTTCAGTTGGGACCTCCTTATGCTTCTGTAATACGAAACCTTCTATGTGGTATATCCCCACCACAATTGGGGAATGAGATTGCAGCACAGATAGACATGCATGACCTCATCTGTGCTAGACCTGCGATTAGAATCCAGCTCTGCTGTGCCTACACCTGATCATGATAACAGTGTTCCCAAGCCAAATAACTGTTTTCTGCATTCATTTTTCTCATGAGTACTCTGGACTGCAAATGACACAACCCCCAACAGTGAGTTAGTTATCGATCACCTCCCGAAGCTTGTGATCGGTAGATGAGAGATAACATGCTTTAAGGCAGTGGTTCCCAACCTTTTTGGCTTGAGGGCCACAAATATCATTTTTACGACCCTGAAGGGCCGCCAGTCTCCCCCAGCAGCCAACCCCACCACTGAAGCCAGACAGAAGGAGTTCAGCAAGGAGGCTGCCTCTCTCCTCACTGATCTTCTGTTCCCTTGGCTGCTGCTTGGAAACCATGTGCCTCCTATGTCCTTGGAAAAACGGCAGGGTCCTGTGGTACTTTTAAAGACTAACAGATTTATTTATCACATGAGCTTTCATGGGAAAAAAATCCCACTTCGCCAGATGCTTTGAAGATGGGAAACTTACAGAATGGGAGGAAATTAAATGCAGGGGAGTGTATGACATAAAAAACCAATAGGGGAACACTTCAATCTCTCTGCTCACTCCACTGACGACTTGCTAATAGCTGTGTTGAAACAGATGAATAACAAATCACAGCTTCAAAGAAAAACTGCAGAACTCGAAGTTATATGCAAATTCAACTCAGTTGCCTTGGGTTTAAATAGGGACTACGTATTTTTCTCTCATTACAACAGGTGATTTGACCTCACCTTCCTCTATGTGCTGTTCCCCAGTCTTTGAATACTAACACCTATTTTGATTTGCTGTTACAGCCTGACCTGATCCTATGTCATACACTCCCCCTGCATTTAATTTCCTCCTATTCTGTAAGTTTCCCATCTTCAAAGTGGCTGATGAAGTGGGATTTTCTCCCATGAAAGCTCATGCGATAAATAAATCTGTTAGTCTTTAAAAGTGCCATAGGACTCTTGTTTTTCTGCAATAGACTAACACGGCTACCCCTTTGGAACTATGTCCTTGGGTGTTCCACCCAGTCAATCGGTGGTGGCTCCCTTCTGCAGCCAGGGGAATGAAATATCAGTTTTACCCTCCCTCTGTCTGGCTCCAGTAGGGACCCCAGCACCTCAGGACCCACGCAGAGCACTTTGCCGTGTTCCCTGATACAGCCGGGGGAATGGGAGCACTGATCTCCCTTTCCACTGGCTGCAACAAGGAGCCTGCACCGATCTTTTATCCCCGTGGAAAAACATTCTGCCTAGCTCCTTAGGCAGTGGCTCCCTTCTGCAGGCAGCAGGAGGGGAGTCAAGGGCCACTTTGAAAGCCACCCAGGCAACTTTTGGCCCCTGGGCCACAGGTTGGGAACCTGCTCTAAGGAATCTCTGGAGCCTGCCCATTGTGGCATCCAGATGGATGCATCTGCCTTACTATCCTTGCTGCTGCCTGTCAAAATGTAGTGTCACAAAGCTGACCCAGGTGATGCTCACACTCATGTGGAATTAATGCTCTGACAACTGATTTGTACGTTTTTTGGTTGTGATGTGAACTATATTTCTTACATCTCTTCCCAAGTCAACAAGTTGAAGAAACAGTAAACTGAAAGATCCTCATGAATGGCCTGGACAGTTTTGATTGAAGAATTATACTAATTTTTTAGTAATTCCAATTATTGTATTTTGCATACATCTGGAAGATAGCCACAATTTTCAGATCTCCATAAAGATAGTGGGCAATGTGCTGGGTCTCCCTGTGAGGTAAGTAAATATTCACTGTGTGTTACTGACAAGCAAAAAGAGAGAAGTGAAGCAAGTTGTCTGAGAGGCATGCTGGTCTAATGAATTAGGCATTTGTCTATTAGATAACTTGGGCCAACATTTTCAGACCTGATTGTAGAAAGTTAGGCACCAAAATATGTGACCTGAGTTTCAGCAATACTCTGTACCCAGAACACAAATACAGCACACTCAAAAATCCCTGAACATATTATACGTAAACAAGCCAAAACAATTCATCAGGGAAGCAATTAATCATGAGACACCATAGCCCAAAATAAATTTTGTCCAAAAAAGAGTTATGAACAACTGAAAATGGGACAAAGGGGACTTATCATTTGCATTTCAGTTTTAATACAATGAGCAAGACCGCTTTGGCTATATATCATATACAGACAATAAGCTGTGTAGACTTACAGTTTATGATTTTGTCTATTGTACATGTGGATTTGCATTGCTATGGCCTGAAATCAGTACATTACAAACAGTGATTTGAAAACAACAGTTAGTCCCTGCATAGTCTTTGCTTCTGGTTTTTTTGTTACAGATTATCCATGATGCAATTGTTTTCTGTAATATCTCCATCATGCTCTTTTTGCTTCTATCTTTAGACAGTTTTTTATACATAAGGATTTTGGGAAGACATCATGCAGTGATGCATTTTATTCATATACTGAAAGGCCAGAGGGAACCAGGAAGATTTCTAATAAACAATAATTCTCCTTTTTTATACTTTTCTATTTTAAAAGCTGAATTGATGTATACAAAGCTTCTATTCATTAGTGTGGTTTATGTGTATTTATGTGCATTTTTATAGGGCTTAATTAAAACTTATGTAGATGGGAATATTTTGTTTATAGTGAAAAACTATATTCCTTTGGATTGAAAAACTGACCTCCAGTGGGCAATAAAATAATATCACAATGTTGCTTGTTTTTCAACTCATTTTCTACAGTAAAACTCTACCTCATCCAAGATTTATATATATGAAGCCATTTTTAAACCGCTGTCAAATCTCTCAGTTATTTCTTTATATAACTGGTAAAATGCTTTAGGATCCTTAAACCTGAAAGTTACCATATCATTATAACTTTTATAGTATTTTGTTGTTTTCATAGGTCAGAAAAAAATTCCTTTAAAACATACTGAATATAGATGGTATTTCCCCCGCCCCCACACACACACTAAAACTTTGCCTTCTGCCGTCTGTTGGGGTTCTTTCTGAGACCTTTTCAGGTTGGCTTATCCAGAGCACTTCATCCAGTTCTGGGAAAACAATTTATCCACTTCTCTGGAATCCACAAAGCTGTTCAACTCTGGACTTGTCACTGAGGTTTCTTTATTAACATACAGTTATACTACACTTGAGTTGATCAAGCTCAAGCACAGTGTGGGCAGAGGACATAACACAGATCCAACCGACATAATCATCTATCAGCTTACACACATTTTTACACTTAATATTATTGGTTAAAACATCATATCATGAACTTTCTGATTGGTATACTAATTCTTGTAGCCAAGTGCTCCAGGTAGATCACTGGGCCACAGTTGCAAGCTATTGCAGATTGCTTACTATTCTACTGTTTCTTCTCTACCACTTACATGTTTTACACACTTACAAGGTGACAAGGCTACTGTAAATTCATTCCTTGTTCATTGTTTCACATCCTTGCTTAGAGTAGACCAATGCCGCCATTTCTGCAATTGACTCCAACATGTTTGTAAGCCTGAAAATTTACTTTAACACTTGAGGAGGACTCCCCATCCTTGTAAGACCTTCATTTTGTCTTTTAGATCCCCTTAAAATTGTCCTAAAAGGAAATATCTAGGTCTTTCACTTTTTGCAGGATGATATTAGTTATTCATTATGCTATTAATGTTATGTTCATTATTGATATGAAGAGATTACTGTCTTACCCACAGGAGGTTTACCTTTGTCCCTGTTCAGCTGTATCCATCTTGTTAACATGTTTAAACTCCTGAGAGTGTTATATAACCTTGACATGTTAACTGTAATTTTATTTGTGAAGGATGCTAAAGAGCTGACTCAAGCAATTAATTAGTAAAGATTACTTGAACAGCAGGGGGACAAATGCTGCTCTTTGCTATACCAGTGTCAATCTAGACAGACTCCACTTATGTCAGTCGCTGCGTAGCTCTTTGACTTTATTTTAAGCTCTGGATGCACATCATCTTTAAAAATCAGACTAATGGTGTCTCACATTGGGCAACCAAACCTGGTGGACACTATTGAAACCTTGGGCATGAATCCATAATAAAAAACAAAGTCAGAATGCAAAGTACACCATGTAACAATGTTCCTCCAAACTTTAAGGAGAAGCTGATGCATGAATGCTTGAGAATCCCACATGATAGTATTTGCAAAAAGATAAAGTTACAGAAAAGTGATTTTCCTCTTATCTAAAGCACTAGGCTTGATCTTTACCCGTGTACGTTTATTTTCCACTACTTTGGAAGAACAAAGATGACTTAAAGATAGCTTAAGTGTACAAATGAGGAGTCCCCTTGCATAGCCACCTCTACACCTCCATCCTCACAGCCCTGGCTATGGCCAAGGAAAAGCGGATATGCTTGGAATATCCTAGTGCTCTGGCAATATTCTGTTAGCATAATTTCCCACTGCAGCCAATGCAATTAAAGAAACCCTGTGAGTGTTCTCATTGTGCCATTGGGACCAGCCTACCATCTGGTGTACAAAGTTTCAGGCAACAGAAGAGGTGGACTACCTTTGTGCTCTGTTATGTGCCATCTGGCCTGTCCAGAGGATCCAGTCTGCTAATACTGTTGGAATATATTGCTATAGTAAAGTAAGTAGCTTGGGGGATCTTGCTAATTTTAAAGAATAATTAGTCCTACATGCATATTTAAACAGGCCGATGTTCAGCAAACAACAAGAAAGGATTTCTTTGTTTCTTTTTTTTTTTTTTTATCAAGTTATGCTATAAAAAAGGGCTGATACTGCATCACAATGACATGAAGTCTAACAAGCAGAGCTTCAGTAACAAATTTAAAACCTGGATGCAGTAGTGACCACAGAGTGCCTCTCAGCCGTTGTAAAAAGCATTCCTTCCATTACCTCTCTCATGCCCCCAAAGAGGAATTTGATCTTATAGAAGTAGAAGTCACAGCTACACTGTATTTTAATATACAAGGCATATTTTATCTTGACACTTTTTTTATTAAAGTCTTATTATAAATAGCTTCTCTATAACCGGGTGCCATAGTATGATTATGTAAAGGAACATAGAAAACTCTACTTGATGAGACAGAACTGTATACATGGATGAAAGAAAGAACTCTGAATGTTGCCCTGTCTGGGCCCTATCTCTCTATCTTCACATGCAGAACAAAACTTTCTCATATGGAGATATTGATTAATTTTACTGATGGGTAAAAATGGATGAAAAATAGCTACATTCCTTTTGGGGGGAAGGGAATTGAAATTTCAAGTTTCAAAGCTGTGAATTCTCTTAAAGATTCTAGAGCAACTCTGAAACCATTGGACTTTTATGCCTAAGTTCTCAATTGTCTCTTGATCTCTTTTAGGCATGTTCAATAACGCAAGCCAGAGGCATGACTTAGAGTGGCTACCATTGCCATCACTTCAGCAGTTGAATGCAACTCATCCAGTATAGCCTGCAAAGATGAACATGCAACTAGACAGTCTTCAACTATAAGAGTCTTGAACTCTTTTTTACTGCAAATTTAAACAATTGAGCTCCAGTTGGAATAATCACAGTGAGCTAACAGAATCTGATGGTTTGCAATCCTAAACTGTAAACTAAGGATGAATAAACCTCTTTTCTAAATAAGTCCAGCTTTTTTGAAACTTTGCCTTTGGGAATAGATTTAAAGCCATACCTTCTCATTCACAGCTGTCACCAACAAAGAATCCAGGGCTAGAGGTGAATAAGAATATTCATGTCCCAGAGAAGGTGCCTACTATCTCTTCTCTATTCTTTAGGCAATGGATATTAAAGATGGAGGAGTCTGTTAAAGGATTTTAGTGAGCTTTTAGACAGTTTGATTAATAAACAGAGTCACCTTAGCAGGTCCTGTAGACTGTGCAATATTCAACAATTTGTGTGGATTATCCTGGACCAATTTAATTTGGATATCCAGAAAGGTGGCAATCTTTTTCATTGGATCCCAGTATTTTTGATAGTCATGCAGAATTGGGGAAGACAAATTCCAACACAGTAGCTTCATTTGGCAATGATGAGGAAGCGTTGAGCAAAATGCTATCTGCTTTGGTGCCACTGAACCTTCAGAGCAGGACTAGGACCTGGAGAGACAACCTAATTGGATTCTGGGTACCGGTGTCAGTACTGAGAACAGTATTCAACAGAAAATGGCACCAGGACAGAGATATAATAGATTATGGCCTAGAGGCGGAAGCACTGGATACCAAGAAACTCCTCATGGACACCAAAACCAAGCCCCACAGCAGTCTACCATTAGAACTGCTCCTAAAATAGAAGTGGTAGTGGGGTCTTCATTTGCATGATAAAGAATGAGAGTATGCTCAGGGCTGTAGGATTCCACATCTGATTTAGAAGACAACTCAACATTTAAATGACAAGGTGATGCAGCACTGGGTGGAGACGTCACACAGTAGGAGCTGGACTGGCAAGAGACAGATGGGACAGGAGGAAACATTCAGGGTATTTCTGCTAAAGGGATGAAAATCTTGGTTTGGTGCATGGAAATAGTACCAGACCCAGATGGTACACCCAGTCAGTCCCCAGGGTCATTACATGCATAGATAGAGAGGCAGATCGTGAAGGGATGCAGCCTTATCTTGCATCATTGGGGAATCCAGTACCAAGAGGCATAAAAGACTTTTGTAACTGAACTGTGGAGCTGAATAGGATTTCTTTGTTGTATTAAAGAAATCTAAACATGCAGCTGTAGATCTTACATTTTTCCATTTTCTCTAGCACCTCACTAGTCTGTACCCCAAACAGACCCTCTCCTTCACAAGTTCCACTGAACTTAATCACATGCATCTTTAGAATGATACCCTAGGTGAAACATCTGCAGAGTCAAATGCCACTCAGCAACATCCTCTCCCTCTGTCAAAATAGCCTTTTATGTTTCCCTGGTAGGTCATTAAGAAACAGAATTTTTCCCCACAAATTACACCAGTACCTAAACATGAACATTTCATAATGAGATATGTGCGTGACCAATATAGATGAAGGAAATATTTTTCTTCCAAGTGCATCCAATCTCTTCCTCTCTTTCTCAGATAGAACAGAGTGATTTGGGTATTTTTCAGTCTTTGAAGTGATGCCTCAGCAACCAACAAATTAGGATATTGATGGGTGTTAAACATAGCAAGCCCTTCCTGTGGAAATTTATAGAGTTTGTCCACTTTTTTATCCAAAAAAGCTGTTGGGTTGTAGAAATAGAAGAGAAACCCGGACTTCTTCCAGCCCTCTGCTGTCTCCTGGGGAAGCAGTTAGCTGTACCAAAGCATCTGGATATCCACTCAGATGTGAATCTTTATTAGTTACCTTCATCATCAGTCATTTAGCTCTTTCTTTCCAAAATGATTCATCTGGATCTGATATAACTGGATCCAAAGAGGAAAATCCCTTGATCCTACCTTGAGGACCTGCATCCAAACCAGCTTGCCTGAAGAGTATCTGTCTAGCTGAGTATCTATTGTTCCACAGTGACTCAATCAAAACAACTTGCTTGGTTGGCTGAAAAAGTCTGAACTGACTTGTGACTTACCCTTCTCTGCATTTCATTCACCTACATACTGCAGTTTCATTTCATGCATCTGATGAAGTGGGATTCTACCTATGAAAGCTCACGCAATAAATAGATTTGTTAGTCTTTAAAAGTGCCACAGGACTCCGTGTTAGTTTTGTCTATGAGACTCTCTCTCACAAACTGACTCTTTCCTAAGAGGATAACACTGATGAATAATGAATATTCTTGCTCAGTACCAGAACTGTGACCTTTTGAACCAGGCTGGCTCTTTAAAAAGAGGCCACCACCGTGATCATCTTCTCTGGATCCTATATTACTGGCACCATGGAAGATCTGTCCTTCTTCCTGGCTCAATTGTTTGGAGCCAAAGCAGAACTCTGAGCTCCAACTGAGCTATATTACCTTTGCTTTCCAGGCGGTTTTACTGACAGTGCTTTCTGCATTAAAATTGCCTGCAGTCCATTCTCTGTCTTTGTTTCTTTGCTCACTTTGTAAAAGTTGAGCATGTCCCTCTCCTAAACATGCCAGCATCTGACATGTGGCATGAGATGTAACTCTTAAATCCAGGCTTTTTAACTTTGGGTTATAATATCATAGTTAACTACTGTAAGCAACTTAGCTAACACTAACACTACTAAGCAATGCTAACTAACTTCTTAACACAGATGTGAGAGAATCATATAGCAACTTTTTAAAAGATTTAGCTGGCTGCAGCTAAAGCACTAGATCCCTTTTATACCCTCTCCTTGCAATGTCTGACATTCACTGAAGAGATGGATGGGGAAGATGTGTAAGTGGTCCAGCAACCACTCCAAGTTAGAATTCTATCAGTCAGCCTGCACTGGTTGGAGTGTCCCGTGAGGAGGAATAGGAAAAGGTGTCGTCTCTCCAGCTCCCTTCAATACAAAGAACCTGCCAAGGATGGCAGTGTACTCGGGAGGAGCTGAGTCTGAATCTCTTTGTGCTGAGTAGCTGGGTATCAAATGGAGGCATAAAGCTGCTCCAATCAGAATGTCTTTAAGGTGACCTTCTCCCAACTTCTTAGTTCTTTCAACTTCTTTGCTCTCTACATTTCTTAATTCTGGTTTTAACCATCCTCCCACCAAATGGGGCATTTATGCCTGACATATCCTTCTCCCAAATCCTTTAAACAGCAGTGAGCATCACTGACTGTGAGATTCATTTTACCCAGAATAGTTCTTGAATCCTGGGGTCTTAGGCATGTCCTGTTACTGAGCCAAAATCTTGAAAAAAGTAAAATAAAAGCAATTATTGAAAGACAAATACCACTATCTACATTACAACTATAACTACTCTAAACTAAGTGTTTGCATAAAGATCTCTAGAAAAGATTTATGAAGAGAAATATGAAAAAGCTGGTGCAGAGAATGAACAGAGAGGGGTCAGATAGCACACATTTATACTCTTAAGTATGACCGTGCAGAGAGCATATCTGAGGTACTGCTATGGAAAAAGTTCTCCAGGTCTGATGCACTGGCATGCAGACACCAACAGTAGAAAGGATATGTGCAAGTACTCAAAGAAGAAATATGACTTCCAAAATGAAAGAGGGAACGTCAAATTCAATCACTATAAAATAAATCACTCTTTATTTGATTCTTTATCTCTGAGTTTAACTTTAAAAACACAATAAATAGGATAGCAGTAATCCAGGAACAAAAACAGGGACTTCATTTTATGTTTGGAATAAGCTAATTAATTAAATTATCTGCAAGAGAAAGAAAAGTGATAAAGTCATAGCCAGAATGTACAATATAATAAGGAAGCCATGCACTAGAAATCTAGTTCATCATTCCAACTGACTCAGTGGAACCATTTTTATCATTAGTACAATTTAATTTATCATTAGTACAATTTAATAAACATTTGTCACATATGAAATTTAAAGGAAAATAAATATTGTATTAGATTAGTGTATGCTCAAAACAGAATACATGGGTCAAATTTAGCCCTGATTAAAGAAGGCAGAACTCTAATAACGTGGAGAGAACAATGCTAATTTATTCTAGGACCAAACTTTTATATCTTATCATACAAAACAAAGTGAAAATTATACAGATAAAAATTAATCATTTCAGTAATTACTCAGAAATTTTGACATCAATACATTCCTGTGAAATTGATCAAATCAACATTTTCCAAGAGGAAACTGTTTCAGAAAATTTTCAGCAAGAAGAAGCAGAAGATTCCTTTAGAGCAGCATAGGGAACTCTGCTTTTTCACATAAAAGTGGAGGCAAATAATTTGTTGCTATGAGATAATGGCTAATATTTTTCCAAAAGAAATTAGGGTACTTCAGAATATTTACCCTCAAATTCTACCAATGTTAACGTAAATCATTATGATAGGAACATAGATATTCTGAAAGAGACTATTTTAACCATTTGGGCCCAGATTGTCAGCTGTTTGTGCAATATTTAGGTCTTAATCCTTCCTTCATTACAGAGAACACATCCATATACTCATCAATGCATGCTCTTATAGGAAGGATCAAACCACTAATGCAAGTCAGATTTGCTTTCAAAACCCATTAGAGAGGTTGCATGATCTAGTAGAGAGGGTACTACAGAGTCAGGAGACCTGGGTTTAATTCCCAGCTCAGCCACTGAATGGCTGTGTGACATCTCTCTGCCATTTCCCCCACTCTACTCTCACCCTTTCTTTGTCTTGTCTATATATATTAAAACCTGGCCAGGGCAAGGGCTGTCTTTTACTGTGTTTTATACAGTGGGGCCTTATCTCAGTTATGATTTCCAGATGTTATCATCATACAAATAAATAATAATAAACAAAGCTTTTTATTAAGTTTACATTTATCATGGACAACATCACAATACTAAAACTACCGTTCAGAAAAAGTGTAATAGTATTAGTTTGCTTCAACCTGGTTTTGCTTTTTAAAAGTAAGAGACTATAATAAATGTTTGTAAAATAATACCTCTCAATAGTCTTTTGACAACTTTAATATAATTGGAAAAAATATAATTTTACCATTTTGACATTAGGCAAAATGATAATTAATATAGGCACTGGTAAAAAGTCAAAGATTGAATTTATAATGTTGTGAAGCATAAGACTTTGTGTTTAATGGATTTATAAAGTGCTTAACACCACCTTTTCGTTTCAACTGATCCATGAGAACTGTTCAGGAAAAGGAAATGTAAAGAGAGTATATCATTATCAGATAAGTACACTACTGCTGGAGTGTACAAAAATCCCACTTGGTTTCTCAGCCTTTTACAAAGCACATTGGCTATAAATACTAACATTCACAACCACTAGATACATGAGTTTACTTATGTTAGAAGACTTCTGCTAACAGAAATAAAAACCTATCATAACATAAAGCAAAACCATTTTTTTCGTAACTCCACTTTTAAAGTTACATCAAATCTTATCCAAATTCTCATTAAAAAAGCCAAAACTTAACCTTAAAATCACTCTTTAAGATGTGCCTAATGGTAAGAATTGCATATTTTAAATTTTTTGAAACAAGGAGACACGATGAACAATTATTAATAGTATTCTCATAGGAGATGTGTTTTCAGGCATGTCTATGCTGCTAATCAGAATGTGGAAATGCGGAGCGTGAATGCACAATGTGGTCATCTGTCATACCCTAACTGGCCACATGGACCCTGCTAAGTGACACGGGAGTGCACCATGGAATGTTTAATTCATGGTAACAGAATCCACACACTCAGTGAGCCATACATTCTCACCATGGCTTGTTCCACACTAACTAGCCATGGAGACAATCTTTAAACATTAAGTTCTCTGGAGAAGGGACTGGGACTGGAGAAAAGACTTTCTCTGGAGAAGGGACTTACTGTATGTATGTACCAAATTTTAAACACTGGGAGCGGTAACAGAAAGAGCTGGCTGAAATTCGGACTTTCTGGTTCATGTGAAATTTTGAAAATTTCCACAAGCTGAGAAAATTCAGAAAATCTCCGGAACAAATATCCCAAGAACCTCAGCAGCTGCTCAGAGAAATTGGTGTAATTCATATCAGCATCACTCATGTCTCAACAGTAACCCCTCGAGCCAGTTGTCTCTGTAGGCTGCCCAACTCCTGCAGCCTGGGAAGTCAGCTACGCCAGCCCAGGGAGCCAGATGGCCAAAGTATCTGACTCAGCGGCAAGGAGTCTGAAAGCCCTGAGAGCTGAAGCTAAAGTCAGGGCTCTCAGGGCTTCTAAACCTCCTACTGCAGTGCTGGAAAGCTAGCACCTGAGAGCAAAGGGTTGAGGCTGGCACTTCCTGGGCTGCCATTCTCCCAGTTCCAACAGCAGGAAGCCTGGAAGCTTTGGGAGCACTGAGAGACTGCATGGTGGAGCACTTGGTCCTGCAGCTGAGTCTCTGGGGCTATGTCTACACTTCGGGATTTAGGTCGACTTAAATAAGCCGACTTTAAGATGACCTTATTAAGTTGACTTAGAGAATCCACACAGGACTCCTAAGTCGACTTAAAGTGGGCCTTTCTAAGTCAAGTTAGTGAGTCTATACTAGACTCTAAGTTGACTAGTTAGGTCCAGGGAGAGCCAGCTCCGCAAGGCAAGCCCCGGACTGCTCAGCTCCCTTCTGGTCAGGACTGCTCAGGTCCCAGACAGAAGGGAGCCCTTTTAGCTGGGACCAAGAGGACCCGGGGAGAAGGAAGCTGACGGCTCCCATCTGCCTGTGACCCAGTGGGTCCCGGCAAAAAGGGAGCGTTGCTTCCTTCTTGCTGGGACCCACGGGGGACCGGCTAGAAGGGAGCACAGGCTCCTTTCTGCCGGGACCTCAAAGGTCCTGGCCAGAGCGGAGCCCTGCTGCTCCCTTCTGGCTGGGACCCCGGGGGCTGACCAGCAGCTGGAGCACCAGCGAGAGCATGGGGCTCTCTTCGGTAAGCATGATAAAAAAAATTTTCATAGCTACCACGCTGCCTAAAATGCTGCCAACTGCTTCTCTTTTGTCAGGAATTATATCACAGATTGGCTGCCTAGAATTCATGGGGTTGTGTGACAGTGATCAGATATTTGAATCCAGTCTATCATAAATCATCGTTACTATGTATTCCTCATGCAGAACCACAGATGTGCAGGGTACTTTAGAAAAGTTTACAACCTAAGTTAAGATGAGAACAACAGGAGGACTCTATACAGCGAAGGGTTAGATGAGGTGAGTACAGTATAATTATATGGCTATGTGAAATGTTAATGCACACAGCTAGAAGTGTAACTGAATTCTTATTTATCAAACAAAACTAAAATTCATTTGAAAGTTTGTTTTGTTTTCTACCAGTGAAAACAAACAAAGAAGAGAGATACAAGCATGAATGTATTCAGAGATGCATATTAAATTGATCATTAACTTTCTAGCATGTGACTGGTGGAACTCCCTTAGCACTTAAATTTATTTTTTACCTTTGAAGGCAGCAGAAGCAAGGTAAAATGTAAACCAGGTCTCCTACTGGACACTACGGCTATGGCTATGTCTACACTAGAAAAGTTAAGTTGACTTTGTTACGTTGACTTAAAGTCGATCTTATTAAGTCAACTTAACAAAGTCAACTTAACTTTTCTAGTGTAGACATAGCCCCTTGTCAACCGTATTAAGTCGACTTAACGCTTTAAGTTGACTTAATAAGGTCAACATAGGCGCTAATCCCCGTCCACACTGGCTTAAGTCGACTTAAGATGGTCAATTTAAGCGTTAAATTGACCTAAAACAAGGTGGTATTAAGTTGACTTAACTTTTCCTTAAGTCAACTTAATGAAATGCTTACATTGACTTAAGGAAAGCCCAGTGTGGATGCAGAATACTTAAAGTCTATTTAAGCCTCCTTAAGCCAACTTAATTTGTAAGTGTAGACGTACCCACAGACTCTGAGCTGATGAGCATCCCTATTCACATACACTCCATGGATATAAATGCGTAAAACCACATTTTCTTTGTTGGTGTGGTTAAAACCAGGCTTAGGATGGCAAACTGTCTTACCCCCCTACCTGATGCAATCCTATAACTCACTGCGAAATATAGAAAATATGAGACGTGCTGTCTACCAAAATGAAAGACAATGGATCTAAAAACAGCTGACAGAGATAAGGGAAAGGATAGACATGTGGCTACTGGATTTGTTTCTGATTTCAAGTGAATCAGTGTAAATCCAGAGTAAGGTCACTGACTTCAATTAGGGTTTATGCCTACAGGTATAACGGAGATCAGATCTGGTCCACTATCAGTGCATGAAACATAATGCCAATAAGATCACACTGAACCAAATCAGTTTTGTAAAACAGATACGTACAATCCTGAAAGTGTTTTCAGTAAGGATCCATGTTCCAAATGATACAGGGACAATACAATGCTTACAAACGCAGTATTTCCAAATAGATAGTTTGAAATGGTTCAATCTGATCAGTATTATTGTCAAACACAAAATAAACCAATAGGGTACATGTGAGAGGGTATAGCAGTTGAGCCGGTTGTTCTGCTTTTTTGGTTTTGTTTGTTTTTTATAGACAGGAAGGATTCGACACGTCTGTAGTTGTTAACGTTGCTAATCCTGAGAAAAGTTCTCTAGAAACAGAACAGAGACACGTATGAATGTATAAGGCTCTTCCGAGAAATAGTTGCAGCATGATAAAATGTTTCCTTCACTCAGAAAAACTCAAGTGAGGAGAAAAGGGCTCAAAAACACAACAACAACACATTTTAAGGTTTACTTTGCCCCTCAAGAGAGTGGGGCTTTTACCATATGAAGGAAGAGGACAGCCATCCAAATCTGCCTACAAGTACCTATGATTCACTCACTCACGGTCCTGCCATTTGCTTCTTCTCCTGCAATTGCAAACAACAGACTGATTTGCTGCTCTCTAGCAACCTGTGCCATCATTTACTCCAGTGCAAAGTGGGCATAAAATCAGAATGGTAGTTTTTATTTTTACATTCACTTTGCACTGGTGTAAATGATGGCACAAGTTGCAAGACAATAGTGAATTGAGCTCTAGAAGTAGTAGTCTTGGGAGAAGAGTAAATACTGAATAAGTAGCTTAAACTTAAATAAGAGAGTTATTTACGAGAGTAAATACTGAATAAGCAGCTTTAACCTGCCATTCAGACTTCAGTTGTCAATCTTCTGAATTTCCAGGAGAACATAGCCTGTAGAGTGGTTGTGTGTGCTTCTCCTCTTCAATACGCCTCCCACCTAAAACCTGTGGAGCCTCATTCTCACACTATTCATTCTTACTAGATGCTTCGCAGGAGCATGTTGTGTAACCTTCTACCCTCTTTCATGTGTTCCTGGTCTTTTAGGCCCATATTCCAATTTCTTTTCTGCCTTCTGCACTGTGCAGGAAAGGGGAGCAGCTGGCATGAAGATAGCGCAAATCAATCATGTTACATATAAAAAGGTCACAGAAGTCAAATAAAGCAATGAAGACAAATTGGAAGAGGTACAAGGCATAGGCAACTGCTCTAATACTGTTTTCAAGTTTGAAATTGAAGTGTGGAGGAAAATACATGCCCAACTGGATTTTAAGAAAACATTGGAAGAACCAAATCAGCTTGTAGATTATTATTTCTTTATTCAATGTATATCCTGTTCAGGAAATAAACAGGATTGTTTAAAGACTGCGGCTCAAAGAGATTTGGCTCATATTTCATTTGAAGGAAGGAAATGCTATTCAGTCTTCACCTTGGCTACACCCATAACTATCATCAATAATTGATATATTATATATATATAATGAGTGTCTGCATATTCAACTGAATATCCATGACATCATGATGTGTTCTAGAATGGTACTACAGCAAGTGGAACCCTGAACCACATCTGTACTCACTAATCAGTGCTGCACCTTCAGATAAAATTAGCAGGTTGGGTTCCATCAAAACAAGCCACAGATTGTTCAAATATTACAACATAGAATGTAGCTGTTTTGTGAGCATAAATTATTCTACATTGGTGGCAATAAAAACTGTGTGAGTCACCTATGACATCTGCCCAGTGGAGATATGATAACCGACAGATGATATCAAGCAGGGTCTGACCTAATCTCCACAAATCTAGAAATAGTGAGGGAAAACTGGGGAGGAAAAGATAAGAATGGGGCGAAAGGAAATGAGTGTTACAAGAAAGAAGGATTTTAGAAGAAACATTTAAAGATGGTTGATGAGATTATCCTAAAACCAAAGAACAACTGCTTTGCCTTGCATTATAGTAACAGTTTTAATTTCTCGGTAAACAAAGGGAGAAGTGAAGGGAGGAGTACATCTAATAAAGTTAAAATTCCAATTATTTTAAAATGAATAAAAAACAATTTAGGATGAAAAATAGAGTGTTTAATATTTCTAGGAAAAGTGACATACAAAAGCAAAATATACAAAGCTTTAATAATATATGTTGAATGTCCTCAATAAGGAGGACTAAGGCCATAGACCACATTAGTTGTTGTGGATTAAGGCCCCCCTCCCCCCCTGCATTTTTTAAAAAACATGAAATGTTTTAAATTAAAAATGTTATCAATATCAGCAGACCTTAGTAAAGTGTCTGGACTCCGGTATTTCTTAGCAGATCACCTTTAACATGAAGCATGGTCAACAGCCTGTTAAATCACTATCTTTTAGCCACAGGCCTGTACCACCAATGATGAGTAGCTGTGCCATGTTGGAGGCACCAGCTCTTGGAGGCACTATTCTCCCCAAAGGTCTTGGAAAAGCACAGCCCCTGCCCCATCATTAAGTAGGGTATAGCATGCAGACACCCTGATGCTTCATCCTGTCTCCAAACCACCTCCTGGCACGGAATATTGCTAACATCAGTGCTAACCTGGTGGGTTCCTTGCACTGCAATTTTCTTTCTTCTTAAAAGAACTTATTTTTATGAGATTTGCAATTATTTGCCCCAAGCTATTTCTTTATTTCACTTTTCATCAGTTCTCAAAATATATGAGTACTATTTTTTAAAAAAGGAAACATTCAGAACAACTACATGGGGAACAGTACATTGATCATTACAATAAGCATGGCATTCCCTTTCATATACAATTATTGGAAGTGCCAGTTGTCTTTAACTGAATTAAGCCCTCTGTATAAACATAAAAATGATCATTACAACATATATGGACACTTTTTCAGACTACACAAATAAAAAATCTTTTGAAAAAAAAAAAGTCAATAGAACATACATCTATTATAGATTCACACCAGGTGAAATATGTCTTAGAGTTTTCAGTGCTATTGTAAGAACCCTTAATTTGTTTTTCTGTTCTGTGAAAAGTCAACCAACCAGCAATTTCAGCTGCAGGGCATCTGAAGGCTTTTGCAACTGGAAAAACCAGAACATACAATAAATTTGGTGCCACTACCAAGATTCAACTACAAACTTCAGTAGCACCTCAGACCTTCAGAGAATACAAATGTTCCACCTTTATGTCAATATGGCAAAAATTTGTGTCTAAGTTTTTAAATTGTGTTCATTTGAATTAACTTATTGAAGTTAAGTTAAAGCTAAAGCAATTTTGATAGGACACTGATATTGGACACAGAGGAGGTGTCACTGAGAACAAAATATAACACGAATGCTGCCCAACCTTTCTTGCTTATGACAGTGTTACCTATTTTCAGCTCTGAGGAATCCTGAGAGTTGAGCCTACAAATGTACTCAGTGGTGAGCTCCACTGAAAGTTGTATACGAAAGTCTTAAGAGTTCACAATAACCAGTCAGCCAGCCAGATAAAGGAACACATGGATTCCCAGTCTTCTCAGATATGCAGCTATTGATGCCATGACCTTTGTGACAATACAAGGAGTTGCCGATAAGCCGAATGGAAGTATTGTGGACTGGCAATGTGTTTCATTCACTACTAACCTAAGGAACGTGTACCCAACTCATCTGGGTGGATTGCTACATGGAAGTAAGCATTCTTTAAGTTGAGGGCATCTTACCAGTTGCCTTATTTCAGGAAGCAATGATGGAAGTTAGGATAACCAAGCAGAATTTTATTTTCTTCAGGAACGTGTTTAACTCTTTCAGATCTAAAAATAGATTTGAGACTACCTTTTGCTTTAGGAATAAGGGGATTCAAGTGAAGATGTTTTCCCACAGGGTGAAGTCAGTGACTTAGGAGAGCTTGCTAGTTAGCAATTCTTATCTACATACTTTCTGTTGAATAAAGTTTATGATCAAACTGGTCTTGGTTTTTTGATTCCTTACTCTTTGGCTTCAACACTTGTTGACCCTGCCTCTCCCAATCATTAGATGCTGCCACCACCAAAAAGCCTAGAAGCAGGTTAGAGTAGAGGTATCTGAGGCCCTCAGAAGGGACATAGTATCTCCTGCCTGCCCATTTTGCCATAAGGAGGAGAGAAGACAGGATTTGCCGAAGTCTTTTAACCAGTACCAGAATAGCTTCACTAATCAGAAGCACCATTCTGAAGGACCTTGCAAAAGCTGAAATATCTAATAGCTTACGGAACTTCTCATGGACCTATGCCACTTGAATGTCTAAAACCAAACCTTTATAAGCCATTCTTGGTGATCCTCATAATTCTATGGTGGTGGTGAACTGCTTACCATCTGAACAGTGAGGAAGAAGACACACCAGGATGCTGAAGCAATGGCTGGTCTGCCTCTCGCAGTTGAGAAGTTGTCTCAGCAACTTCCAGTTTGATACAGGTACCAGTACTAGGTGTCTAAGAACACCATCTGCAGTGCCAGTGATCTCTGTGCACCCTCAAGGAAGTCAGCTTAGATAGGTGAGGTTCCAGCAGGGGGAGACACATTGCACAATGTGCAGAACTTCCACTGACATGGTGGTAGTGGGCTCCATTGTTGTGCAAGCCATTGTATCTTGCAATGTGGCCACTACTGAAACATCCACAGCCCAGGGTCTTTTATGGAGTGTAAGCTTTCTATATGGCATGGGACACAAGACATCCCATTTCTGAATCACACAAAGATGACAGAGTCCTGCGATGTTGGAGCTGAACCTGTGCAGACAGGAGACAGGTAAACTACACCCAGAAATGATGGTACTAGAGATATCAAGGACTGCTTTCCCCTGGAAAGTACCAGACTCCTAAGAAGCAGTATCACATGTTCTTGAGGAGCTGGTGTGTGGACTACAGATGCTAGTACTGGCTGAAATCCTTTTTGCACTGCTGGGACATTGGTACTGATAGGTTAAGTAATTCTCTGGCAGCAGTGTATGCATCCAGCATTGTCATTACCAGGACTGGATCTTGGGTCTGACAAATAGAAACTTCAGATGTTGGCCTCAGGAGACCTGGCATAGGTTTCAGAGTTGATGGATCCTCTTTTACAGCACAGGAGCACTTTGGGGAACATTTGCCCTCAGAATCCTTTCCAGAGATCTTACTTTTAGCTGACCTCAATACTGAAGTCTTACCGGACAAAGTACCATGTCCTTGGCAGATCTAGTTCCAGAGGGGTAGTCGTGTTAGTCTATTGCAGAAAAACAGAGTCCTGTGGCACTTTAAAAGACTAACAGATTTATCGCATGAGCTTTCATGGGAGAAAATCCCACTGGGTCAGATGCTTATCTCTTCTTCAGTATCACAGACCCAGAACATGGTGCCAAAGACATCTCAGGAGGCAGATTCTGCAGACAGTGCTGTACTCAGACTATGCTGTGAATTCGACAGTGCCGATGGAGAACAAAGTGCCACCTCCATAAGGAAACACATAAGCCTCACAGCTTTTTTTTTTTTTTTTAAGCAAGGCTTAAACCTTCTGCAAATGTGACATCTGACACTGATGGGGGGCTCCCCAGGCATTTTAGGCAGAAGGGCTGTGGGTCAGTGACTTGCACTGGTCTGGTAGGATTTGAATCCTGGAGAGCCAAAGCATGGCTCCAGTCCCTATCCTGGTTTCCAAAATCAAATTTTGTCCAAAAGGGATCTAACAACTAAAACCTTAACACTAACTCTATACAATATCCAACTAGCGACTAAGTACTAAATGAGACACACACTATCTACAAAGAGTGAAGGAAATCAACTTGTGATAGCAAGACTGGAGGTGCTCCAATATCTATCACTGGCAGTAAGAATAAGCTGAGGGACATTGGGGTGGCTCCAATGTTTTATACTGGCAGACAGTGGCACTTGGTGGTACAGGGCACTTGAGCTGCCCTGATGAGTACCACTGAGGGGAAAAGTTCTCCAATAACACACCACTACAGTGGAATGCACATGCACAGTCACTTGAAGAAGAAAAAGAAGAAGAATTGGCTTATGGAGTAACCTTCACCATCATGGTTGCTATTTTCCCACCATCTCCTGGGACTTTTTGATCCTGACCCTGAGAGTTGCCCTTACTACTTTGGGGCAGAGAAAAAGATCCAGTTGACATCCCCACCTCTGCAGGGTCCAGTTGAATCTCAAATACTAACAGGGATAAAAAAGGATTGGACTTTAACAGCAGCGGCTGCAAAAACAGCTCTTCCCTTTCCAAATAACTTCTTTTTTCCCCAAAAGGACAGTTATTACCATCTAAGTGACTGTCAAGCCAGAGCATGGGGATGTGGGGTTCTTCTAAAAATTCCTTCCCAGCAAACAAGACAGGGAAGAAGAGAATACCTTCAGTGGATAGAGTATTTGACTGGGATCCTGGAGATCTGAGATCTATTCCCTGCTCTGCCACTCACCAGCTGCGGGATCTTAAAATATGTCTCTTTAATCTTTTTAATCACTTCACCTCCCTGTGCTTCAGTTTCTCCGTATGTAAAATGGGGGTAATGAAACTGGCATCCTTTGTCAGGCACCTTGAAATCTGCTGGTGACAAGCTTCGGATAAGAGCTAAGCATTTCTGTCATTATTTCTGTTATTTCTAAACTCTCCTTAAAAATGTAGCACTGCAGTCCTTAAGATAAAATGTTAGCAGTTTCTCTTTGAACTTCATTAGTTTTTCCTGCTGTTTTCTGGTTGAAGATATGGAAGATAAGGGTTATCTGCTTCCTGCAGTTACTGTAAAAGAGACACACAGAGAGGTACTGAGGAGCAATTGCAGATTTTTTTTTTAAATTGAGTATAAATTATATAAAATAAAATTAAAATATGTTAGTGTATCTCAGAAAGTCCTTATTTAATCTTAACTTAGTTTAAAGTTTCATTAAAAAGGGCTCATCCACTCATTATGTATAATGTAATCACTGTACAAGGAAAGGTAATGATCAAAAAGCAATACACAAAAACCATTTATAACCATTGTAAACAAAAATGACATATGAAAATCTTTCAGGGCTCCAACATGCAATATGTTGAGCACTCTGGCACTAATCTAGCAAAGCACTTAAACAGCTGCTTAATTTAAGCATATAAATCACCGAAGAGTAAAATCCTGGCCCCACTGACTTCAGAGGGGCCAGAATCTTACCCATTGACTCCTGACCCCATTCGTTAAGCATGTGCTTAACTTTAAGGATGTGAATTAATAGCACTACTTGTATTCTTAAAGTTAAGGCCACAGACTGCTTGTGAATCTTCTGTTTGGGGAAGCTATACTCTCCCACTTTTTTCCTTACTTAAAGGTGAGCACCAGGGAGGGGGGGGATAGGTGGCAGAGGAATGAACAGAGTCGGGGGGGTGTGGTCTTGAGGGAAGAAGAGAAGCAGGAGCAGGAAGAGGCAGAGCGCTGAGACCCCTCCTCTGAAGAGCAGGACCCGAGCACAGGCAGCACTTCAGAGGGCTTGGAGTGCAGGGCCATGATTCAGGTACCTGAAGCTATCCCCCCTCCCCGCCCCCTCCACACACACACACAGTTCTAGGGAGTTTCTGGCACTTCTCCCAGGGCACAAAGACAGCAGGCCAGTGGTGTGCCTCCAAAGGGAGATGATCCAGATCTGACATTTGCAAGGTTCAACCTTCCCAAAATTCTTATATGTGCCATCCAGGCTTAAATACTGAAATGATGGGGATGTATCAACTGGCATGGAAAGACACATTGCCCATGAGTCTATTTGTAATCTGGGGAAGCACAACAAAGGTAATGCTCTGAACCTATGAGTAGAGAATTTTAATCCATTCTATGTATATAACCATTAACAACTGGGTCTGAGCTAAATGGATTGGTAATTTATTTTAAATGGTATGTAATATTCTTGCAACATAGTAGATCAGCTGTTCAGAAATGGCTGTTAATAACAAAATGAGAGGGTTTTTATATATGTGGATAGTAGCAGCTCAAAATGATGAATAGAAATTCTTGCTTGGTGGTGTATTATCCTCAGCCATTGCTTTGGAAATGAGACTTTGCAATGAGTCTAACTTTGTCATAGCTGGATGAGTAGAGTTGATTATTTCATAACTGATGTTAGCTCACAAAAATCAACCATTTTTTTTCCTTTTGGATATGCCTTTATATGGTTAAATATTGTAATTCAATCCTAATCTTCTCATTTTGTATTCTGTTAAACAGACCAGTTACATCACAAACATTAATCATACCTAATTGTTTAACAATTCCTGCCTTCAGCTTCCATTAGTGGAAAGTTTTAGAAACTGTAGCGTTTGTTCAGCATTTTGAATACAGGGACAACATTTGTTACACTACTGTGATTATCTTCAGAATCAAAGTTTGAAATTTCATCTCCCAGAGAATAGCTTGCATATTTAAATTCTTGTCTTATATATTTTATAACAAAACCTCTTGAGAAGGAGAATCATTTTCTAAAAGAAAGAAAATGCCTAAAATATATTCCTTATATCTTGGTCATTTGCAGCTCTCCAGGAGAAAAACTTCAGTCATCTCCCCTTATTCAGTAATTAGTTGGCACTGCCCCATGAGGAGGAACCCCAGGAAACTAATCCCCATAATATGGTTTTCAGGACATTTCACCCTCTATTTTAACATTTTATTTATGCTTTGTATTACAGTAACATTGAAAGGTCCCAAATCAATACTTAGATCCCATTTTACTGGCTTTGTAGGAGCAATTGTCTGAAGTTGTAGTGGGGGAAAGTCTAGGTTGGATAGTAGGAAAAACTTGTTCACTAGGGCTATGTCTACACTTGGTAATTTAAATCGGCTTAGCATGTCCACACTCAAATTTTAAGTCGACTTAGAGGGGACCCTAAAAAATGGATGCCTAGGTCGACTTGTAGGGGCTAGGTGGACCTGGGACTGGTCCACGGTGGCAGGGGGGCACCCCTTGCCAAGTGCCAGGGGGCTCAGCCTTTGCCCCATTGTACCTTGGTACAATGGGGCAAAGGGGGACAGGGATCCTGGCAGGGCATAGGGGCAGGGCTCTGCCCTGCCCTTTGGGGGGCACGCCAGGCTGTGGCTGTGCCAGCCATCCTGGCAGGGAGAGCAGTGGGGAAGCCCTGGAGCCCCCTAAGTCGATTTAAGGCTACTCCACGTCTACACTGGCTAAGTCGACTTTCTAAAGTCGATTTAGCCAGCAAAGTCGACTTAAAACTAGGTTTTATAAAGTCGACTTAATTTTTCCTTAAGTCAACTTAAGCAGCTGCTTAAGTCGACTTAAGGAAAGTGTAGCGTAGACGCAGAGTAAATTAAGTCGACTTAAGCTTGCTTAATCTACAAGAGTAGAGGCACCCTAGGAGAGTGGTGAAGCATTGCAATGGCCTACCTAGGGAGGTGGTAGAATCTCCATCTTTAGAAGTTTTTAAGGCCGAGCTTGACAATGCTCTGACTAGGACAATTTAGTTGGAGTTCGCCCTGCTTTGAGCAGTGAGCGGGACTAGATGACGTCCTGAGATCACTTCCAACTCTAATATTCTATGTACAAACTGACCGTAGGATAGAGTCCTGGCACAAATATCCACAGAAGGATAACTTCAGCAACATGAACATATCTCAGTAATTTCAATGTATTCAAACAGTTCATGCCATTAAAGGTATGCCTTTAAAAGAACACCACACTTTACATTGGAAAAAACATTAGAACAACTTCCTAGCAATTAGAAAATACTCAAAGGAGAATTATTACTAGTAATAGAACTTCATTGTGCAAACAAAAGCATTGGCTGAATATCAGAAAAAGATCCTAGTTATAAATACTGTTAGACTGTGGAATATTCTCCTAAGAGAAGCTGTGAAAGTCTAATATCTTGTGTTATTTTAAAAAGACTGTCTCTTAAAAATATCCTGTAAGGGAAAAAATTAGGCAAATGAATACATGGCTTTATAAACAAACCTATATATAACACATACATAAAATACATATCACATTAGATAAATAATATATTTGATATTTGAGAAACACAACCCTTAACAATTTGGTTTGATACTCTATAGAGTTGTGGTTTAGGTGTTCCTCATACTTCTCTGATAATGAAGCATGGCAATGAAGAAATAAAAGAGAAAGACAAAAAAGAATGGAAAAAAAGAGAAAGAAGAAGAAACGTGCCCTTTAAAATACAGTAAAGCCTCTGTTCATCATGACATTTGGTCTTGTTCTGATGCTTGATTTCCCCAGTATTAAAGAAAACACAACAATTACTGCTATACATTCACTTACCGTTATATGTCAAACACCCTTATATTATCATCAGTATGACAATATTATATTTTATAAAGGTGAAGGGTCAATGTTCAACCAAGACAGTTTACCTTTTTGGAGTCACTTAACATATAATATGTCCTGTCTGGTGACTCTAAGATGACTGGCATTTCTAGCTGTTGAAACATGCCCCTAAGATATATTGAATCTGGCAAATCTTTTAGTTGTTTATCTTTTGTTCCCCTGCAATGCACTTATGCAATAAAGACTGTGATTAAGGGGATTAATGAAAATGTCACCATTTGTAGCTTGAAGCTCAGTTCAGTAATAGGAGAATTAAGCTTTGTTTGATTAATTACATCAGGGGGCCAGAATTCTCATTTTATGCAATTGGAGCTCAGTCCTGCAAAATACCCTGCACTCGACTCCTAATGCAGCAAATCATGTATTTAACTTTAAGCACCTGAATAGTCCCTTCAAGTTCAGTGGGACTTCTCATGTGCTCAAAATTATGCACTTGCTTAAGTGTTTTTCTGGACTGAGACCACAGGGATAAGCACTTTGTAGGACTGAGCCTTTGTTTAGTAGCATGTTGGCAGGATTTGAATAAACCATGCAGGCACTTTCCAGAGTCACGTATATGAATGGACAAACACCTTGTTTACAATTCCAAAGCTGTCGGCGTTCTAAAGTAGAATACTTAAGTAATTCTTACATATAAGAAATAAGGAGCCATATGCTGTATTACACAATTATGTGGACATACTAATGGACTCAGTGTGAGGGAAGCACCCAGTAATGTTCTTACTGTTCACTACTATGCTGTAGTTTTATAATAGCATTGTCCTCTTCGTATTCTACCATTCTGACCAATTACAAAAACAATCTCAATGATTTCCACTGAAAGTCTAAATAAAGTTATTCTGTCCATAAATATTCTATGAGCAGGACATATATTTGTAACTCATATGAACTATTTTGTCTTTTTTAATCTTTAATAACACTTTCCTGCTAATAATCCTGATCCAGTTGCTCAATCTTCTTGGAAGCAACACATGAAAATCATGGTCACATACACTATTTCTTGAAGACTGCAGTGTTATTTTCTCTGTCTTAGACAAATGCAGTCTTGTCCCTATCATATCCATTCAGAAAGCTGTTGCAAAGATCATTTTCCTAACCTGTTGCTTTGATTATGTCACTATTTTCTTTATACCCCAGCACTGGCTACCCTTTCTCTATAACATCAAAAATAAGCTGCTCTATCATCCCTCATTCACTACCAGATCCCTCCATGAGGTCATCCTCAATAACTCACTTATTACATTTTCAAGCAAGCACCTTAATGCTTTCACCCATGCTGTTCCTCATGCTTGTAAACATCTGCAAAGCTACTTCATTATCCTCTTTAAAAAAAACTCCTTTAAAACCCTCCTTTCATAGAATCATAGAATAATAGGGTTGGAAGGGACCTCATGAGGTCATCTAGTCCAACCCCCTGCTAAAAAGCAGGACCACTCCCACTAAATCACCCCAGCCAGGGTTTTGTCTAACAGAGCCTTAAAAATCTCCAAAGATGGAGATTCTATCACCTCCCTTGATAGCCCATTCCAATGCTTCACCACCCTCCTAGTGAGAAAGATTTTCCTAATATCCAACCTTGACCTCCCCAGCTGTAATTTGAAACCATTGCTCCTTGTTCTGTCCTCTGCTACCCTCGAGAACAGCCTAGCTCCCTCCTCTTTGGAGCACCCCTTCAAGTAGTTGAAGGTTGCTATCAAATCTCCCCTCAGTCTTCTCTTCTGTAGACTAAATAAGCCTAGTTCCTTCAGTCTCTCCTCATAAGTCTTGTGCCCCAGCCCCCTAATCATTTTTGTTGCCCTCCGCTGGACTCTTTCTAATTTGTCCACATCCTTTCTGTAGTGGGGAGCCCAAAACTGGACACAGTATTCCAGATGCGGCCTGACCAGTGTCGAATAGAGGGGAATTATCACATCCTTCGATCTGCTGGCAATACTCCTACTGATGCAGCCCAATATGCCATTGGCCTTTTTGGCAACAACGGCACACTGTTGGCTCATATTCATTTTCCCGTCCACCATAACCCCCAGGTCCTTTTCTACAGCGCTGCTACTTAGCCGATCGGTCCCCAGCCTGTAGCAGTACATGGGATTTTTCCGTCCTAAGTGCAGGACTTTGCACTTGTCTTTGTTGAACCTCATGAGGTTTCTTTCGGCCCAGTGTTCCAATTTGTCCAAGTCTCCCTGGATCCTGTCCCTGCCCTCCAGAGTATCTACCATTCCCCCCAACTTAGTGTCATCCGCAAACTTACTAAGCACGCAGTCTATTCCATCATCAAGATAATTAATGAAGATGTTGAATAGAACCTGCCCCAGGACCGACCCCTGGGGCACTCCACTCGTTACCGGTTGCCAACCAGACATCGAGCCATTGATTCCTACCCGCTGAGCCCGTTGACCTAACCAGTTTTCGATCCACCTTACGGTCCACTCGTCCAACCCATACTTCCTTAACTTGCTGATGAGAATGCTGTGGGAAACCGTATCAAAAGCCTTGCTAAAGTCAAGGTATACCACGTCAACGGCTCTTCCCGCATCCACAAATCCAGTCATCTCATCATAGAAGGAAATCAGGTTGGTCAGGCATGATTTGCCCTTGGTGAATCCATGTTGACTGTTCCTGATCACTCTATTTTCCTCCAAGTGTTTCAGGATGGATTCCTTGAGGACCTGCTCCATGATTTTCCCAGGGATTGAGGTGAGGCTGACCGGTCTGTAGTTCCCCGGATCCTCCTTTTTCCCTTTCTTAAAGATAGGTACTATATTTGCCTTTTTCCAATCCTCCGGGACCACCCCCGTTCGCCACGAGTTCTCAAAGATAATGGCCAGCGGCTCTGCAATCACTTCCCCCAACTCCCTCAGCACCCTCGGATGCAGTTCATCCGGTCCCATGGACTTGTGCACATCCAATTTCATTAAGTGTTTCCTAACCTGACTTTCCATCACCAAGGGCCACTCTTCTCTCCATTCCGCGTTTCCTATGATATCTACACAAAACTTGACAAAGGACATTTAACAACACCAACTGATGATTTGGCCCATTATATTTTAGTCTACTGGAAAAAAAGAGTAAGTGCTTCCACTGAAGTGAAGTTAAGTTCTGTCATTGACTTCCATGGAAGCAGGGTTGTGCCCCAGTTTTGTTTAACAAAGAGCCATGCAGGATCCATTACTATGTGGGGGTGAAATGTCACAACTTCAAAATTTGTTTTTGTTCTAAATCAGAACAAAAACTAAAACTTTTGAAATTTCCAGCAAAATGAAAATGTTCAATATGTTTCCTGAAATTGTTCAATTATATTTTACATTTCTATATCTGTTTTTAAAAGAAAGAAAACGTTTCTGAATGATGAATCTAAATAGGCTGCTGTTCATCAGAGATTTGAATCCGCAAGTTGAATTAGAAAGGTCATTGGCGTATAAGAAGTTAACATGTTCCTTACATTATAATATTACTAATGAGTCAGTATAGTAAACAATTTGACAGCTCAATTAACATGCTACATTCAAAGCAAATTCAACTGAACACTTGTTGTCTAAAATCCTATTGTTCATATTTAAGAGGAACTTCCATGCTCAGTCAGAAATGGAAACCATGCAAAAACATCCTTTGATATTTTAATTATCTTTTCTAATTTCCATCTCAGAATTGCTGCTGAATAACTATATAAACAAAAACAGGAACCTTCACCTTCACAAGTCCAAATCTCTGTCTATTGTATTTATACATGCAATTATATCTACTATTCAGAACTTTTCAATCTCTTGACAAGGGAAACACTAAGATGCAATGAAGAGTACAAGGTGTTTTAATTAAACTATGGATATGGAGGAAAAAAAATATGAGATATCAGATGTTCTATAAAAAACAAAACACTAATCACTCAGGGTGCGTCTACACTTACAAATTAAGTCGATTTAAGATTGCTTAATTCGACTTAATTTAATCTGCATCTACACTACAATTTCCTTAAGTCAACTTAAGCTGCTGCTTAAATTGACTTAAGGAAATTTAAAGTCAACTTTATAAAACCTAGTATAAAGTCGATTTTACTGGCTAAATCGACTTTATAAAGTCGACTTAACCAGTGTGGATGCAGATTAGCACTAAATCGACTTAAAGTCGACTTAAGGGCTCCAGGGCTCCCCCACTGCTCTCCCTGCCAGGGTGGCTGGCATAGCCAGAGCCTGGCGTGACCCCCCCCCAGGGTGGGACACAGCCCTGCCCACCCCACTCCTATGGCCTGCCACTATCCCTGTCCTGCTCAGCCCCAATTGTACCCAGGTACAATGGGGTAAATGCTGAGCCCCCTGGCACTTGGCAAGGGGTGACCCCGCCACTGTGGACCAGTTCCAGGTCCCCCTAGCCCCAGAAGTCAATTTGGGCATCCAGTGTGGACACTCTAAGTCGATTTGGCAAGGTCCCCTTGAAGTCAACTTAATTTTTGAGTGTGGACATGCTAAATCTACTTAAAGTTGACTTAAAGTCGACTTTGTTAAGTCGACTTAGCAAAGTCGACTTATTTGGCCAAGTGTAGACATAGTCTCAATGATTGAATAATAGAAACTGTATAAGTGATTAAAGATTATGGACTAGATCTTGCAGTGTTCCTTTATTGTAACTGGAGTCTATATAAGACCATCACATTTGGTCTAATCAAATGGGGAACCTGCACCCCAAATGACACTAAAGATTTTGCAGGAGCCAGTTCTATCATCTATGTAGCTCCTTTATATGACCAGAGCAGGGTATAGAGGTGCATAGCATAGAGCAGAATCTGCCCCAATGTTTTTCATATTCTTTATCTTGGAAATGTTCTTACAAAAAAAAACAAAAAGCCTTAGTCTTGCATACCCTTAATCATATAAGTAGCTTTTCACTTCATGTCAATAGAAGGACTCACAAAATAAGAATTACTCATATGAGAAAGAGTTTGTAAGGCTGGGCATGTGATTAGTAAACAGTGCATCTTTCAATTAACAACAAGAAAGGAATAGAAAATCAATTCCTGTGTATTTGAGGTAATATTAGTAATAGTAATAATAATAATAAAAAAACTAAAATAATTCAATTGAAAATAAAAATTATGTAAAAATAGTTGCTGCTGTGTCTCATTGATGTTGCACCAGGATAAATAATTTAAGGAGTTCATTCCCACCCATTTACATGAGAATCTGTACACTGTATGCTTGAGATGGAGCCCATAAAAACGTGTTTGCACCTTTCTCAAGGTAGAAATCTTTGTGGAAATTTCAATGAAAGAAATTGTTAGGATATATAAAACACAGGATAGAAAATATTATAATTCTACTATATAAACAGAAGGGACTCCCTCACCAATGATACTATATTCAGTTCTGCTTCTCCGGGGGGGGGGGGGGGGGGAAGAAGCAAACCTAGAAGAGGTTCATAGATGAGGGATAAAAATAATTACAGGAATGAGAAAACTTCCATTTGTGGTGAGACTGAAAAAAACAGACTGTTTAATTTAGCAACTAAGAGACAAAAGATAAAGGCATACAAAATAATGAATGGAACAGAGAAAGAGGGGAGCTCTTGTTTATAAACTCATAATATAAAAACAAAGGGACATTAAATGAGGAAAAAGGCAACTATTGCCACAAGATATAACTGAGACCAATGTGACTGAGTAGGACTCAGAATAAGATTAAATATTTTTAGGGATAATGGGAATGTCTACAGTTCCATTAGGCAGGACAACACAATTTTGACAGTTCAAATCACTTGTTAGAAGGGATATAAGCCCTCATTCTTCACTGTTTAAGTCAATCACTGATAGGAGTCGGGAAGAAACTTTCCTTATGGGCAAGAACAGTTCTTTTTATACTTGTCCACTAGTGGGTATCTTGCATTTTCTATTGCAATCTTCTGTTGTATCTCGTCTCTGACAAAATATTAGACTAGATGGACCTTTAGCAAATTCTGTGCCGGTCTTAAATGGAAAAGAGTATTGAACTATCATAGTAGAGAGTTTTAAGAATTAACTGAGAATTCCTGAAGTGACATACTCAGACTGATTACCCAGCAAATAGGTTTCCAAGCTATTGAGTGCTTGGCTTCCTTTTGCCTTTGAGATCAAAATATGGCATACATAGCCCAATCTGGACAGAACCTTTCATTTTTGCTTTCTTTGTTGGAAAAAGCCTTGAAGATAATCTAATTCACTCCAGAATGTAACAGGCTATTTTATCAGGAAAACCTACAGTTCACAGAATATCAGGACTTTTCTGAATACCTTACTCATTCAGGTTGTTCTGTGGGAAAATAGGGAGTACAGCTTGGTATACATATATTTTAATTTTCTTTATCTTACATAGGATTTATATTAACCACTCTAAGTTAAAGTGACAGAGCACAAGGTGATCCTTCACCCTTTTAACCCATAACAGTTAGATCCCCAACTTATTTGTCAGTCAATGGGCAATGTCACATGATGGTTGCAAAGAAGAGTCCCTAAACTCATTTTAAGAAATGCTGAGAGGATGTGGGAAAAGTATATATGAGCAAGGGGCAATGAAAGTTTTTCAGACTCTATCACATCCATGAAAATGTCAAGACCTAACAAACTTGGAGCGATCTGCAAACTCAGCCATGACCCCAAAGGAGCAGAACCATGAAACAGCTTCCAGAGAGTCATCTCCTGTTTATCACATGCTTTTTATATTTTTTTAGAACACACATGGCTTGCACTTACAATAGCAGATTTTGCAAGGCAACAGGCATACACCAGTATGACTTTACATGGTGACCTAAGGCCTAGAAGCCTGCCCAGTGAAGGAGGTTTGCTACAAAGCTACAAATGTAGTCCCTGAGGCAAAGAAAGTGGGAATTCTCCCCTTTAAAAGTTGAGACTATGTGGGAGACAGGTGTGCTCTCTCAGCTCACCAAGATCTGAAGCAAGGGCCCTCTCTTCCCTGGACAGGCCAACTAAAGGAAAAGGATGAGACACTGGAGCAGTTTCACACAGGCTCCCCTGGCTGATCCAGCTTTCTGCATCTCAAATCGCATACAAACCCCAACTTCATGCTCCCACCAGTGCTCTTTATTTATCTAGCTCAGCCCACCATGAGTTCCTACTATATATACAAGCTTACAAGCCCCAGAGACCTCACTGCTGTAGCCATGAATCAAGGGATGCTCACCCTCTGCAACAGCTTCTTTCTAGGCTGGCTGTCAGCACCCTCCCTTTGCACTCCCTTCTGGTCAGCTTTTATGGAGACTGCCTTAAGCTGCGCAGCTGCTCCTCATTATCTCACCTCTTCTCCCCCCCCCACACACACACAGGGTGCACACAGCCACTCCCTAACCCTACTAATTAGGCCCACAGTGTTAGGGGGCTGAACCAGCCTGGCTGCCCCCAGCCCCTGTCTCAGACACCAAGGGCATACTCTTTTTTTTTTTTTAATTTAGAAGGTGCTGCAGTTAAAAAACCCAGCATAGCAGCTGCTGAGTATCATTTTAATGAGTAATTTTGTACCATGACTATACTAAATAAGCTTCTGTTCCAAACTCACTATTTCCTTTATTTGTTAATGCAAACCCCATGCTGTTCCACGGATCCCAAAGAAACAAAGCAGAAGTGAAAATGCTTTCTTTTTAGTTGTTTCTTATGGGAGGGACGCTTCTTTACACCAGTGAGTGAATGTCTGGGGGGCATGTATGTTTGTGTGGAAACAGCATCTTTAAAATAAAGCTGCAAACCCCAAGTCTAAGGCTATGTACACACGATCAGATTAAAGCGCAACAAGGCAATCGCGCTATAAAACTCACGTGACCTTTATTGCGGGACAACGCGTACACACGTTGCTCCCTGCAACACAACAAAATTACATGCATTATCGCGGTTGAGCGCAATGACTTCTGGGCACGTATCCCATCGTTCCATTTTCCCCTAAATCGGCGCTATGGATCATGGGATGAAGGAAAGGAACGCAAAGCGCCATGGGTAAAGTGTCAGTTTCCCATAGTGCTTTGTGTTCCCCTAGCGTCTCCGTCGTTTCCAATAGCAACTCGCGCCTATTTTCAACATTGCAGTGATGCACCGCACCACTTGCAATCAATCACAACAGCGACAGCATGGATCCTGCTCTGATCTCCACTGTCGCCTTCAGCATTCTGAATACATCTCGGCTTGTTGCTCAGTACGCAATGAGCTCCGAGTCAGATGAGGACACCGAGGAGCAGGGGCTGATCGATGCCATGCAGAGCAACAGCACCGCGTTGCTCAGCTCCTTCACCGATCACCTGCACATGGTGCAACGCCGTTTCTGGTCGCGAGAGACGAGCACCGAGTGGTGGGATCGCATTGTTATGCAGCTGTGGGATGACGAGCAGTGGGTACAGAACTTTCGAATGCGGAAATCAACCTTTTTGGAACTGTGCTCAGAGTTGGCCCCTGCCCTGCGACGTAAAGACACCAACATGAGGTCAGCCCTAACCGTGGAGAAGCGTGTTGCGATTGCTGTATGGAAGATGGCGACTCCCGACTGCTATCGGTCCGTTGCAAACCAGTTTGGAGTCGGGAGGACCACCGTCGGATTAGCCCTCTCACAAGTGTGCCAAGCCATCAATCGCATCCTGCTACGGAGGACGGTGACATTGGGCAATGTTCGAGAGATTGTGGACGGCTTTGCTGCCATGGGATTCCCTAACTGCGGGGGAGCAATAGATGGCACACACATCCCTATTTTGGCTCCAGACCATCTCGCGACGGAGTACATAAACAGGAAGGGCTACTTCTCCATGGTGCTGCAAGCACTCGTGGATCACAAGGGTCGTTTCACGGACATCAATGCTGGGTGGTCGGGAAAGGTGCATGATGCCCGCATTTTCAGGAACATTGGTCTGTACCGGAAGCTGCAAGGGGGCACCTTTTTCCCTGATCAAAAAATAACAGTGGGGGAGGTGGAGATGCCCATAGTCATCCTCGGAGACCCAGCATACCCACTGATGCCATGGCTCATGAAACCCTACACCGGGAACCTCGATTGCAGCAAGGAGCGGTTCAATTACAGATTGAGCCGCTGCAGAATGACTGTGGAGTGTGCCTTCGGCCGTTTAAAAGGGCGCTGGCGCTGTTTGTATGGGAGGCTGGACTTGACGGAGGACCAGATCCCTGCCGTGATTGCGTCGTGTTGTGTCCTCCATAACATTTGTGAAAGTAGGGGAGAAAAGTTTTCCCCTACGTGGGCTACAGAGGCACAGCGCCTCGAGGAAGCATACAAGCAGCCAGCGACTAGGAGTATTAGGGTGGCATAAGGAGAGGCTGCCCGCATAAGGGAGGCACTCAGGGAGCATTTTAATTATGCCCTCCCCTAGTTAAGTTCCATGACGCATCAGGTGCACCTTAGGATCATTTCAATAATGTGTATAAATAAATGCATTCTTCAAAGTATTTCTTACTGTTTTTATTAAAACCTAAAAGGTGGGGGTGGGGTTACAGGTTGGTGTAGCTCCGGGTCTCATAAAAGTAGCTGAGGGGGGGGGGGACTGGATGTTGTCCTGTACCGGGGGGAAGGGTGGCCTTCAAAGAAATGCTTTGAGGGACTGCGGAGAGTGGGAGGCAGACACGGCTGAACTGTCTGGAGTGGAGCCCAGACATTTATCGCCTGGGATTGCAAAGCAATCATGCTCTTGAGCAGTTCTGTTTGCTCCTTCATGACGCTTATCAGTTCGTCTCTGTGTTTCTGCCTCCTCTGCTGGGATTCCTCTCTCCAGGCTCTATTCTCCCTTGAGGATTCCTGTGTTGCTTTCAGCAGCTCGTGAAACATATCCTCCCTGTTTCTACGAGCACGCCGCCGAATGTTTCTCATTCGTTCAGCTGGGGTAGACACCGGCCTTGTGAAGCTCAATTCTAATACAAAAATAACAATAAAGACATTGTTAACACATAGCATAGATAACCAATGTAACCTTCCAGTAGCACATTCCACTGGAAGGTACAGGGCGGTCAACACACTACGCTTCACTGAAGCAGACAAGGTATGTTCTAATAGTCGGCTTACCGGGGGCTAAGAATCTGCAGAGGGCACACAGATGGAACCAGATATCTTTCTCCTCAGAGTGCCCCTGCCATCTCGAATACATCTCCTACATGCCTCCGGTAGCAAGCCAGGACCGTATGCTGCTGCACTGTGTGCTGCCATGGTTCCCAGGGCTGTGCTTTGCAGTTGGAGAGGCAGAGTATCCGTCTTTGGGAGCGTAGACACAAACGCTCTCCCATCTAACCTGAGTATTAGGCTCTGGAGGTACATCGAGGAAACCTTTACTGACCTAAATGCAGATGATTATTTTACGATCACTGCTTGTATTGATGCCCTTCTAATGAATGCAGAGTAAATAGCGTGCACAGCGGGGACCCGCAAGCACCCCCACCCCAGACAATGATATTTTAGCAGGAGCAGAGCTGAACGAAGGAGAAACTTACCTGAACCCCCCTCTGCCGCCTCAGAGAACACGCTGCAGTTCAAGCCTTGGGTGGACGTCTCAGCGGGGCTGCTGAAGAGCTCCTGGCTACACGCGGTTGCGCTTTCCTCCGTGTCATCCTCCATCTCCTCCTCCTCAACAACGTCCTCATCCTGCTCGGCTCTGGCAATCACTGGATGGGGGGGGCTGAAGTGTCCACGGGACTCTTGGCAGTGGTTGTTGGGCTCCCACTGAGAATGGCTTCTATTTCCGTATAGTACCTGCATGTAGCAGGCGCTGATCCGGAACGGCGGTTTCCCTCCTTCGCTCGGTGATAGCTTATTCTGAGCTCCTTCACCTTTGATCTGCACTGCACAGTGTCTCTATCATGCCCTCTCTCTGACACTGCCAAGAGTCCCATTGAAAATAGGCGCGAGTTGCTATTGGAAACGATGGAGACGCTAGGGGAACACAAAGCACTATGGGAAACTGACACTTTACCCATGGCGCTTTGCGTTCCTTTCCTTCATCCCATGATCCATAGCGCCGATTTAGGGGAAAATGGAACGATGGGATACGTGCCCAGAAGTCATTGCGCTCAACCGCGATAATGCATGTAATTTTGTTGCGTTGCAGGGAGCAACGTGTGTACGCGTTGTCCCGCAATAAAGGTCACGTGAGTTTTATAGCGCGATTGCCTTGTTGCGCTTTAATCTGATCGTGTGTACATAGCCTAACTTAACAAATTCTGTTGAGGTTAAAATGGTGTTATTCAAAATCTGTCACTGTGCACTGTACAGTAAGCACCTCCATTTTTAAGTCTATGTTAATTTTATGCTATTGTGTGTTGTGGAAACAGGGAGGGGGAAAGTAAAAAGAGAAAAAACAATGCCCTTGGCAACAGCAGTGAGATTTAAAGAAGCATTAAAGTCGATCTATAAAGAAACCACTCCAGTTCCTGTATTTCATTAAAACTAAAGAAGTTGACTTCACTACCCGCTCTGGATGGTCCCCCTTAGTGAAGGATCCAAAATCAGAATGGGCAGTCATGTCTTTCACGAATTAGATTGAAGCTACTGTTGTGGCTGGAACGTTTGGAGTTTAGAAAACAGTTCCCCTCTAATCTCACCAAGCAGGATTAACAAAAAGCAATTCCGTTCAACCTTATGGATTTGATTTGATTACCTACTGTATTAATTTGATGATCAGAAACAACAGCATTGCTCTATTGAGTCAATCTCACTTGTGAACTTTTGACCGCTATTGACTGCTCTATTGATTCAATCTCACTTGTAACCTTGATTTCATTATTGCATTATTCATTCTTAAGTGGTTAATAAAATTATAAAAGGTTAACTTCCAGCCATGTTTATTTAACTTTGATACGTTTGCTTATTCCTTTTAACAAAATAAAGTCCCCCGCAGAAATGTTTTTTTTTCCATTCACATTTTAACATGCACCAATAACTCCTCGAGTAAAAAGAATTCAACCAATGTTTCTGAAAACCTCTCATCCCTAAATTAAAATCTTTCTTCCCCACAGTGGATCAAACTGTCTATAACTGTTAAAGCACCAGCAGCAGTGGAATCCAGTATCATGTTTCTGTCTTCTTATTTCATATGAGGGGAGAGAAAGGCCTCAACTCACGAAATTTCAGCTGAGTGAGGGTGCAAGCCAAATTGCTAATGCCTTAAATAGCTATAGTAGGAAGGCAATTTAGCAAATAAATGTCTTAGACAGTTCACAGCCAGAACTTCTCCAAGAGGGAGGCTAGCAGGATGGCTGAGTTTCTCCTGTTCAGAAAAAAAGCAGCTTTAGAGATGGACTGAAAGTTTTTTGTTTTTTTTTAAACTGGATCACCAAACTCTAAAAAGGAGATATTGCAATGATAAGTGGTCATTGTACTCCCAGTGGAGTTATGTCATAATCATATAATGTACGTATTATTATTATATCTCACCAAAGGACATGCTGTCCTCATTAAACACCAGCTCAGTAGAATCATTCTGAAGTCAGAGAGGAAAGTGGCACATTGTCAACCGCAGCACTGTGCTTGCAGAAGGGATTTGCAGAGGCTGCATGATCATAATGCGTAATTCTCCATACCTGGAGATTTTGGATTAGAACAACGCAAATAAATGATTTTTCAGTTCAGTAACAGCTCCAAACCATAAAGAGAAAAATGCTTTGGGTTGAATCAAATCTGAAATTTTTAGTGAACTGAGGCCTGGTTTACACTTACAGTGAAACTTGGTGTCTGTCAACAGGAGATCATGTAAGCTACCTAAAGTAGCTTGAGCATCTCCCATTGGCCTCCTAAATTCTAATTAGCAGGGCATCTCCACTACACAGCACTGGCAGGAAATGCCCTCCCGTCGATGCAGTGTTGATCTTTTTGCATTTATTGGATTTACTGAGTTGACTTCCAGATCAACTGAATGAGTCTCCACTTCTGCTCGATTGATTCTGTGGTGCCAAATGTGCCACTGAGAGCAAAGACATACCTTAAATTTCTCTTTCTGTTCCTTAATAAATAAATCAGTCTCTTTCCCTTTATGTACCGCCTCCCCATAAAATATTTTGTCATTTTCTAACTCATGCAATCTAGTGAATCTTTTCTCCCTTTCCTCTGTGATTTCTTTAACTTGGACTATGTCTCCTGTTCACATCTCTACCTTTTTTTTTCTCAATGTTTTCCCTGTTAAACTTTAGAGAATATGTGTTGCAATTTTAAATCGCATTCTTCTACATTAACAACTCAGAACTACATATGACTGTGGCTTCTACTCCTTATGATTTCAGATGTCTGAACTTCAGACTACAAGATTGATACTCCCCTGGCTCTGGCTACTGTACCAGGCATACTACGGGCTCAGAAGCTCAGGATTCTACTTTCTTCTGGTCAGCAGGCAGACTGCCTCACAGCATTCCCCAACGATGCTTAGCCATGCTTCCCCCTTGTTTCTGGTGCTGGCCCATTTATCTCCATGGGCCATGTCACCAGCTCTTCTCTGTTCTCTCGTTAGGCCAGGGCTCTGACTCAGTCTAATCACAGCCAGCTGTTGCCTGCTCTACCATAGCCCCTTAGGCCCGGGCCTAACAGAGGCAGGTGAGGGATTTATCGCCCCTGCTCTGCTACGTGCCTATGGAAGCAGCCGTGCTCTGACCTTCGTCACAAGGCCTGTCATAAAGGAAATGCCAGGGGGTAAGTCTAGGAGGGAGGAAATCTGGGATGGAAGAGGTGTGGCATATGGTTCCTCTTACTTTGGGCTGAACATTTTTACAAAGCCGCAAAGTTTAGCCACTTTGTAACTCATCTACAACCATTTCAGGTTTGGAGATGACTTATAACTTCAAGTTAGTGTCACTGCTATGGGTGCCCGCATGGCCCCACAATATGCCAACATTTTTATGGCTGACTTAGAATAACGCTTCCTCAGCAGATGACTAACAATTTGATTTGGACTAACTGCCGTCCTGCTTTGTGCACATGGACAATGAGCCGCACCTAGTCAATGAATTAAGCTCCAGCTTTTGCAGCATGACAGCATGAACCACTATCACAACCTCCCATTGAGCAGCATGAAACGATTCTGTAAGATGGTCAACTATCTCCAGATCACCTGGCTGCTCACACTAGCGCAGCAAATCTGCACAATGGCTCATTCAGACATGGAATGAACATTGGTTGGAAGTCACTTGGAATTGCAGCTTTAAAAATGCCATAGCAGAAATGATGTTCTGCATCTTTGACAGAGATTATGTTTAATGGAATGATTACAAATGTAGGCACAAAGTAGACCAGTGTCATAATGTATAGTAAACTGGGTAATGTATTGATTTGAAACCAGAAATCTCAAAGGACAAAGGCACAATACTTTGTTCTGAGTATTCTGTAAAGGAATGACAATTTGCGTTCCAGAAATTCCATCCAGGCTTCGGAACTTTCCTTACAATCGGAAGATGCATTGTCATCTGGATCAACAATGGACAATGCTGACTATTTGCAAAATCACTAAGAACAGTACTCATCACTGGGGGCAGGTGATTAACAAATGACGTGACCCAGCATAGGTCTGGGCAGTAGACCCTATTCCCATATGTTGAATGGAAGATACCACACTGCTTAGGGCCATGGACCAACGTGAGATCATTATTTGTTGCCCACTCCAACAGTTGTTCACCATTTGCATCTTCAGTCACATAACCCCACGTGACTATTAAAGACACCAACACTCACTGCTGGTTATGTAAGCCTTGGGAGAACTTGCTGATCCCATATTTTACCTGGTCGCTTATGTACATTTGCAATTTGAAATCCACCAACTTCAATTGTATCATAAAAGGATGAAGATCCAATATTGACAGCATTTGATATGTCATTGAGGATGTACATGACTTGAATATGTTTTGCATGAAGACCATGGCTTAACCGATCAAAACCAATGATCTTAAAGCAACATGCCTCATTCAGTAGAATGTGAGTTTCTTATAAATAAAATGACATCAACTAGAACTTTGTTTGACAGGAAACCAGTAAATTTCCACTTGGTGTCAGACAACCCTTCAACATGCAAATGGAGGACTTTAAGTTCCAGACCAATGATTAGAGAAACATCATCCAGAACCTGTTTGGCCAGTTAACCGAGATTTGATCTGCTAGCTGGGTTGTCCATTTCTCCAAAACACAGACAAGCTTCAGCTGAGTACTTAGAGGTGATGACACATCATGAACAGAATGATCCTAGTTACTAAGTTAGAAGACAGGTTATTACATTCGGAGAGATTCTGGACAAGCTGCATGCCGTCAATATCTTGTACCAGCTCAACTACCCACTTCAGCGAGTTAGACAAACTGGCTTTGATAAAGCCCTTTGTTAAAACAAGGTTTATAGATTATTATTTAGATTATTGCTGTGTTCAAGTGGAGATTCTACCCCCAACACGTGCAGATGATGTCCACACAGCTACCTTCCCTCCAGGGTTTCATTAGGTGAAGGAAGCCTTAATGTAAATAAATAAATAGCTGTGGATGGGACATAAGATCTCAGGCAGTGGAGCGTCAGGGATATACACAGGCAGCTCATCTGACTCTCTTGTTCTCTTAGTTGGACATTGCTGTCCAGTTTTGGTTCTTGTTGACCATCTGAAGGCCCTATGGCTGAGCAGGGATTGCGGGCACCATGTTCCACTGCAACCCTCTCCCCAGACTGACTGGTCACCACCACGATCCCTTCAACCTGAGTTAAGCTGGTAGAAACCAGAATGACCAAAGGCTGATTCTACCACAGCAGCTGCATTTTCAGCCAAACTGCAGCAACTGTATCTGATATTATTATTATTCAGGAGCTGAAAACTGCAGCAACAGTATCTGATATTATTATTATTCAGGAGCTGAATTAAAAAACAAAATATATGCATTTTTAGATTAACAGCACGTAAGCTACTCCAAAGTTGAATACTGTGTCTGGGTATATCACTCTGGGAATTCAGATCTTCTCCAGAGAGATTTTAGGCTGATTGAAAGGTTATCCCCTTCTTTACATGATACTATCGCTTCAATTTTTGTGCTTTGTTCTCTGCAAATGCTGCTGAACAATCACTGCATTTTTAATCAAATACACGCTAATTTTTTATGTAGAAAGTATCCCTGTGGCTGTTTGTTTAGGTATACTTTACATCTGATACACTGCTAGTTGACAGATGCAATACAGCTACTGTCTAATTAATTTCCTGGAGAGTCCAGCAATACTGTTTATCAAAAAAACTCTGTATATCATTAATCAAGGTGTTGATCAGAGATACATGTAAGTACTTTAAACCAATAAAAAAAACTTTTAAATAAAATATTATACTTCCATTAAACCTATAATAGATAACTTCGGTTTTACTAGATGACTTACCATCATGTTTATTTTTTCATACCAGGAAATAATAATTTAAACACTAGTAGGGGGCTAATTTGAACTATTAATGCCTACAACAGGAAATGGCTCTATTTGTGCATGCTCAAAGAGGCATAACAATTTCTCTGAACATAGAATTATCTATAACTGAAACAGTTTAGAAATTAATCCTCTGGAGACAGTATACATTATAAACACACACACATATACATATACACATAAACAGTATTTATTTACACCTCCACACAGTAAAATCAAGTTTATCTTATATAGAAATCATATTTAATCTAAAAAAATTGTATAAGAATCTTGCTTATGACCCCTCACATAAATCATTAGCCACTTACTAAGTAACTCACTCATTATCTAAGTATCTCTGATGTCCTCAAAACAGTTTGCATAAATGGGGCTATAATATATATATAGCACATTAATTTAATGTGAATATTATGTTTCATAAATTGAGTTGCTTTAAGAAGTGTTCAAACAATGTTTAAGGAGGTAACACTAGGATTTCAAGTTAACTTCGTTCATTGCTGTTTTCAAGTCTAGACATTTTTTTGAATGGCTCACTAGAAAAGAACTAATACTATATATATTGGATTTCTTTAACAATCAAAAAAACCCCACAGACATAATGGAATCATAGAAGTTGTGGGGGTTTTGCCAATAATTTTCTTTGGCATCATGCATGAGAATTAAGATTTTGGCACTGATTACTTTTAAATGAAATTAAATTGAAAAGGAGAAGGGAAAGGAAAAGAATTTCAAAGTTATACGAAAAAGTGCTATTTAGGATTCAGCTTTGAAAACCTTGATAATGTTACTATAAATGAAGTACTTGCTGGATTTGCTGGAAGGTGCATTTTTATATGTTTCAGAAGGCATGATTTTAAACAAAAATTTGAAAACAAATGCAAATGCAAATAAAACAACTATCATTCTGGGGACCAAATAAATGGACTTTATGCACAAGGGTATTCCGGCAGCAACCAGGTGAACTGACTCCTCCTCACACACCCTACTCTGCACAAGCACCAGGGCTACTATTGTGCATTCCTTGGCTTTAGTGGCAGCAGCTGCACCTGCACTCCACTTCCAAGGGATCTTTTTAGTCAGTTGATTGGTACAGTCATAGACCCTGTGGACACATCCCTGCCTACCTTGATCCCCCCGTCTTCTTTCCATGGAGAAAGCAAATACGGAACTCCAAAGAGGAATGCAATACTTGATTTGCAGGCCTAATTTTTTAAAACTTAGTAGCAATTCTAATTGCCTCAACTCTTGCACACCCATTTCCAGACACCTTAAAGGAGCCTGATTTTCAGAGTTTGAGTCCTCTGCATTTTCTGAAAATCAGGTCACTCCAAGCTCTCAGACTGTGTACCCCAAAATTAAAGAACCTAAAATCACTCATTACTTTTCAAAATTTAGGTTAATTTCTAGGTGGTGGTGGTTGTTTTTTTTTTTTTTTTTTTGTAGTATAATGTCAATAAGATTCTAAAGAACTAGAGAATGTTAAATCTAGCATGACTTCCAAATTACAGGAGTATGCGAAGAGATACACAAATAAAAATACACCAATTCCATTTGCCCCATCTCTTTTTCTATTTATCTTCTATCATATGCAGATCAGCCATGGCTAATGATCTAGTTCTGAGACAAATAGTTTCACTGAACCATTTTTAGTCACACGGAAAAATCATTGATTTTTCCCAAATTATACATCACTGAGATTGCACACAGAAGGAAAAAGCAAAAGATCATCTGTTGCATGTAACTAAGATTATATTACTGCAATATTCCCAAATTTGGCATTTCCGGTGTTTTTAGTGTTTAGAACCCATGTACACAAATAACTTTAGCTATGTGAATGGTCCCACTGAATAGTTACTCATGTACATTATGTTCACAGGATTGGGTCTTGAGGCTTCAATCAGTTCCATTCAGAGTATTCACCAAGTAACAGAAAATAACATTCTTAACTCTTTATATATAAAATTATTCCATTCTGAATAAAAATAAATGTATTTTTGCATATATGAGAGTATATTTTAGGACCAAATGCTGTAACTGATAAACAAAACAGATCCTTACTTCTGCTCCAGGCTCCACCCAATCACAGGCATCTACACACATGGATCAATTTTCCAGGATTATTGCTATAAACTGCAGGTCAACAAACAATTTCTTGTTCAGGAATTGTGGTTATTCATTTCACATTTCTCTTCATATTAGAGATATCAAGAATGAAACAACAAATAACAAACACTGACTTACGGTTTACAATACTCCAGGTAGGAGAATTCCAAAGTATTTCCATAAAACAAACAAGGAATCTAGTGGAACTTTTAAAGACTAACCCATTTATTTATCACATGAGCTTTTGTGAGAGAAAATCTCACTTCGTCAGACACTTGAAAATGGAAAACTACAGATGAGTGGTAGGAAAATAAATGCAGAGAAGTCGTCATAGGATCAGGTCAGACTGACTGACACTTCCCAGAATTTATTTTTCTCCTGTTCATCTGTATTTCTCCATTTTCAAGCATCTGACAAAGTGGGATTTTCTCTCATGAAAGCTCATGCAATAAATACATTTTTTAGTCTTTAAAAGTCTTTAAGTCGACTTAAAGTTGACCATATTAAGTCGACTTAACAAAGTCGACAACTTTTCTAGTGTAGACATAGCCCCTTGTTGACCTTATTAAGTCGAATTAACGCTTTAAGTCGACTTAATAAAGTCGATTTAGGCACTAATCCCCATCCACCCTGGCTTTAAGTCGACTTAAGGCTTAAGTTGACCTAAAACCAGGGGTTATTAAGTCGACATAAGCTTTCCTTAAGTCGACTTAAGGAAATGCTTAAGTCAACTTAATAGAAGCCCAGTGTGGACATGGCTTTATTTAGGTCAACTTAAGCCTCCTTAAGTCAACCGAAGTTGCCAGTGTAGAGGCACGCCTTGTTTGTTTTGTTGAACTAGACGGACACAGCTACTCCTTTGGAAAGTATTCAAGTTATTGTTTCTTATAATGTTAACATCTAATCCTACTCTTACTGAACCACATTGTGGGAAGACTGCCATTGCTTTACAGAGGGAAGAATGCTAGTTTCCATCGTCATGAAATCTCACATGAAGCCAAGAGCACATAAATCCAGGTCTTAGAGCTATGCAGGATATAAACAAAGCAAACATATTTTGTTACTGAATTTAGCTGTCGATGTATTCTTTGCTGAGTTACTGTGTGTAATTATGTTATCAACCCAGAAAAAAAGTAATACAATATGAGATCACTTATTACATATATTAAATCTACCTGTAGATCCATGAAACCTACCTCCACAAGCCTGGTGGTGTGTTCTCGAAATATATCAGCATATTCCTTTATTTCCTTCTCTCTTCCATTTTTAGCAGCTTCAGTGAGAACGAGAAGTGGAATAGTGGTATCCAAGAAGGAGTCTGAGACATGATCTATAATTGCTTTCCGAAGCTGAAAAATAAATCATCTTCCTATTAACAAGTTGTATTATATACTATGTTACAGACCACTACAGTAATTATAAAAACTATTATAAATGAATATGATCAATATATAATAATTACAATATAAACTATAAGCGATCAATACTTCAATGCATTTGGAAAAAGGGCAATACATGAAAAAAATTATTGAAGCTGCAATTTGTCCACTTCAGAGGTATCTGTATTTCATTTTTAGGGATAATTTTACTATAAGAATGTATTCTTTAACACACACACACACACACACACACACACAGTATTATGGTACCACTTTTGCAAGCTTTTATGTATGTGCATAAATCCCATTGAAGTCAGTGAAAGTGAGATATACTTAAATGCTGACTGCTCAATCAGGCCCAATAAAATAAATCATTTATTTATCAATTAAAATAAACCTAATCTTGTCTCCTTTGCATTTTCTCTTAAAGATCAGGCTCCAAGAAAGGAGGACATTCTATTTCTGGAAAAGCGTATTAGTATAATTATATTTGTTCTCATTTATACCCCACATCTTCTACGTCATGTATTTTCATAACTGCAAAATTACCCAAATGTTTTCTACCTTGTTGGAGGCCCAACAATACATTCTGATTAGCTAAACTGTAGATGGCATGGTAATTATGCCAGTGATATCACTGATTATAGAAACTGATAGCAAAGAGAATAATAAACTAGTGCGATGTCCAATTTTTTTCCATTTGCATTAATTGTTCTTGAACTTCCATCCTAAATTTCTAAATAAGTGTAGCATTCCAGTACAAATTAGTTCTCAAATTAGATTTCATATAATCTTATAACTGATGGTTTGGAAATTACTCACAGGACATTTTCTAGATTCTAAAACTAAATGAGTTAATTTTAGTCATATAATACACTTCAGGAAGTACACAAATCAAAACAGTACATTGAATATAATTAACATTGTCAATTGTATAAGGTTCCCCAATGCAAAATATGGTCTTATTTGATCTAATCCCTTTTTATCAGTACCTCTAAAAGACGTCGATTGTAATATAAAACACAGTGATAGCAATAAAAAAAGTACTTTAAAACTAATATAAGTGAAAAGGCACTAGTGGGTTTGCTCTCAATGGAAATGTTTTTCTATTTAGTTCCAATGAAACTCTGTGAAAAAAACTCAGTGTGGGTAAGGTCTCCTACCATTAATCAGATATGAAAAAAACAAAGCCTTTCTGATGTTACTTTCCTTTTATATGAGGAAGAATATATACCCACTAGCAAGAGAGGAAATTTATGCTTTCCAGGCAAGCTTTGGATATAGATTTCACCCAATAAATCTCATGCAAAAAATAAATTTGTTAGTCTTTTAAGTGCTACAGGACTCCTTGTTTGTTTTGCATTGATTTGCTGTAACAGCCTGACCTGATCCTAGGATTTTACACTTCCCTGTGTATATTTTCCTCCCATTCATCTTTGGTTATCCCTCTTCTCCCATGAAAGCCTATGTGAAAAATAAATCTGTTAGTCTTTAAAGTGCCAGAAGACTTCCTTTTTGTTTTGGAAAATACTTGCCCATCTAAAGTCCTGATTGGATGCCTAAAGACCAATTAAAAGGACTCATTGACTTAGATGTGTATTGAGTCAGACACGGGGGTTCCTAGAAACATTGTTCGCACCATTTTTGGAAGTTTTTTTAATCTAAGAGAAAATAGCTTATTGCATAGTGTACATTATATGATCCCAAGTCAGTGGGATGCTGCACAGAAAGAGTATGTCTGAATTGCACGCTAAGCCCTGGTTCTGAGTTAGATTCAGTTCAAGTCCCCTTTCCTTTCACACACAAATCAGTCTGGTCCAGGATAGGAAGTACTCGTGATTCAGGTTCTAGGGTCTTGCTATGAGGATGAATCAGGGTCCAAGCCCTGCTGTAACTTGGGTCTAAGCCCTGCCATTCTGCAACATGGATGCAGGTCAAGCCATAGACCCCAGTCAGAAGGTCTGCATAGTGCAGTATGGGCATGTTAGCATGGCTGGGAATCCCAGATCCAGCAATTGTTTGCTTCAGATTCAAAAGGGAGTGTGGAAGCTCAAGCATATGCTTGGAAACACGAAGTCCACAAACCCAGGTTCCACAGACCCTTGGCTTATGATACCGAAACACTGCATGCTTCTTTCAGTGGCATGTCGTGTACGTATTTGGGTTGCCCCCTAGCGCGTGTATAAACGGCAGTGTAGCTGGTCAGGCACAGTTTACATCAGTAAAGATATGACCAAAGGGTGTGGGTTTGAACCCAAGTACTTACCAAATTACTCTCCTCTTGCCCAACCCATACCTCCCCATCTACACTGCTCTTTTTAGTAGGGCAATGTCCCACTGCATTAGGGCGACCAGACAACAAGAGTGAAAAATCAGGATCAGGCAGAGGGGGTAACAGGAACCTATATAAGACAAAGCCCCTAAAAAATTGGGACATCTGGGCACCATATACTGCCTCCCCACTACCAGAGCCTTTCCCCAATACAGGAAAAGAGTCTGGCAGTGTGAAAGGCTCTGCCAACTTCTGGCTTATGGTAGCTTTCCCTGCTGCAGAGAAAGACTCCAGCAGCAGGGAGCGTCTGAAGACTTTTTCCACTGCTTCTCCCCATCAGAGGCTTTTGCTGGTACATGTAGCCGCACAGCACAGTATGAATGCAGCCTCCTTTTCGCTCGGACGGAACAGTTTAGCTGCACGTACACTCCATGCCGCCACAAGCAGTGTGTAGTGTAGATGTGGCTTTAGTGTGCAGTGTTGACATACACACAGGGGTCTGCTTATCGGATCCCAATGCAGTATTAGAGCCTCCATTTGCATGTTCAACACATAGGTACATTTGTTTATTCTCCAGTTTAACAACTCAGAAAGGAGAATAAAAGAGTTTCAAGAAGAGCAAAACAGACGAAGACCTCTATTCTGCAAAAAGCACATGCTTGACTTTACGCACGTGGGTAGTGCCACTAAAGACAGTGGATCTTACTCATCTCTTTAAAATGAAGCAAGTCTATATGCCTTTGTAGGATCAGGGTCTAAGATACGAATATTCCAATTAAGTACAAACCAATCTACTCTATTATTTTCTTTATGAAGTAAGAGGTCCTGAACTTGCCAAATTTCATTAGACTATTAACATAAAAAAGCCAATGCAACACCATATGCATGGCTGCTGTTTCATTTTCTCTGACAGATTTGTTTTGGATCAGATACCAGCCAAATCAAGCATGCCATTTAAAAATGTGTGTATTACTTCAATGTCACTCATTTTACACTTCATTTCACTTGGCATTGTATTAACCTGTTCAGAAGACAGTCTGATCCTACACCCATTCCAGTCGAAGGCAAAGCTCCCACTGACTTCAGCATTGCAAGATCAGGCCCTTTAGCACTTGTCAGATAATATTTTAATAAGCGCACAAGTTAGGCTATCATGTGATGTGTATAAGAATACCACAAATGCCGCATTGTAAGGCCCCTGCCCTGAATAAAACAGATCCCAGCACCTGTGCAGAGTTCCACCAAAGCTCCATTTCAGAAACAGGCTCTATCATAACCTTATCAATGCATAACATATCTGCAGCACCCAGAAAGTTAAAGTCACCTTTCTAATCAACACCTTCTTTTATCTTCTGGTGTATAACTCTTTCCTTTAGCTGTTTATTGGTTTGATTGGTTTAATTAATTTTCAGCAGCAGAGATTTTGGCTCTTGCTGTACTTTTGCTCTGAGAAACTCTCTGTCGTTAAATTCGGCAAACTGAAACAGTTACTTTTCATAGAAAAGAGGCACTGCCGTGCCCTTTGATGTGGTGTGTAGAAAACTGTAAAATATTGTTGCTGTGTTAGTGTGTTTTACTTTTGCTGAGTTATGTATGGTGCTTGGGCTTTAGAAAGGTAATTCTTATAGCAAATAGAAAAAAGGAAACAAAATTATGCAAAAACAAGAAGGGGATAAAAATGTGAAGAGAAAGGAGGGGGGAACAAAACACGAAGTCTAGAAAATTATTTTCTGTTGTCTAAAGCAGTATCAATATCTCCTCAACATGATCATAATAAGAAATTTGTTCTGTTTCTTAAGGTATCTGGTTCTAACCTACAACCTATGAGGCATAACCCCATGAACTACCTCATAGTGTTGGCAGAAAGGCAAGAATATAGATGAAGAGCAGGAGCAATCACAGTGGTGATTGTTACTTGGAAAGTAAATGTATCATAACATTATACATTATATATTAAAAAGGAAAGATGTTGCAGACACCATAAGCAGGAGGCAGAGAAAGAGTGGTTTTGGCAAACATTTTTGTTGCTGTTGTTGTTTAAGGTGTTTCCCCTTAGAAAGGACTTGGATTTGACTCCTGAAGTGAAAAGGAACATACAAAAAGGCACAGTTTATAAAATCTGTCCTCAGAAAGCAAAGAAAGAATCTCAGCATCCATGTGTGATGCTATTCGCATTACAGAATAATTCATAGTGAGGGATCTCTTTTCCCTGTCCCAAAAGGACATTGACAAGTACAATGGGAAAGAGTTGGGGTGGGAGTCCTGAGACTGACAATATGTCAGGATGCACAGCAACAGATATTGAAATGAATGTTCCATCGCTCCTTCCTTAAAACCTATATGGTTCTGCTAGGGAGGAAAGCAGTGAACTGGAGTACACTGCACCCAGATACAAATTATAAAAGTGCCATGAACATCTATGGCACTATATACATACATATGCTCATAATGTTCTACCAGCTAGTTAGTGACTGGACCAATTTATCGATGATGGACTTGTGTGCTATGTTTTGCATCATTATCTATCACTCATTAGAGCAACAGTTTCAAACATAACTTCAGTGGGTGCATCTACACTTGTAAATTAAGTCGATTTAAGCTTGCTTAAGTCAACTTAATTTACTCTGCAACTAGACTACACTTTCCTTAGGTCGACTTTGTTAAACCTCCTTTTAAGTCCACTTTCTGCTTAAGTCACTTTCTAAAGTCGACTTAAGCCAGTGTAGATATGAAGTACCCCTAAGTCGACTCTAAGTCGACTTAGGGGCCTCCAGGTCTTTCCCACTGCCCTCCCTGCCAGGGTGGCTGGCACAGGGAGAGCCTGGCATGCCACCCACAGGGCAGGGCAGAGCCCTGCCCACCCTGCCCCTATGCCCTGCCAGGGTCCCTGTCCCCCTTTGCCCCATTGTACCCAGGTACAATGGGGCAAAGGCTGAGCCCCCTGGCACTTGGCAAGGGGTGCCCCCCTGCCACCATGGACCAATCCCAGGTCCACCTAGCCCCTACGAGTCAACCTAGGTGTCCAGTGTGGAGCTCTAGGTCGACTTTGTAGGGTCCCCTCAAAGTTGATTTTAAAATTGAAGTGTGGACATGCTAAGTCGACTTAACAAAGTTAGCTTAGTTGACTTAAATTAACAAGTGTAGACATAGCCACTGTGTCACCGCCATAAAGTTTTGTGTGAAGCTGAAGCACCAAAGTCCTGGAAGATGTATTACATTAAAACATATCATTACTCAGCTGAGCCACATGGACTGAAAACCAGCTATTGGAGAAGTCCTAATTTCATATTTAATTTGGTCTTGTAGAGTCTGGAACACCTTATGAAAGCTACAGAAACAAACCAGAGAGTAATTATTTTTACCCACTTCAGAGCAGTAATGTTTGTCAAGTGCTATAATTGAAAACAAACAACTATTAAAGCCACATATTGGCACAAGTCAGACTAAAACTCTGGATCTCATGGCTTCCAAATCAGGGGTTATTCCTCCACACAATATGGTCACATGATAGACAGCATCGTTAACCTTCTTCTCAAGCAGTTTTAACACAACAACTTACAAGATACATTAATCTTCAAGCAAAAATGACTATTTGAGGTTGGTTTGTTTGCTGGGCAAAATTCAGATAGACAAGAACGATGTGTGTAAATTTCTTTAATCATGTTCAAAATTTCATCGAATAACTCCAAATTTCCAAATTCCATAAAATGCAAATTTCTGAAAAAAAAATTATACATTTATATGTTTATATAATTTTATATATATACTCACATCCACTTCTGGGACTTATTCATAGTCTTGGACTTTGGGGGTTTACATATTCCTAATAATATTATAATGCTCCTCGGTATATCTGGATGCAAATTCTTCTCTCACATTTTAAAATTATAATGATATCAGAAGCAAAAAATAAATATTTATATAAATCTGCTTTATCATCATTTTGTCCCCAAGCTCTTTACCTGTTTGCGAAGATCTCTTGTCTTTTTGCACATGTTATCTATTGCAATATTCAGGGCATTACTCTTTTCTTTCTTGTCAGCCTGAAATAAATATTATAGAAATCAAAACTGTTACATATACAATAATTATTTAACATCTTTTAACAATTTCTCTCTCTATGTCCCTCATCTAGCAACACATCTAAGGACCCGGATAACTAAGTATTAAGGTCAGTGCGAGTTAAGCGTGTGTTTCAGTGTTTTGCTGAATAGAGATTAGTTTCTGTGTGTGCAAAGCACTAGCTTGCATCTTCAAGCATTAACTGCTAATGTGTCATATTGTATTTAACATGACGAATACACACTTTACTTACATTAAGTGGAAAAATGATTAAGCGTATATAATCTTTTTATTCTTTCAATTGTTGTACTGTTACTTTTTCAGTGTTGGAGTACACTGGAGCATGACAATCGAAGTACAACACTGAATGTCCACTTCATTATCACCACACTTACGTCAAAAGTTTTGTTCCATCTCTGCAAGCAGTTTAAAAGTACCAGACACACATGATGTTGTTTGATAGCTTTTAAATTGCTATAATCTACAGTATTTTTAATAAGTTTATAGAACTGCCCTGGTGAGTTGTTAAATATAAAAGATGTGCAGTGCAAATTCAATTTATGTAATTTGTGGAAATTAGAAACGCCTTTCATCTGATAGCACATAATGAAAAAGTTATCGGAGCATAGAAGATATGGAGAAAGCCCTGAGATACTTTAGAGGGCATTATGTATGTCAGCTTCACACTTTTAGTACAGCAATATTCTCTTTTTTTTCTCCAAACTATTTCTGCTAGTGCAAGTGGCTAGGTTATTAACAATATTTGAAATTAGCAGTTGCTATTTTTACAGTCTTGGCCAACATTTTCTCTACATAATTCTACTCCTAGTTTATTGTGTCTAATAATTATAACATATTGTATATTTAAGATAAGACATACAGTACATGAGGGTGCAAGGATTCTTATGAAATGTATTTCTCTTAAGCTATTTGACATAATTTACCAACCGGAGTTGTATTGCTTTAGCCGAAAAGAAAGACGTATTTTCCGAGTTAAAATTTCATGAATATAGGCTTCCTACAGTATGTATAATATTTCAAGATACAGGGACAGAATCTAACTGATGTCAGGAGAGCTACACCAATGTATGCCAAGTTCCAAAAGAGTAGCCGTGGTGGTCTAGTCTAGCAAAACAAACAAGAAGTCTGGTAGCACTTTAAAAGACTAACAAATTTATTTACCGCATGAGCTTTTGTGGGAGAAAATCCCACACTTCAAGGATCTGACAAAGTAAGATTTTCTCCCACGAAAGCTCATGCGATAAATAAATATGTTTGTCTTTAAAAGTACCACCAGACTCCTTGTTTGTTTCAGTGTATGCCAGCTGAGGTTCTGGACCACAGCATTTGAAATACACCATTAGCACATTAGTGACTCCATTTTATATGGACCTGGTTGAAACTCTGTCTCACTTCACAAACTTTTATGAAGCATTTTCTTAGAACTTTCTTAAAAACAAATATGTATGTGAAATGTGTGTGTGCATATCTCCATAACCATTTATATAACCTCATTATAAAGGGTACATATTCCTCTGTTTATATACAAATAGTTACATTTTCTATTGCAAGAGGAAAATCTGTCAAAAGGAAAAAAAGCACAATACTAAAAGTTAATCAGCTTGGTACAAAGAAGAGAAAAGGAAGGAACAAACGTCTGGGAAGCCTATTATGATCAAGCCCCTTTGCTTTAAATATTGTCACTGGATGTGTCAAATGCATTGAAATAACTATCTTATTCTCCACTGATTGAAAGGAACAATTTTTTTCTCTTCCCAGTAAAGAATTCATGTTAGGACTGACTTGGACATTTTTCATTATTTCCAGCTACTGCAATAGCCTCATAATCGGAGTTTCCAGTCTTCATAAAGAGTGAATGATCAAAGTTAACTGCTGTGCCATAAAAGTAATGATAATAGCAATACCTATGTAGGCACCACAAAACGAATGATTCTTGAACTGCATTTAGCAATGTCACTATCAGCCCTGGACAGCAAAATTAATCCTTTCCTAACTTCTAGTTAAAAAGAACCAATAAAAACATTTTGAATGGTATTTAGCTCAGCACATATCAATACATTTGCCAGTTATAGGGTGCAATGGCATAACAACACATCCTTTAAAGATTTATATTTAGAGGTGATTTTTCTAAGAAGACAGAATCAATCTCAAGTATTGGGATTTCTGAACTTTTCCAGTAGGCTGTAACATCAGAAGTGGTGACTAATGATGTAAACTGGCCCGTAAGCTCACCTCGTTCTCTGAGGAAGACACAGTTAAATATCCTCCTCTATCGAAGTGTTGGGAAAAAAACTATCAAACAGTAAATCTAAAGAAAGTTTTTGTGAGTTCCTAAGAGCTATTGTCAATGGCCAATACCTGGTAAGCAAAGATAACTCTATATAAATTACTCTTCATCTTGCCTACTGCAATGCTAAACAAATTATGAAATGCTGCTTCTGATTGTCCTCATTTAGGTAATATGCATGGATACCTTCAGACTAACAGATAATCTTTGTCAAGTGGAAGAAAATTATATTACCGCTAGGATAAATCCTGTTTAAAAGTGTGATTTCTCACCTTAGAGAGTGTTTCAAAACTGGGTGCTAACCCTATTACAGTATGTGGGAAACACACAAGTGAATGTAGGAGAATAGCCTTTAACATAAGGGCCATTGTACAGTGATAACTGCCATTTAATAGTTACTGTCCTTTGGTATTACATGGATACCGTTGAACATCGTGTTATTAACTAGTTAGTAGATTCAATATGGATTTTCCTGTGGATTTATATCATATATAGAAAAGATTTTCTACTAAAATAAGGAAATTCACACAGAAAAAAACCCTCTGTTTAGTGTCGCTTAAGATTGCTTTAATCAAGAAACTAAACCATAACAAAGCTAGAAAATACAAAATTAAGGATTAAAGATTACAAAATGCCAGAATGAATCTTGCCCATGCAATCTTAATTCAGCCCCCTTATGCATATGCATGATGATACAGCCTTTAATTACATAACAGAAGTGACTATAACTGAAAAGATTTCCCAGCATCACCTTAGAATTAGGTTGCAGAGGTAGGGATAAAATCCTATTCTTCTCAGGAGCATTCAGCTACTCTAGCCATGAGAACATCCTTTCTCTTCTTGCCTGCCTAATTCACAACAAATCTGAACTTCTTCCCTTCTTTCACCTCTTTTAACATTCTCACCTTCTCGTCTATTGTTCTGAAAAGCCCACATCCACACTGTTTGAATCAAAACAACTTGTTTGGTTTGCTGAAATAGACTAACAGACTACCCCTATGGAACTGCTTGAATTGACTATGTGATACACCCTTCTCTGCATGTATATACACACCTACCGCACTGCAGTTTCCACCTCATGCATCTGATAAAGTGGGATTATACCCACAAAAGCTTATGTGAGAAATAAATTTGTTAGTCTTCAAAAGTGCCACCAGACTCCTTGTTTGTTTTGCTGAAATAGACTAACATATTTTAAACTTCTGCAACAAATGAGACAGGGTCTTATAAACAACAGAATCCTTCACTATGGAACCCCAATTTATCCCCAGAGTTGGCATTTTCCCATGCACTACATGAACCAGAGGTCCTGTGCAAAAAGAAAAAGGGAACATGTAATGAAAGACAGTATCACAATGCATGTGCAGAAGAATACCACATTAATGTTATATGGGCAATGCTCATTCTGACATTTGCTTATTTGAGAGTGCTTGACTTCGTAAACTTTTCAAAGAATCATCAAAATGTAGGGCAGAAAGATGCCTCAAGAGGTCATCTAATCCATTCCATCACACATATGCAAGAGCAAGTACACCGAGACCAGGGGTCGGCAACCTTTGCCGGCCCCTGTGCCAGCCCCACCCACCGCACCCTCAGCAGATCTAGGGGAGGAGCCAAAAGGGAGCAGGCAGCCTCCAGTTCCCGGCCCTGGGGCCGGATCCTGTCCGCAGGGGTGGTGTGGGGCTGATGGCCCCTGCTAGCCCCGCCCCTTTGCTGCAGGGCAAGAGGAGAGCGGAGCAGAGCTGAGCTGGTCACGTCGCCCCAGCCAGCCCAGAGCCGCGCCGCTGCCGGCAGGGTAGAGCTGGCCCTGAACATGGCCGGCAAGAGGGCGAATCAGGTCGGCCCACCCAGAGCCACCGCTGCCGGTGGGAGCCGGGGCCAGGAACTGGAGGCTGCCCGCCGGCAGCGGCAGCTCTGGCCGGGCTGACCTGACCCGCCCTGTTGCCGGCCATGGCCGGGGCCGGCTCTGCCCTGCCAGCAGCGGTGTGGCTCTGGGCGGGCTGGGGCGATGTGCCCCGCTCCACTCCCCTCTCCTCCTGCCGTCCAGCAAAGGGGCCAGCAGGGACCCTCAGCTGCACGCCGCAGCTGCTGGCCACACGGTGTGCGGGACCAGTGGGAGAGCCAGAGAGGCTCCGTGTGCCACGTAGCCTTGGCCCACGTGCCAGCTCTAGCACACGTGCCAGGGGTTGCCAACCCCTGACCTAGACCATCCCCAACTGGCTGTCTGTCTAAACTGTTATTAAGACCCTTCAATAACATGAATTCCATGACCTCCCTCGGTAACCTCTTCAAGTATGAAACTAACTTTACAGTAAGAAAGCTTTTCCTAATATCTCACCTAAGTCACTCTTGATAAAGATTAAGAAGAGTACTTCTTGTTCTACTGTCAGTGGTTATGGAGAACAAATGATCACTGTTCTCTTTATAAAAGCCTTTAATATACTGGAACACTCCTCAAATTCTGCACTCTGGGTTTTTTTTTCTCAAGACTAAACAAGCCCATTTTAGCCTTCTTTCAGAGATCAGGTTTTCTAAAAATTTTATTATTTGTTTTTCCTCTGAATTTCCTCCAATTTAACCAGATGTTTCTTAAAATTTGTCACCTAAAACTGGACACAATATGCCCATCTGAGCTCTTCCCAGTGGCAAGAAGAATGGAATAGTTATCTCTGTGTCTCAACTATGACACTCCTGCTAATAAACTACAAAAAGATATTCGCTTTTTCTGCAACTGAGGCCTTGTACACACTACAGAGTTATCGCGCGGTAAGGCTTCTTACCACGCGATAACAATCAAAGCGTCCACACATGAAAGCTTCTTGTTGCGCGGCAACAGCCTCTTGCTGCGCAACATGTAAACCACCCCAAATGAGGGTGGTAAGGCTTACCACGGAACAGTTGTTACGTGGTACAGCCTGTGTGGATGCTTGTTGCGTCATTGACAGCCTCCAGAAATGTCCCAGAGTGCCAAACTGGGCCACTCTGGGACATTGGAGCTGTCAAATATGTCAATTTCACTGCTGTAGCTGAGCAGTGAAATTGACATATTAAAATGACCAGGTTCGGCGGCTGAGGGATTGGCCGGCTGGACCGGGGAGGGCAGCCAGCTCGGGCCACCCCCCCTAGCTGGGGGGTGGCCCAAACCAGCTGCTCTCACCGGTTCAGGCCACCCCCCTAGTCCAGCTGCAGGGCTTCGGGTGGCAGCGGGAGCCACCCGAAGCCCTGCAGCCCCCTAGCTCAGCTCCGGGGCTTTTGGTGACAGTGGGAGCCCCTGCTGCCACCCGAAGCCCCGGGGCTGAGCTAGGGGGCTGGCTATAGGCAGTGCATGGTGGGACAGGTGCCCACCATGCACTGCTCTTGTATCTTGTATAAATATAGCGCTTTTCTTGTCCCGCAATAGTTTTTATTGTGGGACAAGTTTGTAGTGTGTACATAGCCTTAGTCTCGCTATTGACTTCTGTCAAATTTCTGACCAACTATAACACAAAGTTCCATTTCTGCAGTACCACTGCCTAGCCACTTATTCCCCAGGAATGCATTCGTGCAGTTGATTTTAAATTCCTAAGTGTTTGTTTCTCTTGATTTCATCATATTGGTTTCTGACCAATTTATTCAGTTCTCTATTAGAGATAGTGGGGTCTTTTTTCGGGGCAACAAATGCCTGCTACACCCTGTCGCAGTGTTGTTTAAACACCTATGCTTTCTTTAAAGTATGTTTTATTGCCCTTGTTATCTTTGTGAAACTCCATCTTTCATCACCCAGTGCCATATTGTCCAATGTATTGAAAATAAATTATACTGTAATCAAAACATGTTTAATGAAACTTCAATTTTACTGAAAATTCTAAATGACTTTTAAAAACTGTGTAACAGAAAACTGAGTTGGGACTCAGCTATAATTCCCTGCTTTTTTTAAAAGATAAATATTCACAAAGCCCCAACTTTGTAAGAAATACATAAACAAATATAAATGAAAATTAGCTGGAATTTTGTATCTCATTTTCATGTAACATTTTTTTTAAAAAAGGAACAATAACCCTTAGAAAAGAAAGAGTGTAATTTACCACAGTACAAAGTCAAAGGAGCATAACAGGCACTTAGCCAAACCCAGCCTGCTTTTCCTTCAGTCCCTCGAGGGATCCTTCTTTGTAATAATGTATCAGACAGTCTGAGGTAAATCAATTATCAAAGGCAGTCATTGCAACAACAATCAGGGCAAGTTACTCACCCTAAGTATGCTAATGAACAGGAGCCTAGGAGTGATAAGTGACTATCTCTGATGTCACAGTGTGTAGCCTGATTCTTTGTTGCTTTGGAATTTGGATTGGGATTGCCAGTAAGGATTATTATTAAGTTTGTTCAAAGGATTTGAGTTCTGGTCCAAATCTGACCACAGATAAACAAAGTTACCACAGACTCCCCCAGGGAATGATAAGAGTTACACGAATTCCTTAAAGTGTCTTATAAAAATTCTTTATTGCTAACAGCAGAAAGCATAGAATTGATATGTTTTCTATGAAACTTACAGTTGCTATACTTACACCCCATAGCCAAGAAGAATGTCGATGCCTCAAATGAACACAAGGAGTACAGAGTCTAGCAACTCTAATATACATAACTAATATAAAATAATAAAGACTAGATAGCTAAGAAAGAGCAAGATGGGTCTGTGATGTTCTTTCTCGAGAAAGTTGAGCTGAGAACTGGAACTGGAGGCCTCTCTGCTCTAGGAATTCTGAGGCCTCCTTAAATCCTTCTTCCCCACAAACAAACCCTCTAAAAATAGACTAGATTATCTCATTCTTCCTTACCCAAATATGGGTTCTTACCCCAGAAATTATCAGGGTACCGCTGTGTCATTGGTTAAGGGGTTCATGTGTATAATTGATGTATTTTTCCCTATAAACATATTTCTCATCACTTTTCCCTTTTCTTATTTATGAATTCTGTGGGTCTTGTGGTGTTTTATAAAATGTCAAAGGCTTCACCTAGAGTTGTTATTCACCTGTTGACCTATATATCATGATCCAAAATAGCTTATCTGGAGTTTTCCATCAAAGATTGTGGAACAAATGGACCCACCCTGTCTGATATTTTTAACCTCAAAAGTACTCCTACTATATCCTATTGCAAAGCTCTGCATACAGACTTATATTGTAATTTCTTACAATAAGGCCTGTAGGTCCCTTGCATTTCAGCTATTAATACACAAATTATGCTAATTTATCTACTCATGTTAAGTATACTACTATAAAACCAGGATTTCTTAAACTTATGAAGAAAGATATATATGTATGAAATGAGATATATGTATAAAGTGATATATGTATGCAAACCAAGCATAGATAAAGTCAAGGGCTACCCAGTGTTACTGCTCATCCAGAACCAGGGGGGAAAATCAGGGTTTTCCAGTTTTCCCATCATGAAAGTTTGATTTAAGGAACTTGACTAGCATCGCATAAACAACCATATGACAGAGGCAGACATGGAGTCCAGTGCTCTAGGGCAGCATATTTTCTCTCCATGCAATTAAAAAAAAATCTGCCTAAATAGTTAGTTTGGCAACATTTGTGACAACTGGAAACAGAGTCTTCTAAAGGGAAGTATAGCTCAACCTTAATAACAGATAATGCTATCAGTCCTGCCTATAATAATGTAATTCACAATAAAGGCCAGATCCTCAGCTGATGTAAATTGGCATAACCTCATTGATGTCAATGGAGCTATGATAGTTTGTAGCCGCTGAGGATTTAGCCTTGAAAAAGCATAACATGTACACAGTTGTGGTAAAATATATATTTGATATAAAATCTGAAAGGACCCAATCATACAACTCCACTGGATTCTTCAGTGGCTAGATGCCAAGACGTGAGAGGGAGGTGATTATTACGGTATTTCTATGTTTTTCTACATTATTACTGTATTATAAACAGTGTTAGTGATAGCAGCAATTCTAGAAAATTAATACTGCATTAATTAGGGAATTTAAACAAAGGAAGCTATTTATTGAGATGAGGCTTTTAATTTTGCATCTATTTTCCAAGCACTACCACTGCTTACACAACAGTCACAATAATCTGCCTTCAGTCTTTCTTCTGAGCACTGACCACACAGTGTCTTACTCTTTAGGAGATTAAAAAAAAAAATTACCTAGGGCTGTTTTAGAAAAGAAACGCTATAACTTTCTGAAGTATTGAGGTTAATAGACACCTAATAATTCTACCATAAGAATACAATTATCCACAGACACCATAACAGTGCATGTGGCTGTAATTAATATTCACCATGTTAATCAATGAAAAATGCCCCTATAAGCCATATTCCAAAGGGGTAGCCGTGTTAGTCTATTGTAGAAAGACAATCTGACATCAGAAATTGCAACGCTACAAAACCAATAGGGGAACACTTCAATCTCCCTGCTCACTCCCTTGACGACTTGTTAATAGCTGTGTTGAAACAGATGAATAACAAATCACAGCTTCAAAGAGAAACTGCAGAACTCGAATTTATATGCAAATTTGACTCAGTTGTTTTGGGGTTAAACAGGGACTATGGATTTTTCTCTCATTACAACAAGTGATTTGACCTCACCCTCCTCTATGTGCTGTTCCCCAGTGTTTGAATCCTAACACCTATTTTGATTTGCTGTTACAGCCTGACCTGATCCTATGTCATATACTCCCCTGCATTTAATTTCCTCCCATTCTGTAACTTTCCCATCTTCAAAGCATCTGATGAAGTGGGATTTTCTCCCACGAAAGCTCATGTGATAAATAAATCTGTTAGCCTATAAGCCATGATCAGGTTCAGTTATAGCATAGGTTTGAAACACATTCTATCTAATGAAATAGCTCTACTGGCCAAGTCATATGGTACCGGAGGGTTAGATGTGCAGCAATGCTCAATTTAAAAACATTTTGATATAGAATACATTGTCTATTTCAAGTATGACTGAAAATGGTTCATCTTCACTGAGAAACATACCTGTTCACAAATATACAACCACTCTTTTTCACAACTAGCAATACATATCCAAGAACTTTAGATAAGACATCATCAGAAATGATGGGGTTAATAGCCATGCAGAGCACAAGGGAGCATACCCAATTTGTTCTGTAACATATGAGATGAGACCCGATATGTTCTGACTGGTAGTCCTGGAGGCTATGCACTTTAAATATAAGCCAACTATTTTGGGTTTTGCCTCATTGATTCCTACAACAAATATATTCTGTGCATTAATATAGCAATAACATGTCTCTGAAATTCCATTCTCTTCATTTGACATGGCCTTAAGCCACAACATTTGGATTAGGATCCAGATTTCAAATACCAGATGTGGTCAGAATTAGTTTTAGTTGAACCTATGGAAAAGGTAAGGGTCCCTTACAAACCTCAGATGTGGGTTAGGACGTTCTTGACATTTGAGGATGTTCAGAAATGAGGTTTTGGTTCAGGATCATCTTTGCCCACCCTACAGTTTCCATGCTACCTTAGCTTATCAAATATTAAGCTATGTCTACATTAGGGCACCATGTGGGGTACACACTGCACACCCCTGTAGCACAGGTTTAAATAGCAGTGTGGGACTGCTTAAGTGAGCAGAGAACAGACATACCAAAACCTGAGGGTATATACCCTGCATGTTCTCTACAGACACAAACAGTGCCTCCCATGTCATAAGATCCCCCTTTGTTGTCTCTTTCCCAAGCTGATAAGTCCTGGTCTTATTAATCTCTCTCCACATGGAAGCTTTTATTGCTATTTTCAGTAGAGCAGTGTCCCACAGCCTCCCTGCTATCAGAACCTTTCCCCACTGTTGGGAAGGAAGGAGGGCGGCAAGGAAAGGTTCAGGTAGTTCCCCACCACAGAGAGCTACACATACCCTACACGCTGCTACCAGTGTAGACAAAGCTTTAGTGAATTCATCTTGCAATGTCCATTGATTAAGGGATAGGTAGATCACTATAAGTCAACCCTATATATCTCTCAGCTTAATATAGGGCCAATCATCCCACCATGGAAAACTGAGAGGAACCTCTCACAGAGTTTTCTTTGACTCCCTCCATTAGGGGGTAGATGAACTCTGAGTTTCTGCTCCCTAATAGTACCATGTCAGATGCACAAGCAACTGGGAACAGATTCCATAGTGGCCTGAGCAGGAGGTGGCTTTCCATAGGAAAGCAAGAAGTTACAATTATTTTTCCTGGCTTCAAGTGAAAGCAAAATGCATGCAGGCCCTGATTCAGTGGAGTACTTAAACATAATCTTAATTTTAATTGAAGTATTCACATGCTTAAGATTAGGCATGTGTGTAAGCACCTTGCTAAATCAGAGTCAAGGTGCACTCAGACCATTCCCTGACCCTATAGAGACCTATAGTCCAATGAGGCCAAACATTGAGCACAAAAGTGTTTGATTTGCTAAGACTGCACTAAAATTGAACATTAATTGCAGCGTTTGTGACAGAATTTATGAACAAAAGACTGGAATGAAATTTTTCCTCCCTACCAGCTACAGTGTGACTCCATGATAAATGTCTTTTGCTTTGTTTATACTTCTCAAAAAAAATTAAAACAAACCCCATTGTGAATACAAGATATATTTCATTAGATCTGTTATCTATGGAAAGGAAATTACTCAAGTAAATGGTAAACACCAATCAAAATATTAAGTATGATAAGTTAATAATAATTGTAATAGATATACAAACTATAGTTAATGATTGATCATAGTTCAAGGGAATAATCAAACAATATTTGAACCAACCATAGGACCTCCACAAATACTGCTCATTGACTGAGCAAGAAACACACTGCAGCTGACATAATAGCCCTTGTAAAATTTGCTAAAAAGAACCTCACATCTTTTCTTAAATTTTAGCTTGAAACAGATTTTCATTTATTTCTTGCTAAAATTTTATCAAAAGGCAGAACTGATAAAAAGTATTACAATTTGATAGGAAAATTCTGAAAACAACTGCCACCAGTGTAAAATTTAATGCAACATCAATGAATTTAAAGAGGTGTTTCCATGTTCTGATAATTATGAAGACAATTGGGAAAATTCCAATTTTTAAAAATTTTTAAATTCCAGTTTTACAAAAACAAACAAAAAATATTTCCTTTCATATTTGTTTTATGGGAGCACAGTAGCTTGAGAGTTAGGCAACACAGAAAAGAAGATGACAAACTGCATTGCATTGCCAAAGACACAGCAACTTTGACATGTAGGGCCATGGCCCACCTATCACACACTGTAGTTTCTAAATTCCATATATTCTGAAATATCTGGTGTAATAAGAATGAACAACAGATTCATCAACTCAGGTACGATTGTTTGCACATGTCAGAGTTGCTGTTCTGATAGGGCTTTAAATGCTTTGCTGGATGAGGGTCAAAGTACTCAGCACCTTCCAGGGTCAAGTCCATATACCCATACAGCAATCTTATGGCTTGCCTCAAATATTTACAGGATGATGGATAACCCTCAGACCAAGTACTTTACCAAACTCATCCATTTCATGCTCACCATAACAATTTTACATTCACCTAACATTTTGTTCAAACCCTGGGAAAAACCATCTATACTAGAATGGCTCCCCAATATGCTAATCTCTTCATGGACCACCTTAAAGAAGAATTTCTGGACAAATGCGCCACAAAATCTATAATGTACTTGAAATCTGTCAATGACATTTTCATCCCCTGGACAGATGACTTAAACTCCCTCATAAATTTCCACTAAAGTTCAGTCATCACCACCCATCCATTAAACTCTGCAACACTTCCTGGACACCATAACCACCTTTAGCAAAGGAACCCTACAGATAACCATGTACAAGAAACCCATGGACTACCACGCCTATCTTCATAGATTTAGTAAACACAGCAAATACACCAAGAAGTCTACAGCCAGGCAGTCAGAATATGCTCCCAGGAGAAAATCGGAGCTATACAACTTCACACACTTAAAACCACCTTCATTAAATAAGAACACTCAACCAGAGAAGTAGATCTCATGATAGGACAGGTGAATCAAATACCTCAAGAAAACCTGCTTCAATATAGAAATAAGTCCCTTCCATCCACACATTAGTTGGCACTTACCACACCCCACACCAGAACCCATATGATGTATAATCAACAGCTACCACTCATATTCAGTAGGGACCCCATCATAAAAAGAATATTTCCTGAACCTCTTCTTCTGGCCTTCAGAACAATCCCCCAACATCTCCAGGCAGATCATCAGAAAAAAGCTCCACACATAGCAGGAGACGCCAACTCAAAGCAGCACCAGACCCTACCAGAACACCACAACCTGCATTGATCGATATCACCCACAACACACCTTTCAAGATCCATGAGACTAATCACAACATGTAGGGTTGGCAGGCATTGATATCATGTTTTATAATAATGATATCTTTCTGATCTTAGAACTTGGCCAATAATAAACAGCCCCAGAATAGTCAAAAAATCTAAATAAAATTTCAAAATAATTTTACAAAGAAAAAGATGTGCACAGCAGATGTGCATTTTTTGGCTAGACAGTACCTAGCTATAGGTGGGTGGCAAGCCACCTCATTGTTGAAGACAAACTCATCCATGGCCCCATAGTTCATTGTCAGGGCTCCCTGCAGACCTACTTGACTGGGGCACTGCTGTCTACTCTAATCACTTTTACTCCTCCACTGTTTATAATTACATACAATGTATGTGGTTTTATATATATACATAAAGCAGCTATGAGTTAAGATTGCCTTGCATTTGGGAACACGGAATACATCTTAGCCTGGATCCTGCAGGCGCTGGAACAAGGAAAGGAAGTAGTAATCAGCATAAACTGGTGGCAGCCAATGGGGCCCAAGAAGCCCACAGCTAAGGAAGTAAGTATTCCCAAGGAGGAGGGCCCCAGAGAAAACTCACAAAAGAGCGGCTTGGAGTGGGTAGGTGTATTTCACCAGGAGAAAGCCTCAATTTGGAGCAGCAGCAGAAGTCAGGAGTAAGGGGGGCCCAGAGAAAGCCTTCGGATGGGAAGAGTATAATGAAGGATGGAAGGTGGGCAGGAAGCAGCTAGGGTCCCAAAAGAAGCCCCAGTAGATATTAGCAGCATTTGGGAGGGGAAAGGCAGGATGAAGCCACAAGTAGATGAGGTGGGCTGTGAGAACCCCCAGTCCAGGCAAATAAGGGGAACAAGAGAGATGCTCCTGAGGAAAGCCACATTGGGGCAACAGGAAAGGTAAATGGTGGGTAAGGTGGACACTCCACACTGACACATCCACTAAAGGCAACTATAAAATATCCTTTCTAAACTGTTACTGCCTGCCTCATGTTTTTCAGAAACAAATTACTACCCCGTAGCAGAAAGGCAGAAGCAGGGAAAGAATGGCGACTCAGAAACAAGTCACACTGCCTCTCAGGACTGCTCCTGCGATGGTACAGTTCACACACCACCTCTTCCTCAGAGCAGTGCCTAACGTCACAGTCGAGTTCTATGATAATGTCAAGAGCATTATCAGCTACAGTAACTTCATTTATAACAAATTTTTCAACACAACAGGGGCTGAAAAGTGCAGCTGGCAAAGGATAATAGAGTTTGTGTCACTCACCAGTATGCCTGCTGATGTACACCATCCGTGATATATTGCCGCTTTCACTTTTAACACCTCTGCCCTCCTCCTTCCTTTAGTAATGATGGTGTTCTGCTACCCACCGTGCAAATGTTTCTCCCATGCTATTTCCTGGTTATTGTCCAAATGAGTTCTCAGAGTAGCTGTTTCCATGGGGATACCTTTCTCTTCTCTGATACCTTTTCTTGACAAACAGCTGAATCCATTGTTGGTATCCTTTTGATATAGGAAATGAAAACCCCTGTAACAAACGTTACTTGCTGGTCAGACTGCCTGCTATGTTCTATGTGAGCATGCGCCCACATCCTCGTTCTCTGCAGTATCAGAACTAGTGGCAATATTGGCACTGCACACAGATGCTGAGATTTTCTCCATTATCCCCTGCTGTTTGAGACTCCCTACTTCTGTTGCAGTGTTTTTAGTTTAATTTTTATGAGACTCAGACTGAAGCATGTCTCCTCCAGCTCTTACCTACTGAAGATCACCATACACCTCCCAATCCAGGTGCTCCCTCACCTGATTCTAGTAGAAAAAGGAAGAGCTTCCTTCAATAGCTCTTTTTCCCTTGCTGTCTTTTTTGTCTTGATTAAGGCTGAACAATTCCTCCACTCCATCCTTGGGTCCCAGTGGAAGAAAATGAAGAAAAAAAAAAGTATTTTCTAAACCCTCTTCCTTGACACACAAGCAAAAGTAAAGGAACGTGAAGTGATTTTCATTCATTATTTATATCTATTTAGGAACAATTTTCTTTCCACGTAATGATACAAAACCTTCCGGGGTGTGATAGTTTTTTTCCACAGTGACCAGGAACACACAATTTTATCTTTTCAGACTGCCCCTCTTACATCTCGCAATGCTATATAACTTCTATAGTCACAAAGTTAAAATAAGGTTTCTCTTGTTAAAGATCAACTTCAAAATTAAACAACAAATAAACCTGAACATGTCTCCTTTTCTGATTCTTGGTGCTCTATAATAAAGGCCTAAAATGGTTATTTGAAAGTAATTTTTATCTTCTTGGGCTTTTAGTTAGAAATTAAGTTCATGCCTACTCTGGAACATTTTATAGACAACTGCAAAGCTAGAAAGTTTATGATATGAGAAAAAATAAGGAATTAGAACCAAAAGCCTGACCCCAAGCCGACTCGAAATAATTGACACAATCCCATTCTCTTAAATGGGCTTCCGATGAGATCCAAACTCAACTAGAAGTTTTATTCAAACTGTTTATAATTCTTTGGCTGTTTTAAATTTGTTTAATTTTGGTTTGGTTCGCTTCTTATCTTTTTAACAAAAATGTGATAGAAAAGCTGCCTTTGGTTCCCATCCTAGAAACATTTATGCACATTAGTAACTTCAAAAATGAGTATCCCAAATTAACTCAGTGCAGCTACTCAGATGCATAAAGTTACTCATGTACTCACGATTAAGATCTTCATAACAGATTCAGCAACCTAACCCTTTTAAGGGCTGAGAATGCTCCAAATATATACTCATTTTTTTTCCTTTAGTACTCCTTTTCAAGGATTTAACAAAAAGCCTGAAAAAATAAATTCACGTAAAAGTGTTCTTTATTTATTTTCTTTTTAATTTTTGTTAACATAGCTACAGAAATAGGAGAATAACTAAGTAAATGAAATTCCCTCATTTTATGTATTATAATGCAAACTCAGACTTGACTCTAGAAAAGCTTAACAAACACATTTTTTGTAAAATCAGACCTGATTCAAGAAAGACATTGAAAGGCAATTTCTGTGAAGAACAGATGAGTGTATTCATATGCACAGACAGACAGACACACACACACACAAGACCATAGAGAGGAAATTCATGCGCACTTGGAGGACTCTTTCGTGAAGAATATTTCTCATTAGATATATTTTCCCAGTTCCTTTAGTTTGAGAACGCTATACTTATTTCCTATTTATGATGTATGAGGGATGTCTTCAAATTATAGTTTTCTCATTAAAATGTTTTCTTTCGTTTCCCCCCGCCACCACCACCAACACCACCCTTTTCCATTGTCTGGAATATTTCAGGCAGATTCTAAAGCAGTCAGTCTGGGGGAAGGGAAGATGCAGCTGAGGTTCCTTAAATAGTGATACAAACAAGGATCTCTGTGGCACTTTTAAAGACTAACAAATGTATTTATCGCATGCGCTTTCTTGGGAGAAAATCAAAAGGGATTTTCTCCCAGGAAAGCTCATGCGATAACTACATTTGTTAGTCTTTAAAAATGCCACTGGACTCCTTGTTTGTTTTGCTGAACTAGGCTAACACGGCTACCCCTTTGGAACTTAAACAGCGATGTCACACAAAGAAAGTCCTCAAAAAAATGTTGCTATGTTCTATAGTGAAGAGAGGAAAGTGATTTCTTAATGTTTCTAATTGTTCCCCCAAACTGTACCCCAAGGTCTAGGTTCGTATGGATTCACCAGACACAGTCAAAGACCACTGAAAAGATGGATGTTTTTTATTGAATGCCAAGGTGAATAATTTTGAGCAATCAAAGCAAAATAAAAAGTGGCGAGCTGTCCCTTCAGCAGCCGGGGACACCTGACGACTGCGGACAACCCCAAGGAGACTTCTAAGGCACCTTGGCTCTGTCTACACTAGGAAAAGTTAGGTTGACTTTGTTAAATCAACTTAATAAGGTTGACTTTAAGTCGACTTAAAGTTGATCTTATTACGTCGACTTAACGAAGTGGTTTACCTTAACCGGGACTTAGTAAGTCGACCTAACGTCCCTTAGGTTGACCTATGAAAGTGGACTTATGCATCCACACTGGCCTTAGGTCGACCTAAGCAGGGTTAGTTCAAATACTCTGCGGTTCTTATTAAGTCGACCTAAGCGTTCATTAGGTTGACTTAAGGAAGCTTCTTAAGTCCTTAATGAAAGCCTAGTGTGGACAAGGGTTAAGTTAGATCGACTTAAGCCTCCTGAAGTCGACCTAACTTGCTAGTGTAGACATAGCCCTTGGTCCTAGGCAGGGCCGTTCCTAGGGGGGAATTGGCCTGGAGGGGGCCCCGACCCTACCCCATAGTGGAGGGGGGAAGGGCGGGCCTGCTCCGCCCCCAGCAATTAAGGCTACCCCTGCAGAAGGGTGGGGGATAGGTAGGAGTAGTGGGCCGGGCTCACGGGGGGGGGGGGGGAGGAGACACAGGTGAGGGCAGGGCCAGGGGCATTGCTGCCCCCCAAAAAACATTCGGGGCACACAGCCCCCCTGCAGCGTTCCTTGCTCCCCGCCCACGCATTGCCCCTCCATCACCACTTCCTAGCAATCCTAGGCCCTAAGCTGGGCCAGGGCCGCGCCAGACCAAACAGCCCTGGGCCGGGCAGGGCCGCCGGCAGGAGCTGTCCTGGCCGAGGCTCCTGCTGGGAGCCGACCCTGGCCGAGAACCTGCCAAGGCTGCTGCTGCCAGGGACCTAAGGCTGCCACCAGGGCTCAGCCACAGCCAGGAGCTGGCCCCAGCCGAGGCACCAGCAGTGCCAAGACACCAGCGGCAAGGCCGGCCCCGTCCCGGTCGCAGCCAGGGAACCTGTGTGGGGCAGCCGGCCAGCCTGCCCTGCCCCACAAACCCACCCCGCCCCTGGGCAGGCCGGCAGCTCCTCCCAGGGGACAGGGAGGGCTGGCCCAGCAGGGTGAAGTGCTGCCGTGGGAGGGTCATGGCATGGGCCCCGCACTGTCCCTCTGGGAGCAGCACAGCGCGGGGCCCACTTAACCGTGGGGCCCAGGGCGATCGCCCCATTTGCTCCCCCCAGGGATGGCCCTGGTCCTAGGTCACCAAGGCAGCCTGGTCCACGGTCCTACAGCGAAGTCCACAGATTCTCAGTGGCTATGTTAACATATAGCATACCAGGAGAAGGCGGAGTGATCAAGCCCGCTTTCCCTCCACACACACAGACTCAAGGCTGAGGTAACTTGAAGGAACACATAAAAATACATCACAGCCAAGCCTTGCAAAACAGCAAAAACAGCAAAATACCTTATATCAGGCCCCAGCTGGTTACAACAGGGGACTGGCTCCAGCTGGTGCTTTGGGAATGAAGCCCAGCATTAGTTCACTGTTGGGGCACTCATGGGGGGAGAGGATGTGAGCACCAACTAGCTACCTGTCCATCATAAAATCTTCCGCTTTAGCCCTACACTAATGTAAAAACTGAAGCCACAATAACTTCTCTGAAAAAAAGTTGAGATAGATGTTATTTCTCACAGAGGAATCATAAAGAGCAATAAGATTTTAAATTTGCTTTGTAATTCAACTCTAAAATTATCTGAGGGACCAGCAGAAAGATGCTACAATCCTACCTTCTGATGGCACAAAGAAGGAAAACTTAACTAGAAATGTTATAGAACGATATCTATGACATTAAACTGTCAAAAGCAAGCATAGTGAAGCATATTACTAGATTTGTACTTCAAAGCAATTTTCTAACTTCCTGATACAAAAGTTTTGAATTGAATATCAACCATTCTTCAGAGGAGTTTTGGCACCTTCACAGTAGTAAAATAAGCAGTTAGTTGAAAGAAAGCTCATCCTAAAAAGGAGCATAAGATTTCCTGTGATAAACTACCATGTAAATGGCTGCAAGACTATTTGCTTATAGGAGAGGGGGATAAGGAAAAACTTAAGTGAAGAAAAATTAAAAAGTTCAAATACTACAGTTTGCAATAAGACTTAGCAAAAAAAAAACAACCCAAAACCCTGCTTCCTTTATAGGTTGCTTCAGAGTTTTATCAATAAACCATACAGAATTCTAAACAGGAAAGAATGTCCAGAGCTAAGTTACTATAACTCTTCCAATAGCTAAGGGCACAATGGCCTTGAATAACTTCCAAAGGTATTTTCTGAAGCAACATAAAGACATCTTTATGTATTTTTTTAAGAAAAAAGAAGAATTTCCATTGCGGCATGAGATATGGGCAATTTAATTGATATATGCACCGGATGAATGAATTCTTATATATGATTTATTGAGAGCCTTTGAATATAGAATATATCTATACAATATTATCAACTAAACAATATAAAATTAAGTTCCAAAGGGGCAGCCATGTTAGTCTAGTCCAGCAAAACAAACAAGGAATCTGGTGGCACTTTTAAAGACTAACAAATTTATTTATCACATCAGCTTTCATGGGAGAAAATCCCACTTCGTCAGACTCTTGAAAACATCATCTACACTAGAAACTTAGACAACAGAGTCCTGTGGCACTTCTCTGTTGTCTTTCTACAATAGACTAACACGGCTACCCCTTTGGAATTTGACTAGCAACTTAGGTCGACTTAAGGATGCTTAAATCGACCTACACAAAGCCGCGTCCACAGTGGGCTTTTACTAAGTCGACTTAAGCGCTTCCTTAAGTCGACTCAATAACACCACCTCTGAAGGTCGACATAAGCCTTAAGTCGACCTCTTAAGTCGACTTAAAGCCATTGTGGACAGGAAATAGCGCTAAGTCGACCTTATTAAGTCGACTTAAAGCCAGTGTGGATGGCTATGTCTACTGTTAAGTTGACTTAACAAGGTCGACTTAAGTCGACTTGAAGTGTAGCCACTCTGCTAGGTCTACTTAATAAGGTCGACTTTAAGTCGACTTAAAGTCGACCTTATTAAGTCGACTTAACAGGGTCGACAACTTTACAAGTGTCGGCATAGCCTAAAAGTGCCACCAAACTCCTTCTTTAATATAAAATCAGTTATCTTTTAAAAATTGCATTGAGTGATTACAGGAATATTGCTCATATATAAAACATAACACTTCTAATTCTATCTTCATTTCAGGAACCATTTTCCTCTAAGACCCATGTAAAGGAGTAAAGAAAAATATAATGAAGTTTTTAAAAAGTATATATTAAATAATGTTGGGAGAAGCAGATATTACATGTTATAAGAAAACATAAAATGGAACTTTTCTGCTTTCTGTGTGTCTTGTTAACATAGCTTTCAAAAGAGGTTAAAAGAATCAAAACATTGGTTGAAGTCTTTTCTACAGTGGATTCTTGGCCTGTGTAGACTATAGGGCAAAAAGAATCAGTCAATGTGTCCCCCGAAGCCTTCATGTGAGTGGATCTTTGTCCAGCTAGCTGGATCCCTTTAAGACAAACAAGGAGTCCTGTGGCACTTTTAAAGACTAACAAATATATTTATCGCATGAGTTTACCTGGGAGAAAATCCCACTTCTTCAGACTCTTTGAAGATGAATTCATTTATTAGTCTTTAAGGCTATGTCTACACTTGTTAATTTAAGTCGACTTTGGTAAGTCGACGTAACAAAGTCGACTTTAAGTTGACTTTCTTAAGTCAACTTACCATGTCTATACTCAAAAATTAAGTCGACTTAAAGGGGACCCTGACAAATTGACTTAGAGTGTCCACACTAGACGCCTAAGTCAATTTCAAGGGGTTAGGTAGACCTGGGACTGGTCCACGGTGGCAGGGGGGGCACCCCTTGCCAAGTGCCAGGGAGCTCAGCATTTGCCCCATTGCACCTGGGTACAATGGGGGCTGAGCAGGACAGGGACACTGGCAGGGCATAGGAGCGGGGTGGGCAGGGCTGTGTCCTGCCCTGCAGGTGGGCATGCCAGGCTCTGCCTGTGCCAGCCACCCTGGCAGGGAGGGCAGTGGGGGAGCCCTGGAGCCCTTTAAGTTGACTTAAATTCGATTTAGGGCTAATCTGTGTCTACACTGGCTAAGTCAACTTAATAAAGTTAATTTAGCCAATAAAGTCGACTTTATACTAGGTTTTATAAAGTCAACTTTAACTTTCCTTAAGTCAACTTAAGCTGCTGCTTACGTCGATTTAAGGAAAATGTAGTGTAGATGCAGATTAAATTAAGTCGACTTAAGCAAGCTTAAATCGACTTAATTTGTAAGTGTAGATGCACCCTAAAAGTGCCACCGGACTCCTTGTTTGTTTTACTGAAGTAGACTAATATGGCTATCCCTTTACAACTTATCTCTTTAAGGTCTCTCTTGCAACAGGTGGAAAAAAGAGGAAGCATACTGGAATAGACATGAATTTCAGGATGCAGTTGAGACCAGATCAAGATCACTGCATTGCTCTTCCTCCTGACTGGAAGACTGGGAGGGGTATTTATACACCAGGTACCAGAGAGACCCTTCATTATCAGGATAAGGTTGAAGTACTCACCCATGTATTTGGAATAGGACCAAGTTCTCTTGAGACCCTCCGTGGGCATTATACTAGTTGCCTTTTTCCTTAGGACAGATGGGATGGAATTTTTTCCTCAGTACCAGATTGACCAAGATGAGCTGGAATTTTTTGCCTGCCCTGAAGCAGGTCTGAGTACAAAATGGTATGGTGTAGGAGGGTCAGGTTATCATGTCACAACTTATACATAATACTTTTGGTGGATGTGCAATGCAGGTGCTCAAGTACAGCAGCGATATGGCTACTGGATAAATTGGATTGGAAAATGATTTGAATGAAAGCATCCATTATGGGAGCTATGCAAGACAGTTTGGGACTCCTACGTCTCATCAGCAGTGAGCTGACCCTCTCCTCCCTGTACTGTACAATTTGCTGCTGGATTCTCCCTTAAATGAATAAAGTTGTGATCTAATTAAATCACATCAATGGCCTCTTCTCTTTCTTCCAGTGTGGATAGACAATATGTAGTTTACTAACCAGGTGCAAATTTCCTTAGCAAGACAGACTAGAGAGGGTGGATATTGGATGTAAGGAACTAGCCAGCAACTGAAAGGGCATAAGCACGAGATAAGCAATAAGACAATTATTATAAGAAATAATGAAAACCTGAAAGCAATAGTTAAAAAAAATAAGATAGATTGATAAAGAGGTACCAATTAGAATTTTAGCAGAAGCAAAATGTATTTGATGGATTAAGCAGTTTTAATCATTTGCGCCTGAGCAGTGTTATGAGACAAGGATGTGTGTTTAACTAAGGAGAGTGACGAAATCCAGGACTTAACACCAGAAAGGACCAGCATAGATCTGATGATGATGGAACCAGCCTGCTTTCACCCCAGATTGGGCAATTGGTCATTACACTATTCTGCTCTATCTGCTTTATTCATGCTTTGTACTTGACTGAAGTGAATATATTGTCCTAAAATTTTCTGATTAAATCTTCACATTAGTTAAGATTAATAATTAGTGTGTACAGTGCTTTTCACCCAATAATGGGTATTATCTGATATTTTATCACTCCCCTTACATTAAAGGGAACTGTGCAGAGATAAAAAGAGCAGAACTGAAATCAACTGTTCAGACGCAAAAAGAAATTTGATTTCACTTTTTATAAGAAAATTAGTGACTTTCACATTTTGACAAGTATATTATTTTGATGATAAACCCAAATATCTTTATGATCCCACTCACTCTTTTTGTAAGGGATAAGTTATCATGTTTTAGGTAAAAGAAACATAGTGTACCCTTACAGTAAAAAGGAAGATAATGGAGAATTATTTTAATCTGATTTGATTACTTTAGGATTTCTGCCATATAGATTTTCATCTACAATGGACATTGCTGTAGCAAACATTCTCTCTACCCTGTTACCTATTTTCCTATATACATGTGGGTGAGGTTTTGTGGTCTGCATTGTGCAGGAGGTCAGACTAGATGACCTTACTGGTCTCTTCTGACCTTAAGAGTGTATGAGTCTATGAGCTTCACCGTCTGCGCTAGAGCTCTGTGAAGCTGTCTTAATGATGTTTTGGGTATAGGTGGGTTGAGTCATGCTCCTCACTGCCAGGCTAGTCAAGGTGTAGTGGGTTTGTTTGGGGTTTTTTTTGGCCTTCCCCACAGCGAGTTCAAGGGGGCTTTTTTATGGTGAGTATGGAAGGAAGTTAGGCTATGATATCACAACTCATTATGCAAGTGTGGGGCGGATGTCCATTGCAGGTACTCCATAGGGAAGGGGTACAGGGACCAGATGAATGGCTTGGTAAAGGACTTAAAAAGGAGGTGTTTGCTAAAGGAGTGGAACTGTGAGAGGGTTCGGAGCTCCTCTGAATGGCATGGTAGAGAACAAAGACAAAGTTCCTTATCACGCACCTTAACTCTCATGGCGGGGGGGGGGGAGGTAAGGTCCCAGAAATGGGTTCCTGGGGGAGCAGGATGGAAAAAAGGGTGGCTGGTGGATGTTGAAATGATCATGGAGTTTCTTGTGCTGTACACTTATCTGCCAGGTAGTCCCCCAGACATCTAATAATAAAGTTGCAGCCTGACGAAACTATATCTAGTGTCTCCTGTCCTTTTGGTATAGCCAGATAATGTTTTCCACAAACGCAAATGAACCAAGATCTTTGCACGATTCTATGTATTTATCCATGAAAGGTACTGAGCAGGTTACACAATGCTATTTACACAGAGTAATATCATATTGGAATAAGATTTATGGATCTAAGTTCCTGTGAGTCACTTAAAATATACTTAGGAATGCAAATACAAGTTTTATAATATTCAGACCTCAATGTCTAAGCCATACACTCTTCAACTGAGCACTCAGCAGATTCCCGTACATCTAATTAAGGTTCTCTTTCATTTCTTCTTTATATGCACTGTGCATGTGGAGAGCTAAAAGGCATGGGACTGTAATCATTTTTTTTAAATTTCTCTTAGTAAATAAAGGGATTTTACCATATGAATGCAACATTTCTGGACATTCTTGAATAAATAATTGATAGCCTTAGACACCACTAGTATGATCTGTTGAAGGAGTCCAACGTGTTACTTCATGAATCTAGTGGTTAACTGCTTTCAATATCCAAATGCAATTAAAAATTAACTATTGTTAACTAGAGGCAATCTGTTCCATTACTAACAATTTATGCTATTAGCATTTATGTGGGAAAGAAGGGGATTGATAAGAGAAAACTGGAATCATCCTTACACAGTGATTGCCAGAGAAGAGGCTGTTGCATAACCATTTGTTTAACTAGCTATATAGATAGGGTGAAATTTTAGCATTACTGCAGATGTTGGCTTATACTCTCAGTATAAGTTTGAAGAACTTGAGCTTCTCTATTGTAAAGAAAAAGCCGGGGGAAGGGAGGGATAGTTGCTACATTTAACAAAATAAATTGTCCTAACCAACAGAGCAAAGGAGCTTGTATTTGAGAGCATGCAGTGAAGACAACTACAAATTACAGTCTCCCCTACAGGACAGGGATTTGCAGGATCTTGCAGAGAATAAAAAAAAAAAGAAATCTGCTCTACAGAGCATTGTCCTCTGCAGGACCTTGCAGGAATTCTTTCCACTTTTAAACTATTTACTTTCACAATAGAAAAAAAATAAACATCTATGAAAAAAATTCAAACTGATCAGTAACTCATCATGTAGCATTATTAGGGAAGGTAATGGAAGGAGCAAACTTCATTGGGAGCTCCCTTTCTATAGAATTTTAAATTATATATTTTAAAATACCTTTTTATCAGGCAAGATTTTAAAGCTTTATGTTTCATTTTTATTGAGATATTTGCATTCCTAATTAATCAATAGACTCACCTGCTATCAATTAACCTAAACCAGTATATAACAACTGATTAGGAGGAGGTGTACAGCAGAAGACAATCACCCAAATGAAAAAGTTCAGTGAAAAAGGAGGGGTCAGCAATAGAAAAGCAAGTTAAAAGTTGCATTGTACAAAGCTAAGAACAAATACTCAGCAAAGGCTTAAAAATAAAATGTGCATAGTACAGATCTCATGTTGATGCATCATTAGTGGGCAAAGAGTAAGCCTTTAACAGATAAGCAGCAGAAGAGATCAAATAGAGAGATAATAAATGGAGGAGCCGCCCTTGGCATTAGTACAAAGCTCAGGAAAGACTATCTATCTATCTATAGAAGGAAAACATCCTAGAGATAGGAACCATCACACATTATTGGAAGGGTTGTGGTTACTCTCCTGGTAAGACGTCTCAGGAATAAGGAAGGTCATCTTTATGGTGTGCCCCGCTTCTTGTCCCATCTGTGCACATGATTGCCCTACCACTGCATTCTACCAGGTCACTGGAAGCACATTTGTGCTCAAGTAGCTAGCATCACAGTAGATGTTTCTTATTTTGAGGCTTTCTGCCATAGTCACAGGTATAGGGACCAGCAGTGTAGCCCTACTTGATCATCGAGACTATAGAGAAGCCAATTCCAGTGTGGTGTTGATTAAGACAATGCCATATCGCCCAGGTATAATCTGCACTGGGTGGTATGTGCTTGACTAGAAGGTCATAGAGAGCAAAGAGGAAGATGACCTGTGGAGAATCCTGGACCTACCAAATTTAAGGAACACAGAAGCAAGGTCTCCAGGTACACATGATCAGTGAAAGAAGAATTAACATAAATGCTCACTAACACACAAGTTAAACTGAATCATAATTTGCTGAAAGGATTTTGTAGTGATACCATTTGACTTAGTCTGTATACAAATTGAGCAAAAGGGAATAGCGAAACCCAATGATGTAACTATTAGTTTCACGGAATATCCAAGCTGAACTCTAGAGACATTCGATTATTTGAAGTCTATGACAAAAAAAAATAGATAATTTCAGAATAGATTTTACTGAGTAGTAATATGTTTTAAAAGCATCTTTGGAATAACCCAGAAATGAGACAAAGAACAATATAGAAACTAGTGGTAAACAGATGCTGCCTTATAGAAAGCACTTAGTTACTCCACCTCTACAAGAGGTGGTAGCTATGTCGGTGGAAGCAGCACTCCTGTCAACGTAGCACTATCTACACTGGCACTTAGGTTGGGAGAACATCATCACTCAGGGGTGTGAATTATCCACTGTCCTGAGTGACATGGTTATACAGAAGTAATTCTATAGCATAGACCAAAGCTCATTCTGAGAAACAAATAAATGAGCATGAAAGGGATTTTGCAGCATTTCACAAAAAGGGAGTTTTGTGGAATGTTAGCAATTAGGTTGCTATGCAGTAACTAGGCACTTGGACCACATTTATGTATAGGAATTAAGAAATGTAATGTTGTTTATCAGTATTGATGATTACTGCATAGTTATGACAATTCAAAAGGCCACTTTTTGTAAAAGGGCAGTGTCAAATCTAGTTAAAGTTGCTCAAATATGAGTATGCATCCAACATGTCACACAAAGATGGAATATAAACAATCCTGTCTAGTGCTCTATGATGGATCCTCTCATGCTCTTGAACTTGCTTCAACTGAATTCATTGCATTCTCAGCTGCTCTGCCAGCTCACTCCCCATCTCTGTTTTCCCTCTCTCATCTTTTAGAGTGTGTGAAATGCATATATGCACCTGGCCCTATTGGGAACAGAGGTTCTTGTTTGCATAGATTTATGCTGTTTAGTAGTTACATAGTACAATTATTTAGTTTCTTTATTAGATTCACTGAATTTATACTATTTCTCTTACTAGTCACATCAATCTGAGAGAGAAAGAGAGGAATTCCTAAGATAAACTCATGTGTAGCCCATTTTGAAAAAGAACCTATGATCAATTGTTCATTATAAAATATTCTGTCACTCAAGAGAAACATCATGAGAAACTGGCCGAGTTTTTACAGCTGTTCCAGGGAGAGAACTCAAGTGCAACCCAACCAAAGCACAATCATTAAACAAGAAAATCTCTTTCCTTTCCTTGGAACCACTCTGTTGAGTGATGGCCAGATAACAACTCAGCAAAAGGTAGAGCTGACAGAGAAAATGCCATCGCCAACAATAGTCATCCTTAGATCTTTTATAATAAAGATTGCATTTCTGAACATGCCTTCAGTAGTTGCCCAACTGTACCAGTTGCTAAAGAAAGGGGTCCCAGGCGAATGGACAGAACACAACTGAGGCAGCGGCGACCCTCAAGTAAATGATAGCTTATCTCCTAATGTTAGCTACCGCAGACCACATTAAGACATACCATCAAGAAGTGTGGGTTAATGTCTTTGCCCTTCTAGCAGTGGCAACCCAAGAATGATATGGGAAGTTGTAGCCCATTGCCTATGCTGGCAGATGAATATTGGTAGTAGAAATTTATTGTTCCTCTAGGGTATGTTAAGTCGACTTAGAGCGTCCACACTGAAAACTCCAGTCGACTGCCTACGTCCACACTGGCAAGTGCTAGGTCGACAGAGGAATGGCCAGGAACTCTGGGAGGGGGCCTGTGTTCCCTCTAGGCTGATGATGCAGCTGAGCAAGATATCGTACTTGTTGAGCGGCAATTTGTGAGGCATGGTGCCTCATGGGCAACAGTTTTTTGGCATTGGAAGCATCAGCAAGCCTAAGTACCTTAAGTCAAAAGAGATACATAAATGTTGTCTTGTCGTTTGAACTTTAATAAAAATGTTAAAATGAAAAAATGTAGTTTTATTAATTTACTATGGATCGGGCTGGAAGGAAGAAAAAGAGCTGCGGCCAATGGGCTGGGGAGAGCCGCAGCCGCAACTTTCCCCTTTTCCCCAACCCAATCACCCCGGCCACGGCTTTCCCCTTCTCCCCAGCCCGATCTCCCCAGCCATGGCTTTCCCCAGCCCGATGTCCCCAGCCACAGCTTTCCCCTTCTCCACAGTCCAATCTACCCGGGCACGGCTCTCCCCAGCCTGATGCCTGCAGCTCTTTTTCTTCTCTCCAGCCAGACCCATAGTAAAGCAATATTAATTTAATTAGCAAATTAATTCATTAGCAATTTAATTAGCAAATTAATTAATTGGCAAATTAATATTGGAGGCCAATTAGGTCGACTTAAGGGCTATTCCCCATCTACACTGGCTTAAGTTGACTTAATAAGGTTGACTTAAGCCTTAAGTCAACCTTCAGAGGTGGTGTTATTAAGTTGACTTAAGGAAGCACTTAAATTGGCTTAATAAGCACCCAATGTGGACACAGGGTTCTTTAGGTTGACTTATCCCTCCTTAAGTCGACCTAAGGCTCCAGTGTAGATATACCCCTAGTGAGCAACATCTGCTGGCCATAGGTTGGGCTGTTAAAATGTGAAATGTTTTACTGATTCATCCCCTATTATATTACATTATTCACACACCCCAGTGAATTTTCTGCTCTCAGACAGTGTCAAGGAAGGACGGGTATCAAATGGTCATATATATCAGTTCCGTTTTTACAGGGGAAAGATATCAAGTTAGATCCCTTAAGGGTCCAATCTCCATTACCAGCTGGATCATAGGAAGGAAAACCCAAGAGCATACAGTGCCTCAGTTAACAGGTGAATTAAATCAATTTTTCAAGCTCCTGCCATCCACACTTGACACTTTGAATATCTTCATTGATGGGCCAAGCTTTTATAAGAAAGGCAAGTCAAACACATAGTTCAGAATATTAATATTTTATATATATATATCAATCTTATGCCAAACCTCTGGTTATGAAAGGCCATGAAGGCCAACAGAATTATAAACAGGCCATTTTACAAGGGATGCTAGATTACCCTTTAGATATAACAAGGAAGATTTCATTTTCTTTTTCCTGAATCCCACACTCTGCACAATATGTTGAAATGGAAGCAGTTGCATGTACATTGGAGTTTTGTTGTGCAGCCACAGTTAAAATCCCAACTGTCATTTTTTTTCTGATTCAGCATGGGTTTGAAGTGCCCTTACAGAGTTTCTGCCCTTTTGGCAGGTGCATAGATTCACTTCACTTCACTCAAGCATACTACGTTGTTGTCATATATCAGTCTATTGGTCTCTTGCTTTGCTGAGCCTCCCTATATATGCAACAATATATATATATATAACAACTGGCACTGAATACAGCCGTTTGAAGTGGAAATCCATCAACTTCATGAAACAACTTGCACAGATCCAGACAGATAAATCTGTTAGTCTTTAAAAGTGCCACAAGACTCTGTTGTCTATATATGCAAGGTGAAAGGTCATTGTAAATTACATGCTTTTCATGCTGAGAATCAAACTGTCAACCACTTAACCAAGAACGGTACTCAAGGTGGCATGGCTTACACCTGCACCCACATGTTTGGATAGTCAATCTCTCAGGGTTCGTCTACACTTACAAATTAAATCGATTTAAGCCTGCTTAAATCGACTTAATTTAATCTGCGTCTACACTACAATTTCCTTAAGTCGACTTAAGCTGCTGCTTAAATCGAATTAAGGAAATTTAAAGTCAACTTTATTAAACCTGGTTTAAAGTCGAATTTACTGGCTAAGTCCACTTTAGTAAGTCGATTTAGCCAGTCTGGACGCAGATTAGCCCTAAATCAACTTTAAGTCAATTTAAAGGGCCCCAGAGCTCCCCCACTGACCTCCCTGCCAGGGTGGCTGGCACAGGCAGAGCCTGGAGTCCCCACCAACAGGGCAGGACACAGCCCTGCCCACCCCGCTCCTATGCCCTGCCAGTGTCCCTGTCCTGCTCAGCCCCTGTTGTACCAGGGTACAATGGGGCAAATGCTGAGCTCCCTGGCACTTTGGAAGGGGTGCCTCCCTGCCAGCATGGACCAGTCCCAGGTCCACCTAGCCCCTAGAAGTCGACGCTGGCATCCAGTGTGGATGCTTTAAGTCGATTTGGCAAGGTCCCCTTGAAGTCGTCTTAATTTTTGAGTGTAGACATGCTAAGTCGACTTAGCAAAGTTGACTTATTTGGCCAAGTGTAGACATAGCCTCAGTGTCCTATGGTAAAAGAAGTCAGGAAAATTCACCCCCTGACATTCAGGGTTTAAAAAGAGAGGATCAGGCTATATAAAAGCAATCTGACAATCAGAAATTACCAGATAAACAGAAAAAGGTTTCGAGGAGAGTATAGGTACATGGTTATCCACTGAGTCACTGTTTAAGCCTTTTGAATGTAAGCTGAAGATGGTGCAAGATGCATTAATGTGTATGGCTTATCCTATGGATAGTACCAGAGCAAATTCAGAGAGAAATCATTTACTCAGTCTAGGATGTTTATTCTGGGGAGGGAACACAGAAAACCTGCTAAAGAGTTTCTAATTGGAGTTGGAAGCTAATTATGAAGAAGGAGGTTAAACAGTATTAATAAAATTGGTTGGTATGTGCCCAGGACAATCCACCCACCAGGAACCTTAGCATACCCTTCAGACCACAATTGTATGCAGAACTACTGTCTGCTTTTCTAACAGATTTTGTTGGACTACTTCTCCCTATCATGAACAGGAACAAACTTCTGTTAATTATTCTGGCTTTTCCAAGTGGACATTTCCTTTGAAGGTAAATAGCAATTCTGCAATAGCTAAGGTCATGGTAGGATAGTTACTTTCAGTGGGGGCTCCCAGGAAAGATAGAATCTGATCAAGGCATCCATTTTACCATGTGATGGGGTGACAACACCATACTTGCCCTGTATGGTTGAAAGCTAGCAGATTGATCAATTAACTCATTGGGAAGCTAATTAAAGAGGTTCTGCTTGACAGGAATAGGCTGGGCCTATAAAACCCAGGATCTGAAAGAAGAAGCAGCTGCTGGGAAAAGGGAGAAACTCCCATGAGAAGAGGAGTACTCCCATGAGAAGAGGAGTAGGTACAGCTTCCAGGCACTCCCTGGGAAAGGGGAGGAAGCTTTGAGAAGTGGTAGGTCCAGGAAGAAAAAGGAACTAGTAGCAGAAAAGAGCCCAGGGATAGAACAGTGAGGCCAGAGGGGGAAGTCCAGACTGCTGAGAAGAAAGTCCCTGGGCTGGAACTCAGAGAAGAGGGTGGGACTGGGTTTTTACCAGCCACTGGGTGAGTGGCACCAGGCAGCAAGTGGGAGGACTGCCTAGGAATACTAAGTAGTTATATCTCCATGGACAGTGACAGGGCCAGAGTTCTCAGTCAGGAAGCGGACACTATAGTTATGAAAGCTGCAAGAAGGACTGCGGGGGAAGGAGGCTATCTGTCTTGAGCTCATCCTGCGTACCAGGAGGAGGCACCAGGCCAGCCGTGAGTGGACCACCCCATGACACACCCAATGTATTTTCCAAGAATGTTTGAAATTGTTAGGGATTCAACAAGGTTGCACATGCCATACCACCCACTATGGAACCAGTACATTAATGCTGAGGAAACTAGTGAATGCTAAAGGCAAAAACTAGGGTGGCAATATGTCCAAAATGATAAGGACCCTCTGAGCTATTCCTGCAGCCTTGACTGATCAAATGGCCCTTTGCAGTGATGAGAAGATGAGAAATGAGATTGGCTGAGCCTCTGAACTGACAAACCAGAGATTCTCAATTAGAGGGGATCAAATTGGACACCTATATTCAGTTTCTGCATGCTCACCTGCAAAATGTACATTGGTATGTAGTGGTTCCAGGGAAAGGCCAGAAGAAAGTTAAAAGCCTACTTTGAGCTGAGACAGAAGAGGAGTAATTGAGATGCTGATGATTGGTTATGCTCTTACTGTATGCAGACAGTGGTGCTTTCACCATCATAGGCCTTCCTAGCTCTTGGTCCAAAGATAAAACATCTTCTGATTTAGATCACATGCTGCTGCCTGAACAATATGCAAAGACTGCTAACGAGGGCATGAACGTAACAGTGAACACTTTTGCTCACATGGACTAAATATCAAAAATCCAGAGTTCAGTGATGTTAAATTCAGCCTCGGATAAGATCTGGTCAAACCCATCCCAGGAAGACAGAAAATAGAGAAAAGAAATCTGATAAATTGGAGGAGGAGAGTCTTTGAAATACAAGGCAACTAAACTCATTGTAGGCAGCACAGAACTGGATCTTGAAAATGAACTTGCATGGAAAGGGTAGGTGTCTTGTGCATGGTTTTTATTAATACCCAAAACTTATGTCCTTAAAAAGGCTTTGTTTATGGAAGAGTTAAGCGAGAGAAACTGCAGGTAGTCTGGGAACATGAGCACAGACCTGTTTGTTCACATTCAAAAGGTGATGCCACAGCTGTGTTCAATTTGCTGTTGTTGTTGCTGTTAATAAACATCATTACTCAATAGCAGGAACTATGTGCAAACTGTAAATCAAGACAGGCTGGAAAAGAATATATTGAACCAGCATGTGCTCATTTCTCCCCCTGTACAGAAATTATGCACTTTTGAAATCCAGAACATTTCTTGATGGATCTAAGGTTGTGATAGTATTTTACCACTTTTGATGTCACTTACAGACTGCATAGGGAAATGTTGCTCTTTAAATTTAGGTTTTACGTTACGTTTTGTTAGAAACCAAGATGTTCTCAAACATGTACCACAAAAAAGTATTAAGTTTTTAACAAAATCTCTCTACTGAAGAATCATCCTATATAATGGCATTCAAATACTCCCTTTGGAAAGTAAATACATATATATGCCACAAGGAAATCTAGTTCGAATAAAAACAAAAAGACAAGCCTAAAATCTATATTAAGATGCATTTTGCGAAAAGGGCTAGCAAAGTTAAATACATCAGGGAAGACTGCTAATAAAGTTAAAATGGTTAATGAGAATAAGTTTCTAAGTAGCACAAAACAAACACTTTGCTTTCATTTTCATATGTCATTGAAATACCAAAGAATAAAATAGTCAAGAGGCAATAAATGATATATGATGAAAAGAAGTGAAGAACTGAAAATTAGGCTACTTAAGTCTGCGAACAAATAAAGAATGTTCAAACTAAAACAATCATCAGTTTTTGCTAATATTTTAAATTTATCTGAGATTTTCCATGAGCTGTCTTATGCTAATAATGTCTCAGCAATTATTCCATATTGAATTAAAAAACATCATTACTTAGGAACCAGTAACATCATCCACACAAAAAATGGCAAGAACAAATATAGCCAAAAAATGAAGGTAACAGCCTTCTTTAGAGATTCAGATAGTAAATAAACACCTTTCCAATTAAGGAATGAATTTAGACATTTAAGATTGAGAGGTGAGAATGAACAAGACAGATGGAATGATGTGTTAGGAAGACTAAAAGAAGAAGGAAGAGAATATTCAGTTTTAAGCAGGTTAACTGTTGACATGGTGGGAGACAATGTTGCAGAGCTTATTGGTCAGATATTGCCAAAGTCTCGGAGGAGAAACTAAAGCACAGGCACAAAATCCATTGGTCCAAATTTCTCTCTGCTGTTACAGAAAGAATTAATTTAGCCCATTATATCTTTGGGAGAGTAGGGCAAATCTTTTACTAACTGTGGGTCCAATCCTGCTCCCATTGACTTCACTGGGGCTGAATCAGGTCTTTGGTCACTGTTCATTTGTATAGACAATGATCTGCACTGTAAAAAAGGTGGGGGATCAAACTGTAAATAAGAGAATTTTGAGCCAATTAAAAGAAGGAAAGGCCAATTTCAGCATGCGATAGATGCACACCTTAGCAAGTTCATAGTATTTTAAAGAAAATTAAATCTATTAAATTATTGTATCCAAAGCAATTTATCCTCTAAAATGAATTCTCTAGTTAACACATGTGTTGTGAAGTGTCACATGTAAGCATAGAATGCTCAGGCCTAAACTTTAAAAATTGGATTCGCAGTCACATAAAGAATGCTCGCAACCATCAGTGACCTTGTCAAGACCATAACCTACAGAGCAGTCGGCTGGAGTCATTCAGCATAGCTCCAAAATTTCTTTAGTTTTTGGATGTATACCAAAATAAAATTAAAACATTTTCTATTCAATTTTGCCAACTACAGGTACTCATTCACCTAAAGCTCAATGACTATAACATTTTATTAGACTTTGCTACAGGATCAAAAATTGAGTTTCAGGAGTCCATTCCTCTCACTCTTTTGTGCATTTTTGAGCCTGTGAAAGCTAAGCTACTTCATTCAAACAGTTACTAAGAATCTTTATCATACATCACACAACATGATCTGTTCAGCATTATGGCACTCATTTGTTCTTTGGCCTTCTTATATACAAGTTATAATTCCTAGATAGATTACTGGAAAGAATTCTTAAGACATATCATGGCTTTGAGCCACTGCTTTCCTCTGCCTCAAACTTCATGAAAAGACATATTAATGAGAGACTTCTTACTGTAGTCAGGTCCTTTTAATAATTGATAATCATTGTATTGATTACCAATGGCTACTAAGCTAATGATCTGGTAGAAAGAGGATTCTTGTTCCAAAATCAGGCTCCACAGAAGTAAAATTAAGAAGTTCAGTATTCTATAGGAAAACCTATGGTGTATGGTAAATGCATTCACACTGAGAGCAAGCCGTAGTCACTTTTAATAAACAATTAGTGAAAACAAGAAAGCGCCAAACCACATAAACAAATAGTAGAAATACAGTATTAAGGATATCTTCGGGGTCATTCCCTTCATATGCTTATATACTCACACCCTTCCTTGGAGACTTGGTGGTGAAAGAGGAAGGTCCAGCCCTGCTACTGGCATGCCAAACGAGTCCAATGATCGAGAACCCAATGGCCAAAGTTTAGTGGTAGATAACAATGAAAAGCTGAAGGGTCAATGATGGAAAGCTCTCCCTTGCTACATGGTAGCTTGGCCTATTACAGAGTTTGGGGACTATTACAACTATTCATTCAGATTCCCAGCCTCCTGTGTTCAAAACTTCCTTGACCTTGTAATATTGGAGTTCCCTTATCCTGCAGGGGAGGAGGAGAATAAAGAATAAATGAGCCTTGTGGAAGCCAGAAAATAGGAGCTGGGGTGATGAGGAGCAGATGTCCATTAGAAGTCTCTGAGCTCCGTTTGATAAATTTTTAGATCCAGCATAGCACTGCCCTATTTATTCTTCCAAGTTCTCCTACTCATATCACCAGTGCCACATGATCAACACCCACAAAAGTGCACAAGCTTTGAATTATCCATTAAAAGCTCACCTAGTCAGAGGTGGTCTCAGAGTTCTGTAATGCATTAAAGAAGACAGCAGTGGCATCAAGATATTTTAAAAGGAGCAGCTGTAGGGTCTAGTGGACAAGTTGCAATAACGGAAAACTATCGTTCTTTAAAAGTGGAGAGGTATTAAATGTTTCTTGGGTTAATGAGCAAAGAGAGAGTTGTGGGACATAGGAGGGACACGGAGGAAAGGATGTAGGGAGTCAGGAATCTGAGCAGAACTTTCTGAACTGATCATAACCTGGAAATAAATTTGGTTTATACATGGGGGGTTAGTCTCTGAATCAAGTTCTACTAAAATATTCTGAGATAGTCAAACGTTTTCTCTCTTTTACAAAGGAATAAATAGAAGTAAAGTCATTTGGCCTGTTATGAAGTGGAAAGAAAAGGGTTTTTTTATAATTTGAGAGAAAATGAAAAGTAAATTTAAGTTATAGACTGACATCTGGTAGACAGAAACGTACTGAACTTATTTTACAGTAAATACGTAAAATTATCAAGGAGGAAGGCAGAATCTCAAAAACCCATTTTGAAAACAGCTGAAGCAAAAGAATGTTAGCATTTAGTGCCAATGCAGTGATTCCACCAGTGAAGGGAAGCAGGGCCAAAAGCAGAAATTACTTATAAAGAAGCATTTACAAATGAGATTTTGGGGGCTTATATTAAATTATTAACTTTTGGGGGCTGGGACTTGTTCTTCATATAGGTGTGAACAGGACCTAACACTCTGGGTATTGCTGGAAATAACATTAATAAGGACAATAATTAACATAACAGTGCAGGTTCACTGGTGCAATCAACCTTTGTTGCTCATTAGTTAAGCTGCTCCATTTTTTGGTTTTCCAGTGATGTTCACCTGCAACCCTGTATAAAAATGGGAGCAACAACAATCTGGTCAGGAGAGGATGAAGGCTGTCTATTTGGGACCTGGAAGATAAGCCTGCTGTTTTAAGGTCTTTTGAAAAGCATTTCTTATATATATATATATATATATATATATATATATATATATATATATATATATATATATATATAAACCTATTAAAAATTCAGTATCAGAAACCATACTATAAAGGCTAAGATTACTTTGAGATATTTTTATATCAGCATCATTGTAATATTTCCCCATAATTCTATTTTTAAAAGTGTATCACGGGACAATTTTTGGTTATCTCTGTATAACTGCTTGGAGAAAATGCTTCGTTGTGATTTAAATTGTATTAAGTATACTCTTGTGTGCTAGAAAGCTTGATAGAATAGTAATGGATCTCTGCAGACAGTAGTCAAATGCTCTTGGGTCATAACACTGAACCTAAAAGGGCATGATGGCAATTATAATGGTTTGTGTTTCTACACTACATTCCACATGAGATTCTCAAAGAACTTTACAAATATTAATGAATTTAATCTCAGCAGTAAAGCTGGCTGAGAAATGGAAATCCCTCCCTATGAAAATTTCATATTTTGGGGGGGGAAAAATCCAAAACTGAGATGAAACATCAAAAAATACTATTTTTTTCATGGAAAGGGATTTCAAGAACAATTCGATTTTGAGAGAAACAAAAAGGAATATTTCAGCTTCCTGAATGCCCACCTGAGAGGCTCTTTTCAGTTTCACTTTCTGAAAAGTTTCACTTTCTGAGAAAGCAGAACTCAGCCTTTCTACCCCAGTGCAGAGAGGGAGACAGAAAGCTTGAGCACACAGGCTGTCTGCCTCTCCGGCCCCGAGTTTTGCGGAGGACATGGGGAGACTGAGTGCCAAGATACTCTGCCTCCTTGGGCCCAGAGCTAGGGGAGGAGAAGGGAAGGCTGAGAGTCACACTGCTCAGCTTTGGCAGCTCTTCAGGGCAAGTTTTGTCACTTTCACTGTCTGTTTTTTAGATAGGCTGTCAGGAAGCTGCTCTTACAATTTTCTAAAGGAAGATAAAAAATTTTCAGCAAAATTAAAACATTTTCTAAGGGAAAACTTTGGTTTTGGATATGGACAGAACTTTTATTCTACCGGTTTCCTTTACACGAAGAGAGATGTTAAAAGAGCGCTATATAAAATACATATAGACATATACATTTATACCTACATAGTTAGCTAATAGATAACTATTATGTATATATAAATAGCTAATAGCTGTTAGGTATATATAAATAGTTAGCTATGGCTGTGTCTACACTGGGGAATTTAGGTCGACTTTACTAAGTCGACTTTAAGTCGACCTTCTTAAGTCGACTTAGAGAGTCCACACAGGACTCTCTAAGTCGACTTAGAGAGTCCACACAGGACTCTCTAAGTCAACTAGTTAGGTTGAGGGGGAGGCAAGGGTCCTTTGGGGCCTCGGCTCCCCAGGCTAGGAGGGCTTGTCCTGGAGAGAGCCAGCCCCGCACGGAGCTGGCTCTCCCCAGACAGCAAGCCCCAGAGTGGTCCAGGGGGGAAGGGAACCCTCCTTTGCACAGGCAAACAGCTGGAGTGTCAGCAATTGCCGGCACGGCGCTCCAGCTGGCGGAGAGACCCGGTCCTCCCAAAAAGCTGGAGCGAGGTCCCAGCCAGATGGGTGCCGCAGATTGGGTGCTCAATTTCATGTTTTTTCAGTAAATGCTGAGCACCCCATTCTAAAAAACCAAAATCCTCTAGGGCAGGGGTAGGCAACCCCCGGCACGCATGCCAACAGTGGCATACAAGCCCATTTGGAGCGGCACTTGCCATCCTCTGTGGTGCCACAGAAATTGCCTCTCTTGCCACCAAAAGACACTCCAAGAGGCTTCTTTCAGGGGTTGCTGCAGTGCGGAGGTCCCTGCCATGTCCATGCCCCAGGCATGCCATGTAAAGAAGCCACCCAGAGCGGCTCCTCTCTGTGGTGTGCCGCCACCAAAAGGAGTGACTCCAGGCAACTGGGGATAGGGGTCCCCCGGCATGCTGCTGTGAGGAGCCCCTCCAGGTGGCTTCTTTCCATGAATGGGCTGTTGGCACCAGCTGAGGGTCAAGGGGCCGGCACAGGGGGTCGGCAAAGGTTGCCAGCCCCTGATCTAGGGTCTTCATGGGATGGATAACTTGATAATTGCTTTATTCTGTTCATTCCCTTTGAAACATCTCTCACCAGACACTGTCAGAAGACAGGACACAAGCTAGATGGATCATTAGTCTGACCGAGTAGAGCCATTTTTATGTTCTTATGTCCCAAGATATACACTCAAGAAGTGAAGAAACCAAAATTAAAAATCACTGTTAGATGCTTACTGAATCTCAAGAACTTGAGTTTCACCAGTCCATTATTTATCATATTTGATATTTTCTATTTAATTATTAGTATCTATTGAGCAACTGTTGGCATTATTGTGAGAAAGCAGTACACCATTAGAAACACGCGGTACCAAAGTTAAGAAACCTACAAAGGGGAACTAAATAGGTGAACAGAAGTGAATGGCCATTAGATGCATTGAAATTTTCAATGTACACAGCTGCTGAAGGATACAAAATCCCTCTCCATAGAAATAAGTGAAATAAAAGGAAGCAAATGTACTGCCCAACAAAGTACAAAAAACCTCAAGAGAATATTTTTTCAGTCATACTGTCATCTAGTTTAGAGTCCAAACATCCCATAGAAAACTGTTCATAGCTAAACTGTTCCATGATGATTAAAAAATCTCAAGAAGCTAAAATTTAAAGCCATACGGGGTCAGAGAGACATCCTACATTTCTGTCTCAATAGAATTGCTACCAATTCTTCAAAACAAAAATATCGAAGATCTCTAACTGTTCAGGATTTTCAGTAAGGGACAGGAAAAGGGCAAAGAGGGTGGACATCAGCTTTCTTTTCTTTAGACTATAGAACAGAACACATTACATAAACCCAGTGCCTCACTGATGGTGTTGTAAACAAAAGTCCTTTATTTAGCCACAAAGGATGTTGAAGTGGAAATGCAGTCTTTCTGACAATGACCTGCTAGTATGTATATACCAAGAACAACCAAATGTAGGTGCGAAGAAGTAATTCAACCTCCACCATACTTAAAAATTTAACTCCTTGCTTGTTTGTTGAAATCTCCAACTCTCTTAGTTCATGGAGTGCTTTTGTGATGCAAAATATCTCTCTTCTAGAGAGTGGCCAGTGACCAAATCATTTCATAGTGACAACCAGGGCCGGATGAAAGCCCCTGGGGGCCCAGGGCTGCTCACACTTTTGGGGCACCCTGCCCCCCACAGTGGAGGTGCTCAGCGCTGGGGCCACTGGCAGGGCCACAGCCACGGGGCCAGCTCTTGATGGGGTCCTGGCCAGCATGTGAGGAGCTGTGGCCCTGGAACCAGAGGCCACAGTCTTCAGCACTTGCTCCGCCCCCAGGGGGCAGGGCCAGCCATCAACTGGTGTGGCCTCCAGCGGTGATGCCACAGAGCCAGTAGTGCTATCAAGCCATCATGCTGGGGCTCTTGGGGGGACAAGCCAGGCCGGCCTGAGCCATGGCAGCCGCAACACAGTGGCCTGACAATGTTCCTGGCCCTGGAGCACCACTGCTGGAGGCGGCACTGCATGCCAGCTGGCCCCGCCTCCTGGAGCACAGCTGCAACAGGACAGTCCACCATGCCCTTGGGGCAGACCAGCCAGCCTGGGAGCAGGGCATAAGCATCAGAGACTATGGCCTCTGGCCTTAGAGCCCCAGCCCCCCAGCACCAGCCATGTCCCTCCCAGGGCCTGCCCAGTGCTGTGCCAGCCTGAACTGGGCCAGATCTTGCAGGGCAGTGAGGGCCAAGGCCCATGTTCAGCAGACTCTAAAGCCTCTGCCTTGTTCTGGCCCTGGTTACAACAATAATCAAACACCCAGAAGTTTGAAGGAGAGAAATACAAATAATATCAATTTCAGCAAAAGTTGATACCAGCGTTAAAGTTGGGAACATCAACAGATGTCCAACCACAAAAATGCCATAGTAACTAATTGACACATATGCTATTGGGTTTGAGACAAAGGCTTGTAACCTACAGGAGAAGGGCACTCCAGCAGTAGTCGGGTGAGGAACTTCAGATAAGGAAAAGGGACTAAGACCTCTGCTGAACATGCATTAGGCATCATAGTTAGCAGCGTAACACATTATAAAAGCTGCAGTGCAGCCTGTGTGCCTTGGAAGATGCCAAGACGATGACCACTGGTGATCGTGAGGATGAGGAAGAGGACGACCAGTAACACTTTGAGGGAGGGGAGGGTTATGCACAGGAGAACACAGATATGGGACATTTTATATTATCTATGTACGGTGCTGAGTTGGAGCATTTATAATTTGCTAATTGTACTACTAAAAATATTACAATGACAAACCTCCTTCATGCATACCAGGGTCCTCATAATATCTTTAATATTCCTGGGTACAGCTGTGAGGCAGAACCCTGCCAAACCGCAGGATTAGTACAAACGGGGATTAGTACATAATCAAGAGATCAGGAACTAGAACTGGCACTCAAACCTGACCTACAACCATCTACTAAGATCCAGCCAAGACCTCCACCAGGAAGCCAAAAGTGTACACTATGCAAAGACATAGTAAGGAAACACTTTTAATTTTGCTGGCCAGCACTCACAATACTGCAGTACTCATCTCTGGACCCATCCCCCACATATCATCTGCCTGCAAAGGTGTCAGGGAGAAAACTGGGGGTGGCGGAGGGGGGAAAGGTCCGGGTGTTGGGAGGTGAGATGTTTGTTGATGTATTAATAATTACGCCTAATCCCTTCCTTACCCAGATCCCATGTTCCTGCTCCAAATAAAGTCCCCCTTTGTTATAGTGTTATTTTTGAGTTTGCCACTACTTTGCTGGGGTTTGTGTTGATGTACTTTATTGTTTCTTGTGTATCGGGTTTTATACTCCTTGCCAACAGCATAGAATTATTCATTCTTCCATTATTCATTTGCCTTGTGTCTTGGGCACAGTGAGAAGTCACCAGGAGTGGGGACACCAGGATTACAAAAGAGAGCCTGGCACCAGACTTACGCAAGGAGAGGAGAGAAGCCACTACAAGTAGCAAGCACCAGGCAGTAGGCTAGAGTTAGCCCTTAGGACAGGGATTCTATTAGCTATTCATGACAGATGAAGTTGACAGATACAATAATTTGTACATTACATATAGACCATTTATTTAATACTGTGTAATATAAAATTACAAAAACAAGGACTAAGTTTCATTACATTTACTAAGTTTGTGTAACTCCTCTACTGTGCTATGATTATTTTTATGTTGTTCATCAATTATAAACAACAATTATGAAATCCTGTAGCCCCTAGCTTAACCTATGCTTGCTTTGCATGAATGTATTCATTTATAAATCACATATGTATTCTTTCTTTATAAAATGTCATTATAAATGTATAATTAGCGTAAGTTTATACATTGGCATAACTTTCTATATAGGTAGCTGGAATGCAAGATATCTTACAGACCTGTGTAAGAAATTGTACAGCTTGTATGTAACAGCTCAGGCATAGTCTTAAGTTTCATCGAAACTTGGAAACTAAGTTAATATTAGATTAAAACTAGACATAGGTGGGTCTGTTTGTTCATCAGTGAGCAGTGATGTGGAAATCCAGAAGGCTATATTTTGATCATAACACCCAGATCAGCAGACAGAAAAACAACCTGGGCCTTGCCAGTTTGGACCCTTGACATTTAGTAAAATACTGCAAAACCCACAAAAAATATCCATAAATAATAAAGGGGGAGATAATGGAACATTCTGGAGGGTAGACATGGGTCAATCATAAGTCAACTATATGTACAAATCACTTGACCAATGACAGATGTACCCCTACAATTGAACTAAATCCTCTACAGGCTCAGACACTGACCCGTGTAAAGACTTGCACATAGTTTTTACATTATGCATGTTGATTAGTTCCATTGATTTCATTGAGACTATTCACAGTGTAAGTAGTTAAACGGGTGCATAAGACTTGGCAGGATCAAGGTCTCAGAGCCAAAGCAACCTTACTGATTCCCTTTTGTCCACTGGGAAGTAGAGCAGTTAGTTCTCTGAAACCTTCAACCCACTGCAAAGTAGCAGTTTAAAAGCTTGGAAAAGTAGTTTTTAAGAAAAGCAATTAAAAAGAATGGAGAGAAAGAGAGACAGATAATAAGACAGAAAATATCATAATGCCACTATGAACCCATATTCTGAATACTGTGTCCAGTACAGTTTGGTTACCCCATCTCGAAAAGTGGAACTGGAAAAGATTCAGAAAGGGGAAACAAAGATGATCAAGGGTGTGAAATTGCCTGACACAAAAAGGGCAGAAGTCTGTCAGGCCACTTCACAATGCACAGGCAAGAATAAAATAAATGTTAGTGGTCTAAGTCTAAGAGAACAATAAATAATTTTGAATGTGAGCTGAATATTACAAACAGGAAAACAAGTTCATTTACACAGAAAACTATCTAGGTTATGCTGGAAGGAGACACACTGGATTGTCTAACAAGTTATAGTGAGATAAACCTTAGCTGTCGTAGCCTCCAGGTTATAACAAGAACTGTGCAGTTTCTTCTGTTAAAATCCTTTCCATTCAAAACCCATCTTCACATTGACATAAAAAGATGAAAATAATTTAGTAATCCTGTTGCTATTTCTCTCATACACTGTAAAGCAAATACCGACATCTTGAATGTAGCTACAATAATCGCTCAACAACATGAAAGTTACTGCATGTAGATCTATTCTTTTCATGCTTTTCCATGCTTATACATATATTTTTTTTCTTCTTGGAGCCAAAAATCTATCTCCAAAGATGAGTAGCAGATGGTATGCTGGGGATCTCTGAATTCAGGGATGAAATCTTAGACCTCACAACTTGCAGAAGGTCTGTGGAGCCACTCCATAGAGGTTGTTGCAGCTCAGTGCTTTAATTATCCCTCCACTATCTCACTGGACCCTTCTGAAGATGAGGATTGTCACTGATCACTAGCTGTGAGACTGAATTTTCCCCTCCAATGTATACTTACTGTGTAACAGTGTAATAAAAGACCTTAAAACATAATGTAAGGACATTTCTTATTTATATAGCACTAAGTAGCACTACAGTAGTAGAAGAGTATATAAAAAAAATAAAGAATAGTAATCTGCCTCTCATACAGCACTTTTCAGCAGTATATCTCAAAGTGGTTTACAAAGCAGGCAAGTACAGTTTTCTCCATTTTTCAGATGGGGAAACAGAGGTGAAGTGACTTACCCAGGAGGCAAGGGACACAGGAAGGACTCAGATCTCCTGAGTACCAATCTAAAGGACACACTCACTCTAACAAGTTTACACTCTCAAGTTATATATAATATATGTATGACATATAAGGAATGCTAGTAAGAGGCTAGTCTTTATTTTCTGCCTCTAGTCACCCAGTAGGGTCAGTATTCAAAAAAGGATGACATTTCATCATACATCATAAGTCAACAATCCAAACTTTGGAGTTCTGAAATGTTTTAGGCTACCCCAGAGCCTTTGTTAATAACTAAATAGGACAATTCTATAATATAGCATTTCCTAGAATATGAAAGGTACAGGCAAGATGCAATTCAAATTTTGCTTCTGTCTTCTCTTATGAGAAGTACTAATGGCTATGTCTACACTGGCAAGTTAGCTCGAATTAAGGAAGCTTATTTCGAACTAACTAAAGCCATGGCTACACTAGGCTTTAATTAGTTCGAATTAAGGGCTTCCTTAATTCGAACTAATAACTTCGAATAGGATATTAGAAGTAAGGGTTAATTCGAACTAATTAGTTCGAATTAACCAATTTGGCCATGTTAGTTCGCACTAATTTCTTAGTTCGAACTAACCGGCCCATTGAAATCAATTGAAATTGCTAATTCGAACTAAGCAAGTGCCATGAATGGCACTTGCTTAGTTCAAACTAATTTTAGTTAGTTCAAATTAAGATAATTCAAACTAACTAAAATTAGTTTGAATTAGTTAGTTCGAACTAACTAATTCAAACTAATTTTAGTAAGTGTAGACATAGCCAATGAGTGTTACAGGAACACAGATATCTGCTGATGACAAAGAGTCATCTTTGGGCCAGATTGCAACTGCTCCTGCACAGGTGTGCAAAAGGGGAGGGCTCCAGGGAAAGGCGATTCTCAGATTCCCAGAAACACCTAGGTAAGGGATAAATACAGCACTTCAACTTGTTCAGAGTGTCTGCTAGGAAACACAGTGCCTAATTCATCAGTAACATACAATGGATGGGACTGCACTGGAAGTGTGTAAATGATGAATCTGGCCTAATGTGTGTTACTTGCAATGAGAAATATTTGTGGGGTCTGTTTGCAAAGTTGCAAGGATTTTTTAAATCCATTTATAAAGATTTTTTTTATTGTTTCAGCAAAAGGGATACACATTACAATTGTGTTACACTTGACTATGATATAGTATCTCTATTACAGCCAACTTTTCTTTAATTTTCTCAGCCTTCAGGCCACTGATCTTACAGTGTTCTGTGCAGGTTTATTTATTTTTTTATATTTGCTCAGGTCTATGTTTGGTATTAATTTTATACATAGAATATTTTGATGTGGGCTTATAACTATGCCCCTGTAAATGAAAGAGCTGGGCCTTTGCAGTATTTTCTACAATTACATATCTGGCAATTGAGAAGGTGAGATCCTTTCGCTTTGTTAAATGATTTGTACAGCATTGGGGATTTATGCTTGTAGACCTAGTTAACTAGATACAGTGATAACAGTCAGAAAGCTCATTCTGCTTTAAAAAATTCTATTGGCTTGAGTCAGAATGGAAAATAAAACTAGGATGAATAAACTTTCTAAGTCCAACAACCATTGTACTCTAGTTGAAGTTATAACATCACACTCAGAACTTCTGATACCTCTCTTCAGGGGCATTTATTTTTGATACTTTCAAACAAATTGTATCTAGTTTCGAGCTAGCTGGTGACATTTCAGGCTTATTTTTTGGTTTTATTTTTAATTAGAGAACTGATTGAAGAACGGAAGTATCTGTGCAGGAATTCATGATTTGCTAGTTCTAGTTTTACCAATTTACAAGTTAAATACATCCTTGCAAAGTTCCACCCCAATCATCTTTTTTATACTTTTAATAAAGCTCATTGTTGTCCCAATAATATTAATTAACAATATTAAGTTAAACAAGCTGATCTACTTTCTAGTTATCTTTAGTCAATATCCAAATAATTGTGGTGTATCCTTTCCTTGCTTTTAATGACAGTCTTCTGATTCACAACAAATTGATCTATTGACATGTGAAGGCATGTAAACAATGACTGAGAAAGACATGCAGTGGTTCTCAACCTTTTGTGGGCTACGACACGCTTGGTGGCATATCGTGACCCTACAGGACAGACCAGCCCACTGCCCCCAGGCCGAATCCAGCCATCTCTCTGGCTCTGTGCGACACATTTACCACTATGTGGAGACACAGTAATGTGTCCTGAAACAGTGGTTGAGAACCACTGGCCTAATGCTACTGAAAGAAATCCCTAAAGTCTCTGTGGTCTTGTTTGCAAATTAGTGAGCCAAGTTCTGCCCTAATTTACTCTGTTTTACACTGGTGTAACTCCATTCATTTTAGAAGAATTAGTCAAGATTTTGCCAGCATAGTTCACAGAAGAATTTGGCCTGTTGTATTTTTGTCTTTAAGTATCAAGAATCTCTTTTAACTTCATCCTGTATCGTCTGAGAACACTTTCATTTCCAAGAACACTTATAGTTTGTGATCAACTGGCCACATGCCGCACAGGATATGGATTTTTATGTAGGTAAATATGGAACTGTTTTAGCCATTTAATCTTTTCAGCAATCACTATATATCAATAAAACATTTTCATTCTCCTGCTTTTTAGATTGTTTAGAATTATAGACAAAATAATTAGAATAGTCTCCCCATGTGCTCTCTGTGAAAGCATGGAAATATGTCTTCACGATGGAATGAGTTTAGCACTACTCCTATAAGTTTAGTAAGAGATTCAATTGCCACTAACTTAGTAGGCTGTTGTCTCTTGGACATCAGTAGACCTGTGTTAAATTTTGATTGTAGTATATACTAAAATGGATCCAAAATAATGGAGGGCACAATTCTGCACTCACTGAAGCAAGTGATACTATTACCATGGACTTAAATGGTAGCAGGAACAAGAACCAACTGATTGTAAGAAGTGATCAGAATCCCTTCCTTAAGATATCTTTGACAGAGAATTTTTAGTTGAAACTTTTATGGTCTTCCCCAGAAAATTTTGAACCAATTCAAAATGAAAGTATTGGTTTCAAATTGATATTTCTAAACAAAAGAATTTTCATTTTGTTTCAATTTCAAATGTCATTTTTTTGGGTCAATGCAAATATTTTGAACTGGACCATTTTTATTTAACTGATCCAAAATGTTTTTTTTCCAATCAGTTCAAAAAATATTAAACTGCATTGCCTTTTTAAGCACATTCCCTTATCAGAAATGAAGTTCAGGCCCCCATTGTCTTTTATGGACTGGATGTGCTAGAGAACCTACACCTCCAATAATAGAGTGCTTGCCAACCTACATGGGGCATCAGGGAAGTCTAACAACAGTGAGTGCATCATGGAAGATGCAGTACAACTAGAAAGACTGATGCTCTCATTTGTCCTATGGGCCAGGCTCCCTAAGAGGACTACATTTCAGGTCAGTTCAACAAAATAAAATAAAACATATTGAATTCAGGACTGTTGAAGTATTTTGTTTCACTCAAAATGTTCAAATGAAACACTTCAACAACCCTGAACCAAAATGTTCAGAATTTCCCATTTCACCAAAAGCTACAGGCTGGTGACCTGTAGCAGCTAAGTAGCAGCACTGTAGAAAAAGACCTGGGGGTTATGATGGACAAGAAGCTGGTTATGAGCCAACAGTGTGCTCTTGTTGCCAAAAAGGCCAATAACATATTGGGCTGCATCAATAGGAGTGTTGACAGCAGATCGAGGGATGTGATTATTCCCCTCTGTTTGGCACTGGTGAGGCCGCATCTGGAACACTGTGTCCAGTTTTGGGCTCCCCACTACAGAAAGGATGTGGACAAATTAGAAAGAGTCCAGCGGAGTGAAACACAAATGATTATGGGGCTGGGGCACATGACTTACGAGGAGAGACTGAAGGAACTAGGCTTATTTAGTCTACAGAAGAGAAGGCTGAGGGGGGATTTGATAGCAACCTTCACCTACTTGAAGGGGTACTCCAAAGGGGAGGGAGCTAGGCTGTTCTCAGTAGTAACAGAGGACAGAACAAGGAGCAATGGTTTCAAGTTACAGCTGGGGAGGTCGAGGTTGGATAGTAGGAAAAACTTTCTCAGTAGAAGGGTGGTGAAGTATTGGAATGGGTTGCCTAGGGAGGTGGTGGAATCTCCGTCTTTGGAGATATTTAAGGCCCAGTTAGACAAAACCCTGGCTGGGATGATTTAGTGGGAGTGGTCTTGCTTTTAGCAGGGGGTTGGACTAGATGACCTCATGAAGTCCCTTCCAGCCCTAAGATTCTATGATATAGTAATACTAGCAAAAATGCTTTTGCTGATATAATTCATTTAGTTTTGTGAATTGATATAAGCTATACCAATAAAAAGCACTGTGTTGAGAATATAAATTGTGTCTACACTAGGAGGGTTTGCCAATGTAGCATACCCACATACTTTTTCTAATGTAAACTAGGCTTTATAGGTTAGACTAGCACAAATTAATATCCTAACTATATAAGGCATACACACATACATAAACACACACATATTTTTCATCTCTCTGCTACTTTTTTCATTTTATTAAGCAGAATATAAATTAAAACTTTTGTACTTTGATTGCACTTTCAGCCTCCATTCTGCAAGTGGGCTCAACATTAGGTCAATTGAGTTCCCCTACTGCAATAAACCTGTTCTGAGTTTCAACTGGCAAAACCTTTTGTGTAGAATATTTCAATGTCCGCCCGGAAAGTTCAGCTATTGGGACTCAATCATCAGTTCCAGCCATGGCTTAGAGCCCCAGTAAAGGATTGGGTCCCATTGTGCTAGGCACTGAACACACACATACACACAGAAAAGATGGCGCTTTCCCAAAGAGTTCACTACTCCAGCACTATTTGGAGACAAATGACAGTATATTTTAGATTCTTTTGTCCATCAATTATTCAGGACTCTATTTTTTCCTTTCTCCATTGCCTCTAACTATTGCCTCTTTTGTATACAGTATTAGAAGATACTCTTTGTATCTAGCAGCAGAAAAAATGCATTCTGCTTGTTGAAGTATGCTCTCAAATCTGAATTTGTAAATTGATTATAATTAGGTTGACTAGAATACCAAACATCATGTTGGCATTGTTAAAATTAATGTACAATGATTTACTGTGCATTAAAGACTACCCAATTCATCATAACAATAGGGATGATAAAGTCCTTGAACAATAAATAGATTTTTTTGGTATGTCCTTGGAAGGTATCAATGCTGTATGCTAATTCTGTACTTCAAAATCAACCATATACCGTATTTGCTTTAGTATCTGCACTAGTATAAACATGCTTTTTACTTTCTGGAGGGAATAAAGCATTAATGTTGGGAAAGAGGGACTTCTTCAAAGGTTTAGCTATTGCTGGAATGAGAAGTAAAATGAGTTATATTGCTCAATAATTGTACCATGTTGTGTTAATATAATTCAAAAGAATAGGCTACAAAATCTAAAAAATGGCACAGGGAATACTTAAATTACTATGAACAATGAAGTATTATTATAAAATACACAAAAATGTGTATATGATTTTAAAATATCATCCGAATGATACTGTCGCATTACTGATTTTTTCCCCTTTTCCTGCCTTAATGTTAAATGCCAAGGAACAAAGTCTCTAGTGCTTTGCTAGAAAGGTTCACTTCTGTTAAGTACATTTATTACACTTTTAATGGGTACTAAGAGTAGATCTGTGTAAGGAGATATTTAATGAGAAAAATGTTGTATGTGACAGTTTTACAAAAATAAGAAAAGTTTTAGAAAAACAGATCTTTAACTTTGACCAATATAATGTATTGCCCTCCTCTCCTTCAGGTGGCCTAGTACCAAACTAAAAAATAAATACAAAAGAAGAACCACTTACATCATTTACAATTCTCTGGGACTTTGTTTTCACGCAATGTTCATTCAGGTCCCACATAAACTATTTGCTCTTTAAGAGTTCACTCCAAGTACAACACGCACATAATACATTTAATTCACAGTTTAGAGAGTGGGCCAAATTTCCCTTCAGCTATAGTTTTGCTACCTGATTGTAGTCTGTAGAGCTGGCCCAGTATGTCTAATATTACCTCTTAAGACCCACTCTACACTATGTTAATACCTGCGCACACAACTTCTAAAAAAAGTGCCCCCCTGAAACCAGTCCCAATTAATAAATGCTGCTTTACCCCTGCCCCAACCTTAAAAGAGTGTGCACAAAAGTTTGGTGCTTCATAAAAACATCATCAGTCAGACACTGTAAATAAGAATGAGTGGCATTTGTTATTTGCTATTCATCATTCATGTCACTAAAACAAAAAGCAGAAAATTTTTTAGGTGACCATCCACACAACAAGAATAACAACTCACAAATAATTCATACAAACATTTTATGCCAAGAGGCAAAGGCTTGTTCACAGACTGTTTGAATAATTATGAATAACAATATATAAACAGAAACAAAAGCTATATTAGCTGGATAATTCATTTACCACAAAAACATTGGCGCTCGTTTCTTGTAGCTTTCTCCCCTTCCTCACCACCACCATACTCATTTTTAGGTCACCACATGATGTTGTATCATAAATTGAGGAGATGGTAGCATTCAGTTATTTCTGTTACACCTGACTCCTCCGCTGTGCCATTCATAGACATCAAGGCCAGAAGGGACCATTGGTCTGACCTGTATAAAACAGGATACAGAACTTCCCCAAAATAATCCCATGAGGATATCTTTTAGAAAAACATCCAACCTTAATTTTAAAATGATCACTGGTGGAGAATTCACCGTGACTCATGGAAAATTGTTCCAGTGGTTCATCACCCACGCTGTCAAAAAATTATTCCTTATTTCCAGTTTGTATTTGTCTAACTTTATCTTTCAGTTATTGGACCACATTATACCTTTCTCTACTAGACTGGTGAGCCTGTTATTAAATATTTGTTCCACATGTGGATTCTTGCAGACTGTAATCAAGGTACCCCATAACCTTCTCTTTTTTAAATTAAATAGATTGTGTTCCTTGAGGTTTATCACTATAAGGCATATTTTTTAATACTTTAAATCATTCTGTTGGCTCTTTTCTGAACCCTCTCCAATTTACAAACACCCTTATTCTTCTTCACTTGTGAGCAGCAGAACTGGACACAGTATTCCAGCAGTAGGTCCACCAGAAGGCAAGCTGCTATCAGCTAGGAGAAACTTCAGCTAAAGTTTTTTTGTCTATTCACCTGTAGATATTGTTAAGAAACCTATGAAAACTCCAGCTTCTTTAAGCTCTTCTCTCCTTCCATCTTCCTTTAGGACAAAACATCTCGAGCTCACTACTGATTGCAATGTTTCACTAAGCATTGGGAGCCCTTTCTAAATGGTGGACCCACTTTTAATCCTCTGCTTTTTTCTAACATTCCCAAATTGGACCTAGGCTAATTTCTCTGCAGGATGGCTAATGTCCATATATATATATATATATTAAGATAGATAGATATAACCATGACCAAATGCATATATTGAGATAAATATTATTATATATTAATTATTATAGTACAATTATTCAGATGTAACTGTTAATCTTGGAAGCCGGGGTGCAAAATTTTAAATTGAATTTTTTTAAGTTGGCTAGGGAATTTACACCCACAATTCCTGTTAATATTTAAAGGGAGTTGTTTGTTTAAATCCCATAAGCTGCTTTGAAAAACTTACACTCAAACCCCACTGGTTTAACAAAGGGATTTTTGTGTTCACAACTAACAAGCGTAAATAGCTTGTTAAGATACACCTTTGCACCCTGCATTATCAGAATCCCACTATGTCAGCTCATTCCCTTTTTCAGACAGTGAAATCTGTGCAAGGTATTATCGGTGCTTATGTTCTGATATGATTTTGTTTTCCACGCAAAGCTATTCTAATTTTAAAAATAGATGTCAGGTTCATCCCTAGAGTAACAAATCCAAAACTGAGATCTAGATTTTGTAGTTCCCAGCAAAACCTCATATTTTCTCCTGAAGGACTAAACAGCAGCATTGAAAATTGACAAAACTGTGGGAAACAAATGGCAAATTTCACAATAAATTAAGCGAGGGAAACAAAATGTTTCCAGCAGATCTGTCATCTGTTATATCTGTAGTAATTATGTTCTTAGGCATTCACATTTAAGTGAACCGTGTTCTTTTATCGGTAGTTATTAAGTTATCCTCTGTTTCACAGCCATTACAATGTGTATACAATGATAGTATTTATTGTATGTAAAGTCACCATGACCATTTTTTAATCCTGTTCATTTGTGACTATAAAGAATATCTGTAGGGCCACAGAAAGCATGAATATTTCTAGGTTAACATTGTGTTTGTTTAATACCAGTGAATATATCCTCTTTAAAATATCTGAAGTCCACAGTTCCTTACACTGTAACCAAGTCCTGATCTCAAAAATACCACAGCCCTGATCCATTTTGTTATCAAACCAACCACATTATATCATACACTCGATAGCTGAAATTTGCAGTAGGCTTCTAGCTGGTGTAGATAAAAAATCATGTATGAACAGCATTTGTAATAAAAAAATCTGTATTTTTCAAGTGAAAATTGGCTGATTGAATGGCTAATTACATATAGAAATATGCATTTTGCAAACAAAAACATAGTTTTTGCACATGTAAATAGATGTATATGTAAATTTTGCATGGCTGACTTCTAGGAGGCCTAGTAAGGCAACAGGCATTAATTCATCTAATTTTGCATAGATACATAAATATTCATGTCTTTTATTTCCAGAAATTAGGAAAGGTACATTACGATAATATCGCAGTGATAAAAAGTCAGCAAAAGTCAGAAGTTACCAATAGTTACCACATATAGCATCAATGATTACTACAGTTTTCCCCTGTATTTAGAAAAGTAAATAAATATATTGAATGTTCTGTTAGTAATCATTGACTCTTTCATGGCTACCAATGTATATTAAGAATGTGGCTCTTTCACAGACAGAGTACTAATACAGTGTTTATAAAGAAATGTAATTTGCCCCACTTAACACACTAAGATGAAACAATACTGGGATATTGAGATGAATTAGCAAAGGGATAGAAATTCAAAGGATGAATTGTCTGGTGCCTACTGCATATAAAGATATGAATTTATTTGCTTTTATTGTTCTAGGACACAACTGATGCTCTGGTTACATTTTTGTTAGGAGAATATTCTTAAAAACTAGTTTTAGTGAACACATGCACAAATACTTTCATAATTATGCCTTATTATATAGTTAAAGTCAATACATGCAATCAAATAATTGTAAGGTGTCCACTGCACATTCACTGCTGGCAATTTCTTAATTTCAGCATCTCAGATCAATTGGTAGTAAAGTCTCGGTACATTTTATTTCATATTTAAGGGTTTGGTGCCTTCAGCCTTGCTATCCATCTCTGGAAACAAGTATAAGGCAAACAGAGAACATAAGTAAAGTGAGTTTTGCAATCTCAGCTAACTCCACATTGAATTAGAACCCTCATCACACTACCACCACAAACCCAGCAATTTTGCAAAATTTAACAAAATCAGACTTCTCTTAAGACCTGAAAAATACTTTGCCATTTAAAGACTACCTATTGGAACTGAAACCTACTAGACCTAAAAAAAAAATCTATAAGCTTTAGTAAAGACTCAATTGAACATGAGATCCCAGTGATAAACTGCATCAGAAAGTGTAACATTCTTTAGATGTATACGAAGGGGAATATCAATCAGGATTTAGCAACATGATATTATCTCTATGTCCAGCTCTGGTGTTCACACTTTAAAATAGATATTGAAAAGCTACAGGAATGATATATGATTTGAAAAAGACACTCCTCTGCATGGCTTCACCTTCTCTCCACTGATTTTTGGGAGCTTAGTGTCCTAAAGCACGCTAGCAGGAAGTAGACATACTCAGCACACATGGACTGCAAATGTAGTTATTGCTTGTGTACAGTGAAAAAAAAATGGCTGTTTATTTCTTTTTGCTTTTTACTTTCCAGCTGTTGTACACTTATGCAGGCACAAAACTCAATCTGGCCTTCAAACATAATACTAAAGTATGAGGTCAAATGTTTCATAAATTATATTATATCTACAAGTTAATTTCTGTAAAATATAACTGCATTTCTACAGATGGCATGCAAAGACTATGCTTCCTATCACCACTATTTGAGAATCTTTTCTAATGAAGTTCCTAGTCAATGCTATGGCAAAAAAGAGAAGGCTACACTTAGAATACTATGTAAACTTATGACTGAAGAGAGTCAAATTTGGTCTTCTGAAAACAACTGCACTTCCTCTGAAGTCAACAGACTTGTGCCCCCTTCTGTTAAAGGTGGATTTGACTCTTAAGTGGAGACCTGAATGTGGGATGATTAAGCAGACAACCAGAAGCCACAAGCCCTGTGGCCTACAAATGTTTTAGTGAAGCATCTCATCAAAGCAACAGACTGTCCAAATAATCTAACTGTATGTCAATCAGTTTCTGTAATATGCAAACCTACATATATCTCTGACAGTAAATGGAAATTGAATAGTTTAGTTATTTGACCTAGAGTAAAAAAGCATTAACTCAACATACATTTCTACCAAGAGCAGAAAAGCTATAAACATTTGGGGTTTTACTTGAATTTATATTTAACAGCAATGATCACAATAAAACATTAACTTAATAGAAAAAGCAGCTCAACATCAGCTTTATTGTTCCTTCCAAATTGACCTCTGTTTATTGTAGGAAGACTCAGGATTTCTATTCTGAAATGTAACATTAACATCAACTTGTGCCAAATGTATGGTGAAAATGTGGCACTTAAATCTCCTTAATTACCCATTTAAATGCCCTGGAAATACCTTCAGGAAAAAGTATTTCCATGGCCGCAGAGAGACACTGTAGAGTACAAATTATACTTCTCCGTTGACTGCAACTTAAGAGCCATGAGCAGCTAGAGATGATGACTGTGACTTAAATTCGGCTCATTGAATTAGTCACCAGCAGTTACTTGGGCTTTGTCACACTGGTGGCATTTTCTGGGTTTTTAACTGAAACAAGGAAGAAACATTTTGATAGTGCGTCCTTATTACAACGAGGACAACTGAGGACTACCTTGGAAGCCAAGAGTTAGTACAGTTAGTTTATTTATTCTGTTTCGGCATCAACACATTTGACTCTCTCATAAACTGGGTTATATGTAAGGAAAATGAGGATATTTACTAATAAAATACATTGTGATACTAAACATTGCTATTTCATTCCTCCTCTTTGAGTTGCAAACAAGATAACTACTGACTGATTTCTTTAATTGTTACCAACCCAAATTACTTTGTAGTAATGTTAGGTTTCTTACAATCTCAAGGGATGTATTTGCTCATACATTATATGATTTACAATTCAATGTCATTTCAGTTTTCCAGCCATAAGTATAACAAATAAAAACTATGCTATATGACAAATATATTTCATGTTTTTAATTGAGTTTTAGTTAAACTCAGAATCATCTGTTGATTTTAACAATAGAGCCATCTGTAGCTTGAAGCATCAGCTTTTTGCTAGGTTTGTGAATCCACATAAGTTGCAGCTTTCTACCAGAATTTTTCTAATTACTTTCACTTCAGGAAACCTCTACTGTGGGAGAAAATTTGCTTGAAGTTGGAGGTGTGCACCACTACAAGTGTCTAAAGAAATTGTAACACACTCTTCAAAACAATGCTATTTTACAAACTATTGTGCCTACTGTGACCTACCTCGTGGGTATCGCTCTGAAGCCTTAAAATTCCACATCTCCTTCAGAGGATCCCTTGCCCTTCAGGTTGCATTCCATTGAATAATCTTGAAATCCTTTAAAGGAGGAGAGCCCCTTTCTTCCTGCAGGACAGGTAGAATTTTAAAGCTCCAAGTCTGTGGTTTAAATTATTCCATATAAAGTCCATTTCTTCTTAGCTGACTATTAAATTTAATCTAAATTTCATCCCTATAGTACATCTCTCCTGAGCCAGCATAAACAGACATAAAATCCCCTATTCCTACAGCATACCCACATCATCTCTCTCCTCCCCTGTCCTGACACACATATAATGTATAATGTTGCAATTACAGCCTTAAATTAATGAAGAATAAAGAGGGCTGAGTCTGGTCCACCAGCCTGATGGTGGTGATGAAATGGGATAAAAGCTTAAGCTAAAAGGTAGTGGGATGAGCCTGAGACATGGGGAAGGATGAGCAAGAGGAGAGGGCTATGGAGATGAAGTGCATTTATTTTATTATATTTTATCACTGTTTTAGATTTAAACAAAAATATCTATACAAAAAGCTCTTGATATCTTGAAAATCATACAGCTTAGTAATTGCCACCCAGAAGCATTAGATACTGATATACCAATAACACATTAATTCAACTATGCAACAGCATTAAATAACCATATTTAAAGTAGCAGCAAACAACGAGGAGTGGGAACTCCATGCCCCCAGTATAGTTGGATCTGTGAAAGGAGTTATCAACAGCCGTCCTGCTAAATAGCTGGCTGATCCCAAGAACAAAAGTCTTGAATAATTTCTAGTTAAAGACTAGCAAGTAAGTATTTAATTTTTATAAATAGGCAGTTTAGCCTATAGTCCTGAACATGACTGAAATCCAGAACACCTGTATTCCGATCTTTACTAGCATTTCCCTCTCTGACCTTTGCAAATCATTTCTCCTCTTCGTGCCTTTGTTTCCCCACCTGTAAAAGTTGGTTAATAATAATAATGGATCACTAGCTAAGGACTGACTGTGCTAATCACTTTGAAAACAATAATAATAATAATAATAATGGTGAAACTGCTGTGATCTGAGAAACTGTTGTGATGCTGATAGATAGGATATCATCTCTCTTATAGCAACCATCCCCAACAAAAAGACCCTCAATTCAGTGCTTTTAAACCATCAAGTTATACATATAATCCATATAAGGACATGAATGTAACACTATCATCCCTTTTAATTGTCACATTCATTGTCACATCTTCTCTCAAACTAGATTATTACTTTATTGGGAGCAGGAATGGTATCTTCCTATGTAACTGCATAACACATATTGCAGCTAGTCTAACCAATAGCTTATTCAATAAAATGTCATAGGAAAGCTGTATTTTAATTTAAAATGATTTAGCAAGAGTTTCTGAATGACAATCTAAAACCATTTCATCTTTGAATGTTTCCTATTCAATGGTCCTCAACTTAGAGAACAACCTGCTATTTGACACAAGAACATTTGGCTTTCCATTGTGATGATAAATTTTGACTGTTCTAACACTTGACATTTATCTGTTTGGAGGATTAAGCCAGAGACTTCAACTTTAAGCATGCTACTTGACTGTTTAGACACTGTTCTGATGCAGACCTCAGAAATGGACTTTTTTTTGTGAAATATACCCAAGGGTTCTACTAAACTGAGGGAAAATATCAATATATCAACAATATCCTGGTATCAAAAAAGGAATAGGTCAACAGAACCTACTTTACTGTGAAGGAAGGTCCTCAAGTTATGCAAAAAGCCTCAAGAAGCAGTCAATGGGTATTTAAGAATATTAAGCAAAAACATCCATCTCAGTAATTACTGGTTATACGAATTAGAGATGGTGATTAGATCTTCCAATATGTAAAATATAAAATAATCACTTAGCCATTTTTGACTTGTTCAAATGACTCATATTAAGACTAAAAGCAGAATTCATAGCTGCCAGGGTTTGGAACGCACTGGAGCTCAGCTACAGCTTTCCCCAGTACAGTTTGATCAAGTGCCCTAGACTCCTTCATAATAAATCTATTTTAGACCTTTATACTGTTATTCATCATCGTAGTATCTGAGTAAGACCTTCCATGTAAAATCACCAGCAGTGGCAAAGTCCCCAGTAGACTTCAGGGAGTCTCTGTAATTTCTCCATTTATGGGGACAGAATAATGCTTGGCTTTTTTTAATTTAATTTAGTTTTTTTTTAAGGAGAAAAAGAATAAAAAAGCTGTTTGAACTGCAAGTGTAACTTGTGGTAGAAAGGTGTTCTCAAAAAGTAAGGTGTTGTAACATTTCCTAAAGATCATCAGTCTCTGGATTTACCTGATCTACTCTGAAAGACTGTTCCATAGCCAGATTCCTCAACAGTGAATGTTTTGTTCAAAGTTCTCATCTGCTTTTTCCTAGGTTTAGTGGTCTACATTGTCCCAGAGAAGCACAGCTGTTGCAATGATTTACTGATCAAAGTTCAGTCTTCGATGTAGCATAAGCTAGATCCATTAATTGCTTTGAAAATTAGGTTAAAGCATTGCAAGCTGACCTCGGAGTCAGTGGAGGAACTCAAGCATACGGCTGATGTTTTTACGACAGCCTGGGACATGAAGAAGGTGGGCAGCTGTGTTCTGAGCCTGCTGGAGCCTGTACATTGTCTTCACATTCTGTGTTAGACACAACGAATTACAGTAATCAAGTCTGAGGTGACAAATGCATGGATTACTATGGCCAGATACTTAGCCACAGAAAGAGATGATGATTCCTAGCAAGATAGAGGTGAAAGAAGGCATTTTTGGAAACTGAGAATCTTTGGTCATCAAGCTTATTGAGCAGTCAAACAAGACCCTGAGACTTCCAACCACTTTTACAAATAGGAATTGTATAATGTAATGGACACCATCTTTTGTCCAATTCCTCAAAGCATTTCCCCTTTCCTACCTACATTACTTCAGTCTTAACTGGGTTCAGCTTAAGCAAGCTGCTCTTCATCAAAAAAATTAATTCACTATAGGCATTCTGACATAATAGGGGTGATTGTTGCATCAGTAGAGACTGAGCTTTAGACATAGTTGAGTGGCTTAAGTACTTACCAGCTAAAGTTATGTTATCTAACAATCTCTCCTGGTGGTCTGATCTAGCTATTGAAGAAGAGATAACATGGCTCCATATGGGACTCAATGCATGAAGCCTTTGGAGAGGAGTAAGAGTTACCCATCTACACTTTGAGTTCTGTTGCAGAGAAACATTTGTACCACTATAGTCCTGGACCATCTACACCTGCAACATCATGAAGATGGGTTAACAGTAGCTTGTGACCCATTATGTCAAAGACTGAAGAGAGGTCTAGCAGAGTGAGCATGGAAAGCTTATCTGTCTCCATAGCGATGGTGAGATCATCTTTCAGAGCTATTAAAACAGCCTCTGTGCTATATCTTAGCCTGAACTTTGTGAGGCCTCCATGAAGTTGTCTGATGTCACATGTTGGTGAGGCTTGCTGATTTCTACTAATTCAATTATTTTGCTCACGAAGGGAAGGTTGTACGCTAGAAAGTAGCAGAAGAGATCTACAACGGCAGGTGTTGGCTTTTTGAGAATTGACTGCATTTTTTAAGAAGCTTGGTAGGTGTGCTTCTCTGAGAGACTTATCAACTATTTACATTAGTAGTAGGCATAGTTGTTCTTCACTGGCTTTTAGTAGCCAGGAAAGGACAGGATGTTTCACAGATTGTGTCTCTGATATTTTTAGGGCATCTTGAGCTTTGGGATGTGTGAAGGGGCCAAATTCATGCCAGGAGTATCAGTGTAGATTCCATCCATAGTCTGTTGATTTTATCCGTGATGCTGACAGCTCTTCACATCAATCAATGCTTGAGTCTGGGTTTTGTAGTCTGCTGATCATGATTTTGTAGTGTTGATTGTCAAAAAGCTCAAGGTTTGTGTTCCCTCCTTTACAGTAGTGGTGTAGTGTTGTTTGTGCTGATGGCAGAGATTTGGAGTGTTATTTGTACTAATGGTATTATAACCTTCTGCCTATGTGCTTTATCTGCCATACATACAAAGTCCTGCGGCACTTTTAAAGACTAACAAATTTATTTACCAAAAGAGTTTTCGTGGAAGAGATTCCCACTTCATTAGAGCTTGGAAATGGAAAAAATTCATATGCAAATTTGATACCATCAACTCAGATTTGAACAGGGATATTTCTTGGCTTTCTCATTATAAATAGTGATTGTCAACTCTCTCACCCTCTCTATTATTCCACTCAGTTTGAATCAATACAACCTGTTTGATTTATTGAAGTCATCTGACCTGATCCTGTGATTACATTTACTTCACTGAATTTATCCTTCCTTCCTATACTTTTTTCCATTTTCAAGCATCTGACAAAGTGAGATTTCTCCCAAAAAACTCATTCAATAAATAAATTGGTTCGTCTTTAAAAGTGCCACAAGACTCCTTGTTTGTTTTGCTGAACTAGACTAACATAACTACCCCTTTGGAACTTATCTGTCATAGTTCATCTATGAACCAGGCTTCATAGTCAGTGAGTGAAATGGCAGTGGACAACAGATGATTGTACTGTTGGCCTTACATTTTGATAATTTCTTCTTCAAAGGCTAACTGGGATCTTAAGAATGTGTGAGAGAAAGGGAAAAGATCAAAACACACAGACTGAAAATTAAATGGGAACCAGGAAAGCTCACTGAGGGAAAAATGTGTAACCTGTAAGGTCCAGGTCAGGAGAAAAGGCGACCAAGTAAAAGAAAATAATTGGGTTTTGATAAGGGAGAAGACTAGGAAGAAAAAGAAACGTGAAATTTTAAAATTCAAGTATATTCAGATAAATTTAGGAGCAGTACTTCAACTGTTGGCATTATTCAATTCAAATTCCCAACTTATGAAGTCACCCATGAAATACATTTTTCAGCAAATCTATAAAAATTATGAATTTTCAAAAGGAGTACATTTGTTTTACCAGTTCTACCATTGACCAAATAAACAAATATCCCCATATACTCACACACACTACAGAACACCAGAGGTTGTTTTTTTTTTTTTTAACTTTATGAACTTCTTGGAAGAAGTAACTAGACTTTAGCCTGCTGTTACAGTCATTAAAATCCACTATCAAATATATTATTATTTATGTTCTGCATTGTGAAATCTTACCCTGCTGTGACTGCTGTGCACAAGCTTTAAGACAAGACTTACAAAGGGATGGAGTTTGGCAACAGAGACTATTAAGTGCATGACCATTTAGCTCTTCAAGAATCCCCCTCAAGAATCTCAATCTTTTTCTCTACTCTATGCTTATATCCTATGTTTTAACTAATTTGCAAGAGATGAGACAAGCTCCTGCCTGCCACAAGCTGCTGTGCAATCAGAATGCTAGCCTTTTGTGGCATGTATGCGTTATAAATCAGGAAAAATACAATCTCTCTTAAAACTAAATAAAAAGTTGGTCAGCTCACAAATTGGGTTAGGCAGCTGAAAAATGAGCTGACACTTTCAGAGCACACCTCAACATAGCATTGCACAAAAGGCACAGATAACATGGGCAAAATTAAGCAATTCTTCCATCATACCAAATCACAACAGGAAAACAACAAAAAATATTGTACTGTGTAACAAGACAAGACAGAACTATTGTAAAGTCAGTGAAAGTTAATTGACAATATTTTGGCATGGCAGAAAGAGAAGAGGAGAAGGATGGCTAATTTGGGGCCTTAACCACAAAAGACATCCATCCTTCTCTTAAAGATACCTTTGTGTATATACACAATATAAACTCTGGTAAACCCCAAATATGATTACATATACATATTTAAATATCACAAATTTTTCCCTCGTTATCGCCTTATTTAGGTCTGAATAAGGCCGCCGTGTTAATGTCCTTAGGATGTGACAAAGCAAATCACCTCACACAATCAACCCCAAACTGAAGTGTAAACAACAGACATATGAATCCATCATGCCCAAAATCAGCCACTAGATATTAGTTTACTAGAAAGAAAAAAAAGACCCTAACTTTTTTTATAGACTATTCTCTTGAAAATAATTCATGTCAGTTTGTATTATGCATAATTTCACTAACTAATATGAAACAGGCTCTCTAATAGAGAATTCAACTTCCCACCAGTGCAAGATGAACAAAAATAAATTACTGTATTGAATTATAGTACAAACTGCTGAGGCAAGTAGTCCAAAATTGCAACAAATCACAACAGGTTATCATTAAAAGATTGGCTACCATCTTAGCACACATTTGCTGAGTTTCAATGAGATAATATAGTCATAGCAGAGGAGATTGGTAAATTCTCAGCTTAAGACTTTTTTCATTGGAAAATGCCAGTTTGTCAGCAAAAAAACTTTTTGTGGGAAGGGTTCAATTCCAACTATTTTTCCCCTTGAAATTTTTTTAGAAAAAAAATTAACATTGCCATTAATTCCAATTTTCCATTTCAAAATGACTTTTAATTTTAAATTTCAAGCTAACTATAGTAAATAATAAAAAAAATAAACATGGCCAAAGATTAAATGAAATGTTTCAGAGTCATCAAAACATTTTACCAACCCAAGCCAAATTGGGGGGGGGGTGTTGTTTGCTCATAAAAATTTGAGGGTTTTGACTTTTTATTCTGATACAGGGTGCAACATTTTTTAAATTTTTTTATCTCTAAAATTGTCATGGAACATTAAAATGGTTGCCCGCCCATCTCTAATAAACAATAGAAAATAGGATGTTAATTTAATTACATGGGAATTCCTAGATATTAAACCACTTAATTCCTGCTAGAAGGAAGAATAGATTAGCCTGCCATTCTTAATATTGGATCATATTCTCAGTTAGTAGAAACCATTGCTCCATTTAAATCAATGGAGTGGCATTGATTTGATCTAGCTGAGGATCTGGTCCACAGTGCTATAAATGTGAGTAACATTTTGCAAGCAGCTACATATATGAGGTGCCTGCTGCAGAAGCTTACAAATGCAGGGAACAATTCTATAACCCTTATTTATGTAAGCTTTCAACACTTATGCAAGAAGTTAAGGAGTACTCAGAAAAGGAGTTTACAGTATGGCCTTCATTTGGGTAAGAGCTTAAAAACCCTGTTAAAGTGAGTTGGGGGTAAAGAGGGTGCTGGGAGAGAGATTTCTAAGTGCAACACAGGAAAAGCTGCTCTTTTGGGAGGATAGATTTTCCTACTGGCAGTTGATCATCTTAGGTAATGACTTTCATGTTTTTGTTGGTTTATTATTTTCAAAATAATTATTATTAATTTAGAACTCAGTTATGCCATGACCTACATAGGTGCTCAAAATGTGCGAGAGAGAGAGAGAGAGAGAGAGAGAGAGAGAGAGAGAGAGAGAGAGCAGGGAGCTTGCTGCCCATACCTCTCCCTAAATAAGTGTTCTCTTGTACTTCTCTCGAGGGAGTTGGACACAACTGCTGTCCCTGCACTTCTTGAGTCTACCACTAGAGTCTCCCAGAGTGAATGAGGCCATGGCCCCTTCCAGAAAGGTCAGCAAAGACCAGGAGAGAGCTCCAAAGACTCTATGGCTATGTCTACACTGGCAAAGTTAAGTCAACTCTGTTAAGTCGACTTAATAAAATTGACTTAGCACTAATCCCCATCCACACTGGCTTTAAGTTGACTTAAGGCTTAAGTCAACCTCAGAGGAGGTGCTATTAAGTTGACTTAAGCTCTTATTAAGTCAACTTAAGGAAGGGCTTAAGTCGACTTAATAAAAGCCCAGTGTGGACATTGCTTTGTTTAGGTCGACTTAAGCCTCCTTAAGTCAACCTAACTTGCCAGTGTAGACGTATCCTATGGAAGAATCCTGTGATACTAGGGAGGGAGTCCAACAGTCAGAAGGAATGTGCCTCGGTCTTACAAGGCAAAATAATTCCTCCTTTTTCCTGAACTGCCCAAAGGAAACTGAGAGAGCCACTTTAAAAAAGAATGAGACTGGATGACTCACTTTCTCTCTCACAATACAACTTCCTGCCAAGCTTGTAGTAGGAAGAGAAAAAAAAAATGCTTACTAGGCCATTGTTAAGGAAAAAAGGAGTTGGAAGTCTGAGTTTTCCTGACTGGTGGATATAATGCTTTTATTTATGGCAAGAGTTATAAAGCCAGGTATAAGCAGTTAAAAGTTATCCCCGCCCCCATTCAGGAAAGGTGGGGGATTTATTTAATGGAATGCACCCCTTTCATCCAGAGACAAAATCCCCAGGCTTTCTCCATTATGATGAGGCTAGCCATGTTACAAGCTGAGATACAAAAGGAGCCTGGGCTGTTTCAAAGGAGATAGCAGTAGGATAGACTAACTTGCAATGAGTGAATATTCAGGAAGTGAATATTGTCATCTTGGTGGGAGAATTAAAAATTCACCTAACTTTTCTGTTAAGGACTGGACCCCATATAAAATGTGAACAAGGGTAGCAAGTTGGCCAGCTACAAATTCACAAAACTTTTCAAGTAATTTTCATTTCCAGGAGTCTTCAGTATTGGTGCTGCTCCTCATAGATTAGAATGGATTGAATCAAATTCTTATAGCATATGCCGATCCTGTCAAAAAGTTTCTCACTGTGGGAGTTGGATGCTGTATGATTCCTTACTTTCATTTGTGTTTCCTGAGACTGAAAAACAGTTTTGAACAGATTGGTAGGAGCTTATTTTTAGGTCTTCCTGAAATCATGATGACATTTATTTTTTTAGCTTCTGATTTGGAAATTCAGCAAGTTAAAAACAAAATATTTTTTTTTAAATGGAAGTTTCTTAAAGAATCCCATTGCTTCATATAGCACATTTCTGATTAAGTTGCTAACTAAACTGGCAGACATTTTATATCATATGTTTATTTCTTTTTTATTTTAATAAAATGAAAGACAAAGCCATTCAATTTGTTGGCACAATAAAAAACTTCACTTCCTAGCCTGGATCACTCTTAACGCTATTGAAAGAAGGGTCTGAGTCACAGAGCATACATTATGTTGAACAGTATATCAAATTTTCACACATTTTAAAGCACCTGGAAAAATTGTAATTGCTCGTTTTATAAATGCAATGCATGTTTTCATAACACACTGATGTCCTTTTCAGCTATGTGAATAGGAAGTTTGCACTTTTTAAGAGCATTTAACCTAAAATGGGAAAGGAATCCACTCCAAACAAAAGTCACAGAGAGCTGATGATGTGTACATATTGTTTGAAATATCTTATGAAAGACTCTGGACAGTACTTTACTGTGGAAGAACTTATTATTGTTTCCCCTATGCTTAAGTGGGACCAGTAAGTATTTCGATAAAGAGATTAAAAGATTCGAGTATCCTTTATTGTTAAAAAAAAATGATTTTCTAATCTTCAGGAAATCACAAGAGATACTCCTAGATACAGATATTAAACATATGAGTACATTAGAAAACCTTTACAATTATTAGACTAGCCGGAGTCCTGTAGCCAATTTTGGTGAGCAATGTATAGAAAGGATGTGGAGAAAGGGAAAAGGATCCAGAGGTGAGCAAGAAAGATGATCAAAGGAATGGAATGCATATGGTCTTCAAATAGTTGAAAGGTTGCCATAAAAAAGATGGAGAAAAGTTCTCTCTTGCCACATAGGGCAGGAGAAGAGGCAATGGGTTCAAGCTCCACTGTAGCAGATTTAAATTAAGTTTCAGGAAAAATTTTCCAGCTGTAAGAACAGTAGGGCTTTGTCTACACTGCCAGCCAAACTCAGTGATAGATGATGGGAGATATGCAAGCTACACATCTCCTGTTGACTTCCTCAACTTTTACCTACCGTGGAGTCCCCACTACACTGCACCGATGGGAAACATGCCCCGTCAATGAAGCATTACTCTTTTTCCGGGGGTGAATTAACAGCGTTAACTTTTGGATTGATTGAGCAGGTTTCCATTGCTGCACAATCGATCCTGCAATGCTGTCAATAGAGATATACCCTACGAAAATGGAACAGACTTCCCAGGGTTCACCTGAAGTTTCCTAAAGGAGGCTGAATAGCTATCTGACTTAGATGGTTTAGACATAATGGTTAGACTATCTGACTCTTTCAATCTCTTCTAAAACTATGCTTGCAATTTATAGATTCGTTAGAGTACAATATTGCACCAGAAAATTTTCCCCAATAGTAATGGACACCACTGTTACAACGCTGTAATGAGTTAAGGTGTCCATACTTTACTTCTACGCTTAACTACTCTTGCCTTCTGTTTGCACTGCTCTCTTCAATTTGCATGAATAAATCTGAAGGCAAACTAAGCCCTTAAAGCCCTTAAAAATACATTGAGAACGGTGAATGATGAGGGCTTATGTATTTCAAAATATTTAGCAGAAATGCTTTCTTTATATATAAAAAACAACCAAGGGTTCTTTCATGGAGAGTCACTAGGTGGTGAAAATTTCATTATCTCTTTCTCCATTCCAGTGGAACACTAATCATGATTAATTGGACACAAAAACTCACCTCATGTTGTCAAACTGTGTTTTATTTCAAAATTAATTAAGATGTGAGATGAAGCTACAGTAATACAGTGTAACTCTGCAGCTTTAAATGCACACATTCAATACCCCAAAAAAGACAACTATTTAAGGTCCTTGTAGTAAAAACCAATAATCAGGTTTCATACTCAGAAAAGATCACTTGTTGCCTGTCCCCCATATTCCTGACTGCATCAGGGAAGCCACATGCGCTCTGTGGTCCTGAGGCCCCTAGACAGAGGCTCCCTTGTGCAGCCGGGAGGCGGGATGGGGGAGAGACACAGAAGATCAGTGCTCCCCTCCCTCTGGCTCCAGCAGGGACTCCAGGGCCTATGAACCCAGGCAGGGTGCTTTGCCATGCTCCCTGCTACAGACAAATGTAGGAAAGTGTTGATCTTCCATCCCCTTGGCTGCAGCAAGGAGCCTGCATTGGTCTTGGTGCCCGACAGAAATGTGCTCCACCTGGGTCCTTAGGCAGCAGCTCTATTCTGCAGCCAATAGGAAGAGAGCCGTGGGCCACTTTGAAAAACCCTGCAGGCCACTTCTGTCGCCTGAGCCACAGGTTGGGAACCACTGATTTAGAGGATTGTGCGGCTGCCAGTGCTGGACCAGCCAAGTCCCCTTTATGGCCGTGTGTCTTTCTGTGGTATTAATGTATGCAGAGACTAAGATTTTGTATATCAGAAAAGAGACACAAACTTACCAATGGTGTTCCACTTGCAAAAGGAAATTCTAAAAATACATTAATTTACTGCAAAAGAATTCTTATTATAGTCATCTTTTGAAGTGCCTGGCTGTAAAATATTGTAACAAATATATATGAAAAGAAGTTTGCATGAATTTTTCCCTTTCCCTTTTTCTTCTTTCTCTTAGGGCAGCTTTTTTAGCTACAAGTTCAGTGTTTGAACTTTATCAGAAGTAAGTTCATTTTTACAAACACATGCTGCTACATATATTTAGGGTCCAGCTGGACCACCAAGGAGCCACTGTATCACCTGAGGCACTGAAGATCTTCCTGTTGAATCAATAGTTGATGACCCAGCATGCAGGCCTGTAAAATGCTTTCTACAAATGCAAGTAGATGTGAAATGACTATAATGAGATAATTTTTTTAGCCGAACCTTTTTTTTCCCCACCAAATAACGTAGAGTTGGTTCAACCAAAATACATTTGTGTCTAATATGCCAACTTGTTTTGGCAAAAACTAAAATTTAATTTTTAACATTTTGATTCTTCCATTTAAAACAACTTTTTATTTTGAAATTTATGTCAATTGGCTTTAAAAATAAAGATTTTTAAAATCTCAAAAAAGAAAATGTTTATATTGGGTCAAGTTTTTCTTCAACATCATGGTTTCACAAAAAAAATGTAGAAAAACATTGTTTTGGGTTCACTTGAAAAAAATTTTTCCCCAAGGTTTTTTTTGAGGGTGGGGGGATATTGTCAGTGAAGCAAAAAATCAGTTTTTTGCACAGCTCTCATATTGACACTTGATTTAGCAGATTCAAATTGCGTGACAAAAGTAAATATCTTGAGCCTCAACTCTCACTCGTAACTTTTCTAAAAAATGTATACATTTTGTTTCCCCAAAATATGCAGAAGTTATCTATATAAATTATGTCTTCTATCATAAAGAATAGCTACAGACCAAATGAGTCCAAGTCTCCCACATCTTTCTCACATTACTGATTGTATAATGGGATGGAGTATAAAATATCTAGTCTTTCAATAAACACTTCTACGGTAAATTTAATGAAACTAATGTTTTTGAGCAGTCCAATACCGAATGACAAATATCACAATATTTATGCTATCCAAGTTTGTTCAGAACATTCATATAATTTCTGTTGAAGGATGATCTGTAAAACAACTTCCAAGAGTCTTCCTTCATGCATGGATGTATCTGCTCTGTTAACATATGCTCACTTGACTTTAAATCATGTAGGAAAAGAAGAACATTGAAATTGCCATATCAGATCAGATCATTGGTCCATCTGTTCCAGTTTCCTGTCTGTGCAACTGGCCAGTAGCAAATATTTCATGGGAAAATGCATAAAACCTGGTAGCGGACAATTATTCACTAACATGCCCATAGGATTTTTTTTCTCTAATGCCCAATAGATATTCTCTGAAGCAGTTATATGCTAAAACTTCTGTTCCCCTATCTAAACTAACCCCTTATACATGTCAGGCTACATTGAGACTTTGAACCGCATAGTCTCAGAAGGGATACCAAATAGATTGTGCTTCAGAGATGCACAATCATTCCAAGTGGTGTTCTCCCATACATGCCTTACTCTTCAGACCAATGCAAAGATGAGGGGTGCAGAGAAGAATAGTCCTTCTGCTTTCTCCCCCACTAAACCTAACCCCCTTTTTGGCCTCCTGTTTCTCAGAGGGAAGAGGAATGAGCAGGTTTTTGTGCTCCTGACAGTAAACAGATTGGTACAGTATTTATAATATACTATAATGTAATTGTATTGTAATAATATGAAAGTTGATGGGAATTAGGCATCTAACTCACTAAGGTGATTTTGTGAATCCAACTAGGCACCCAGCTAAATCTTTAAGCATCTAAATACTTTTTAAAACCTGACTCGTGGTCTCAGTGATATCTTGCAGCAATGAGCTTCATACATGGTGTAAAAACATTGGATTTGTATAGGAGTTAAAGGAAGTCATGCCTTTATGTCACAGCAGCTAACAAGTATGAGATCCACGGGGGGGGGGGAGCGGGGGGGGAGAGATCATTTTAGTTACCGAATAGAAAGGATTAGGAAATATGGCAGTAGAGCTTCGAAAGTTAAGGCACAGACAGAGGTCAAGACACTATTTACTGAAACTAGCCAAAACCAACAAAGAGCTATGCAAATTCATGTGATCAAACGTTATATGAACAAACCATCCCTCTCTGATTTTCCTTCTAATTATGCCAATTCAGTTATACCCATTTATCTGAAAACTTTAATGTGCCTCCTTAATTTTTCTTTGTAAGTTATAATTTACATTTTAATATTTTATACTGATATGACAAACTTAGCATTAAGACTGGCGTATTAAAGGTGAGAATAAAAACTGCAAACAAAATATATAAAGCCATCTTTTTTTCTGTCCATCCTCTTAATAGTGTGAGAGGAAGAAGTGGAAGTGATAACTATGAAGTCCCTGATACAGTGCGCCAATTAGAAATGAGCACATCAGAGATTTAACTATTTTATTTTGTAACATGTCAAGACAATGTAATATAGTACTACTTGGTTCTTTTTGTTGGATTCCTTATCCTAGATAAATAAGATGACAACATCAGTTTTAACAAACCCAAATAAATCTGCAAAGACTAAACTTTTTATTTTTAAAGTAATTAGACTGGGAGTCTGTTTTCATGTAAGCCAATTAGCTATATTGTACTTCAGTTTAATCGCATGGAATTAAACAATTGAAAAACTATCTAGATAATTTTCTTAGATAGGCACGACTTAAAAGGATGACATGTCATTTAAATCATAGATAGTCTCTTCAAAGCTTGTTTACCACACGTGTTAACAGGGAAAGGGAAGAAAGAGATAGCAATATTGGATAACTACTAAAGAAAGCTCTATAGCAGCTTGTCTCTATTTTTCAACCAAAATGCTCTGTATAGCCTTAGCAGCTAATAAAGCAGTGACATCTAAGGCTTTGTAAAAACAGTTGACAAGCTAATTAACTATTGGCTGTTGGTATAATTAAAACCCTGAGCTAGTCCAAAAACACCAGCTATTATAACTACAATATCTAGCAACCATTGTAGCTATGATAATTGGAAAAGCCTTGGTTGAATTATTAAAGACTATAGAAACTCAGTAAAATTCACTTTGATGAGACAGACAAATATTTTCTGCAGGAAAATGCCAAAAAATAGAATAAGTTTGGAGCCAAGGAAGGACGTGACTAAGAAGATAAATATAACCATCTGAATAAATCATTTTAATGCTAGTCACAGTGTGAATGAACATAATTATATGCCTCTTAACTGTATTCATGTTTTTCTCTTTCAACTGCAAATCTACTCAACTGTCGTGTAGTTCTCAAGATGTTACTAATACTCTATGTGGTAACAGATTATTCTGTCCATCTCAAAAGTAGCCAGCTTGAGGATGACTGCGGATTTTAATATGGACAAATCGGAACGTTTCCTTTTCTGTATAATTTTTAAGGAATAAATGGATACAAAGAGAAATTGAAACTGATTTTAAAATAATTTGATAGGCCAAATGAAATCAAGTTATACTGCACTCGTTAATTGCTTGCACCTGTATATCTGTTTATGCTCAAGAGCAATTATATGACTAAAGACCCTAGATAAAACGAATAAGTGACTCCTAATGACAAAAGACAATTGTCTTTCCTACTAATTTAGAAGCAGATTCAAATTAGTGCTGAGCACCCACATCTCCCATAGAAATCAGTGGGAGTTGTGGATACAGAATGTCTCAAGGATAGGTTTAGGGTCAAGTTCATCTGTCCTTACTCAGGCAAAACTCCAACAGAAGCCAAGAAATGAGAAAAGCTCACAGGATTTAGCCTTTGGTTTAACTGAATTCTTTCACTCTGTTCTAAACCATTAGATATAGCTTTCCTTACGGGAAGGAGAAGACAGATATAAATGTTTATGTTATTTATTTTAAATCACCTATCTCAAACTCTAGTGGTACAAGACATAACATGCAACACTAAAATATAATCATTGTACACTCCACCTAACCATCCCAAAATCCCCCACTAGATTACGCAAAGAATACAGCTATCATAAAATACTGGCCTTCTCCATTGGTTATTTCAATCCCTCAAACCAGCAGGAAAAACTGAAGGACCAAGTGGACACTTGAAGTTTTCATTTACATATAAGCATTTATGTCATGCTCATGACCAGGGCCTGAAGGGTATCAATGACACAATTTACAGCACTGTGGCGAGTGAAGTCCAGAACGTGGAACCCCTTATGAAAAACATCCTTCCACTAGCCACTTTCCATGGCAGCAGGTATCATAGGCCAGGTGATGGTAAGCCTCCCCAAACAGCCAGGCATGGACCTGCCCACACTCCACCTGATGCTCTGCCCCCTGCATCCTGCTCTTTCCTTGTGGCTCCAGCCTAGGCAGCTGCTGCTCACTCTTCCTGCCCTTGCTCAGCCTTGCTGAGACTGCAATTAGGACTAGCTGGCAGGCCAGGTGGAGCTACTTTGGACTGGGGCTGGCTAAGGCTGGCAGGTCAGGTCACCTGCAAGGGAGGAAGCAGGAAGGGCATAGCCTCAGGCAGAAGGGGTGGGACATGGGCTAGTCTCTCCAAACAGGGGTTCATGTGCTGCCCATGTCATTTTCTTTTTATATCGGGAGCTGCTAATTTGATCACCACTACTGATCGCATCACTGAGACAAGAGATATCACATATACATTGCTTATGACTTTATCTGTGAAAACCAACACCTTAAATCCCACTGATATATGAAACAAAAGTCAATGCACGGCTCGCTACAGAGCACTGGTTTAACACACGCTCACTAAGGGGCTCTTTCTCTATAAATGAATCACTATTCAATAATCGCTGAATTCTGCCACAGTTCAAACTAAATACTTTATTCCGTAAGCAGCTTTTACAGAGTAAGATTCTTCTCAGCTTGAATTAGGGTGGGAGAGTCAGGTTCTAAATGGAACCATAACAACATAATTGGTACAATCTCCTCTAAGTAGGGATTAATGTTCAAGAGGTCAGTAGAATCTACACAGCCAAAAGCATGGACTTGTTAACATTAAAGAGAATAAAGCAAATAGGAAAAGCAAAACAAATTAGCACTATAAAGAACATTTGATCCAAGTAGCATCAATGAAACTCAAACAGACCACCATATCAACTCCATCATCACCATCATGAACTGTTGAATTCATTCTATTCACACCATTCTATTCATAGTAGCTGAATTCACTATGACTAATTGGGAGGACTATCTAGAATCAGGTAGGGTGGGAAACATTACAGCAAACTGAGGTAGAAGATAAGAGAGGGATCCTGTGCCATCTTTCTGCTAGAGTTGAATGAAAAATGCTATATATTTTCTGCAAACATTTTTAGACAAAATGAAAATGTTAATTTTCTGTGGAATTTTGGGAGATTTTCAAAATGGGGGGTTTATTTTTTTGTCTTTTTGTCCTCTGAAAGAAAAAAGTCCTAAGATGAATGTAAGTTGTGACTTCTGATAACCCAAAAAATCAAGGAAATTGTATTTAATAAGAAAAATACAGTTCCTTAGATTTAAACTATTAATGCTGAACCCAGAACTTGCTTATTACTGTTAAGTACGTGTTCAGTTACAGTCATCCCATAACGGAAAAGATTCAACAGAAATAAAAGAAGCCCACAGGTGGGTGATGCAAATGACTAGGGACATGAAGGGACCTCTGTAGAGAGGGACTCAAAATACTGTGTCTTTCAAGTCAGAGAAAAGACAAATAAGAAGGAACAGAGGAGTGAAAAATAATGAATGTTGCAGGGAAAGTAAAACTTGTTCTCCTATTTCCCTTCTCATTATATCAAAGGCAAATGTAACTAAACCCATTTCATAGATGGAGAAATAGAGATTCCGAGATGATAAATTACATGCCCAATGTCACAAAGCAAGTGTGCACTAGCAGCAAGATTACTGCAGGGTTTTTTGGCTCCTGCTCCCATGCCTAATTTGCTAGACCATAGTTTCTGCCAACTCCCAAGGTTGGGATTTCACATCAGCCAAAAGGAGTTCCTCTAATGACCACACAGAGGCCGATGATTCATTATCTACATCCTATGGTAAGGAGTCTAGCGAGCATCATCTGACAATACAAGAAACAAGAAAGTGCATATTAATTGTCTAATAAATAGCTAATGTCTCTGAGGCACTTGGGTCCACTCCCTTAGCCACCACACTGATGAAATGGAAAGTATATGGAAACACAATATATGTTCATGCTTATGTTTCTACAGGAGCAACTGTAGAAGTTTCAACACCCTCAGAAATCTCTATCTAGTCAAGGCCCGAAAGAGCTCAGTTAGAAAGAAATCACCACTTCCATTGATGCTCAGCCAGCTGTGCCAGCTAGTCCCATTCTTTCCAATAGGAGGAAGAACATAATTCAGACTCCTCCTTTCTGACACCACAATTAAACCTCTGCAGCATTAACCCTATGGCAATCTGGGTCCCCAAGAGGTAGGTATGTCACCTTTACCACCAACCATGCCTTGCAACTGTTGCATATACTTCATCTGCAGAAACCTCACAGCAGCCTAGAGATGAGATGTCCCTAAGAGAACTAACTGGAGGGAAGTCAGATGTTATACATGGTTACCACTGAATTCTGAAGAACAAATGTGAAAAGTCTCTGCTACAGGAACAATCATAGAGCAGGCACTCTTCAAGTAAACAGTACAATGGTCCCAAACAAGAACAGGAGTTGCAGACAGAGTCACAAGCAAAAACAATTGAGCCCACATGCCTGCTTCCAACTTGGTATCTGCAGGGCACCCAAAGCTTTCAAACCTCACTCATTCTGTACTGTAGAAGCTGAAGGTACTGCAACGGAGTGCTTATGACATTTCATCATCCCTACACAGTGTAGAACGTAGGCCTTGTACTTTTTCTGTTCATGCCCCTCTTTTAACGGAGATGCTGCAGAACTTGTCTGAGAATGCTGTCTCTAAACCACCTGAAACAATGGTCCCCCATGGTCACTATGGCTGTGTCTACTCTTACGAATTTAGGTCGACTTTACTAAGTCGACTTTACTAAGTGGACTTTAAGTCGACCTTATTAAGTCAACTTAGAGAGTCCACACAGGACTCTTAAGTCGACTTAAAGAGGACCTTACTAAGTCAACTTAGAGAGTCTACAGTTGACTCTCTAAGTGGACTGCTTAAGTCGACTTAATTTACTAGTGTACACGCACCCATTGAGTATGCCAACTGGGAGATTTGTACCTCCAAGTGCTCATGCCACCAGATGTAACAATTGATGCAAGCTGTCAACTCTTAAGGCAACTTCAGTGTCATAGTATATAAAGCCCACGACGAATCTCACAATCCCCTCCAAGCATGTGGGACCTGTGCTATGGTCCTAGAAATCTAGACATTGCATGTCATGAGCACAATCCTGGCACCGTATACAATCATCATGTTCATTGAGCAGGTATGCTTCTTGTTACACTATGCAGCAGGACACCTCAGAGACCTCTGTGTTGCACCCACAGTGCACACTACTGAAGGAAAGTCTGCAATTGCATAAATCCCTGCATCATTTGGTGCTCTGTAACCAAACAAAGGAGAACATGCCACCTTGTCTAGACCTGCAAACCATGGCGCTGATGAAATCCTCAGGGTAAACAGAGGTGGGGACTGATTGATACCTGTAGCTCCCCCAATGTCTTTTGAAAGAACTCAAAGGGTAGGAGGCCAAAGGCAGCAGTGAGTGACTGGTACAGAAGGAACACGGCTCCCCTCCTGTTCTTGGTCCCCCATCAGCTCATCACAAAGCCTATACCTCTGGATATACCCTCAGTGAGGGCAAGAAATGTCTTGTAAGGTTAACATTTCTTACTAGTGGGGTAAGGGAAGCTCTTCTATAGAGATTGACCCTCTTTGCCTAACCCTCCTTTACCTATTTTTCCTCATTATATACAAACCCAGCATCTTCAGGGATTGCACTGAAGTCTTGCTTTGAGACCCCATCCACTACCACCCTCTGTAGAATCCCCCATACACTTGCATCCTGCATATGAACCTTGACCCTTCCCAACTCTTCCCTTCCTAAACCATTGATCTTCTCCTACTTTGCTTTCCCTCATCCTACCAATCCTTCCAAATCCTGTCTGTCTGAATCTCTGTTTCTCTCACTTTTCAACATAGAAATTTGAGTATGGGAATTTATAGCCTGTTTGGTGTACTTACCCAGATCTAATCTTATCTTCAAATAGGGTGACCTGCCATCCCAATTTTATAGGGACAGTCCCGATATTAGGGGCTTTTACCCCAGACCACCTATCTCAGTTTTTCACACTTTCTATCTGGTCACCCTATCCTAAAGGAACAACAGGTTAATTTAATCAGTGACTCCAGAAAGGATGAATATATCTTAGTATACTTATCTACCCTTAACTAGACAGTGACCACACACTAGTACAAACTTACTATTACTAACCATCTTGATTCCTGGCTTCTTTATTGCTAAGCACCATCTAATAAAAGACATACTTTGCCATTTAATAAATCCAAAGAGGGTAATGTGAGAACATTTGTCAACCAAAGTTCTGAAAAGGTTTGTGTGCTTAAATGCATTGTTATTCAGACATACAGTTGCTGCATTATGGGATTCATGCAATAGGAACATAGGATAGTGGAGTGGGAAAGGATCAGGGTTGCTTTTCAGAATATAAAGTAATCCATAGCCTATAGTGGTGGACTTCTTAACAGCCATATAAAAATAAAAACATTTTTACCAAATACTCATTCTGACAAAATTCTTCAACAAAAAAGACCACGTTTTACACAGGAAAACACTGAAAGTAGAAGACTGGAAGCTGGCACAGGTGGCATGGGGCAGATTTATTGTTGTTTGGGTGAGAAGACTACGTTAACTTCCAGTAATGCTTGATTCCCTATGCTAGTACAGTCAACGAAATATTTTTAACTTTCTTCATCTGTCCTTCTTCCTTTCTCTTGTGGGGCTCACACATGATTCAATCCATGTACTGTCGGTCATCTTACTTCTATTTTCAAATGTCCAAAGAAAATGCCGACAGCTGCTTCGTGTCTCAGCTGTTTTTAATGGTCCTGAAAAATTGCAAGGTCGTCTCTTCTCATTGTATTTCTTAAACTGTCCCCATTCCAAAGCAGTTCTATGCAGGCTCCACATATCCACTTTCACAAAATAATACAAGGTGCTTGATTCACCCCTTGGCCATGCCAGCTTCCATAATGTAAATCAAGTTGCAGCGCCCTGGTAATGCAACATCCTCCCAGTGGGGTGTTGCAAACATGCAAGGTGACCACCTAACTTGCTCCACTGAAAGCCCACAGTGAAACAGTTCTGCCCCAAAAATGGGTTGCGTGGGAAATCCTCTGGTGGAAGCTTCTGGGAGAGTTGGAGTTCCTCTATCTGTCCTCTCCCAGAGCTGAAGGCATCTGAAATGTAGCTGTCCCTCTTGGCTCACAGGCAATGTGGGGGCTTCAGTTTGCATCCCCTTGTGTCACCACCATCATCTTTTATAGTAGCGTTTACACTATCCAGCAACAAACATAACATCTTCGCGCTCGGGTTAAACGTAATGAATTTGGTTCAGAGAACGAATCAAAACAGCAGAAGCAATTTGGCAAAAAACCCCAAAACTTCCAATTATTCATCCAGCTCTACCTCCCCCAACCCCAACACATTTTAAAATGAGATTCACTCTGACTACAATAAGTGCTGAGTCGGTTTAACAACTAGTTTGTTAGCACATTTGCTGACATATGTCATTTTCCCAGTGTAGTCAAAGCCTAGAGAAAAAGTGTTAGCTCTCAAAGAGTAGATATATAGTAGTAGTTACTAAGGCGCAGCTCTTTACTAGTGAGACTTACTGTCCTCCAAAGCGCCTGTGGAATCACAGTCTACATCAGAAACAGAAGCCGTGAAGCCCCTGAGAAAGTGACTAAAACAAACTGACTGAACTTCCATGAACTTTGGAATATCTCAGGAGATACTGTTCTACCAGACAAGGAAAGTGACAAACATTCCCTCTGAGCACTAGTTGGTGTATGGGTCTCTACATCTCTGTTACTTGCAGTCTCTCTTGCTTGGAACTGTTGTTCCCAGGGGACCAGAGTGGATGATTGACTGACAAAATACAGTGAATAACTTAAAAAACAGCATGAACAACATCTAGAAGCGACTTTGCAGAATACTGATGTGTAAATAATATAAATGAAATACACATTGATGGATTTATCAAACTTTGAGTTACTTTACTTACACGAAGAAACTGTTGCACTTCAGATACTGCAAATTGCAATAATCACTTATGTATGTCATTGTCATTACAAAATGGAGTTTATACATAAAAGTGAAGAAAACCAGGTTGTAGAAAAGCAAGAGTCAACAAGCAAGTTTTGGAGAGATTCTTTTCTCAGTGAAATTTGGGAGGTAACTCCACTGACATCAATAACACCATGTACTGATGTATTACCAATATCAATGAGAGGCGAAGGAAGCTAAACATGTACTAATTCTAAAGTGCTTTCACAGCTAAGAAACAGTCAGAACTTGAATTAAAACTTCTGATTCTCAATGTTTATAATTTGGCTGTTAAATTTTATGCTGTGCTGAAACTTGGTATATAAGGTCTTGTGTGAGAAATGATTTTGCTTGCATACTTTAAACAAAATCTGCTCTGTTATCTGGAGACACAGAAATGCAAGTGAAAAAAGTGGTTACCAGGTACTGACACTTTTTATGCTTGTATAATTTAAAAAAGATTCAGTTAAGAAAATTGAACTTGACAAGCAATTAACATCATGTTCCATGCTAGCTTTGTTCAGCAATGTCTTATCACTATTTGCTACTCTATAAAAAGTGAAAATAACTGACTATAACTGGGTGGCAGGGCTCTTCTGTTTGCTCACCTAAGGGCAATCCAAAGGGGTAGCCGTGTTAGTCTATTAAGATTCTTACTTGCAGCCTCAGATGCCTTGTGGAAGAGACTTTCTCCAGGAAAGGGTCCTCGATGTAGTCAAATTCCAAAGGGGTAGTTGTGTTAGTCTATTGTAGAAAGACAACAGAGTCCTGGGGCACTTTTAAAGACTAACAGATTTATTTATCGCATGGGCTTTCGTGGGAGAAAATCCCACCTCGTCAGACGCGTTTTCTCCCACGAAAGCTCATGCGATAAATAAATCTGTTAGTCTTTAAAAGTGCCACAGGACTTGTTGTCTTTCTAGTGGCAATTGTTAGAATCATGAAAAAAACCTGCTGAAGTTCTGTGTAATTTTAGTAGTTGAGTCTACTCCTTAACCAGAGGGATGGGAGTGGTCCCTAAGTGGGAAGTAAGGGGAGATTCTGGAGAAAAAGCTTTGGGACAGCAAGCTCAGGGAGAAAGCTGTGGTTGAGGTTTATAATGTATTATTGTATTTCGGTTACTGATAAAGCCATGAGTAAGGGTGTATGTTTGGACATTACCTCGGGATTTTCGTGCTCTGTTTAGAACCAAGTAGGGACACAGCCCAGTCACATGATGTCAAATGTTAGAAAGTTCCCAGTGCAGTGATCACATTTCAAAATGTGGTTTCAGAAGGAATTTTGTTACATGAGAAATATATGCTTTCATCTGCTTGTAAATCACAAGGGGCTGAACTGTGACACGAGCCACAGACTGTAGCAAGGGACAAAGTTCAGAGTGAGTCGCTGAAGGTATTCTGCCTCAGTGTTCTCTAGCTGCATTTAAGGGAGGGCAATCAGCAACAACCCTTTAAAGGCTGTGGTATGCTTCTCTTTTGCTCTGGCTAACCCTGGCAGGGCACTGAGCCATCCACCTACCGTACCATCGTTTAGACAGTCTAAGTAGCACCCCTTGTGCTATAGCTGTATCTGGCTCTTGCACTTTCCATGTAAGGGGAATGGGAAGGTTCTTTTTGCCACAGGTCATGAAGGGGAAAGAAGTTCCTTAATCCCATACATGGGGAAGAGGAAGAATGGAAGATTCTTGGTCTCAAACATATAAGGGTTGCCACAATCAATTTTATGTCTTTATTTTTATTTTCTTTAGATGGTAGAAAAGTAAACATCCACTTCTGTGTGTGTTTTTTTTAGTTAAATTATATACTTTCAACATTCTTTGATTTCAGTAAATACACATAAAAAGCCTTCCTAAAACATGTCTTTACTGAACATGACGAAATGAATGGGGTCAGATTCCATGACAAATCTATTTTGCTCCTTTGCTCGCAGGACTATGTTTTTAAGTAAATCTAGCTTTCATTTAAAATAGTTAATATTCTGAAACAAATGGATAGCAAATTATGAAATAAAATGAATCCAATAATTTCTTCCCCCCCACACACTTTTCCACTGTGATTTTTTTTAAAAAGAGCAAAAAGAAAAATGTTAGTCTCAAAACATTTTTTAAAGATAAAAATTGTTTATCCTTTTAAAAATGCTGGATTATAGACACACTAGCTGCACTAAAAAGTAGTGAGTTATTGTGTATGTGTGTGTGTGTGGGGTGTGTGTGTGTGTATAAAAGTCTTTGACAAAAAAGCAAAAAAGAGAGAAAATTTGGAATTTTCAGAATATTTCACTAGTTCACACTGAAGCTGACCACTCTGCTCCCATTCAGTCACCCCGAATAATCACTCATTTCCCAGCAGAGCTCATTCATTTGCAAGATAAAAGGAAGACATTTCTGCACATGCCCATAATATTCTTCACCAGTGGGGGCAGCTATACATAAGACTGCATTCACTGAAACCAAAGCAACAGTCGGAGGAGCTTTCAGAATGACAGTATGCAGAAGTGAACAGAGCTTGTTCATTGTACAGGGTTATTCTCTGCTCCAAAGCAGCTTCCTAGCTGGATCGGGTGCTTACTACAATAACTGCTGTACTATGGAATACAGATGTGTGAATTCAGATAGCTAGATGTTGCTTGGAGGAATCTATCATGCTTTCATATAAAGAGAGATTTTAAAAGCCAGGTTTCTAACTGTAAAGATGCAAAAACGTAATATCCATGAAGATCCTATTACCTAGGAAGAATCTGACATTTTGCTGTGAATGCTGTGTTCGGATTTATTTATTCTTGGAGTGTTCTGCATGGCTGGCAAACAATAATGTTCCAAAATCAGTCCATCTCCCAAGGGGTCCAATTTTTCTTCCTGGGTGTCAGCAAGCCCTGACTCACAACAGTGCAACTGACAGGGACTGTCATGCCTGTGGCACCCTAAGCAAAAAACAAAAGACCTAAGGACGACCTTTGAACACCACAAAGGATGGGTATGTTTTTTCTTTTTCTAAAAAATATACAGCATGTAGCCTCTGCATAAGACCCTGTTTTAATTGCTCTATAGACTTGCCTTGATATGATTTAGAAGGATAGTTAAATGTCTATTTGTTACATTTTTACTTATCTATTTTTAAATATTTATAAAGACTTTTTTTAAAATCCAATTAAAACAAAATAATGTGCAAAGTAGCTGTCAAGTTAGAAAATTTGTAAATGGTTTTTAAAAGAAAGATTCTTAGCATGATTTTTAAAATGACTGATCTTTTGGGAGGATAACTTTTCTAAGTTGTTTTTATTTCCAGGTTTCAATGTAATTAGGCTACTGAGCGGATCAGCTGTAGCCCTGGTAATAGCCCCTACTGTATTACTGACAATGCTTTCTTCTGCTGAACGAGGATGCCCTAGGGGCTGTAGGTGTGAAGGAAAAATGGTCTATTGTGAATCTCAGAAATTACAGGAGATACCCTCGACTATATCTGCTGGTTGTTTAGGTTTGTCCCTTCGCTATAACAGCCTCCAGAAACTAAAACATAATCAGTTTAAAGGTCTAAATCAGCTCACCTGGCTGTATCTAGACCATAACCACATCAGCAATATTGATGAAAATGCTTTCAATGGAATACGCAGACTAAAAGAGTTGATCCTGAGTTCCAACAGAATCTCGTATTTTCTTAATAATACCTTCAGACCTGTGACAAATCTCCGTAATTTGGATCTGTCATATAATCAGCTGCAGTCTCTGGGATCTGAACAGTTCAGGGGCTTAAGAAAGCTGCTGAGTTTACATTTGCGGTCCAATTCCCTAAGAACCATCCCGGTTAGAATATTTCAAGATTGTAGGAACCTTGAACTTTTGGACCTGGGTTACAATCGGATCCGAAGTTTAGCAAGGAATGTCTTTGCAGGCATGATTAGGCTGAAGGAGCTTCACCTGGAGCACAATCAGTTTTCTAAGCTCAACCTGGCACTTTTTCCAAGACTAGTCAGCCTTCAAAACCTTTATTTACAGTGGAATAAAATCAGTGTGATAGGACAAACTATGTCCTGGACTTGGAGCTCATTACAAAGGCTTGATTTATCTGGCAATGAAATAGAAGCTTTCAGTGGACCCAGTGTTTTCCAGTGTGTGCCCAATTTACAGCGCCTCAACCTGGATTCAAACAAGCTCACATTTATTGGTCAAGAAATTTTGGATTCTTGGATATCCCTCAATGACATCAGCCTTGCTGGGAATATATGGGAATGCAGCAGAAACATTTGCTCTCTGGTAAACTGGCTAAAAAGTTTTAAAGGGCTGAGGGAAAATACAATTATCTGTGCTAGCCCCAAAGAGCTACAAGGGGTGAATGTTATTGATGCAGTGAAAAACTTCAGCATCTGTGGCAAAAGTACTACAGAGAGGTTTGAATTAGCAAGAGCTCTCCCAAAGCCAACATTTAAACCAAAACTCACCAGGCCCAAGCATGACAGCAAGCCCCCTTTGTCCCCAACGATTGGAGCCACCGAACCCAGCTCAGAACTGGAGCAAGACACAGAACACATCTCCTTTCATAAAATCATAGCAGGGAGTGTGGCTCTTTTTCTGTCTGTGCTTGTGATCCTGCTGGTAATCTACGTGTCATGGAAGCGTTACCCAGCCAGTATGAAGCAGCTGCAGCAACACTCTCTCATGAGACGGCACAGGAAAAAAAAAAGGCAGTCGCTGAAGCAAATGACTCCCACCACACAGGAATTTTATGTAGACTATAAACCTACCAACACTGAAACCAGTGAGATGTTGCTGAATGGAACAGGACCCTGCACGTATAACAAATCAGGCTCCAGGGAATGTGAGGTATGAACCATTGTGATAAAAGAGCTTTTAAAAGCTGGGAAATAGTGGTGCTTTATTGAACTCTAGTGACTATAAAGGAAATGTTTTTGTCACTCCTTTGGCACAGCATTTCCATGTCATTTTTTTGGTACATTCATAATATTAGTCATTTTACTCTCATACATAACCAACTCATTGACATTTAAATACCACAAATAACGCGAAGCTTGACTCTGGTTTAATACAATACCTTTTGTACAGACCATCTATTGATTTCATTAAAATCTTGCCTGTTTTTAAATACAAAACTTCTTTCATAGCTCATCCATGACATCTGCAGTGAGCGTGCCTCTGTTTAGGCAGAAAAATGACAACAATGCAAAAAAAATGTTTTGAAGTTCACTTTATGAATTAGACACACTGAATGATCTAGGTACTATAGCTTCATATGAATTCTAAGAGTTCTTGAGCTTACAGATGGTACAGGAACAGCCCTGAAAGAATGCCTGATTTTTGTGCAATACAAGGCATGATACAAGGCAATGCAAGCCAAAAGCTTCAGGAGATCGGTTTGTGTCACAGAAAGCTATGGGGAGAGAAAAATTGAGGCTTAATAAAGAAAATGGGGGAGGAGGGCGGAGGTAGAATGCAGTTTACTGTACTAAAATACAGTTTCCTAGAGCTGATACCTATAACTACTAATTGAAATCTGTTCATGTGGCTTCATACAAAAGGTGCCAGTGTTTATCCCTTCTTACATCCAGTTGCCTTTCAGAAAGTAGTCAAAAGGCATTCATTAAAACAGGCACAGAAATTCCTTACTGATGTAATTAGAGGAACTCAAATGTGCCGTGGCAAAGACAAGACCACTTCCTGCACACATTTGTTTGGGTGCTCATTAGAAATTCTCTTTTCAAGACTGTCAAAGACATTAATGTGGTTAATCAAACCATTAAATCTGTCATTTTCTTCACTTCTCTTTTCTTTGTGGTCTGTGCTTGTTAGAGAATCTGGAGGTGCTTTGCACACCACCCTTGTAAAAGCTACATGAAGCTTCAAGTATTTAAAATACCAATCAGGGCACATTTTAGAAATACCACAGCAAGTGGAAAGAGCTGTCGGTGAAAACTGGTTATTCTCCAATCTAAGGAAGAATGCAAAATGAGCCCTGAAAAAATGAGAGAAAAATCATTTGTCATTTATCATAACCCAGCAGACATTACAAGAATTCATAAATATTCATTTTTAATGTGAAGTCATTCATCAGTATGTTTCTGGACAAACACAGATGGCTATTTGTAATCTGAATCTCTGTCCCTCTCCCTCAAAGTCACTGACAAAATTGTATTGATTGCAGAACAATACATCATCCCCCACATATTAAACAAAATGTAACCCTCACATATTAGGCAAAGGATCTTTTAAATGGTAAACTTCTTTATCATTCTTCAAATACAGCCTTATTTTAAAGAAGCTAATCAGTAATTTCATTATTTCTATTTTGTAACTTGATCTGGTTTAGTAAATTGCACATCCTTGCCTACTTGGGAGGGAGTGTTTCTACAACGCAGTTTCACTGCAGCAGATTAGAAAAAAGCAAAATCTTTAATAGGGTGTTCTTGAAGATTCTTTGCTGTCTGGGGAAAAATAATCAAAACAAATCACCTTGAACTATGCAATCAACAATGAAACAAGATTAGAGGGCATCATTTAAAACAGCATTAATGTACTTAAGTTCATTTTAGTATAATAAAACTATTTTCTTTTTTAAGATCCCCAAACAGAAAATAAGAGAGAGTAGAGTACCCATACCATACTGAATCATGTAATTCTGGTACCATGTGTTTCCTGACTGCAAAGAGCCTTAGATTCCAACATGATTAATAAGATAGGTGCTTGGTGCACGTTAAACTGCACTGCTGAACATAATGTAATTTTCTCAAGCTATAGTTTTGAAATTTTTATAAATTGTCCGTAAAACGAACACACCCACAACCGTTAAAGGACTATCTTGCCTATGACTGAACTGAACAATTAGGATTTGCCAGAAATATAGGATTCAAAAGCATCGATGTACTTTTTGGTTTCACCGGTGCCTGAAATGGTGACTGACACTATCTGCTTGAAAACAGAAGAAATTACATTTACAAAAATGAAAGGATAAAGGAAGTTTTTTGCTATTTTGTGATGATTGTACTTGTTATAGTACTAATCCCGGATCATGTTAACATAAAAAATATTCAGTCTCTACGTAACTTTGTGTTCTCAGTAGAATATGAAGTTGACTGAGTTAAAAATATTTGTAAGGTTGACTTTAAAGTGTGTCATGTTTTCAATGCCTCATTCTGACCATTCAGGAAGAAAATACTAAACAGAAACCAATCTATAATCTTTTACAGAGGAAAATACATGTAGAAACAAACAACTGCATTTTTTCAGCTAGAGGGAGTGTGTGTGTGTAAGAAATAGAGGCACAGAACTGAGGTCAACTATGGAGTCTCTTCAAATACCAGCCACTGAAACCATTATTACTAAATACTTCATAGATGGTTAAGATAATAATGAAATTTCACCATGTTTCTATTAAAACATAGACATGATTACATGAGCATTTTTTCAATTATTATACGAAAGATGCTTAATAGTCTCTATTTACATTTTCACATATTTTCAATGATAAACACAGATGGATGTGTAATTATCGCTACAGTTATCTGTTAACGAAACTGCTGGCTGACTGCAGAACATAAAGACCTGTGCCAATAATCCCCAACTGAACAGTTAAGAGGGCTGAACTGAATAATGGTTATTAAATCCAGCCCTGGTGACAATGGGTAATAAAATGGTTTAATCTAGCCACAAATCATGTTACCTACAGGTTAAAAATCCTAGGTAGACTCTACATAGGTTGACTGAACCATGCTACAATTTAGCTGCATCGCAATCAAATGTAACATGGATTGAATTCAATCCAATTGTTTTTACAGTATATACAGCACATTTCTAGAGTCTCTTGATTTCCAGTCCTACAGAGTGAATTCCACTGATCTATTGTAAATTCCTATTAAAAAGACTCTCCTTTCGTGAAATACAGCTGGAGTTTTTAATGATTCCAGGATTTTCTACATGACCCTTCTCATTCTCTCTCAAATATGAACAAATAACTATAATCCTCACCCAGATTTTGCCTGCCTTAAGGCACTTTTGTACCACTTGGTCACAAATCTACCTTAAATCCCAGCTCTGGAGAATTTCTCTAATGTAGAGAAATCTATAGGTGTTACACAGCAACCCTAGTCTCTTTTATGCTATGGTGCTAGGCTGCTTCTCTGTGTGTGTGTATGTGTGTGTGTTATGGATTTGATTGCTTGTTTCATTTTAATAAATCACCCATACCCAGGATTATATTCAGGGGAAGTTCTGAAAGCTCTGATTAGGAATGTGCTAATTCAGGTAGGAGAACTCCATACCTTTGGAAGTCAAACCCCAGAATCAGACTACAATGCCACCCTTTCTGATTGCCTGTGCCTGGGCATGGCTGGAGGAAAGAGGCATGGAAAGGATTCCCTTATGTGCAAGTGATCCCCAGATAGTCTTAATTTACACCTTGGATTTGAGTAGTGTCAGAACATTCCAGGAACACGGGAGCATTAAGGGGGTTTGAAGTGAGTGATGTCCTCTCCTATTCCTCCTCCAAAGAGCATCCTTGGCCCAGTTCAGGACCTAAGACTTTTCATTCCAGATATAATGTGCTATATCCTGGGCATGTCTACACTTACAACAGTACAGGCACAGCTGCACTTGAGCCACTGCAGAACTTCAATATAGACATTATCTATGCCAACAAGATGGATTCTCCCATCGACATAGGTACTCCACCTTCCCAAGGCACAGTAGCTAGGTTGACGGAAGGATTCTTCTGTCAACCTAGTACTGTCTACGTCAGAGGTGAATTTGGGTAGATTTTTCACACCCGAGAGACGTACCTATGCTGAGATAATTTCCTAGTATAGGACTGCCTACTGATTTTTGTTCTATTTTGTTTTGCAATGGATTTTTATTTTATAGCCAGCAAACTGAAAAATATGGGGAATATTTGTTTCAATTCCAAAGTGTTTAGAATTTGATCACAAATTTGAAATGTCTATTTGAAAGGGCCAGCCAAAGATCAGAAAAAGTGGGAGCACATCACTCCGTTTGCAGTCTTCAGCCCAATGGTTAGGCACTTGCCTGGGATGTTGAACACCGATATTTGAATCACCAGTCTGGAACAAGGACTTGAATTTAGATTCAAATCTTCTCTTTGCCTAATTCAGAGGAGTGATTTGAATCTAAATCTCTTACCTTTTAGATAAATGCCTTAATCATCAGGCTGTAGAGACATATTCTCTCTCTCTCTCTCTCTCTCTCTCTCTCTCTGAATATTTAAATATTTTTTCAGTGTGGAACAGCTTCAAGATGAGAGAGTGAGAGCACAATAGCCTACTGCCTAATAGTTAGGATGCTTACCTGCCGGGGGAGATCTCCATTGAAGTACCTGCTCCACTGAATATTTAAATATTTATACCAAGTAAAACAGTTTCAAAAGGAGACTGAGAGCAGCCCAAACCAGCAGAGTTTTTCACCTGGTGGTTAGGTCACCTACACAGGAGGGAGGACTCTAAGTTCAAGTGCTTGCTCCAGAGCAGGAATTCAAATGTTAGTCTCCCACAACCCAGGCACGTGCTCCAAGCACTGGGGTAAAGATTATAAAAGAAGGGAGAGACAGACACAAAGTTTGCTGGCTGTGTGACCTAGAGAAGTCAGATATAAAAATGTAATTTTTAAAACAAATGCATTGTATAACTTTCCTGAAAAGGTAATTGGATATGTTCACATAGTTTACTTCATTCTAATGGTCTGTGTAATAGCCACCCAACTCTAGATAAATATTCTTTCAGCTTAATTTGTATGGAACAATAGTGACATCCAGCGGCTGATTAGATTAATCACAGGTGTCTCTTTCAGTTCCCACCCATTTGGGCTTTAAATCTGTCTTCTGCTGTACATAGAGATAGCAGCATATAATTCCCCTCCAACTCTGTATTATGCCAAGCACTCAACTGCACTATAATCACATGTATTTCATATTTCTCCATATGAGTCAATCTAAATTAATTCAGTGAGTGAATGAAGAAAGTAGAAGTAGCTTATAAATGCTGGCAAGAAATGTGAAGGGCTGTAATTGTTATTGCATCTCTAGCAGCTAATGAATTAGCAAAGAAAGACTTCTCGAATTCAGAAATGCAATGACCAGGCAAGAATTTAGTACTAATTATTATTATATATTTATAAAGCATCATTAACTACCATCAAGATATCTTATAAAATAAACTCAAAACAGAGCAATACATTCAACATCAAGAAAGAAGCGGAATATTTGAAGTGCAATTTTTAAATATTGAAACACTTGAGCAGATATCAAACTTTCACCAGCCTGAGGCTAAGTTAGAAAACACTCAGTACCCGGAAAATGCACAAGGTCGGAAGGCACAACAAACAAATTATCTGATAGGGAGCATAAGGCCAATGCAGTAATATAAACCTGAACCAAATTCACAGAAACTAACTAAACCAAGGTATGATAGAGAGAAGGTGAATGGAATAATACTGTCTTCTATTAGAAATCTATCAGGCTTGAAAGCTGATCTCTTCTATCAACAGAAATTGGACTAATAAAAGAAAGTATTGCGTCACTCCCCTTGTGTGTCTCAGATTCTGGGACCTGCTGTCTATAACAACACAATAAAGCAAGGGATGTAAGATTTACTCACTGCATTCATGCTTTGCATGTTAGTCAGTAGATATAAAATAGCTTTAAACATTATTTAGTCTGGTCAAACACTTACTAGCCTTAGCCATCACTGAAGTGCAGCAAACCCTGATAAAACTCATATCAACTCTACCAGAAAAGTTAAGTTAAAAGTTTTTTTGTGTGTGTTTGTTTTTTTTAAGTGGGTGAAATCTTGGCCTGCTGAAGTCAATGAAACCTTTGCCACTGACTTAAGTGTAGCCAGTATTTCACCCAATGTGTCCAACTGAAACCGCAGGAGGAATTTAAGTAAACAAACTATCTGAGGTTGAATTTAGCCAGGACATCTGGGTCCGTCCCTACTTAGAGTGGAAAATACTCTTTAATGGGCACAGTGTGTAAATGGCTTTAATTTTCCATCTCAGCTGAAAGATGGCAACGTTCAAGAACAGTGTCTCTTAATCTGTTTGAATATTCATTTAACTCTGATTCGGGAGGAACATAAAAAACTGGGACAATGAGTATGTGTTATCAGGTGTCCCATTATGCCTCTGATTTTATGCCTTGATTTTTCTTCCATCTCACCTAGCTAGATTTCATATTATCACAGAACAATATTAAATGGGTACAGGATTAAAGTTTTATCCTCAGGTAGTCAGTCTGACTGTTGGCATAATGGCGTGATGAGGGCAACAGGGTGCAGAAAAGTTTAGTCACATAACTCTTCTGAATGGATGATAGACAATACATGAGCTAAAGTTATTCTGGCAGTAGCCCTATGGAGGTATGGCCAATTGTGGACTAACATTTTAACTAACAGTGCAATTAGAAAACTTTACATTTTAGAAACTAGCACAGCCATTTGAAAGCAATGAACATGCAGCAGTCACCATCATGAAGTCCATATTTTCTAAGTCACGATGCATTGTCACTTGGCATATGACAGCATTTCCTATATATGTAATAGAGTATAACTATGGTATAGTCAATACCTTTGGGTGCGTCTACACTGGCAAGTTAGGTCAATTTAAGGACACTTAAGTCGACCTAAACAGAGCCGCATCCACACTGGACTTTTCTTAAGTCGATTAAGGGGAGAAAAAGCTTAAGTCAGCTTAATAACATCTCCTTTTAGGTCGACTTAAGCCTTAAGTCGACTCCTTAAATCGACTTAAGGCCAGTGTAGATGGGGATTAACGTTAATTCGGCCTTATTAAGTCGACTTAAAGTCAGTATAATAGCTATCTCTGCTGTTAAGTCAACTTAACAAGGTCGACTTAAAGTATAGCCAATTTGTTAAGTCAGCTTAACAAGGTCGACTTTAAATTGACAAAGTCGACCTTGTTAAATTGACTTAACAAAATCGTCTTAACTTTGCAAGTGTAGACATAGCCATAGGGTGGAAATTGTTGGTAAATGTTGAATTTGTAATGGCTGCTAGTGTAAGTGCTACCACGTAATGTTAGTAGAAGAGGGGTGAGCTCGTATGCTCAAGAATATGAATGCATAAGTCCTGTGGTCACAGTAAAAAGTTGTAGGTACACATCCCATTTCCCAGCTGTTACATATATGTTAAAGTATTAACATGATTAAGTAAAAAAGGCCTGGGTTCTTATTCTGAGAAAAAAACGTTTGTGTGCTTCTGAAAATATTTATGTATTTAGGGTTTAGTTTTATTTTGTTTTTTTTACTATTCCCATCTACTGCTCTGAGCATTTATAAACACTGATATTAATCTTTTAGCCATTTTAACTCACTCCTGTCTTAAGTGTGCATAAGAGTTATTTTTCTGGAGATGTTAAAGGTATCTGCATGGAAATCTTTGTATGAACAGATCTGTAAACAAGTCAAACATTTTGTACTGAAGTATTTTGTTACCTCCTTCAGGAGGGTTTCCAGTACTTCAAGGAGTGGTGTCATACTGGTAGTTATGATGAATTAATGAGGACATATCATCATTCCCAGCTATACTGAGTTTCAAAGGTATTAATTTTGCAGTTAATGTCCAAGTAGCAGGCTGTCTGATACTATGTGTCGATATTATGAAGGTACTCAGTAATAAGAGCTTTCAAGATACTTCTGTGTCTCATCCTTAATGACTTACAGCACAATTGGTGCTGGATAAATCTCCATTGTTTCACAGTTTACTTTTTTAATTATATAAAGTCATGATTTTTCTGAATATTTAGAGGCTGCAAATTTGTGCTGAAGACTCTCAAAACCAGGTTCTTTCACAAGATATCCAACACTTTTGTTTGTGCTGATCAGGCTGTACCTCAAAAGGTTCAGATGTGCACAAAGGGGAAGATATTAAAATGCCAAAAATGGGATGCATAACTGCCTTTGCAATCCTCCCTGAAAATTAAAAGTAGCATGCTTTTTTTTTTAAAAACCCACAAAGGTTAAAGTATGCTTCACTGAAGTACATCTAACATTAGTAATAATACTTCAATAGCAAATTTTGTATAATTAAATATAATATACTATTATCAGTAACTGACCACTTGAACCATAAAAAAGATTTTGTAATTGTTTAGCAAGTAGTTATTATGATTTTTGCATATATTTTAGGTACCTGTACACAAATGCAAGGAGCCTGGGAACCAAGCAGGAAGAGTTGGTAGTACTGGCACAGACAAGGAACTATGATGTAATTGGAATAACAGAGACGTGGTGGGATAGCTTGCATGACTGGAGCGCTGCCATGGATGGGTATAAATTGTTCAGGAAGGACAGGCAGAGGAGTAGTGGTATATGTAGAAGAGCTGTATGACTGCTCGGAGCGCCACTATGAAAGTGGAGGCGAGCCTGTTGAAAGTCTGTTAAGTTTAGAGGAGAGTACAACAAGGGGAATGTCAGACCAGGAGGAGGAGATGAATGAGGCATTCTGTGGTCAACTTGCAGAAATTTCCAGATCATAGGCCCTGGTTCTCATGGGGGACTTCAATTACCCTGACATCTGCTTGGAGGGCAATACGGCAGTGCACAGGCAATCCAGGACATTTTTGGAGAGTGTTGAGGACAACTTCCTGGTACAAATGCTGGAGGAACCAACTAGGGTCGTTGCACCTCTTGACCTGCTGCTCACAAACAGAGAAGAATTGATCGGGGAAGCAGAAGTGAATAGCAACCTGGGCAGCAGTGACCATGAGATGGTAGAATTCAGAATCCTGATCAAAGGAAGGAAGGAAAGAAGCAGAACACACACTCTAGAATTCAGAAAAGCAGATTTTGGCTCCTTCAGGGAACTGATGGGCAGGATCCCTTCAGAGGCTGATCTGAAAGGGAAAGGTGTCCAAGACAGCTGGCTGTATTTTAAAGAAACCCTGCTACGGGCACAGGAAGATACCATTCTGATGTGAAGAAAGAACAGCAAATATGGAAGGCACCTAGTGTCGCTTAGCAGAGAACTCTGTGGTGAGTTGAAACATAAAAGGGAAGCTTACAAGAAGTGGAAGCTTGAACAGATGACTAGGGAGGAGTATAAAGATATTGCTCAGGCCTGCAGGGATAAAATCAGAAAGGCCAAAGGGAAATTAGAGTTGCAGCTAGCAAGGGATATGAAGGAGAACAGGAAGGGGTTCTAGAAGTATGTCAGTAACAAGAAGAGGATCAGGGATGGTGTAGGTCCCTTACTGAAAGGGGCAGGTATCCTCGTGGTGGATGATGCGGAAAAGGATGAAGTACTCAATGCTTCTTTTACTTCAGTCTTCACAGGCTAGGTCAGCTCCCAGGCCACTACACTGGGTAACACAGAATGGAGAGAAGGAGAGCAGCCCTCGGAAATGGAAGGTCAGATTAGGGACTACTTAGAGAAGTTGTATGTGCACAAGTCCATGGGGCCAGACAAACTGCATCCAAGGGTGCTGAGGGAGTTGGCCAATATGATTGTAGAGCCGCTGGCCGTTATCTTTGAAAACTTGTGGTGAACTGGGGAGGTCCCAGATGATTAGAAAAAGGCAAATATAGTACCTATCTTTAAGAAAGGGAAAAAGGAGGATCCGGGGAACTACAGACCAATCTGCCTCACCTCAATCCCTGGAAAAAACATGGAGCAGGTCCTCAAAGAATCCATTCTGAAACCCTTGGAAAAAAATAGAGTGATCAGCAACAGTCAGCATAGATCCTCCAAGGGAAAATTGTGCCTTACCAACCTGATTACCTTCTATGATGAGCTGACAGGATTTGTGAATGCGGGAATAGCTGTCAGTGTGATATACCTCGACTTTAGCAAAGCTTTTGTTACGGTTTCCCACAACATTCCTGTTGGCAAGTTAAGGAAGTATGGGTTGAATGAATGGACCATAAGGTGAATAGAAAACTGGCTAGATCATCAGGCTCTGGCGGTAGGAATCAATGGCTCAATGTCTAGTTAGCAACCAGTAATGAGTGGAGTACCCCAGGGGTCAATCCTGTGGCAGGGGTCAGTCCTGGGGCCAGTTCTCTTCAACATCTTCATTAATGATCTCGATGATTGCACGCTCAGTAAGTTCACAGATGACACCAAGCTGGGGGGAATGCTAGACACACTGGAGGGCAGGGACAGGATTCAGGGAGACCTAGACAAATTGGAGCACTGGGCCAAAAGAAATCTCATGAGGTTCAACAAGGACAAGTGCAAAGTCCTGCACTTAGGACAGAAAAATCCCATGTACTGATACAGACTGGGGACCAATCGCCTAAGTAGCAGCCCTGTAGAAAAGGACTTGGGGATTATGGGATGTGAAGTGGGAGATGAGTCAACAGTGTGCTCTTGTTGCCAAAAAGGCCAGTGGCTTATTGGGCTGCATTAATAGGACTGTTGCCAGCAGATTGAGGGATGTGATTATTCCCCTCTATTCAGCACTGGTGAGGTTACATCTATACTGTGTCCGGTTTGGGCTCCCCACTACTGAAAGGATATTGACAAGTTAGAAAGAGTCCAGCAGAGGCCAACGAAAATGATTAGGAGGCTGGGGCACATGACTTATGAAAAGAGACTAAAGGAACAGAAGAGAAGACTGGGGGGGGGGGGGATTTGATAGCAACTTTCAACTACTTGAAGGGGTGCTCCAAAGAGGAGGGAGCTAGGCTGTTCTCAGTAGTAACACAGGACAGAACAAGGAGCAATGGTTTCAAGTTGCAGCTGGGGAGGTCGAGATTGGATATTAGGAAAAACTTTCTCACTAGGAGTGTGGTGAAGCATTGGAATGGGTTACCTAGGGTGATGGTGGAATCTCTGTCTTTGGAAACATTTAGCAGGGGGTTGGGCTAGATGACCTCATGAGGTCCCTTCCAACCCTAAGATTCTATGATTGATTATATTATTTTTTGGTGGAGGGAGGGGTGGTTGAAAATACGATGTACAATGGAAAAGGTAGTTGCCACCTTAAGAATGGAGTAGTTGCTGCTAATTTTCAATAGATAAGTAAAATAACTGACCTTATTTGAGCCTTAGGAAAGTTTTGTTGACATTTGGTTTAAATGTTTGACAAAGGTTCAGGAGCTCTTATTTTCACCAAGCTAATTTTCACCAACCACTAATTGCAATCAGATCATACTCACCCAAAACAGTTAGTGATTATTTGAGAATAGATTCCTCTCTCTCTCTTTCTCTCTCTCCCTCAGGCATATCAAGTTCAGTTTAATATTTCACCATGTTAAATTTCTACTGATATCACAGAATGTTACTCACAATATAATATCCTTCCTCATCACTATATTATTTATAACTGTATGGTAATATAGGAGTCATATCCTAAAGCCACACACTGGTTTCTAGTCTGTATTGCCTTACACCATCCAGCTTCTTCTCATTCACATTATTTACATCCAGTATACTACCCGTACCATATATTAGCACTTCATCATCACAGGTTAGGCTCACATATTGCAGCTTTGATTCACTCTGCAATACACTGTCTTCCAATTTCAATAATACCAGACTGATTCACAGTGCACAGTACTGAGAAAGAAATGAATGGAACCATGGCCTTAATTGTCTCTATAAATTTGTGATTAAATAGTTTTTCATAATTTTCATTACTTCTCTATTTGAATTCAGATTAACTAATAAGTACAAGATCACACCTGACAGTTATTTGAGCTACAATGTTAACCTTATCATGGGCATGCAGCAAAATCTACCAGGGAATATTAATAATGTATTATCTGACTAAAGTACATTGTTATTGCTACCTAGTTAATCTGTCCTTCTTTAAAAATATTCCCCTTTCAAACATGTATGATTTTAAATAGGTTTCTCTTTATCTAAACTGCAATGATCACATAAAACTATGTTTTGTCATGAATAGGCCATAGCTACAAGAACCTGCAATAAGAGCATGTGTGTTTTCCTTTAAATAGACTCCTATATTAAGGCTTTACAAATTCTAAATTTTCATTATTGGTTTCATGTTTTCAACAACAGAATGTCAAAAGTAAAAATGAAAGCTGCTATATAGGCAGCAGTTGACTGTGAAGCAGCATGCATTTGATATTTTCTAGTGGCAAATCCCTTTCCAGACTGAAGGTTTTGAATTTATTCTAAACATTTATTTTACAGTTTAAGGAAATCTAAATATAAATACTCTCTCTCAACTTTCTGATTTTCTGTAACTGGTGCCACTGGAAAACAAAGTTATTTTCTAAATAACAAGCTATTGCTTAGCTGTCCAGAAGGCGGTGACTTTGTAGTGAGAAAAGTAACTGTGAACTATGTGTCCCTCAATCATCTGTAATGTAATCCAGCAGGAATCTGTAGGGATGTATTTATGAATGCTTTAAGAAGAACACAATCACAGAAATCTCTCTATTGTAAAATGGAACATGTCTTTTTTTCACCTACAATATATAATCAGACGGTCCATTTACAATAGGAATAATCTGTTTTCTACCAGGGTAAAATAATCTTAAATTTATTATAATAGGTTGAATATTCAAACCTGAGAGTATGTTTTATATGGATCTTAATAAAATATTTTGAATCAAAGCCTCTGCATGTTGGTAACTGTATAAAAATCACTAATGGTTTTCTCCAAGCTCACAGGACTAGTGATTTATATGGTTTGGCTTCATATATAAACTGATATGGCAAATACTAAATTTAACAAAGCCAATTTCCTTTAAAGCATCACTGTACTAATTACATCCACCTAATGTGTAAAATACATTTTGTTAGTAAAGAACAGAGGACCTCGGCTAAATGTAAATCCTCCTTCGGCATCATAAGCTCTTAGTGGTTCAATGTCATTAGTGAGGTGATAAAGGGAAATGCTCCTAGATACAGACATCATTACAAATAATCATTAATTTCCATTCAGTCCATATGCTTGACAGTAACCTATATTCATTTCAATAACCACTTTATCAAAAAAGGAAGAAGATAATAAAATACAAGCTTCCCTAAACATATCCAATACATTTTCCACGGGCGGTCTTCTTTCCTTAACTCCCAGGACTGCCAAAATATTTAATGTAGCATTCTGTCTGGCTGCTAGCTGCCTGGAAAGGTGGCATTGATTACAACTTTGAGAATTTCCACTGCATGGAGCTCACTGTAGCCTGCCATCAAGCAACGTTATTTAAACATTTGTTTGAAGCTGTTTGAGGTTGAAGTCAGTCACAGCCGCTAACTCTGTGAAACACCCAGCTCTGTCCTCAGGCAGCCAGCAGACAGAAGGGCTTCAATGGGAAGCCAGGCTCGTAGATATCCCAAAGGGACCAAAACTTTGCTACAGAAGAATATGAGATTCTTAAGGTATTCTTTGAACTCATGTAAGAGAAGCAGGGTGACAAGATGTCCTGATATTATGAACTTTGTCTTAATAAGCAACTATACACAATTTTTCACACTTGCTATCTGGTCACCCTGAGGCCTTACATAGAACAAAGGAGGTTGTCAAAATTTTCCCTTATGGCAACTGGGGAAACTTCTGCTCACCAGGTCTGGGCAAAAAAAAAAGAAAAAAAAATACATCCTTCCTCAACCTAATGGTAGAGGTAAGTGGCAGAACAGTTTGGGCTCACACATTTTCAATATGATTTAGAAAGACCACCCTGGGTTAATTAATTCATACTACCCATGGAAAGATGTTAAAAAAGAAATACAGGTGCAATCACGGGGGATGGTAGTGTGGGAGGATGAGGAGGAATATGTCATATTCCCACCAACAATTTGTTATCTTATTCCTTTCAACATATCAGCAACAGGACTTATTAATTTTCACTATGATTCCCCAATCCAAAAGGGGGTTTTTTTGTAATGCAGTCATGTCTGTGGAGAGGGTTGTGCGCAGAGGGCAATGAAGGATTCCATAGTCCCTGATTAGGCAGATCTGCAAACATTGCTTTGGTCAGGCAATAGTTTTGTACTTACGTAAAATTTTACTGTTGGTTACTTTGTCAGGTTTTTCTGCCTCTCCCCCCCGCCCTTTAACATTTTACATCTCAGAAAATTCCAAAGGGGTAGCTATGTAGTCTAGTTCAGCAAAACACACAAGGCTTACGGTCTCTCTCTTTTCTAAGATAAACAAGGAGTCGAGTGGCATTTTTAAAGACTAGCAAATTTCTTTAGATAGATAAATAATAAAAACAAATAACAATAAAATAAATAAATAATAAATGTGTTAGTCTTTAAGAGTGCCCATCGACTCCTTGTTTATCTCAGAAAAGAGAGAGACTGTAATGCTACACACAAACATCAGGCTCTTTGAAAGCCCTTGATCCCAATGCAGCAAAAATTCCTCTGCCCCCACTGTTCCTTCCACCTAAAAAAATGTAGTTCGAATTGCAAAGGCCCTTCCAGACACAAGTAATGATTATATTGGTCCCTTCTGACCTTAGAGCCTATGAGTAAATGTTAGTCAATTCTGAAGAAAAGGGCAAAATTCCTCATCTGTCTATGTCACCTTTGTACCTTTGCAAGCATAGTGATAACTGTCATCTAGTTGTGGCAGCCCTGGCATTGTGGTCCTGTGTGAGTAATATGGTTATCTGGTTCTTGGTCCAGAGGGATTACATAGAAGAGTGTATTCCAGAAATAGAGATTTTAAATTTCAGTTTAATTCTCAGCAGGTAACAAGAAAGGAACACAGAAAGAGAAGAGATGGCAAAATACAAAATAGAAAAAGCAACCTCTATCCTGCCTGTCTCTCCAAACTATAAAAGGAATAGGTGAGGTAGGGAAGTAAATAGAAAATAAGAGAAAATTCAGTGGCAAAAAGCATTGTTAGTTCCTCATCACATGCATGCAACTTATTTACCGCTTAGACCCCTTAAATCAAAGGACCAATTGTATTTCCAGTGGAGCCATAGTGCAAGGAAGAGGGAATGAAGTATTGGATCCACAGCATTGCTACCACCCCCTCATCCACAATCTCTACGAGGGACTGACAGCAGCTCCAGCACAAAGGCACACTTCCACACTACACGCTAAGAGAGTGCAGTCTGGGGAGTGCTAAGAGAGGGCGGGCACTCTCTTCACCTAAGGCAGCTATATTAACAGTAAGACATTCAGGACTTTTGACACCTTAGCTACATGGCAGTTAAGGTGACGCTGTTGAATATTTTCATTCAAAAGGAGCTCAGGAGTTTGTTTGGATCTGAATTTCACTAAGAAATGCAAGGTGGAAAAGGTGCTTTGGCTATAGCCAAATTCAAGCACAGAAGTCAGGAAACTCCCAAATGCACAATTCTTTTGCATGAGCTATAGCCTGAATAGCCAATATATTCCCAATGTTTAATTTCATGTGTTTATTGTTAATCATGACATTCATCATCCCTGTAAAAGGCCATATATGTACCTTTGCAAACATAGTGCTAACTGGCTCTAGATGCTATCTAGTCATGGCACCCCTGGCTTTGTGGTCCTGTGTGAGTGACATGGTTATCTGGTGGTGGGTCCACAGAGCAATAAAAGCCCTAGAACCAGCTCCCCCAGATAAATGAGTTGTCCTTCAGCTAAGGTAGTAGACTCCTGTCCTTTTAGTAGGTAAAAGAGCCAGGGTTCTGCTCCCAGCTCTGTGTGCAAGTGATTGGTATAGTAAATCACTTCACTACAGCAGAATATATATACACTCTTCCTTCATCATTGGTTTCAGGCCTGCTCCAAAACCTCTTTCCTAATATTAACTATTATATTGGTAGCACGGTCAATGTTATGCACCTTATGGTTTTGGTCTTGGGAAATTCCTTTTGTTTCTAGGTCAATATTGTTATCTGTTAAAACCATTTCATCCTGTTATTTTTTGGCAATTTCTTTAAATGGAGAACAGACAGTATAAAGTTGAAACTTCTAGTAGAATTACTTAAATTTTCTAATAAGGGACCTGCGCTACAATGAAACAGTCAATTCTCTTAAAGCTAAAAATCAAGTAATATTTCCAAAATCCACACCTTCATTATAAAACCTGTATCACCAAGCCAGACAAGTTTTACATGAAAAATAATAATATTCAAAGAAGGATTCTGCATTAGAAATCAGAATGTAAGTTACTACTGAGTTACTGGCCTTACTGTAATAGCATGCTGATTAGTTTAGAAGAAGGCCTTTCATTTCCTAAATCCACTCTGTATTTTGATAGTGTGCCACTAGTCTCACATTTCAACCAAATTGATTTGTAATGTTCATGCCAATGATTTATTGTGGTACTACATGTATATTACAGGCAGGACATGTCTCTATACTAGAAAAAGGCAGCAGATTTGCCTAAGGCTAATTTCATAGTAGTTTAATTATTAAAAAACATCTTCCATTTGTGTGTGTGTGTGTGTGTGTGTGTGTGTGTGTGTGTGTGTGTGTGTGTGTGTGTACACTTGAAAAGGCTTGGGTAATAGCTGTATCTGAAAAAGAAAAGTCCTCTATTTATCGACAGGGTACTTTACAAGGCAGACAGCTACACTGTAGTATATAGACAACATTTCTTCAGCTGATCTAGTTAATTAAAATGCATGGTTATAACAGGCTCTCTCAGAGCTACAGCTGAATAATCTGTGACTCCTTTTTCCTCAGTGCCATAGTGCACGTTGGGTCTATTTAATAGGACTATTTCAAGACAGTTACATCAAATATTTGTAACCTACCTTTCTTTCCTGTAAGATTTCCAAATGAGAACAAATATTTTGATGGAAAATCCCTTGAATAATTGTAACCTGTGCTTTTACCTGCACCCCTCTTTCAAAATAATGAAATCACTGAACCCCTTTTTGTACCAGCACTGGAAATGGTGAGTTGAGTCATTCCATCCCAAGCAAAAAAAAAAACAAACCCCAGCACATTAGAGGACTGGCAAATTGTTTTTAGAATAAATCATTACATATATGTTTGCTGAATAAATCTGGAAAGGAGGGAAGAGAATAGGGACAGCTGCAATTCTGACAGAAAATCTATGCCCAGAAGTAGATGCAGCAGAACAGAAAGAGGAGTGAAAATTCACATGTAATTTCGAATGCGCAAATACACCACAGTGACATATGGCAACAACATAGCTGGAGGAAGTATGGAGGAGATTTTCAAAGGAGAATTTGCTTTGCAGGTCTGTGGGGCTGAAATAGGATATGAACCAGTCTAGAATAAAGTTATAAATAGGTCTCAAATTTGGCATCCAAAAATGGTGAACAATTGAAAAATCTGGCCTTTTCCTTTGCCGTGTCTCAGTTTATCCATCTGTAAAATCTTTATATGACTTACAGAGCTTACTCCTTCTATATTTGTAAAACATCTGGCAATCTTGGATTAAAGCTGCCACATGGACCCGATGTTGATTATAATAGGCTTGGATCAGGTCATATGTGTATAAAGTATGACATTTTGATCCCCATGTGTTTTTGGAAGGGACATCACAGCCTGGAATCAAGCAATTTATTTCATTTTTGTACTGAGCTCTCCTAAGGATTCAGAAGTGTATCTGCTTTCACAAAATTGAAGTTTTTCTTTTTATGGGGACATTTCTTTTCTCTGATTCAGACCTAAAAGCTTTCTTTCACAGGGTAACAAGCCTTGTGAGTAGGGCACAAGTGGTAGATGTGGTGTATCTTGACTTTAGTAAGCTTTTGATACTGTCTTGCACAGGAACATGTACAAGTGGGTCGTGCACACCGGTGGGGTGGAGGGCACTCCTTTGGCCCCTGGCAGTGGGGAGATGGTGCTCCTCCAGTCACCAAGGCCATGGAAGGAATACAAAACAGGCCCCTTCAAAAATACTGGAATTTAAAATTCCTGTGTAGGCCCCTTGTATCTCAGGGCCTTCTCCTAAACAAATTAGGGAAATACAACCTAGACAGAGCTATTTTAGGGTAGATGCATAACTGATTGGAAAACAGTTCCCAGAGAGAAATTACCAGTGGTTCACAGGCAAGCTGGAAGGGCATATCAAGTGGGGTCCTGCAGGGATCAGTTCTGGGTGTGGTTCTGTTCAGTGTCTTCAGCAATGATTTAGATAATGGCATAGAAAGAACACTTACAAAGTTTATAGATGATACCAAGCTGGGAGCAATTGCAAATGCTTTGGGGATAAGATTAAAATTCAAAATGATCTGGACAAACTGGCAAAATGGTTTGAAGTAAATAGGATGAAATCCAGTATGGACAAATGCAAGGTACCCCACATGGGAAGGAAAAACCAGTTGCATCCATACAAGATGGGAATGACTGGTTAGGAAGGACTACTGCAGAAAGGGATCTGGGGTTATAGTGGATCACAGATAAATATGAGTCAACTGAGTAATATTACAAAAAAAGCAAACATCATTCTGGGATGTATTAGCAAGAGTATTGTAAGACACGAGAAGAAATTTTTCAGCTCTACTATGCACTGATTAGACCCCAACAGGACTATTGTGTCCAGTTCTGGGTGCCACATTTCAGGAAAGATATGGACAAATTGGAGGACATTCAGAGAAGAGAAAACAAAAATGATTAAGGTCTAGAAAACATGACCTATGAGGGAAGATGGAAAAAACTGGGTTTGTTCACTCTGGAGAAGAGAAGACTGAGAGGAGACATGATAACAGTTCTCAAGTACATTCAAAGTTGTTAAAAGGAAGAGGCGAATTGTTCTCATTAACCCTTAAGAACAGAACAAGAAGCAATGGGATTAAACTGTGGCAAGTGCAGTTTACTTGGACATTAGGAAAAATTTCTGAACTGTCCAGATAGTTAAACGTTGGAGTAAACTTCCTCAGAGTGTTGTGGAATCTCCATTTTTGGAGATTTTTAAGAGCAGGTTAGACCTGTGAGGTATGGTATAGAAGATAATACATAATTATGCCATGACTGCAAGGGAATGAACTAGATAACCTCTCAAGGTACCTTTCAGTCGTTTGATTCTAGGGCTGGAGGAGTTCTCTGGCCTCCTGACAAACCTTAGAACTGCATTAATTTATATTCAGCTGCCCTATAAAATCTGCTAGGATTAGCTAAAAATCAGTAATGCTCCAGCCACACCCTCTTCCTTCCTGGGCTCCTTCAGTTCATATCCTATGATTGTAAAGATGTAGCTTTATGCTATGCAGGAAAATCCATACACTAAGCATATTGCACAGGGGGATAGATCCATTATCTTTACATTCCCTTTATGAAAGCGGAGAAAAATCGGACAGTAAAGCATCATTTGCTCTTATCTTCAGCACTGGTTTCATTCTCTTTAGATTTTGTTTAATAGAGAAGACTGTGTGCCCTTTGGGTTTTTCAACAGTACCATTAGCTTTCTCAGGTTAACCACCAGCACAGACACAGCCTGGTCTTTAGGAAGTGCTGCTTAGCTTGACACTAGCAATATTGAATATGGCAACAAGAAGATGATAATAGCAGCAACCAAATGCTTTTCTAATTCCATTTATGTTCCAGAAATCAAAATATGCAGAGCCTATGGGAGTGGAGCCAAAAGCAATGTCAGTGACCATTAACCTTCCCTTTACTTTCATCTTTGATCATGTTTGCGTTTCACTCCAATCTTACAGCCTACAGGCTGTGGAGTTGGAATTGCAGTAAGATGCAAAATAGAGCAAACAAATGAGTGGCACTTTAAAATTGCAAAAACAAGATTGTAGTGGTAGGTTCTGACTTGTGAGGCAATGAAAGGAAATCCATGAATCTTAGACAGCTAATTCATGCCTCTAGAGACATCAACCTTCCTCAACCTGCACTTTTCTCCCCCAGTCCAAATGCAAAACATATTCTAAGGCATGGGACATATTTCTGACACCTTGGAAGAAGCATATCATTTTACCTGCCACCTGTCTGTACAAAATTCTTCTTATGAAAGTACTATGCATTTTTCCCAGGTGCTGTTTATAGTAATTCTCCAAAAGATCTAGAGAAGCAGTGATGGGGAGGCAATTATCTGATAAAATCTCAGGGTTGCAACTCCTTGTTAGTGGACTGAATGAATCAGGGTGGGGGATTTGGAAAGGTAATTCAGTCCTTCACCTTTAGGTCAGTGACTTGAACCCAGTGGAAATTTTTGGAAAATCTCTCACTCATGAATCAAAACTGCCTAGTATTCATTTTATTCTGGTCATTTGATTAGCTAGCAAACGTTAACCGACAGTTCTTCAGGGGATAAATGTTCCATATAAGCCAAAGGTGGATATGAAAGGAGCTTACAAATACTATATAGACACAATGGGTGGTTTTGCAGATATGCTTACAACAGAGCCTCAAAACATGTTTCTGAAAGTTTAGCCTTCTACACCTCATTTATGCATTAAGACTTTCAGCATAGGAAATCTAAGTACCCCCTTAGTGTACTTTAAATAAGATTGATATATGCTACAGTTTCTGGGGATCAAAATCCCAGGAATTCAGGATAGAGAAGTCCTACAGCAGGGAAAACATGGCTAAGCATTATCATTTCCTTAACAAAAAAACACCTCTAAACATGCCTGCGATGAGCAAGCTTAGCTCTGTACTGTGCGAGGGGCATGGCTATTGGGTCGTGGTAGAGGTCAAGATACAGATGTCAAAGGAGGACTCTATGCATGGCTGAAGTTTTGAGGGGCCTTCACTAGCAGTTTCACTGGCTTGCCAGTTGACATGACACACTGATAACCACACACTCCCTTTCAGTCCCACAAGGATAAGACAGTGGGCTCAGGGCTCTCAATTTTACCACACAGACTGGACCATAGGACACACAATGATTTTCAAAGAGGATGTTCATTATCAGAAATGGCACCAGTTCCTTAAAATAACCTAACAGCAAAACCTAGGCGTTTTCTGTCAGTGATGGAATTTACAAACCCTTCAGTAAGGCCAAGGCAGGGGAAAGGCTGGAGTGGTACTGGGTGCGGAAAGCTCCACCCCTTAAGCACTGCTGAGCATGCTTCTGGAGAAAGGAGCATTCCTTATAAAGCGCCAGCATCCCAGGCAGGTAGAGGAGAAGGAGATGAGCCATTTCCAAGAGGAGCATTGCCTTGTGACAGAAGAAGGAGCTCTTACTGAGGAAATCATGACTTTGGCTGTTCTCTTCCCCAACCCTCAACCTCTAAGACATCACTCCAGAGGTAGGGAGAACCATGCATGGGGGCACCATTGGTTACTTGCATCAACCATCAAACTGTGATGGCTTGAAGCAAAGGACTATATTCAAATAGCACCCATGGCCTTAAATGAGACATAGACATCATGAGGGGTATGAAGTTGTGTGAGGAAAGGTAAACAGGATGTGGATCAAGCATTGGTTAGCCTGTGCTCTTGCATATTCAGGGCGCTGGGCTGGGACCTGGTGGATTAGGAGGGTTTAGGTCCCTCTACCCACCCCAGATTGCCCTTGGGATGAACAAGACTAGAGGCTTCCTGATAAGGGAGCTGACCCAGTTAAACCCCATCCAGGGGTCCTGAACATATTGGGCAAAGAGAAAGACTGGGGCAGCAGGCCCTGAACACTATATCTACTGACTGAACCAGAAATCCCATTATACTGTCCCTATTAAATTTCAGGGCCATATGGGATCAGCATTTAGAAAAATCATGGTGCTTGTAAATAGAATAGCTAAAATAAAACAATACCTGGGGAGTGGGGGGGGGCATCTTTTATTTTCTTCTCTCAAATGCCTTAATTGATCAAAATAAACTGAGTGCCTTCTGCATGGCGTAGAAGGGTTAAGCTGGCCAACATATTTAGCAAAGAGGATGACTGAACTATTGAGTCTTTATTTCCCCTCTTACAGGATGCAGCATTAGGGACTCAGGCCATGGTGATCTAAAGGTCAAGAAATGTTGATAAAGCCCTTGAGATAGCATCTCAAGGCTCCAGAGAAGAAGTTTGGAAACTACCGTTCAGCATAAAGGGAGAGGATGATTGTTTTCACAACTTCTCTCAGAAGTTTCCATGAGGATCGCTTTAGACTACCATAGCAAGTCCTGATGAGTGTCAGGAAAGGGTACGTGCAAAATTATGACACCCGAGCCTCCCATGGACTGTGCCACTGCTAAGATAGGAAGAATTTAGGTTATTGGTTTCTTCATCAACTTCCTGCTGCAAGGCCTAGAAAGCCAGTGAAAGCCATTTTTTTAAAGTCATTTCCCCCCTGGCATTGTACTCTGCATTATACTCTAGGGGGGAAAAAACTTAACTTCTATATCTTCTTACACCAAGTAAAGCAAAAGAAAATGTGTCACTACTGCAAGTAATTATTATTCTAATACAAGTAGTTTCTATAACAAAGAAAAAAAGCTACTTGATTTCCCAACAAATTCTAATTAAACATAATAGCTCATGAAGTCATCTATTTATTAATTCATTTAAGCTTTTTTTAATTAAAGAATTTTACCTTTCTCCTAGTGCTACATGATAAAAGAAATGAGTCGTAATTAGAAATCAATGTTGCGCCTCTAAATAATTTTAACAAAAATATTATATCACCTTTCGTTACAGAATTGAAAGCACTCCAACTGATTGGGTAAGAATTATTATTAATTGAGGAATAAAAAGAGAGGTGCCATGTGGTTAACTAACTGGCTTATTGAGAGTCAGTGGCAGAGCTGGACCAGAACCCAAGTCTTTTGACTTCCAATCTCTAGTGCTGACAACTAACACATGTAAACATGACATAGAAGAATTTTATTTCAAAGTATGCCTCCCATTAACGCTGGTTAATGTTTTCATATGAGGTGGTGAGCTACACAAACTATTAGTACAATAGCAGCTTCAGAGAACTTTTCAGCTACCCCTTTCATTCTTCAATGAGCTTTAGGATGAGCTCCCTCAATTGGCTGGTGAATAATTATTTTTTACCTGATTGTGAAATATATGATCATCTGTACTGGTATTTTCTAGTGGCAAAGACAGAGTAGCTGATCTGTTAAGGGCTGACTGTGGCTGAGGCGCCTCAAACTTCCAAGGGGGGGTTGCACATCTGATTCTTAACCCACGCTCTACTCTGGTGAAGCTTAGGAGGCCCAGATAGTAACTCGTTTCTCCTTCAACTACACTCAAGATAATCCCTTGTGGCCTCATGCCCGTCACTTCATCAGATCTGTTTAAGCGGATCTTTTTCTCCATCTTATCAGACAGCCATAGGTGCTGGGACAAACGGCGCTGCTCCCCCAGCTTGAAGTGGTCTCCATCATATACAGGGTTTACAGTTTTGTTCAATTGCTTTCAGTACCCCACTATAGAAATTGTTCCAGCATCCCTGCAGATGGCTAACATCCCACTTTTGCAGGAAGCACAAACATGCCCCCTTTGAATACTCCATTCCCAAATGCCTACACACGCTTAACTCAACCCATTACTAAAAAGTACCAAAAAAAGAATCATACTACTTATCTTTTGCACACAAAATTCATATGGGGTGGGTGACATGAATCAGATAGGTTGTTAGCGAGTAAAAAAAATTATTACAAAGCTGCAGAGAATTGGATGGATCCTTTTCCTGTGCATTGGCAGATAGTCTTGTACCTGGGTTTTTAAAAAAAATGGTGAATTTTGTAATTGTTTCGGCATGTTATGTGAACCTCACAGAAACAAGTCAACCTTAATTTTTTTAATTAATTTTTTGTTCGCTTCTTTTCTTGGGAATATACTTACACAAACACATGTTCATTCACACATGCTCATGAACATGCACACCATACACAAAATTGATTCTACCTGAGAAAAGAAGGCAGAGACAAGAAATGGAAAGAAGAAGAAATTAGGATGCTCAGCCATCTTTAATACACAATGAAATATTTTCACATGTTATTAATTTATTTTTATTTTGCAGGCATAGGGACTACATGTGATGGGAATTGTATTTCTAAATTACTGTTCCAAAATCTGGGCCCACCAGCACATAAAATAAAATACTTTCTTTTAAGCAATATTCTTAATTGCTACAGAAAGCCTGTAGGCCTGAAGGATTTGGCAAGCTTTTTTGATAGCTTGTCAAATATGATGCAAATTATGGTGGCTTGCAGAATTTCAGGATAAACATATTGTTCTGAATGCACGTCAGCAGAACACTATTGACTTTAAGTGTACTCTTTTCTTTTCATTAGAGTAAATGGATTAAAATGCCTACAGTGTCCAATACAGCATTTATGACCAGCATATGTCAGTAGCCTGTGTTTCTAATTTTAGTATTAAAAGCCCTATTCCACTTTGTGACTAATGACCATTTAGTTTCAAGACTTATGATGTCAAAACAGGCTACAGATCCATCTTAAGTCCAGATTTCTCATTTTACATCAACATTCAGAGTTACGAAATGTGGACTCCTGGTTAAAACGTCAGCTTTGTGTTTACTACACTAGACTTAAAAATCAGTTGCAGTATCCATTAAAAATACCTTTCTTTGAGGTTTCCAGCAATAGTTCTACCTGACTAGGATATTGTAGACATCAGAGATATTCTTCCCGAAAGCCTAGGCTTGCAATTAAAAAATTGCCCTTCTGATCCCAGCATACATGACTACGCCAGCAATGAGGTATTGAAACTGAACTGTTTGCCTGTGACTAACTAATACAGTCCAACACACCAATCAGACACACAAGTGAACAGGCTGATGAGATGAACAGGCTACCACAATAAAAATGCAGAAATCATGTTCAACTAACATGCATTAGGATATGGGGTCGGGGTCTCTCCTCTAAAAATATAGGCATGTGGCCTAAGGGAACAGAGGAGCATTAGGGAAGCTGTTTATAGTCACTGATTCTCAAGCTGCCCCAATTTGTACCCCAAAATAAGTTAAATTTGCTTTAATTCAGTGTCTCTCAACCTTTCCAGACTACTGCACTCCTGACAGAAGTCTGATTTGTCTTATGTACCTCCAAGTTTCACCTCACTTAAAAACTACTTGCTTACAAAATCAGACATTAAAATATGAAAGTGTCTCAGCACACTAACTGAAAAATTGCTCACTTTCTCATTTCCCAACATAAATGTGGATGTTCTCATTCATTTAAATGTTTGATCTTTTTTGGACTATACTGAGCTTTTAATGATACCTGGTGGCAATAAATTCCACAGATAAAATTACTTATTGTATATAAAAAGATTATTTTTACTTAAAAATTCATGGCTTTTAATTTCCTCTTGTCCTTCTACTATGACAGAAAGTAAATAGGAATGACCAATTTATGTTCTTTATGACCTGCATTGTATTTTATACCTATAGCATGTCCCCTCTCAGATCTCATCTCCTAAACTAAAGCAGTCCTAGTTTTTGAGGTCTCACGATATGGAAGTTCTTCCGTGCGTTTAATCACTTCATTCACCAATCTCTGAATCCTTTCCTGAGATAATATCCCAGGTGAGGGTATACCATTGATTTCTCTAGTGACAATTTAATATTTCCAGTGTATTTCTATTCTATTGCTTATACATACTGACATTTCTTTATGTTTGTTGTGTTGTCACTGTACTAGGAGCAAGTGTTTACACTGAGCTGTCCATAGAGATGTGAAAATATTTTTTCCGGAGGGTGTATGAGTAGTTCACACAAATCCTTTCAACATGTACTGTGGTAGATTTGTCTACAGTGAATTTCATCTGGCATTGTACTGTCTATTCACATAACTTTATTAGGTCCTCAAGTTCCACACAATCCTCTCTAATCTTTACAAAAAAACATTTTTCACTGGCACATTTTCCCATTTTGTTTTCCAGATACATTTAAAATATAGTCTGTAACACTGACCCTAATAGAGAACTGTAGGCCTCCTCACTTTTAACTTTTGCTATGTGGAAAATTGACCATTTACTCCTACACTTTGTTTACTGTCTCCTAGCCAGTTTCTAATCCATGAGAATACTTTACCTTTCACCCTATTTAATTTCCTCAGTAACCTCTCGTGAGGGACTTTTAAAGGCTTTTTGAAAATACAAATACAACCAGTTCCCCTTTACTCACCTTATCTTGTCAGACAATATTGATTGACCAGAGTAGTGAAATCTGTCTAGAAAATATGACTTGCAAGGTCAGCATTGCTTTCAACATTAAGGTAGGGTGGTTATGGATCCCTGATATGTCCTCAGATACTGACTTGGGAATGTGGGAGATTGCCACAAAGCATACGGCTATAATATGTGAGGTTTCTAGCTCATCCACTGGGGAAAACGTGGAGAGGTATTTCAAGCAATAGCTCTGAATTCTTTGCCTTAAGCCAAACCCATAAATTTACCTTTATGTTCTAATTTATATTTGCTTACTGCTGGTTTGTAACACTACACGTTCGTATTACTCTAACTATACTACAGAGCACTAGAGAACAACATAGTGTATCCATACTGCCATCACTTTCTCTCAGATGCACTGGACGAAATGTGCAATAGGTTTCTTATAAAAGTATCATTCTGCAGGGAAAATACATTCAATAGTTCTGTCAGTTTCCCCTTGGAAATCAATTAGATGAGTCAGAGACTAAAGGCCTGTTATGTTAAAAACTGCTATTTGGCAATAGGTGTAGAATTGAATACGATTATAACATTATAGTGTAAGATTCAAAAATTCATAAACTCCAAAAATTAAAACCTACTTGTTTTATGCTTGGCTAATAGAAGTGTACATAATGTTAGACACAGATCGCATGCAAGTTTATAGGATATAGATAAAAGCAAATTTATTTCAAGCAATGGGTGCGTCTACATTTGTAAATTAAGTAGATTTAAACTTGCTTAAATCAACTTAATTTACTATGTGTCTACACTACACTTTCCTTAAGTCAACTTAAGCAGCTGCTTAAGTCGACTTAAGGAAAAATTAAGTCGACTTTGTTAAACCTACTTTTAAGTCAACTTTCTGCTTAAGTCGACTTTCTAAAGTCAACTTAAACCAGTGTGGACGCAGATTAGCCCTAAATCGACTCTAAATCAATTTAGGGCTCTCCAGGACTTCCCCACTGCCCTCCCTGCCTGGGTGGCTGGAATAGGGAGAGCCTGGCATGCCCCCCACGGGGCAGGGCAGAGCCCTGCCCACCCTGCCCCTATGCCCTGCCAGGGTCCCCGTCCCCCTTTGCCCCATTGTACCCAGGTACAATGGGGCAAAGGCTGAGCCCCCTGGCACTTGGCAAGGGGTGCCCCCCCGCCACCATGGATCAGTCCCAGGTCCACCTAGCCCCTAGAAGTCGACATAGGCGTCCAGTGTGGACGCTCTAGGACAACTTTTTGTAGGGTCCCCCCTAAGTCAACTTAAAATTTAGGTGTGGACATGCTAAGTCGACTTAGCTAAGTCAACCTAAATTAACAAGTGTAGACATAGCCAAAATGTGTTATTCTAGCAATCCATTCATGAGTGCTTTTGTTCTGGATTTGTAAAGTAAAAGTAACATTATATTACAGCATAAAGTAGTAAATTATATAACTGCCATATTTTGATGTTATATTGCAATTCAATCTTCTAAAGCCAAAACTTGTTATATGATCTTTTTAAAAATATTTTTACACAAAAAATAGTCACTTCCCTGGACTTATTGTATAAATAGCTGTATTACAAATAAGTTTTATAAAAAAGCGGAAATTAAAAATGGTAACACTGAAATGTAACTAGGTTACATCACTGAATGCATACAGGTACTTTAATCCAAACAGTGCTTTATTCCTTTGAATGTTAAATAAAAACAAAAATATAGCCCAAACTGCATGCTTTTGGTTAGATTCCTAAAACCATATTTAGGCATTGTGGCTCCCATTCCAGAAGGTACTTAAGCATATGCCTAGTTTTAAGCACGTGCGTAATCCCATTATGTGTTAAACTCACATGCCTAAAGTGAGGCATGGTTCAGTACTTTCCTGATTTGGGAACTTAAATGAAAGTGTCCTGATTTTTCAAAGATGCTGAACACGTGTCGCTTTCATTGACTTCAGAACTTCTAAAACTTCTTGTTAGGTGCCTCAGTGTAGATTTAGAAGCCTAATTTAGGCATGTGGGTTTGAGCAATATATTTAATTTCTTAACTTTTCCCATATTTTAAAATTTTGTATATTTTTCATTTTTAAAGTGTACTTAAAATATATATGTGCACCTATTTTTTTAAAATGACCTACACATTTGAAATGTAAGGAAATTAAAACATACCTGTTGAGGCTAAAATTTAGGGAAAATGAAGATTTTATGCAGATGATTAATATTTTAGTTTGCATAGTCAATAAATTGCATTGCCCTATTTATATAAATGAAAAGACACACCAATCCCCAAGATCCCAGTAGGAGAATTTTTCTCCTTTGTATAATTTATCTAAGTAAATAAAATTACAAAAATAAGTCATTTGCAATTGGTTTACTGAATTTAACAATTTTTTTTGTTTTTTAAACCATAGTCCTTCCAATCATGTAGAAGTTAAATATTCTTTCATTTCTAGCATATATTGAATGGACTCCACTTGCATGTATAATCTTCCTTGTTTGTAAAATAAACATTGTAAAATTGAACCCGAGGAAACACTTGATTGCCCTTAAAAACTGGTGTCAAGTTTCAAACCAAGAACAGATGTAATTAAGATTCAGAATCATGTTTTGAGTGGTGGTTCCACCCATCCTGCTGTAAGAATAAGGCGGCAGCACTTCAGTATTCTCAAAAGGAGCATTAGTGCCAGAAGTTTTGAGAAACAAAGAGAGTCCTGTGGCACTTTTAAAGACTAACAGATTTATTTATCGCATGAGCTTTCGTGGGAGAAAATCCCACTTCGTCAGACGCTTTGAAGATGGGAAATTTACAGAATGGAGGAAATTAAATGCAGGGGAGTGTATGACATAGCATCGGGTCAGGCTGTAACAGCAAATCAAAATAGATGTTATGATTCAAACACTGGGGAACAGCACATAAGCGGAAGGTGAGGTCAAAACATCTGTTGTAATGAGAGAAAAATACGTAGAAGTTTTGAGAGACTCTCTTGGAATGAACGATTCAGCCAAATTTCTAGAGCACAGTAGTTTGGAGCATTTACACCAATCCTTTGGAGAGTTAGTCTTTCCTGCCTGCTGTGCGTAATTAACTGACAGTCTACTTTCTGTTCACTAAAAGTGTTGCAGCACCCAACCTTTCCACTAGTCCATTCTATCTGCAGCCTTAGATGAGAAAGTGAGAAGTGGAGTAAGACAGGGAAACCCTTTCTCTCAACAGCTGTTCACTGTGCAACCAAGGCTAGAAATTTCCTGTTTATCTTAAAAACCCAAAACAAAACAAAACAAAAAAACCCTCCACTAATATTAACCTTTATATTCCCAAGCCTTTCAAATCAGCAACAGATTTTGCAGGAACTGAAGCTGGCTCTGGACCCACATTTCTAATTAAAAAGGCAAGTACAATAACCTGCTACATTGATAAACTCCCTAACAACAGGTTTTTGGAGGCAAGTCCTTGCACAGGCAAGAGTTCTGTTGGTTAATTTGCCTGAGGAATTGCAATATCAGACCCAACCATTGCTTTTTATTACCATAATTCAATGCAGAGTCATCAGTGCCAGCCAGTAAATTTAGAACAATATTTAATTGGTTTACATGCTGTGGAGAAATTTCTGTGACAACTCCAAGTTAATATATTTTGAAAAATGTATTTTCACCATCTCATTGTCTTCTCTTCCACTAAAGTCTGTGGTGTGTGTGTGTGTGGGGGGGGTCTCATTCTCATTTATACTAAGACTCTTTATACCACTCTGGCAGGATAAAAGGGCATTAACATGGGGATAAATCACATTTCAATCACTTTAAGGCTCCCTTACACAGCCAGAGACGCAGAAAAATGCTTTAGTGTAAGTGAGAATCAGGCTCTGGCTGATTAAATTGCATTAGAACTGCACTGTAGAGCCCATTGTGTGTGTTCCATTGTTATCTGCCAGCACATCATTTACAAAATCTTTCCAAATTGCACCCGAATTTAAAGCTCTGTAGAGGGAAGGGCTAATGACTGAAAGGTACTCCCTTGTACATTTTTCAACAAAAGGCGCAGAATGATTATTCCATTTCGAGAAAAATAAGGTTTCCACTGTACTGACTGTTTCTGAGAACTGCCTCATTGCAGCTCCACTGCTCACTGTGAGCCAAAAACGGGCATCCACTTCCATAAGCCCTACCTGATCCAAGAAAATGGATGAAATTAGAGACTTCTCCTAGCTCTGTATTTATTTCAAACTGCAGTATAAACAGCAGCCGTCGCCATACACCAAATACTGTGAATAAATTCAGCTCTAACTACTCCATGTCTTTAAAAAATACAATTAAATGGGACCTTTTTAAACAGCAGAAATATGAGAATGAAATCAAGAAAACCAGCAATGCAAATTTTTTGGAAAAAAAAGTGTACATAAAATTACATTTGTATATATGTTTTCTTGGCTTAAAAATGAATCCTACTGTAAGGCAGGGAGTCAGGTTTATATCAAATTGGTCATGATAGTGTTAGTCTACTTTTGTTTTATAGCAAATGAATAGTACACTCAGATATCAGCAATCAGATTTTTAAGATATGTAGTTTTCAGAAAGGAAGTCAGCTACTATTCTTCATTAATGAACAGCTGATTTTAAACACACTGCTATACGTGATTGACAATAAAAATATGAACAACTATAACTAATTAAAAGCAAATGCAGAAACATTTTGAGAGTAATTAACACTTAATTTTTCTTCTTTTTACTCACCAAAGCTGATCCTACTTTCTATTAAGGACACATTTAAAAATAGCTTATGACAATTAATAAATGTGTTAACAAATTGTTAATAAATTATCAGTGTCCAATGGATCAATCAACTGGTTATAGCCATCATTACATTTTATATGGTTATAATAATCTATAAAACATACTATTCACATTGGTAACATGCTTATAATGTCTATGGATTACTTATTAATAATTTATAAGCTACTTATTATTTATAACTTATAATAAATTGTGACCAGAAGTATTAATCACTTGAGTGTTACCTCAAAAAGATGGTGCATGAGGCACCATGAATTTCAGATGCTCCCTCATATAATGTAAAAGGTACCTAACCCTGAAACACCTTTGGTACAAAAGAAAGGCAGTGTTGACAAGGGAATTCATTGCATTCTGCTCCTAGAGGACACAGTAAACAAGAATGCTAGCTATGGATGTGACAATTGGTTTGGGTAAAAGAATCAACCTTACTCCAAAACTTGAGTCAAACATTTGACGTCAAAGCATTTGGTTCAACTATTGAAAATGAATAATCTGCCATTTGTGGCTATGAATAACAGGTGAACTAGTGCAAATTCCAGGAGAGAGTCTGTTCTTGTGGAACTTCTAGCCCAGCCCAAACCAAGTAATACTGGAAATATCACCAGAGGTTGGTTTTGCCCAGCTTACCTAATAAGTAAATTTGATAAGTTTAGAATATAGGCTTTAAAAACAATTGTGATTGACCCAGCTCAAATACCAATATATCTAGTCAGATATTGCATAACTGATGCCACATAAAAGGCATCTAGTTGCATAAAAATGCCTTTCCCACATTCAGTATATGTACTTATCAATTTTCAGATATGTCAAACCTTTTCTACTGCCTAAAGACAAAAAATGTAGCAGTAGACTTCGCAGAAAATGTATATATCCGATTATGGGAGTTGTGTGAACAAGTATGCAGTGAATATACTGTTAGTTTACAATTTATAACCACCTTGAGTTGACTAGATTTTACAACTATTCATGAAATAACACACACGAGCAAAGCACTCTTTCACCAATTTTACCATTGGTAAACCAGGATGCAAGTATGTTAAGTCACTTGTAAAATGTTACAAGGAGTCAGTGGCAGAACTGAGAAAAGAAACCTTCTCTCCTGAGGCCAAATCCAATATTGTTGTCTGGAGTTTTCAAAGGAATTAGGTCCTCAACTCCTGATGAAGTTTGGCCATCTAACTCCCTTAGGTCCCTGTGAAAGTTCTAGCCCTAACCACTAACAACTTCCTGATGTTCATTTCTATCATTCATTTCAGGCTAAAAGTAACTCTTTCGTGTACTATTCTTTTGCTGGTTGTTTGCCATACTAATGCAAACAACCCCAGTTTCCTAACTATGTTTAAAATAGGCTGTTTTCCTTCACAGTAGCTATTCCATTCCCTTCAAAAATGACCTCAGCCATTATTGATCATAGTCAAATAGATGTTTGATAGCTGACATGGTGACAATCTGGTAAACCAAATCTACCTTTGAAGTTTATTTAACATGCAGAAAACATGCCAGTTTCTAGGTGGATACTCTTTCCAGACTTAAAGGAAGGCTGGCTTCCAGTGCATGTTTCCAACAGTTATCACTCATGGCAGGTCAGAAGAGAATGGGCAACAAGGACCATCAGGGGTGCGAATTGAGGAGCTTTTTGTGTGGATGTGAAAGAATAAGGAAGCTGAGAAGAGGGTGGATTTTGAGGGGAGGAAGAGAAGGATCAAAGGGCATTCAGGGACAGAGTGGAGGAAAGAGGAGGTGCCCCTTCATATACATATTTTCAGTACCTGAGAGCACTAATATTTAAAAGTAGCAGTGAAACAAAAAGACAGTTCTTGATGTTCCTACTGCTACCGTACCACAACAACTGATCCTTTGTAGGGAAAAAAGTGCATTCCTCAGGGTCATATACAAAAGCTTTTGGGAGCTGCTAAAGCATGTGGATTTAGACTTGATAATCTAAAGGATTTACTTTTATAAACAGCAAGTCTGAAATGCAAAGGATGATTTTTATATTATCAGTGGCTGTCTAAGACTGAAAGTCTTTTTTTCCAGAAATACATTATTCTAAGTGTTTTCAATTAAGAGGAGCAGTTCAAAGAAAATATGCCCACTGCAGCCTTCATACACGTGAGTTCTTATTGAGCTAAATGGAAGAAAAGGGACATTACCTCTTCAAGAGTTTCCTTACAACAGGTAGGAAGAAGAGGGAAGTTTATAGGGATGAACAAGAAGGGCAATAAGCAGTTGTGTGTGTGTGTGTGTGTGTGTGTGTGTGTGTGTGTGTGTGTGTG
>ML685755.1:38829374-38854543 GCA_007922175.1 Pelusios castaneus | reverse complement strand
GGAAGGGTGGTATATATACTCCATGTAGCCCCAGAAGGCCCTTTATACCAGTGAGGAAAACAGTCTGGGACCCCTACATCTGCAGCAGCGGGAAGCTAATCCCCCTCATTCCTGCACTGTACAACTTGTTCAGAACTTCCTGGTATTTTAAGTGAATAAAGATGCAGCATAGCTAAATCACATCCAAGGCCTTCTGTCTTTTTTCCTGCATGTGTAGGAAAGAGAAAAATCATCCTATTATAGAAAGAAAATATGGCTGGTGTTTGAGGCATTGTTCTGGAACTAAAAAGATCTGGGTTGAATTGCAGACATAGTCACAGAGTTCCTACATGACCCTGGACAAGTCACAATCTCTCTTCGCCTAAATTCCCCATCCATAAACAATCTCTCTTCGCTTAGATTCCCCATCTGTACAATAATACTTCCCTCCCTCACAAAGGTGTTTCAGAATAAATTCTTTAAAGTTTGTGGAATGAGATGCTACGATGAGGACAACTTTGGTAATACTTAGATAATAGGGGGCCAAATCAATTTTCTGAAACCTCATTGATACTATTGAAACACCTGTGAACTACTAGCAATAAAGCTGAGCATGTGACATACGTTAATTAAAATCAAAACGCAACAGAAACAGATCCTCATTAGTGGCTCTGGCTGGCCATGCGTGGCCTAGAATTATCTGCACTCCACAACATTTGCTCTGTTCTCTACTAATCAGCCTTGGGTGTCATACTAGATGTCTGGTTTATAATCAGAGTTTAATTGTTGAACTTGAGATCTGGAGGGTGGGGTATTTTATTTTTGTGGATTTCACTTCTGTTATTGGGTCAACTTTTTTTTTAATTGACCAACTATACATAAAATTGTAGATCTAATAAGTAACCAGAACAATGGGATTTCAGTAGCTTTATTTCTTCAGGGATACAGTGAAAAGTTATTCTGCTATCACCAAATTAACCCTTCTTTTGTCTAAACATAACACTGAGATGCTAGGGTGATTTCCCTCAACTCCAGGATGATGGAGCAGAGCTCTATGATGTTGGTTCATATTTGGCATTTTCTCATCCAATGTAGGGCATGATTTCCGAACCATACGTGGCTATTTAGGGCATGGAATCTCAGTCCTTGCAAGTAGCAAGTGACGCAGAAACTAGGAGCAGTGATCATAAATTCTATGGGTACCGGGAGGAGACACAGCACAGTCCCACTTTCTGAACACACTATAGAAGTGTGTAGCAGCAGTTATCTCAGCATGTGCTCTGAGTGCTACTGAAGTCCTCATACTTCCATTAAGACACAAGCTGCAACTCTCCATTTACTCTCCTGATTCCCACTCTACCTATGCATCCCTAGTCTAGCCTTTATTTGCTGTTTCTTCAACTACAAACTGCAGACACAAGATAAAGGAGAATGAAGTAACCCAGTTCTTTATTAAGTTTGTTTTAACATTATAGGCTAAAAATGTGCAAGTAAACTGCTCTGCCATGGTCTGTGGATATGCTGAAAAATTAAATTATCCATGAGTGCTAGCTATTCTAAAGTTTTCTGTGCTAACAAGTACACTGCCCAGAACTAAATGTACTTGAGGGGAAAAAAATGAAACACAAGTGTCAGTTACCTTATGTAATCAGGTGTGAATCTTAACTAGCAAATATACATGCACAAATACAATTTAAACAGCTCTTCCTATCTACAGCTTCTTAGGAATATCTACCAAGGTGGTGTTAGAGAGGGCATCAGAATCTACAACACCAAAATGGGTAATCATGCTTATTCCCCAAATTCCCTCTCCCTATTTAACAGTAAACCCCTCTGTATCTCTGACAGCATGTATTCTGATTTCTAAATAAAATCATAGAGATACAGGGACCTCAGTAGGTCATCTACGCCAGTTCTCTGCACTAAGGCAGGACTAAGTATTATCTAGACCATCCCTGACAGGCGTTTGTCTAATCTACACTGAAAAAGCTCCCAGGCTACATAATTACATTGGGGTAATCTCTACTATATTTTTTCAATATCATCGCAATGACATCATACAATCACAGGATGTGGTTGGATGTCCAAAGGCAAAATGGGTAGTTCTCTAGACCATATTTTCTATCAGGAAAATTTGGTAGTAACATCTTATGTGGCATAACATGAACAATTTAACTCACAAGCTTTTATTTTTGAATTATTCAGATTTCCCAGAAAAATCCCATAAGACTAGCACTGCTGATTGACTGCATTCAAAGCAAGATTATATATTAAAATACCGCCACACACAAAAAAAGTCTTTAACCAGTTTTTTTTCTAGAGATTTTTTTAAAATTATTTACTCATGCATTAAAGTTAACATCCATTTGATAAAAAGATCCAGGTCATTTTTATCAAAATAATGCCACACTGGGGATACTTGTCAAACTGAATAACTGCAGAAAAGTATCAGACAGGATGGAGGACAGGGAGGAAAAACCCCACAACCAATGGAAGGAGAAGTAAAAAGAAGAAAAGAAATGGAAGTAAGAAAAAAGAAAATTTACTTTTAAAAGTTACTCCATTTTCATAATTTGACATTTTACCTTTAATCTGTTCAAATCATGATTTTAGATACCAATATCAAGCTTCTTCTCTGTAAAACATTTCACATATGAAAGAAACAAAAAGTAAATCTCTATAGAATTGTACTTAAACAAAAAAATTGAGAAGAATTTCACAGGAAAAAAGTCTTGTGTATCAAAACTGAATGCCTATACTGTTGAAGGTAATGTTTACAATAGGCCTCTATCACTTGACTGCAATCTTACATGAGTTTCCAAAAATTGCTTTTCTTTGGGCATAAAACTCACACTCATTTGAGTAAAACACCACTGAGTAATAAATATCAGAAATCATTATGCTCCACATACTGAACTGACCGTACAAATAACAAAAGGGACAGACATCATACACAGCAGATAGCACAATTTTCTAGCCATTGGGGACTTCAGTATTTATTCATGATTATCCACTGAGCATAGCATTAACGAGCCAGTGTATTTTCTCATATTGGCTTTATCAAATTTTCTGAACATTTACCTTTTAATTTCTAAAATGTAGCTATTTCCAATTTTAGGTGTATGTACATAATTTTAAAAATTATGCAAATTGAAATACATATCTGATTTTCCATAGGTCAAGAGCACCTGCAGGTCCCATTGATTTAATGCTCAGCACTTCAGGAAAAAAAACAGGTTATTAATTCATAAAAGGTCAATCTAAAGAAAATTTCAAGAAAAAACATCTCCCCAAGTATATCAAAAAATTCAACTGTTCCAAGGGCCTGCATAGACAGATATTGGATACCTTTCAAATGCCCTGAAAGTCATTGGGGAAAGGACATCTAGAAATGAGGAGCTCCAGTGAAAAAGCCCTGGGTCCAGCCCTTCACTGTTAAGATCTAGGGACTATTAGCAAATGTATCTCAGTTAATTTCATCTTTTGAGATGGAATGGAAAGGGCGATATAGTCTCGGAGATAATCAGGACTCACAATAGAAAGGGCTTTATAAATCAGAAACACTATCTTGAATTGTACTGGAAACAAATTCAACCAAGTGAAACCTTCAGAACGAGTGCAAAATGTTCCTTATGGGAATCACCAGTTACTACAGTGGTTCCCAACCTTTTCAGTACCATGGCACACTTCAATGAGACAGACACTTCCACTTTTTTCAGCTGGATTGCTCTTAAACGTCACATTTATTTACATTTGCTATGGTTATGGTCTTACTAGAGAGGTTTGAAACATACTGCATACAACAAGTTAAAGAAGGATCAAATGAATTAATGTTTCAAATCCACCAGAAAGGAATACAAGTCAACTCAATTTTTCCCTTTGGCCAACTACATTTAGAATGTTCACCTTTTAGAATCGAAAGACCGATACCTCACTTTTAACTTGATGACTAATTTTCAGAAGTTTTATGAATTGTAATTTTGGTTGGATAGAATATAGTTTAAGATGAAACAATGTTTGTTTTACATTGATTTTCTTTACCTTTGTACAAAATTCCATGGCACGCTTGGACAGTTCTCATGGTACATGACTTAGTAGATGGAAGCACCACTTAGTAGATGACTGTCAGTGTGTGCACATAAGTTCCCAACAGAAACTGTATCTGGACTAGACGTTTCCCTTAAAGTTGTTTTGCCTTTTACATTATACCTGTAATGCAGTTTTCTTGTAGCCATGTCAGATCCAGGATATTGGAGAGACAAGATGAGTGAAGTAACATCTTATTGGACCAACTTCTATTGGTGAGAGAAACAAACTTTCAAGCTTACACAAAGAAGAGCTCTGTGTAACTTGAAAGCTTGTCTCTATAACTAACAGAAGATGGCCCAATAACAGATATTATCTCACCCATCTTATACTTCTTTCATATTATCTACAATTTAACATCTTGGACTTCCCCTTTCTGTAATGTGGCACTGCAGCAGCTCTGCCTCAGATCCCCCACCATGCTCTTTTGCCTACTCCAGCCATTCATATGGCTTGACCCTCCAGGCACATGCTTTAGCAGGTTCAACCGCTTCTGGGGAATAGAGTCCACTAGACAAAACACAACAAAAGCAAAAAACAAAGGAATTTGCAGTCAAGGCAGGCTGAGCATCCAGCTCCCTTCCTTTTCAGTGGTTCTCAGCTTATTTACCATTCTGGGCTGCATATGTGCATCCATTACTATCTGTATGACCCGGAGGATGTCACATGAGCCGCAGCTGTGTGTTGACTGAGCTGCGGGTTAAGAGCTGCTCATCTAGTCTCAGCTTGAAAATAGGTAATATCACTTTTTACATGGAGTGCTATTCCCTTCCCCTTTTGCCCACTCAATTCTTTTTGAATAAGTTATAATAATTATTTTAACATTCCAGTCATGTGAATCATCCATCAGGTTTCAGTAAAACACACTAGATTGAATTTATGCTTATAACTGATAAACTCCAATTCCTCTTATTTGTTACCCACGCTCCTAGCATTGACATAAAGGCAAGTTTTAAAAACTTCTTCATTTCATATCCTTTGGATTCTTGCTCAATTTTGATATCTTAATTTTGTGTCAAATGGGAGTTCATATCTTCCCTCTTTTTACTCTCCTCTTTGTTATTAATGTCCCAACTAATCTCTGAGGAGATTAGTTTCCCTTCCATTGAGGTAGAAACTATCCAAACTATACAGATTCCCTCTCACCACAGATGGTGGGCCAATGTTCCACAAAACCAAAATTGTCCACCCTCCACCACTTATTTAGCCAGCAGTTCATTTCCAGAATCTTCTGCCCTCAGTCCTTCTTTGCTCATGGGAGAAGAAGGATATTCTTCTTCAGTATGCTTCTGAGTTCCCTGGAGTCATCAATTATCAGAGATATTCCATGATGCATTGCAATTAGTGCCAATATGAATCACCAATGGATACTTGCCAGCTGACTTCATAAACCTATCCAGTCAGAGTGATGTTTTCTGCTTTGGCTCTGGAAAGGTGGCATACCATCCTGCTGTTCGCTTGTCTCTTACAGCCTTTCAATTCTTCTGAGTAAAAATAACGAGAGTCCTGTGGCACCGCCTTCTGAGTATTTAATTTCCAATGAGGTTGACATGTCTTCCTTGGATGGTTGGAGTTCTTTGTAGGTAAGCTTGATTTTCTTACAGGTTGGGCCACTCTATCATCCACAGGCATCCTCCATATATCACTCTGTTCCCTTGGACTAGTGGGATCTTAAGAGATATCACTGAGAGCTTCCATGTTGAAGATGTACTACTGATTGGAAATTTCTAGCTATGTGGAATTCCTCCTGGATCTCCTCTCTCTGGTGTCCAGAGCCCACCCACCTTCATCTGTCTCCAACTGCATAAAATGCCATTTTGACCTATTGCTTTTGGTGGCTATTAACTAATAGGTAATATGATTCTATGATTCTAGGTCTCCTTTCTGACTTCCTCAGTCTCTGACTCCTTGGTGGCTAGCCCTTTTCTTCCTTGAACCTGATATTTCCAAAATCTAGCATTCTAGAAGCTTCTCTGATTCTCAGTAGTCTCTCTACTTGACCCTCCAATCCCAGAATCTTTTTTTCTAGGACAGCCACCAATTTACATCTCATGCACAAGAAGTCCCTTCCAGCTTCAGGCACAAAAGAAAACATGGCACATCTTTGCATGTCTCCACCATTGTTTGACTGCTGACCATCAGAGAACTGCACATAGAGCTGAATCTAGATAGAAAGCCCCTTACACTCTATCCACAAATTCCTTTTGATTAACCACTCAGACACCTAACAACAGAACTGATCAAAGCACCAAGTGTCAGAATCACAACCACCCTTATCAAGGCACCAGCAGACAGACCTGAGTCAGCTGATTACTCAGGTCTCACGGTCCAGCTGCTAAACAACCAAACGACCCAGGCAGGCCAAGTGCACCACTCACCCAGTCCTGCAAACTCCAAACAGAGTCCGTAACAACCTCTTTTAGTTATCTTTGTTTGCAGCTCTCGAGTACACTTACCAAGTGATTGATCCTCATCATGAAACCCAGCCCACCTTTTCTTCAATGAAGGAGAGATCCAAGAGTTGAACAGACATGCCGGCTGAGCCAACTTATCACAATTAGAATTCATCCTTACTAAGAAAGTTTTAAGACCTCATAGGTGAAAGGAATTTGAGAAAGCTTACACAATTGCTACCTAAGCCATAAGAAGCACCTTTCAAGAATGACTGAATACACTTAAAATTATATCAGCATACCTTGAATTAGAGCTACATGGAAAATTCATGCCATTCATGACTGTCAGTTACTATGTTTGTAGAGCACTTAGAAAATAGAACACACAGGACAGTATTAATGTTAAATAATACTAATGAAAACATTTGAAAATAAAACATTCATATAAGATAATTTTCCAATCAATAAAATCAAGTGGAATTCAGTGCAGAATACATATTGATGTAATTAATTTTCACACTTCTCCCATAACTGGCAAAAACATGCTTTCAGTTTTCTTGGGAAAATCCAGCTGAGGGCAAAAGCTTGTTCCATAAAATGACATATGAGTAAACAAAGATATAGTCCTCGCTATAGTTATCTCCTCTTGAATGATGGAAATAAGTTAATGATGTTAAAGAACTAAAAAGGGAGAATCAAAAAACTCCTCCAGAGCAGGTTTACTAACCACAAAACATTTTTTCCTTTTAATTTCATAGTAAAGAACAAGTTAGTGCCTCACAAGATTAGCACTAAACATGTTAACCTCTCTAGGCCTAAAATGATGGATGATGCCTCTGTCTTCCTATGGTGCAGTTGGTGGAAGCCAGTGGGTATTTTTTTCCAGGTACTGAAGGATTTTCTAAAGCTATCTGGGTTGTCTCTGAAATCTGCAAGTGTTTGGCACATATTTAAACTGTCAGCACTTTATAAATTATACTTAATGAGCAAGTTCTGTTCTTCAGATTATGCAATGACTTAGTAGAGACTTTAAAACTTGCCACTGAACTTGCTATATATTTCTAGTTTACTCTAACTTCGGTAACTAGATCATTTGCTCTTTACCTACGGTACAGTGCAACTACAGTTAAACATCTGCTGCAACATTTGTTACCCAAGTGTGACAGACAGTAGTTAAGACTATCTTAATGGCACCATGATGGAAAATATAATTTTTTAAAAATATCATTGAGTTAATAGATGTAATAGCAATGAGTTGTGTAATGAACAGTCCATTTCCTTCCACTTAAGGACAGAGACAATTTCTTGCTGTGAATATTCAGCTACTTCCACCATGAAATTTCTTGGCAAGAAAATCACATTGGAAGTAAATATTATAAAGAAGATGCATAGAATATAACTTACAAAATTTTACAAAGCAGTTAATTTTGAACAATCAAAGGTGAGCCACATCAAAAAGGGAATTCTATGACAGAGAGAGTTCATATCCAAAAAAACCTACAAGTATTAAAAAGACAATGAAAAACGGTATGCTGCTTGTGGAACAAAGTATTCTAAAAGTTAGTATCTGAGCTCTTTGCTAATTAAATATACTCCAGGGGAGGCAACGATAGGTTATACTGTTGCAAGTGGCTGGCTTTACAAAGGAGCAGACACTGTCACAGTTTCTTTTTTTATGCTCTAAAACTGAATGTTACTGTATTTTGACAATTATATAAATGAGTTCAAAATGTAACTTTTGCATTTAAAAAGAGAAAAATCTAAGTTGTATCTAAACCCCAGAACACTAGTTACTAAATGTCTGAGTTCTAGTCTTTCCACGTGAATAACTCTCTTTGATCTCCACCAGTGAAATGCAAACAAAATGCATCTCAGGAACAGGCTTTAAGTGAGATAATGCATGTGAGACTTCTGTGTATAAAGAAAAATAGTTCTCTTGTGTAATTTTAAAATAGTATTAATTCTATATAGTACAAGTATGCCACCCTTATACGAGATTAATTTCTTATCACACATCAATTACATGTGTAATTAGTTAGTATAAAGAAACTCCACATCCCCACAATAAATTAACACTGAACTTAAGTGACTTCAGTGGGAATTTTGGATGGACAAGACACATAGCTCTCAGTACAGGTGAAGACCTACAAGAAGACAATTAAACTTCACACTAAGTTACACAGATGGTCTCTAAGGCATATATACACTGCAATAAAACACACTTAGGTGGCCCACGTTAACTGACTCGGCCTTGCAGGGCTTGGACTGCATAGCTATCAAAATTGCAATGTAGAGATTTGGGCTCAAGCAGAAGCTCAAATATCTAAACTGCCATTTAATAGTCCTGCAGCCACGAGTCCAAGTCAGCTGCCAGGGGTCAGCTTTTGGTGCTTTATAGCAGAGTATGCATACCCTAAGGGTCTGAACCAAACCCCAGTAACATCAATGCAAGGGTTACTACTACAGCTGTGTGGAAGGAAGGAAGGAAGGAAGGAAGGAAACCATTTACCTGCTGGTTTTGGCGCACTCCAAAAATGAGACCATCCATTTTGTACATCATTGCCATTTGGCTATACAAATTTGTGGCTGCGAAATTCAGAGGCCTCCTTTGAAAAAAAGAGGCCAAGATGACAACACATTTGATCCACTGAATGAAGGGTTCAAGTAAACCGTATGTGTAGGTGTATACAAGAAACACTATTTGAAAATTATGCATCTACCTGCAAAAGGAATTGGGCATTCAGATTTTGTATATTGTCCATGACCTGTTTGAAACTCAGTTGCATCCCTAGGCAATATGATCTATGTATATGGCAGTAAACTCTTGAATTTCCATTTGCAGTTTCCCCTGCATATTTTTCTCAAAGGGATAGGGTTCATCTAATGCTGCTTCCTCACCGTCAAGGATTGAGGGTCTTGAACCCCAGCACATAGTGCTCTTGAGCTAATACACTCTAACCTGCCATCCAGTGACCTGCTGTCATCAAAATAGGAGCTGACCTCTGAAAGAGGACCCTAGTCATAGAATCAAGCTGTCAGAACATTGGGCATCCTGATTGGTTCACAGTTTCTATATAAAATCAGTGCAGAGAACAGGAAAGTTGTTCATGCAGCTAGATTCTCCCTACTTGGACTTCTTCCCCCGAAAGCTCATGTGATAAATAAATTTGTTAATCTTTAAAAGTGCCACAGGACTTCTTGCTTGTTTCCACGAAATACCTGCCCCTACTGCCAATCTCTTGGTAACCTGACCATTCCTAGCGCCTGACACCAACATCAGTTTGCCCTCTGGCCTGTTTCAGCCTTTGTCCTTCTGGTATTTGACCCGAACTGCCTCCCAGCTCTGCTCCAATCACTAGGTCAGACAGTCCATATCCCAGTACACACATGCAGAAGAAAATATGCATCCTTGGAGGGCTGGAAATTCTTGAGTGGAGCCCATCAGTCATTGAAGGAGACTCTTACTGGTAATGTAGCCTACTACAATTTCCACTCAGATCTTTGAATGGTTCCTGGATGTCAGGTGTGAACATAACCAACCCAAAAATATCTCCTTCAGTATTGCAAAGAAAGCAGATATGATTCATTTCAACTTTCAAACAGCCTTTGATAAAGTCCCTAATGATAGGCTATTAAGGAAATGGAATAGTTACATGTTGAGAAGTTAAACTGTCATGGATTAGAAGTTGGCTGTGAGGTAGAAAACAGTAGGAAAAAATGGTCAATTTTCAACATGACAAAAGTTTCACAGTTAAATTGGTATTCCACACAATGCTATGCTACAAACCAATAAAACATCAAATAGAGAAAACAAAATTCTAGCTCAACTAATGAAGGAAAGGGAAACATCATTTCTTCTGTCTTTCATCATACCATAAGACAAGCCATTGGAGCTAGAGGACATGTCCCCACATTGTGTTACATGGCCATCCTTTCCATACAGAAGAGAAATTCACTTAAGACAGCCAAATATATTTATAGTCATCTGTCTGGAATTCAGTCTCCTCAGTTTTCCCTCAAACCAGTGAGCCATTCCTTTGATTTAAACTTAATGTTTTCTCTATAACTTGACATTGAGTCTCAGAAGAGCATTTTGTGAAAATACTTGTGAAAAAGTTTTATGTTGTATTTTACCTATTTTGGAAAAAAACTGAGTGCATCCAAATATTTAGGTATTTGTGGATGAACTATTTACATTACTACCTACAAACCAGCGACCAACCTATTAGAGCTATTAGAAACTTGTTGGTTTCCTCTGATGGAGTCATACATACAGTTTCTTCAGTTTCAATACATGTATAGTCTTTCTTTTGCATTTCACTGTGAGTTGTTTGCCTCAATGAAGAAAAAGCTAAATGAAAACTGCTGCGTGTCAACTGATTTCCCTTTGAATTCTACAAAGTTTCAGTGTAAAGACAGAAACTAGCTAAGGTTTACTTGAAAGATTTGTAAATATTCTATGAAACTGGACTGAGTTTTTCATGTGGGATAAAACTTGAACCAGACAGGTTTCACATGGCTTCAATGTGAACCTTTTGTGCAACTTTATATATTGGTGCTGCTTGTTTAACCTGAACAGTGATTTAAATCAATTGAAACAGTGAATTGCTCATGAAGATAGTGAAATCTTTGAGTTTGACTCAGATGTTTTCATCTCACCTGTGCTGTACAATCATCTCTTACGGTGCATCTACACTTACAAATTAAGTCGATTTAAACTTGCTTAAGTCGACTTAATTTAATCTGCGTCTACACTACATTTTCCTTAAGTCGACTTAAGCAGCAGCTTAAGTTGACTTAAGGAAAATTAAAGTCGACTTTACAAAACCTAGTATAAAGTAAACTTTACTGGCTAAATCGATTTAGCCAGTGTAGATGCAGATTAGCCCTAAATCGACTTTAAGTTGATTCAAAAGGCTCCAGGGCTCCCCCCACTGCCCTTCCTGCCAGGGTGGCTGGCACAGGCAGAGCCTCACGTGCCCATCCACAGGGCAGGAGAGAGCCCTGCCCACCCTGCTCCCATACCCTGCCCCTGTCCTGCTCAGCCCCCATGTACGTTAGTACAATGGGGAAAATGCTGAGCCCCCTGGCACTTTGAAAAGGGTGCCCCCCCACCATGGACCACTCCCAGGTCCACCTAGCCCCTAGAAGTCGACTTAGGCGGCCAGTGTGGACGCTCTAAGTTGATTTGGCAAGGTCAACTTTAAGTCGACCTAAATTTACAGTGTGAACATGCTAAGTTGACTTAACAAAGTCAACTTAAAGTCGACTTTGTGAAGTCGACTTAGCAAAGTCGACTTATTTTGACAAGTGTAGACATAGCCTCTATGTCTTACCAGCTGTGCATGCAGCTATTTCAGTGTCTCTCTGGGACATCGACTCCATAGCATGGAATTAGAGGCAAAAATAGCAAATAAGGTGTAAAATAAGACAGCTCTAAAAATAAGGAAGAAAACAAATATTGAGATTTTCAGAACAACCTTGGGGACTTGGACACATTAAAATTAATGATAATGAAGGATGAGTGCCTACATTCTATATCCTACTCTGAAAAAAATCTAAAAAATCTAAAATTTTCTAATGCAAAAGCCAAATGTTGATGTGGGATTTTTATTGATTTATTGGGCTGATCAGGAGTGTGGAGATTTTTTTTTTAGGAAGAAGAGTTTCACCTCTGAAATCTAAAAACTGGATATTTGCTTAGAAAAGTAGTGAAGGAATAAATATGAAACAAAATCAAAGCAATAATGTTTAGCACTTATATACTGTAACATTTTATAAATGATGGACCATGTTCACTCTCCTGTGCACAGATGTTAGTGAAAACAACAGCCCTTTCAATCTTCGGGGGCAACTGCACTGGAGGAAACATTCATGCCTCTGTATGGCAGCTGGTGTACCACTATCCTGTACTATAGGGACACCACTGACCAGATAGCAGGGAATAGGAAATCCAGTCAGACCTCCATACAAGCCCCACCAAAGAAGGGTCCCTGAAATCCACTGAATCAGCACATCTTGCATGTATGGCCTGGCCCTGTCCACTGTTGGTACTGCATTGGCTGGTTCCAAACCTCCAACTGAGTATGGGTTGGACAGTTGATGCTCTCACAGACTTTCAACCTTTAGGCAGACTCATTGTCACTGGGAATTCACAGACTGGGCTCTGCCATCTCCCACCAGCCAAACTCATGGTGTGAATCTGGCCCATTAACTGACTGATCATTATAACCCTCCCCCTATGAGGGAGGAGTATTATGCATAATTCTGCAGATAGGAAAATGAAAACACAAACAGGCTCGTGGCCACACGGAATCTTACTGGTTTGGTCAGAACTAGAACACTGGTTTCCCCCAGAAAATCCCTGACCTATCCATTCCCTCCTAGCTGCTCCTCCACCCCCTCCACACACACACACTTCATTTTAAAAACTGAATTTGTGTTGTTTTGCAATACAAAAGTATCTGATAAATACAGATCACCCTCTGCTTCATGTGAATTTTGATAAGTCACACTGATATCCATTCTACAGCAAAATGGAATTTCATTCATGACAGCTGAGTTTGCTTACAGCACAGCCTGTGGCAGTTGGCCTGTGATATGAGATTTCAAAATAAAGAACAAAAAGAAGAAGTGTGCACAGAATTGAAAAGATAAGATTGCAGTTACAGCTTCAGTGCCAATATGCTGTCTGAGAAAGCAGAGGGCTGAAGTTGGTTGTGATATAGCGAAGCAACAGATATATATGAATTAAATTTTCTATATCACAATATATGCCTCTTCAGACAACATATCAGAGCAAAAGTTGCTATAGCAGTATTGTCTTCCAGTTCCTTGCATACTTCCTCTTTTTGTTCTGTATGTAGAAGTCTGATTTGGAACTGCCATAGCCTGTTCTGTAATCTGTTCTGTCATATAATAAGGAAGAGAATGAATGTAACAAACAAAAAACCTGGCCTTGACCATTCCTATGATTCTCAGCAACAGAGGCATCACAGATTTTTCTGGGTTATCAGCTGGACCTGAAGTAGAGAGGGTAGACTACTACATCAGCTGCTACTGGTGCTCTGCCAAGTGCTACTGGAAACAACATCAACCAAAGAAATACCTCCTATATAACAGGATCTCTCTCTCTCACTCACACACAGAGAGAAAGAGAGAGAGTGAATCTGCAGGAGATAGTTACCAGCCTCAGCGTCACTCGAGTCAAACCACTGGCCAGGTGGAAGGGCTCGAGGGTGGAGTGGGGTCCAATCGGTCGCGACACGATGCTCCTTGTAGTTGCAGAATGAACCAAAGTCTCTTATTTTCTTCACCTTTTTTATAGGGCCCCGACTATATGCAAGTCTATGAAAAGTGCTATGTCATGTCGTTCCCATGTTTGATGTGATGATCTATCACTCACAGATGTAACAAACATGATGTTTTTACTGTTCTGTTTCTGTTCCAAACTTTATCATGCCATGTCCTTGGGGAGGGGAGATGTTGCCTCCTCTGTTCTTTGCTGTTAATTTTTCTTATGTTCTTCAGCCGTATGAATCCTCATTGTTTAAGAACGGGTACATCTTCCCCCTTGCAGCCTCTTATCACTTTTTTTTAACCTCTCTTCACATTCACTCTTCAATCACACAAATTAACACACTAGTTTCTAATATTTTTGTTAATTAACTAACTTATAAATTTTGACAAAGACAGGGGAGATTATTTCCCCTGCATTTACAATCTTGGGAAATTGCTCAAGATGGCACAGTGTTACTCTTTTGCGTTACAATTCCAATAAACAATTCTTATCAATTGTTCTCAGTGTTTCTTCGGCTTTCAAAAACAAAATTTAGCAAGACAGTTTGTTTCTGACCAATATTGAGAACTGTAAGGCTTTACAACTTAAGGTCATGGGATGTTACATTGCAAAGATAGCCAGCCTAGGTGGCCTTCTGGTAACCCTTTATTTGCTACTCAAATTTAAAATCTTACATTTAGATCGTTACTTCATTGAAGGCAGGCTTATAAGCCTACCGTTTATGGTACTAGGGATGAGAAAACCACTTCAAATAAAGCAACTAGCAGAAATTAATTCAATAGCAGACATGGGCCTGCTAGATCCTAGATCTGCTCTGTTCCTTAAACTTTGGAAATTTGCATACACCAGACAACCTCTGCCTGAAGAGGTTCTAGAGAGCTCTGTCTCTGAATTAAAGCTCACCCTCCTTTTTAGAAATCTCTGGGGTTCATCCATCCCTGAATATAGCTGACCCTGCCAACATAAGCACGTGCCCCTGCATCAAAGAGGAAGATTGAAGCCTGGTACCTATAAATTAGTTTTTTACCCTTTATAACAAGTCTAGTTACTTCTCTTGTGATTTGCCTCTTTGTACATGATTTGGAACATGTTGCTCCCTTGCTCATCAAGTATGGTTTTAAAAAGTCATTACACTGTTGCACCTATTAACCAAGTTAGGCATAGATCTGAACTCAAAATGGTGATTGAGTCCAGGTTTTACATGTCAAATTGCCAATTTCAGGGCTGATAAAAATACTTTCAGGAAATATTACTCACATATATCCCTTGGACAAAATGTTCAGAAACCAGAAACATTAAGAACATAAGAAAACCTAAGAATGACCATATTGGGTCAGGCCAATGGTCCAGCTAGCCCAGTATCTTGTCTTCTCACAGTGGCTAATGCCAGGTGCCTCAGAGGGGAATGAACAGAAGTAATTATCAATCCAATAGAGCAGGGCATGATACATGACCTACAACCCTTCATCTTCATTTAGTGACATACGTTAAGAGTGGTGAGCAGGATGGGAGAGAACTTCTCTACAATGCAAGATATGGGGTCTTCCCCCACCCCAATGTGATGTTAATGCAGGTGAAAGGTGCCAGATTCAGAGCTCTGGTATCTGAAGATATTTATTTATTTATTCAGATATCAGGTAGGTGGTGAATTCCCCACAACATCTTGCCAATGTGCCAATGACTGACAGAAAGCGTACCCACTAATATGAGCTGTGGTGGTAATCTTTGTGACATAGTCAACTATATACTATAAAATATACTCAGACAAAACTTAATTCTCAGAGGCCACAGCACAGCTACCAGATGGTAATCACTTTCCATCACTACTGATCAGGGCTAGATGTTCACTGGCAAGATGAGGTGACATTTTCTACATCCTATTATTTATCCTCTAAAACATCCAGTCCCACAGTAATAGTTTATTTTGGTTCTCTGCATGACTGTCCCACTTGAAACTAGATTTAGAAAATGCATTTTACCTTTAAATTACAGTAAATAACTAATTAATGTTTCTTAAATAGTACCACACATTACTTGAACAAAAATATTAAAATGTTATGTACCTACAATTATACAATACCCTCCCCATAATTTTGTAAAGAGATTTATCAGTTTGTGTGCTTTATGATGCATACTGAGGGCTACATTCTGCCATTCTTTCTCCTGTCAGGTAGTTCCAATCATTTTAATGGGATCACTTGCTTAGGAAGATACTCGTTACGCGACGCGAGTAAGGATGGCAGAATGAAACCCTCCACAAGATATCTGTCTCATTCCAAACAGAATTATGCTTCCACTAACCACATTTACATTAAATGGTAATAGGAAATAATTTTCCTTTGACTTTTCCCTATGCTAGCTTTTCAAGTGGATTTTAATTAACTCCGTTTTATTTATTAAAGCATATTTTGTTTAACTTTCCCCAAGAGCGGCAGTAAATAGCTGTGTGAAAGTTGCCTTTACTTATTGCTTCTCCCAGAATACTCTTAACAGTGAAATCTCCAACCTTCAGATGCTGGGATTTTGAGGGATGGGGATTTGTTTTGAATTGTGTGTATTCTTTTAAGAAAAAAATGGAGCTCATGTTAAGAATGTCACTTTACTCCAGATGCTTCATGTCTAGAAGGATTTCTGTTTCTAGTATTATAGCTGAGCATCTACTAATTCAGAAAAATTCCCCCAGTAGTTATGGATCTCGTAATGATGTTACTGTGATTTACTGAAAACTTTGTGGCTATCTCTTCCAATAGGAAGAGTTGTTATCTTAAAAGTTTACTCTTGGAAATATGCTTAATGTTCTAAATAAAAGTACAAAAATTGTTTACTGACACTGAAAAAAGAGCACACACAGTCTGATAAGGAAGATGATTTTTTTTTTCTTTCTTTGCAAACTGTGCAACCAGCTAATGCACTCTATCAATCACAGGTTTCTAAAAATGAGTACATTTGGATTGCAAATCATTGACTACTAACTGCACTGTTGATGATAAATGGCAATCATTTTTCGTGAAGCTGAAGTAACATCCAGTTGTTAATCAACAACAAATATATCTAGTTAAGTGAAAAAACTTACAACCACAAAGCTGAATATAAAATGAAAAGAAAATGGATTTTGCTGCTTTTCTTACTTTACGGATCAAAGAAAATTGTGCCAGCTTTTTTTTTTTTTTAAACTCACTTTAGTGTTTGTTTTGGTTGGCAACTGGCAGAGGAAAGATGGTTCATCTGGGAGCATATGTCCATAAAAAGGGAAGGAATGAGTGATGTGCCAAAATTGGGAGAAGAAAACTGGTGACAGTGGTGAGTAGGGATAGGGAAGAGGCAGTAGGGTTTCATGTCATGTCTATTGAGGAACGACAGAGGTAGGTGTTTGGAGAAGTGTTGGCACTCTAGGGTAGAGATGCAGAAATGAGAAGTTTAATATACCTGACCTCAAGTGCAATTAACTGAAAACCAACATAATCGTACCTTGTACACCAATAATGTCTTCCATCAAAGAGCTTTACAAACACTGATGAATTTAGTCTCACAGCATTCCGGTGAATTAGAAAAGTATTATCACCAGTGTGTAAATGGGAAACTGAGGCACAAAGAAGTGACTTGAGCACAGACTGAAACAAAATTGTTGACAAAGCTGAGAACTGAACTTAGATTATCTGATTTCACTTCCAGTACCCTAAGATTAAAATAGAAACATGTGCTACTGTACTTACAAACAAGGAATCCTGTGGCACTTTTAAAGGCTAACACATTTATTTATCGCATGAGCTTTCGGGGGAAGGCGCTTTGATTTTCGCCCACGAAAGTTCATGGGATAAATAAATGAGTTAGTCTTTAAAAGTGCCACAGGACTCCTTGTGTGTTTTGCTGACCTGGACTATCCCTTTGGAACTACTGTATTTAGCTGCTCTTTTCACTTCTGGAAAGAGGGGTTCAAATATGGATTTGACCACAAGTGAAAACAGTTGTTTTAGTTTAGTGGATTTTTATCTAAATAAGAAAACTTATCGGAAGAGAAATCACAAAGTCAGTTTAAACAATAATCAGAAATCCCAGGTATAAATATGAAATTTCAAGGCAGCCATTCTTTTAGTTCTTTTAAATGAGCAAGTGGATTCTATGTGACATTCTTGTGCCAAATATTGTATCTCGCTTTCCTTTTTTCTCCATTTTCATAACAGTGGTTTTCAAACTTTTTTTCTCGGGACCCAGTTGAAAAAAATCAGGTATGTCTGTTACTCAACAATTACATCTTTGAGCAATGCATTCCAGTCTTTTCGTAGAGGCAGCAAGAGGTGCCATGACCAAGTGCCTGACCCTAAGTTTGAAAACCACTGAGCTAATGTATTTGATTTTTGGTCCCCTTTCCATCTCACCAGTCACCTACAGAACACTTGGAACAGCAGAATTTATGCCTTGACAAAGGCATTAAACCAAAGTGTCAGTCTGCAGAATTTAGGGTTTTTTTTAATGTTATTCACATCACAAACTAATGCTTAATTAATTCAACATGATCAGAAGTCTCTTCTTAGGAGAGATAAAAACCTGCAGTAGCAAAGAGTTTTCAAGGATTGAGAAGTACTAAGAGCTATGCCAGCAAGCTTATATTGTGTCAAATTCCAAAGGAGTAGCCGTGTTAGTCTGTTTCAACAAAACAAACAAGGAGTCCTATCGTACCTTAGGCTATGTCTACATTTGGCCAAATAAGTCGACTTAACATGTCCACACTATAAAATTAGATCGACTTAAAGTAGACCTTGCCAAATGGACTTAGAGCGTCCACACTGGATGCCTAAGTCAACTTCTAGGGGTTAGGTGGACCTGGGAGTGGTCCATGGTGGGAGGGGGCCACCCCTTTCAAAGTGCCAGGGGGCTCAGCATTTGCCCTATTGTACCAGGATACAACGGGGGCTAAGCAGAACAGGGACAGTGGCAGGGTATAGGAGCGGGGTGGGCAGGGCTGTGTCCTGCCTGGTGGGTGGGCACGCCAGGCTTTGGCTGTGCCAGGTTCTCTGGCAGGGAGGTCAGTTGGGGAGCCCTGGGGGCCCTTTACTTAATAAAGTCGACTTAGCCAGTAAAGTCGACTTTAAACTAGGTTTTATAAAGTCAACTTAAAATTTCCTTAAGTCAACTTAAGCAAGTTTAAGTCGACTTAATTTACAAGGCTAGACGCACCCTTAAACACCAACAAATTTATTTGGACATAATCTTTTTCGTGACTTCACATGCATCTGATGAAGTGGGTTCTAGCCCACAAAAGCGTATGCCCAAATAAATTTGTTAGTCTTTAAGGGACACAGAACTCCTCATTTGTTTTGCTTATATTGTGTGTTTATGCACCATGCCTGCCTGTATATAATGCACTGAGTCTCACTTTCACAAATGCTAAATTCATCCAATTTCAATAAATTCAACCTGCTCATTTCCCTTGTTAATCCCCTTTACTCATACCCTAAATCCTTTGATGGGATACATAGCAAGTCACATCCTTCGAGTTTATCAGCATTTATTTTATAAAGTCTTAGATATATGATTCATCTTCAATGGCAAAATAAGGCTCTAAATCTTCACTCTTCTAAAGAACATTTAGCTACTGTAATTTGCCTCTCATTTTAGAATAAACATGATCTTTGAATTCCTATATAATCCTGAGAATGTTCTTCAATATTTTCTGCATTTCTATAGCATTATATTGCATGATGACAAGAACACTAGTTACATATATATTCAAATGTAGCCTCGGTAGGCCACATTTAGAATAATGTTAGAATAGTAAAGTTAGAATAATGTCCTTTGGCTTCAGTTTTGTTCTTCTATTTAAGTATCCCAGAATCCTATTAAAATATTAGGAGTTAATAAAGTGACCTCTTGTTTGTTGGTCATTTTAACTTGTACCTCATATTGACACACTATACTTGCTATAAACACTGGAAAATTTGTATAGCAAACATTATCATTTTTGCCTTTTTTTTTTTAAATAAAAGTCACTCTAAAGTTGTGGCTAGAAGTAAAGGCATTATTTGGGCTTTGATTTAGATCAGTAAAGCAAAAGCTTTTTTCCCCTTGTTTCTTTTTTGAGAGATGCAAAAAGAAAGTGAAAAAGGAAAGAAGAAGTAGAGAGAAACTCCAAAGAACAAAATTGCACCCAGAAAAGTTGCATTTTTAGGCTATATCTACACTAGAAAAGTTAAGTAGACTTTTGTTAAGTCAACTTTAATACGGTTGACTTTAAGTCGACTTAAAATCGACCTTATTAAAGTCGACTTAACAAGTTGCAACACTTTAAGTCGACTTAGTCCACTTTGTTAAGTCAACCTAACTGCCCTTAGGTCGACTTAACAACGTGCACTTATGCATCCACAGTGGGCTTATGTCGACCTAAGGAAGAGTTAGGTTGACCTAAGGAGGCTTAAGTCGACCTAATGAGTGGTAGTTATAAACTCGACTTAAGGAATTTCTTAAATCAACTTAACAAAAGCCCAGTGTTAATGTGGCTTAATTTAAGTCGACTTAAGCCTCCTTAAGTCGCCTTAAATTGCCAGTGTAGACATAGCCCTAAGGCCCACTGAAGCCCATTGAAACTAAGGGAAAATATCCCCATGAGGTTCAGTGGGATTTTGGGCTAGGTTCCTAGAAAACAATTACTGGTTACACAGTTTTGACACTGCAACTTAAGAGTATGCAAAGTGACTTTTGACAACTACCGATGAATTAAGTGACTGATTTGTCAGTTTGGTTCTGTTGCTTTTAGAGGGACCATCATTCAGGAACATTTTTTTCAGAAATAAACATCATCAGCTACTGAAGTTGTAAGTGGTGCCTGACAGTATATAAACACAGTTAGCTGGAGGTGGATTGTGAGCATCAATCCCTCTATATATCATCATTAGTTACACAACACTGTCACAGAACCCAATAACACAACAACAGTTATAAATATGGGAGCACCCGAAAGGGTAAGTGAGGAGCGGTCTGAACACAGGATGTAGAGCTCTTGCTGTTTCCTTTTATAACCTTTGGCAAGTTACATAATCTCTTTGCTTCATTTTTCCTCCATCTGTACAATGGGATAGTCAAATTTAACTTGGAAGGATAAAATGAACATTAATTTATATTTGTTCACTGGTTTGGAGGCAAAAAGCACTAAATAAAGGGTAAAGATTATCATAATCAGAAATGCAGGGCATATCCTCTCCCAAATATATGGAAAGAAGAAATTAATTTAGTTAGGAATTGACAGCACTTGGGAATTGAGGATAGTCATCCTCAATTACCATATATGAGTCACTGCCACTGTAAAAGATATTATAGTTCTTGCTCAATAGCTTGGTATTGACATTAGCATATATTTAGCAGAAATGCATTACAGGAATATTTGTGAGATGGGAACATTAGGATTAAATTATCTCTAGCTGACACATGAGACAGCCATGTCTTTGACTCATAGACTCTAAGGTCAGAAGGGACCAATATGATCATTTAGTCTGACCTCCTGCACAATGCAGGCCACTGAACCTCACCCTCCCACTTCTTCAATAAACCTCTAACCTCTGACTAACTTATTAAAGTCCTCAAATCATGATTTAAAGACTTTAAGGTACAGAGAATCCACCAGCAATTGAGTCATGCTGCATGCTACAGAAGAAGACCTAAAACCCCCAGACACCTTTCCAATCTGCCCCTGAAGGAAAATTCCTTCCCAACCCCAAATATGGCAATCAGATGAACCCTGAGCATGTCCTTAAGACTCACCAGCAGACACCCAAGAAAGAATTCTCTGTAATAATTCAGAACCCACCCCATCAATAGTCTCATTGGCATATCTACCACCAGGAGCCAAAGATCAGTTGATTGCCAAACTAAGCTTCCCCATTATACCATCCCCTCTATAAATTTATCAAGCTCAGTTTTGAAACAAGCTAGGTTTTTTGCCCCCCCGGCTCCCTTTAGAAGGCTATTTCAGAACATCACTCCTTTGATTGATAGAAACCTGCATCTAATTTCAAGTCTAAACTTCCTGATGACCAGTTTATATCTATTAGTTTTTGCATCCTCGTTGGCACTGAACTTAAATAATTCCTCTCCTTCCCCAGTATTTATTCTTCTGATGTACTTAGACCTTAGACTTTACCTATTTTTTTAAAATTGCCAGTCACCACAAATAGATATTGCCCAACACCAAAAAACTGACTGCAAACCAGTTTCTGACTATGGAATTTTAAATAGTAGAATGATCTAAGAGTTGCAGATACCACAAAGAGATCTGTTTTACTTTACATATAGTGTTATCAGAGCTTGAGAAACTGCTTCAAAAAAGTACAATGCAAATGTGTGCAGGAAAGCAAAGCAGATCAAATTGCCATCACCCTGAGTATTCAATATGACACTGGACAAAATCATGAAATCCTTCCTCTTTACCCACTCAGTCCTTACACAAACTCTGATTGAAATCAATTTAATTTTTATAAGTAAAAATTTTAGTGTTTGGCCAACTGTTTGTGGCAAACATTCCAATACAAACGCTATGTTAAGCCAACCATCTTGCCAGTAGAGGCCGGTTGTAGGATGGGAGGGCCTCCGTTAACACATTTTGAACCGAGTATTCTACCAGTTCCTGAATGATAGAAAACATGGTACATAAACCATCATACAATTGGAATCTAGCTTGATCTTTACACCACTGCACCATGTTTCCACAGAAAAAAGCATCCTGCTGCATTTAGACTGCTTTATTCTTGACTCCAATTTTCTCAGTCTTGAATAGCATCATATATATGCTTGGGACAATGCACCTAAAAACTAAAGGAAGATGAAAGTCTTATTTACATTTCATTCTTTCAGCAGCCTTCTAAAGCCAATTTCTAGCAATAAAGAAAGGCTCAGGATCAGGAAGAATAATTTCTGAAAGCATTTCTGTTATGTACATAGATGTGGGAGTTAAAATGGGAAGTTCTGTCTGATACAATTCTTCAATTTTACTTTAATTTTAACTTAAAATTTTATAGATAACATCAGAGAATTAATATATGTAACTGAGAAATAAATTAAATCAAATCAGAGGCTGTAGATGGTTCAAAATCCTGCTGAAAGGCTTTGTAGTAGAGAAAACCTTTATTAATGTTACTTGCTTCTGTATTAAAATCATGAGGAAACCTTAGATTATCAGCATTTTTTTTTTACCTGTGCCAGTTATTTATGGGGAGAGATCAAAAATCTTTGAGTTAACCATTGAGATGCAAACACCATAAAGGGATTTCAAACAGAAAAGGCTCACTTAGTTCTCAAACCATCACAGATGAAGGCAGATTTTACTACTATAAAAATGCAGCTATTTTATCCTGGGTGGACCATAACAACAAACTTTTGTGGAAATACGCTGCGTAGTGAAACCAATGTTTTTCATTTTCTGCCACAACTCCTTCCTGAGTTGTGCAGGACTCTCTTAAATTCCTTGAGACACATTTTTCTCTTCACTCTTTTGTCCTAGGAATACTCCCAGATTACTTTGAGAAGAGTGTTAAAAGTATTTTCTAATACTTCCTCTTACTCATCTAATTCTTAGTCTGCTATGCTATACAGAGCCAGTTTCTCCTTTGTGACAAACCTAATATAGTGGTGATGACTACAATTGAGTATCTTCAGCATGTTACAAAATTCAGCAGAACTTAATAATCCTCTGAAGTATCTAGGCCCCTAACAGTGGTGGTCGGAAACAGTCTCTCTCTCTCTTCTAGATTGTAACTGAGTTCACTCACCACAGTTCCCTTGCTAGGCTTACACCCTCATTTATAGTTGCACTGGTAGTTTCTCTGCCTAATAATTCAGCTCTCTGTCTGGATCATCATCTTTAGTCCAAATCTTCCACCCACCATGCCAGGGGTCAGCAACCCCCAGCATGTGTGCCAAAGCTGGCACGTGTTCCTGTTCTGAGCAGCACACTGAGCTCCCAGCCCCGTGACACTGCTCTACCCCCAAGCACACGCTGCTGGACAGCCTCTCTGCCAAAGCTGTGCAGCTTGCAGCCAAAGCCACAATGGGCACACGGCACCAGCTCCCCCTGCTGGCCCCACCCCTGCATCCTCACGTGGGCGCAGCAGGGCCCAAGGAGATGAATGAGGCTGGAGCTGAAGCCACAACGCCGCCGCAGCTGCTTCCTCTGCTGGCCCCCTTCGCCCTTTCCGGGGGTGCAGCGGAGCCCATGGGGATGCTTGCAGCCAAAGCCGTGGCAGCTGGCTCTCCCTCCCATAGACACAGTGGAACCAAAGCTGCACCTCTGCAGCTCCAGTCCCAAGCACCTCCTTGGGCATGCATACGCGCGTGTTCCTCCTGCTGGAGCGTGGGGCCAGCATAGGACAGGAGCTACACACGGGGGCCAGGCGAGCAGGGAAAAGGTGCTGCCATGCATGGAGGTCCTGGCCCCTGCTGGTCCCACCTCCAGCACTTACTTCGGGGGCAGGTAGGGCATGGGGGCTGGCAAAGTTTGCCAACCTTTGTCTATGTGGCACTTCTTCAGCCAGGTGCTTCCTTGATAGTCTCAACAACAATGGGCTTGAACTCTCCCTTTCTACAGGGGCCTGCTCCCTATGTTGGGCTCGAGCCCAGGGCCTAGACTGATGAGCAAGGTATGCTCTTTTACCTGTGATGCAATTTGTCTCAGACCATTTCCTACCTTTCTTCTCAAGTTCCCCAATGAGTCTCCCACTCACTTCCCTGGTTAGTCAGTGTCTCTTCTAAGCCTCCCTGCCTGGAGACATTTTCTTATTCACTCTCTTGCCTGCAACTTTCTTGCTTGCTCTGAGCTTTTTCTCTTGCTTACTCAGATCTCTGCAGGTACCTTCTTGCTCCCTGCAGTCTATGAAGATACAGCTGAAGTCTCCTTTCATACAGGAATCAATCAGCTGATTCTTGTCAGGTGGAGCACATCCTGTAATCAAGCTAGGCTTAGCCCCAGGCTCTCCAGCTCACAGGGCAAGCCAGCATTACATATATTATACTAGGGTGTTCTGCTCCCATGATCATATTGTTTTCTGACAACACATAGCTGTCTTGCTTCCAGCTACATCTGTATTTGGTTGAGCTGGAAATTGTCATTGTGTATATGCTACTTCTTTATAGTACTACTTTAACAATAATTTCCACCTTGCTTTCACAGAACTCTCAATACTGACCCTTTTCTTTTAAAATCCAGTAACTCCAATCATGGGTGGATTATAGAAAACTATCTGATCTTTTACCTACAGACAACATGTGTCTATCTTTACACGTATATATGATGTTCCTCTGGAAATTCATGTGCATGATTTGTATAGCTTTTCTTCTGAGAAAGACCAACATAAACTGATTGTCACTTAAGCAAAGAAAGAAAGAAAGAAAGAAAGAAAGAAAGAAAGAAAGAAAGAAAGAAAGAAAGA
>ML685755.1:38812713-38829364 GCA_007922175.1 Pelusios castaneus | reverse complement strand
AGAAAGAAAGAAAGAAAGAAAGAAAGAAAGAAAGAAAGAAAGAAAGATTAATGCAAAACCCTAAACCCTTTATCTTACTGATAAAAATACTGTAGGAGATCATATCAAAAGTTATGCTAAAGTCAAGGTATAGGACATCCACTGCTTTCCCCACATCCAAACAGCTGATCATCTCATCTTAGAAGTAATCAAGTTGGTCAGATATGACTTGCCCTTGGTGAATCCATGATGACTGTACCTGATCACCTTTCTCTCTTCCAAATACCTCAAAATGGATTCCTTGAGAACCTGCTCCATGATTTTCTGGGGACTGCAGTGAGGCTGACTGGTCTGTAGTTACCTGGATTCTCCTTTTTCCGTTTTGTGAAGATGGGCACTATATTTGCTTTTTTCCAGTCATCTGGGATCTCCCCCAGTCACCATGAGTTTTGAAAGATGGCCCTGCAATCACATCAACCAACTCCTTCAGCACCCTCAGATACATTGCACTGGCCCCATGGACCATGCATGTCCAGCCTTTCTAAATAGCCTGAACCTGTTCTTTCATCACTGAGGGCTGCTTACTGCCTCCCCATTCTGACCTGCCCAGTGGACATGAAATTTTCATAGTGCATCTTAACTGTCGCATTCTTTGTGAATAAAAAATATGAGAATTGATGAGATATCTATACACTGTAGATCATTTTTCGATATTAAGGTAGAAAGAAATTAAAGGAAATTTAGGATCAGATCCTCTAATCTTTCCAGATTTCATTTTAAACCAACAAAATGCTCACCCAAATCTTAAGCCTAGCATGGTGATGGTCCAGTACCCAGTACAAATTAAAGTATGCTGCTCTATAGACCACAATGAAGAATAGGGACATCTCAACAACATCCCTTTTCTCCAGAAAACACCCCCAGAACTGGATGGCTTCCATCATGATGGCTGAGGATTTCCTTATGCTGGAGGAGTGCTGGGCGGAATCTTCTGGCTTTACAGCTAGTTTGCATCACTGGGGAAGAAAGAAATGCTGCCACTCCATGGCCAATAATCTGGTTCTCAATACTGAAGGCTTTTAAAATGTTCATTAAGTGAAAGAAGAGTCCAACAGTAAGACCTTCTTAGTCTCTTATATCCCCTAGATAATTCAATAACCCTTTTCCCTAGTTAGACTTGATATTTGAACAACGAATGATGCTCCATAGTTGATGAAGATCCTACCAGTAAATACAGTCTCCAGAAAGCCTTTTCAATATCAGCATAATTGAGATCAGAATCTGGACATGAGAGATGGTAAATTCAAGAAGGCAAATGTTGGTTGCTTGAAGGAAATATTGGGTAAAACATATCCTTCTTCTGGCCATTATGCAAAATTAGCAACATCTTCAGTGCTATCAATTTACTGTGCCAAATTTTTAACATTGCTCTCTCTGGGATTGCTAAGAAGCATCTTTAATAGAGTACCAGTCCAATAACTTTGTATGCCATCAGTGATCTTGCTTATTCTATACCTTTCCCTGTCTGATAATGGAAATCTATGTAGCCGCGTTAATCAAGTCTTTGAAGGTCACCTGATTAGCAGTATCTACTTTAGATCTCTGACTGAATTGTACTGATCACTGCTCTGTCAATTTTAATTCAATATAGTCATTTATCATGATAACACGTTAAATCACTGTTTTTCACAATAGAAATATTTTTTTAATTATTGGATTAAATAATTTTTTTACATAGTTTTCTCTTAATAGAATCATAAATCATAATCAGAACACTTCAGTTTGGGAACAATGCTCTCTCTTGGATAAACATACCCAGATATAAATGGTTTACCCTTAGGAAACTGGTGATTCCATAGGAGTCACATTCTCTGATGTTCTAAAAGAGGGCAGTTCCCCCTCATGTCAGAGGAGTTTTCCCCATTTTTACTGGCAGAGAACTTGGCCCTTGGTAATTAATACCTTGCAGACTGGCCTATGTCAGAGTTTCTGTTGGTGTAACACCAGGGACATATTGGGTCCCTGGCAAGATACTTAACTGCAATGATTTAAACTAATTCTACCCTCATTCCTATCCTGCTCTCTCAACATGCTCCATTCTCTCACTACTCCATATTTCACTTTTCATCCAAGACACAAAGCAGCAGGATTTAGAGGCAGAGAGATAATGGCATGAGCAGGGATAATAGACTAAGCAGAACTGGTAATTAAGGCAAAGCCAATATTAAACTCATCTTCCAGTAAGCATCAGCAGGCCAGATTTGAGATTAGAAGTTGGAAATGTCTTGTTAGAGGGAAGAGAGAATGCGGAAGGAGGAAAAGAGTTCAACGCTATTTATGCAGTTCTAGTCCCCCATTTTAGAACCTTTGGGATGATTACACCATGACATCCTTCCTCCTAAGATCTAATTTTCTATACTGTATTTTCTCCATATAAGCACTAACTCTCTTTCTTGACATCTATTCCACATCATTTCCTCTCTGAAACCACAGGGATCACAGAATATGCCATTTGCTTCCTGTTGTCCTTATTGATATGGGATATTAAGACAACCGTGAAAGGTTTAATCACCTCTTGAAAGTTCCTAAATAAAAGCAGACTCTCAGGCCATGATCAGCTAGTAAGAGTTTAATCTTGTAATGTAATGATTTTCTCCTGTGCTTAATTGGCTGAGCGTTTTAATTTACTAAAGGAGTATAGGGCATGTGGTGTTCTTACATAAGACAGAAGGTCCCACAGTTTGATCATGTAGTTCCCATTAAGCTCATTTTAAATTAGCTCTTAATAAAAGCAGCTGTTATTTTTCTAATTTGCTTTTAGATTCTTAAATACTGCTATCCCAATCACAACTAAGTATATTATTTCTCTGCTGTAAAAGCAACAAAGTTTATGGCACTATATCCAGAAATATTTTAAATTTTAATTACAGGGCTTATTTTGTCACCCACCCAACCACAAGCCTTGAAACAGATCTGCTCCTGCATTTACACACATGTAGGAAGGGACTTAGAATATGCAAAATGAGCACACCCATGCATCCAAGAAATGAAATTAACAAAATACAATCTATCATGTTGTTATTCCACTTTAAAACTTTATAGATGACTGAGAAGTTTTCAATCTAAACAGATGTGCAAATCAGTATGGATAAAATAAGAATCTCCTCCTACAAAGAAAACCTTCACTCATTTTTAGAACTGAATCTTTGTTGAGGTTCTGAAACATTCCTAAGTTTTTTTCTGTTTCTAATTTCCATCCAGGACCAAGACCAAAACCAGATGTGACAAACTATCATGTGAATGACGGTTTTTATGGTAGTTCCATGAACCTCATATGGAATTCAGGACAAAGAAACCCACCAAGTGCCCCCAAAATTAGTTAAGATTGGAAGTGGGCCTTTTATCCTCTCTTTTAAAAAGGCATAGAAGGGAGGGGCCTAGTGGGATGCATGAATAAGCAGAAAAGGTGTGGTTCTAACGGATCATCCCACCCAGAATACTACTGATTAGAGTGAGTGTAATAAGCCAGAAACTGTGCCAATCTTTTAGGGTCCACAACTTACAAAATGTCAAAAGAAGATGCAGCAGTAAAGGATTGTGAGAGCCACAAAATTATTTTAATCTATTTTGTGGGTTGTGGATCAAAAAAGGGGAACATAAGTGTGCATATTGGGTGGAGGGCTGGAGTGCTGCTACAGGGACAAGATTTTGTAAGGTGAAAGCTGCAACTAACTCCTCTCAGAGTCTGATGCTTCACCTAGGTTTCCAGGTTTTGGACTTACCTATGGATTTTTGTCTCCTCCCCCAATCAAGTCTAGTTTAAAGCCTACCTCTCTGGGTTAGCCAGTCTGTATCTAAAGATATTCTTCCCCTTCTTTGATAGGGGAACTCCATCTCTGCTCAGCAGTCCTTCCTATAGTCGAGGAACCTAAAGCCCTTCTGGAAACTCCATCCACACAACCAGGCATTCATCTCTGGGATATATCTCTCTGCCCAGGCTCCTACCTTTGCCTGGAAGAAGTGATAGAAAACAACCTTCACCTCCAACTACTTCATTCCCACAGCCCCTCAGTCACGTATGATTCGCTCTGAGGCATACCCTGCAGGATCATTCATGACCACACAGATTAACAACATAGGGTAATAGAGAGCCAGATGATTCACAGCAAGCCTTTAATGATGTCTGGGATACAGCCCTGGCAGGCAGCAAACCTCCCAGGATGCCAGATAGTTACCTCCATCCCCTTTAAAAGGAAATCACCACCCTTTGTTTCCTCTTGGGAGTGGTGGTCATGATCCTCCCAGCCAGGGGGCACATGACTTTTTCTCTCCCATAAAGGTGGTGGATTCCTAACTCATCATTGCCCGCACAGCATATTGGTTTTTTTCTGTCTATGGCCTTGTCTACACTGCCATCGGTTTTCAGCGGCAGTTGAAGGGAGATACTCAAGGTACGTAAAATACCTTGCCTATCTCCGTTCGACTTAGTAACTCCTCCGTACACATAGTGCTAAATTGATCACAAATAACGTAAGTTCGATTTAGCGCTACTCTCAATGCCGGGCTATTGTTACTAAGTCAAATGCCAGATCGATTCAGCACATCTTGACTGACACCTCAGTCAAACCCAGAAGTTCGAACTGACAGCGGCGAATTTGCCACTGTCAGTGTAGACATACCCTTAGAACAGTGGATTGGGAGCAGAGGTTGAGTGCTGCCTGCTGCCAGAAGTAACCAGCATCCAACTTTTGCCCTGTTAAAAAGCAGTTTCCTCTTCCTGTGGGTGGTGCTACTGCAGTCCTTTCCAGCTAGATTGCTTCCTCAACCTTGGAGGTCTTCATATGTATATTTTCAATGAAATTCTCATGTGCATGGATGCGCCTCATATAGCTCTTCCACCTGCGAGATTCTACCAATCAAGGCACCTCTTGCGCTGGATGGTCTCCCCAGCCTGGCTTTCTGTAATGGGGAAATGAAGACCATAGTCTGTGCAAATCCCCACCAGGCCAGGATAGAGACATCTATGGTTGGGTTCTGTGTGTGAATGCAGGTAGAAGAGCCAAAAACAGCATTGTCATTGGCTATGCAGACTTTCCAAACTGTGCTGATTTTGTTCTGTCTTTCTCCTACAATCTCCCCACAAAATATACCCTGTTCACTAGTCCCCCTTGGCTGCTTAGTGTCTGACTATTAAAACCTTCTCTCCTAGGTCAGACCCCCTCATTAACATACAAGGAAAAGGACACCACAAGGATCATCAAAGGTCAAAGGATCACAGGAAAGAGGAAGACTGCCTCTGATTCCCACACAGTCCCTAAACACACAATCCCTAACATACTACACTATATGGAATTGAGACTTCCTCCCACTGCCTTCCTGCAGCCTTGAGGAAATCTTCATCAAGTATATCAGAATTTGGTGATTCTGAGTGACTGCAAGAAGTTCTAAATCCAAGGTTTTCTGTTTATGAGACACAATTTGAGGAAAATTTCTGAGTTCAGCAAGGTTTCATTCATAGGTCTTTACCCCTGTACAAGACATCTTGTTCCTCAGAACATGTTTGATGGTATTTCATGCCCTGGCATAGCTTCCAGATTTTCATAGCCAGATTGAGTATTGATACTGACTTGGTTCCCCTAGTTTGGTTGAGTAAGGCACTATATCATAATAAGGCGGCATCGCTATATACATGCCGTTGTTTATCAGAAACCTCCAGCTTCTGACAGAAGCTATAACTCAACTAGTTTGGTTGACAAAGGAGACTCCGCACACTGTATTTAAGGCATTTAAGCATTTCTGAAGGAGTGTCCCTTCCCAGCCAGAAGTCTAGCCATATACCTAATGCTAGATAAATACTTGCTTTCCAAATCAATTACACATTTTCTTGCATCTAGTAGATGCCTCTGTGATAATAAGTATCTTACTTATAAAATAAGCAGAGCTGCTAGAAAGCTCAGCAGTCCTCTAGTGGCAGGCTGAACAGACATTACTTTTTGACATGTATTTGTTATAGATTCCGTCTTGGAGCAGGAATGCTGAAGGTCAGAGTTTTCGTTTCTGTTGAGAATTCCAAACAATCTAAACTGACAGAGGGTTTACAGTGGATTTTTCTACATTTACCAACTTCCCCAAAGCCCTTCACAAACGTACTGCAAGTGAGATATGGAACTCTAGGAGTTCTTCTGACTATATTGTTTCAAAAACTACGTAGAACATTTTTATTATTTCCAGGGATCTTAAGAGACAATGATAGGTCTTAATAGTGAAAAATTCTCTTGATGTAATGCAGATGCTAAATACCATAACTCTCCAGTGGTACTACACTTTTCCAGGGAATGTTAAGAATTCATAGAAGCTTGAAAGTACATGAATGCTAGGCAGGCTTTGCTTAGGTAAGGTGTTTTGTTTGTTTGTTTTGGTTTGGTTTGGTTTTTTTAAGTTTTTCAGACTCTCTGTGGGGAAAGATCAGTACTTCATTAAAAAGTTTAGAGTACTGGAATTTGGAATAGAACAACAATATTTGAGGTTATGAGTCTGGAGATTATCCATTACCCTGGAATATTTCTATTTTTTATCACTTGTAATGTTTATGGATCTGGACCTATAATCAGCCCTACCCTTACCAAGAGTAAGACATCTCTGTCCACATTTAATTGTGAAAATTGGACCTCTAGCATTTGATTGGAATCAAATAATTTTAGCACAAGGATGGGCAACCTTTGCTGACATCCATCCTTCCTCCTCAACCTCAGCCAGTGCCGGCAGTCCCCTCTCCTGAAAAAAAAGTGGCAGCAGCCTGAAAATCCAGTGATGGCCATGGCTGGAGTTGGGGGACAGGGTGCTTCCCAGGCATGCTGCTGAAAGGAGCCACTCGCAGAAAGAGGTTGCCTGGAGTGGCTTCTATTAGTGTTGTGCCTGGGTACAGTGGTCCGGGCCAAGGATGCCATGAAAAGAAGCTGCTCGAGGTGGCTCCTCTTGGTAGTGTGCCTGGGGATGAGGGTCCCCAGGCACACCATGAAAAGAAGCTGCCCAGAGAAGCTCCTTTTGGTGGCAGCACAATACGGAGAAGAACCGGTCCAGGCAGCTTCTTTTCAAGGTACGCTTGGGGCATGGGCATGGCAGGGACACCCCGGCACCCAGGGCCGGCCTTAGAGGTGGGCAAGCTAGGCAGCTGCCTAGGGCCACTGATCTTAGGGGCTGCCAAATTTCCCCCAGGGGAAAGGAGCCCAGCAAAGCCGCAGACTCGGGCGGAATGCTTGTTCCATCCTGTCCTGCTGTGGCCAGGCTGGGGAGTTTCAAATCTCCCACCCCTGCAGCTCCGGGCCTCTGGCCAGGTAAGTGGGGCTGGGAAGGGGCTGCGGTGGGCTGAGAAGGAGCCGCGGGGAAGGGGCCACGGGGGCGGGCAAAGGAGCCGGAAAGGGGGTGGGCAAGGATTGGGGAAGGCCCCGCAGGGGTGGCCAGAGGATTGGGGAAGGGGCTGCGGGGGGGGGAGGCGAGGAGCGGGGAAGGGGGTGTGAACACTTTGAAGGGGGCGGCCGCCAAAAATAAATTTGCCTAGGGCCACCAACAGTCTAAGGTCGGCCCTGCCCACACCCCAGCTGCCCCCAAAAGAAGCCACCCAGAGTGGCTTTCAGTAGCAGGAGTGGCAATTTCTGTGGATCCATACAGGGTGCCACTTTGAATGGGCTTGCGTGCCACTGTCAGCACATGGGGGGGGGGGTTGCCTACCTGTTTTAGCACATAGACACTCAGAGAATAAAGAGGGGGAGATCTGAACATAAATTTATCCTCACTAGTCTCCCTGAAGTCTTCCATTGCTAAATTGTTATATCAGTGGTCTGCAACAAAGAGATGGTTATATGCAAATAAGTTCCTTAAGGAGGAATTTTTTTCTATCTCTTCCAGACTCTCTGAAAACTGAGTAGAAACATTAGGAAAATAGTCAGGAGGCCACATTTTCCATTCAGCTACACATGTCATGTGAAACAAAATAATCTGGCATTAGATGGTAAAGCCTTCATATGCTGGAGAGAAATTAGAATTTGTCACAATGGTCCATCTCATATACCTCACAAAGGATTGGGCAAAAACAGAGAAGTATGCGGCATTGTTTCCAGAAGTATAAATTCTTTTGTGTGGGTAGACACCCTTCAAAACATAAGGAACCTAAGCAGTTAAATCTGCAATTTATTTAATATATTATGAACTCTATTTATGCAGTATAAAAATGTTAGTCACTTTTATGATCTTTAGATAGAAAGAGCAAAAAAAATGAATTGTGAAATATCTTCAGTGAAATCTGAAACAACATCAGTAGCATTTAAAAATATTTGTTCGTTACATCATATAACATGCTCTTAAGACTAACCTAATCATGTGTTTCCAAATCTTAATTTATGGAATATATTTGAATCAACGAACATTGTTCTATTTTCTAATAGATCAGATAAGACTAGACCTTTTTGTAGTTAAATTAATTGCACCTGCCAGATAAAATAGGTACATAGAAAATGCAGTAGAGGTTATTATTCGTGTTACTACAAGAAGAGTTATTCTTCTGTAATAAACTTCTTTGCAATATGTTGCCAGAGCAGTAACAGAAAACTTTTCCATATTATTTTATATATAGATAGATACAAAATGTTTTTTACAATCCTTGTTTTCTTTAAGCAATATTCTCTATCAAAAATGTTTAATGCGATGTAAGTCAATGGTAGTGTTGTTGCCAAATTAAGAAAAAGTGATACAAATGGCAATGGAAGACAACCAAGACTCCTTACTATGGTGGAATGCTGTCAGTGAAAAATGTAGACGACGTTATAACAGTCAGTGGGAATACGAGTATTGGTGGATGGCAGCAAGACAACAGCAACACAATTGCACTGCCGTGAAAGCTGATTTTTTTTGCAGGGGGTGGAAGCAACAAAATCAATTATTCATGATTGGCTGGAAACTGGTGAAGCATTGACTGAGAGGCATTTATCATTCACCACTACCATAATTTTTTTAAAAATAACTTCCAAAGAATATGAGGTAAGGGAAGAGCAGCAAGAAGAAAAGAGATAGCTATTTGGTAGACTATTGCTACAGAAGATTTCCCTAGTAGATAAACTCTGCACCCAAAATTAAAGATGGGAATGGACCAAACCATATCATTGTTGCTGGCATTCAAAATCTGAACTCATTTGAATTCATCCAGCACTTAACAACTGACTTGAGGTGTTCTAAAACAAATCCATTCCCTCATCCACCACTTAGAGGAATTTGAAAATCAGATCTGGATTTAAAGTTTTAGTTCAAGCCTATCTTTAAAATAAAGCAACAGTCACGTTCACTAAAACCACATTTTATAGAGAAAGAATTCGTTAATCACCCTTCACGAAATCAGTACATGAGCAAGACCTCCTCTGAGCAAGACTCTGCAGGACTATTAGCAATTTACCTTTCTCCAGCCAGCAGGACATTGTTACCCACGATAATGCTCATAGTCTAGCAATCCGGTTTTACTTAATTCTTATTTAAGTTGTAGGTCTTATTTTTTAAAATCTGTTTGGTAGTATGAAAAAAATGAAGTCAACTCTCTGCCCATTGCCAAGATAAGACAATCAAGTTGGAAAACTTTGACATCAGACTGATCTTCCACAACAGTTCTGTTGAATAGCTCTGATTACACTGAACATAACAATAGATAATAGAGTCTGCTAAGCCTATGATGTATATCCCATAGTAGTGAGCATGGACAGACTTTCTATTTGGCACTTCATCTTTTTTATTATGTTTGTCAGCCTCATTTCAGATTAATAGCCTAAAACCTGGGGTGAATTAATAAAGGGGCTTTAGAAGATGGCCCCCCAGCCCTGGGCTCGAAGGGGCCCTGTCTCCTCGAGGTCAGCAAAAAATATATCGGGGACCCACAGCCCTAGGTGCTCATCACACATGGGGGTGGACTGGTCTGCCAGGCCCCACTGCCATTCTGGTCCCCTGTCCGACTGGTCTGTGAACCCAGTCCCTGAACCCATCCAACACCAGTCCGGCCCAGCCCAGTCCCAAGGTTGGCCAATCTGGAAGCTCCCCGCCCCCAGCCAATCTTCTCCTTCATGGCTGACTGGTCTGTGGCCTGGCCCACGCAGCTGATGGGTCTGCCAGCCCAAGCCCCAGTGCCAGTGTGCCCAAGCACCACCCCATCTCATCCCACCCCACCCCCAGGCTGGTTCTACTGCAGGGGGGAGGGAGGGACAAGAATGGGCAGCCCTAGACCCCCAGGAGCCTTGAACCAGCCCTGCCTACTGCATTGACAGCATAAATGGGAATTCAAAAAGATATATTACTCAGAAATAAATGACAAATTACACTGTTGGCACTCACCTCTCCCTCAAAAGACAAACTCCAAACACCTTTGGTAGTTACTTGCAGACAACTCCTATTGGGCAGCTGCACAGGTGAGATGTAGGAAGTAAGTCCTCCAGCCCATCCTCAGGCTGCAGAGACCTTGCATGGCTTCTCTGGACCTCCCTCCTCCCAGGGAAGAGAGGATGGTCTCCATAGTTTCAGTACCACGCAGGGGACCCTGCAAAGCCTACTTTCATACAGTACAGAGGGCAAGTCCTCTCAGGTTCTGTTGCCTAGGAACCTTCTGCTGCCATAGAAGCAGAAAGAGAATTATCTCCTAAGTCTGAAATAATGTTTATCTCCATTTTTCTGGAAGCCAAGTTAAGCTTTGCTGGGACCTCTCCACTTTTATTCATATAATTATGTATTCTCTTTCCTCTAATTGCAACAATGCTAATCCACTTTTCATTTACATGTAGCTCTCTCAGCCAAGTGAATTCTATTTCACAATTTATAGATAGAAAGAATATGTGTTTTTAAGTATAGACTGTGTTGATGGGGGAAGTCTGAAAATGTGTGCGCTACATAAAAATAAAGCGAAATAGTGATACTAAATGATCACAGCAGTCTTCGCCATTGCATGTATATGCTAATACTATGATAGGCACGTAAATTTAAGCCTCCATTTTACACACTTTGTTTGAACACATCAGGCAACAATTGTCTATGTACTGTGCAATGTTTTAGTTATGCGACTCCCATTGACCTTCACAGGAATTTTGTGCCTATATCCTTGCTCAATATTTTGACACTTTATCCCATCAGACCTATTTTTTTTCCTCATTCTATTTCAACAAATTGCACTACACAACCTTCAATCACCATCTGAAAGACAAAGCATTTTTAAACCAAACATATTTCTGGCATAATTTCTAGGTAAAATATGCAAAATCTCTGCGTCACTGGTGTGACATTTCTTTCTGAAAAAGGTTTTCCTTCCTCAATAATGATAGCATTTAAAAAATAAAAAAAAAAAAAATGTCACACCAGTGACGCAGAGATAGACAAATCCCTTAACTGAGGCTATTGTTTTTCTAAATATTAGGATGACTTTTCTCTGCCTTAAATGTAGTCTTAGTAAGAGCTGTCATTGCTGAATAAAATGCAATCATTCAATGTACTGTAGCATTAGTACTTACACCATATGTGAACGTGCATATAGCGGTTTCATAATAATTAAACTAGCACAATTCTGATACAGGATTAGTAATGTCATTATATGAATTCACATTCTAAGAGCTGCAGACTAGAAGAAGACTGAGAAATAAAATGAGGCTCTTACTAACCTTTTTAATTAAGTTTTAGTCAGTATTTTTAAGTAATGCTTCCAATCCCACAAGCAATCTTGTAAAGACAGACCACAATTTGCAACTGCACAAGCAAAGACTGAAAATTAGACAAGGAATTTTTAGAAGAGACTTTTAGCCGAGGATATGTGGAAATGTGAGTATAACCCTAGACAAGGGCTATGTTAACTTTTCCCAATAACCTTTTACACCAGCTCTACTCCAGTTCCACACACAACATAATGCCAATCAGGAAGGTTGGGCAGGATAGTACCATGGAGGCTCCTGAACCCAGTGCTGGCCCCAACCATATATGTGAACTAAGCGGTTGCCTTGGGTGCCAGGCTTTAAGGGGCACCAAATTAAATGGAAGTGAGTTTTTTTCTCTATTTAAAATATGACTATATTATCTCTTATAACATATGGCGGGGGTGGGAGGAGCACCAAAGTCATAGTTTGCCTAGCGTGCCAAAAACCCTTGGGCCAGCCCTGCCTGAACCCTCTTTCTAAATAGCAATGCATTCATTAAAGGGCCTTCCAAGCAAAGCTCATTGAGGACACAGCCTGGGCTATGGTGATTACTGACAAAACGAAGACCTGAAACAAGTTTTGAATGCTGAAATTATGTTTGTGATTGACTCTAAATATCTTCTCAATATGACTTTTTTGGTTTACAATAACCAAGTGTCTCTATCTGGAGATATATCCGCTATCCCTGGATTCTCAGTGCAATTTTAAAACATAATTTTTGATGAATCGATCTTTTTGAACATATATTGTGTTGTCTTGAACACACATTTCTCACTAAGAATAACCAAAGGGGTAGCCGTGTTAGTCTATTGTAGAAAGACAACAGAGTCTTGTGGCACTTTTAAAGACTAACAGATTTATTAATCGCATGAGCTTTCGTGGGAGAAAATCCCACTTCGTCAGACGCTTTGAAGATAGGAAAGTTACAGAGTGGGAGGAAATTAAATGCAGGGGAGTGTATGACATAGCATCAGGTCAGGCTGTAACAGCAAATCAAAATAGGTGTTAGGATTCAAAACACTGGGGAACAGCACATAGAGGAGGGGGAGGTCAATTCACTTGATGTAATGCGAGAAAAATCCATAGTCCCTGTTTAACCCCAAGACAACTGAGTCAAATTTGCATATAAGTTCCAGTTCTGCAGACTCTCTTTGAAGCTGTGATTTGTTATTCATCTGTTTCAACACAGCTATTAACAAGTCGTTAAGGGAGTGAGCAGGGAGATTAAAGTGTTCCCCTACAGGTTTTGCAGTGTTGCAATTTCTGATGTCAGATTTGTGTCCATTGATTCTTTGGCGCAGAGACTGTCCTGTCTGTCCAATATATAAGGCAGAGGGGCATTTCCGGCACATGATGGCATAAATCACATTGGTGGATGAGCAGGTGAACGAACCCTTGATGGAGTAGGTGGCATGATTAGGCCCTGTGATGGTGTCATCAGTGTAGATATGAGGGCAAAGTTGGCAGCGTGGTCTGCCGCAGGGCTGTGTTCCTGCTTTAGTGTTTCTGCTCTGTGATCTGTAGTTGCTGGTAAGTATCCTTTTAAGATTAGGGGGCTGTCTGAAAGCAAGGAGAGGTTTGTCTCCCAAGGCTTGAGAGAGTGAGGGATCATCTTGTAAAATAGGCTGTAGATTTTTGATGATGTGTTGAAGAGGTCTGGCTTGGGGGTTGTAGGTGATGACCAGTGGCGTTCTGTTGTTATTTTTCATGGGCTTCTTCTGCAGTAGTTGACTTCTGGGTACCCGTCTGGCTCTGTCAATTTGTTTCTTCACTTCTGTGGGTTTGTACTGTAGTTTTAAGAATGCCTGGTAGAGATCCTGAAGGTGTCTGTCTCTGTCTAAAGGGTCAGAGCAAATGCGGTTATATCTTAGGGCTTGACTGTACACAATGGATCGTGTGGTGTGTCGAGGATGGAAGCTCCAGGGATGTAGGTAACTATACCGATCAATAGGTTTGCGGTATAGGGAGGTCTTTATGTGTCCATCGCTAATTTGCACTGTAGTGTCCACTAAGACCTCCCATGCACTGTCCTGTGCCTTTTGTTTAACACCCTACCCCACCTCACAGTTTCTACGCAAAGAATATTTGGTTTCAGTTCGTTCCAATAACGATAAACATTTAAGAGTTTTTTATTATAGCCTCCAGTAGTTTTTCACTGAACATCTTTCTTTTTAATGGAACTATCTGCATATTAATTAAGTAAATTCAAGCAACACTGAATCAGAGCAGATGAAGAAAATCAATTATATATAAAACACCATCAATCTGTTTGTCTCCATGTGTACGCTCTGCATCTGCTGCAAAAAACTGAGTGTTGGATTTAGATCTGTCTTGATGGATGAGAGAGAGAGAGAGAGAGAGAGAGAGAGAGAGAGAGAAATATCATTACCCACCCCCCAAAAAACCCCCAAACTACATTACAAGACTATTATTAAGGTTGGAAAACCAAGCTCTCAGAAGTTAGAAAATGCCAGAATTAAGGATCCCTGTGTACTTATTTGTGCTCCACTCCAATTGCTGTAATTGGAGTGGATGTGGTGAGACAGGAGGGGGGGGCATACCCTTGGGCACCAACCTATGGAGGACACTAGTCAGTCCCTCCTTGGATCCCGGTGGCCACACTGACCCCAGCTCAGGGCTGCCTGCGGCTGAGAGCTCCTGCTGAGGAGAAAGCAAGGATCTCCCCACTCCTCTGCCCCAGTACTGGGCACAATGAGGGAGCTGCAGGGACCAGAGACTGTCATGCCCCACCTCTGTCACCAAGCAGCTTGGGGGCATCAGCCCCTATTACTCCCACTCCCAGCCACCCCAACCATCCCCATGGGGGAATGTGTGGGGCCAAGTGGGTAATGGGCCCACAAACCCCCACCCTGTGGAGTGCTACCACACTGCTGCTGCTATCAAGAAGGGGCACAAAAGAAAGCATTGGCTCCTAGATGCCAAAGCCCCACAGAGCATCACTGAGTGGATGACCAGACCAACAGAAGTTAAGACTTCTATTTTCCAAAACTAAAAGACTAAAAAGTAATTTCTCCTTCATCATCTTGTACAGAAAGTAAAATGTCCTTCTAGCAAGATGGTTTTCGGTGCTGTACAGTCTGCTACTGTACTTGAGTGAGATTTAGGTCACATTAGTTGCTTAGCCCTGTGCACGTCGTATCTGTCCTTTTTGGTAGTCATTTCCTTTTATCAAAATCCGATCATTTCAAATTCTTTGGATACTTCTAAGTCTGGACTGAACTTTAACAGGCACTTCTGTAAAATTCAGGATTCTAGTTACAATTAATTGGAAATTTCCACAAAATTTTGAAAGGTGGGAGGGCTGGTCTACACTAGGAAGTTTTTCCACTTCAACTATCCTAGAATTAAAAAGCAACCTCCCCCCAACCTGAGTGCACACAAATATATCAATATAAAAATGCTTGTACATTTCATTAAGAGGAATAAACTGAATAATAAGTGAATCAATACTAAGGCTTATGCTGGTATAACTATTTAAAAAAAAATCATATCACTAACATAACTTTTCTAGCAGAGACCAGCCCTAAAATTGAGGTCTTAAAAAATGCTAAGTACTCCAGTTCCCATTGAGATGAAAATTGCACATGTACCACCTATTGAGATAAGGCCCTTTTCCCTAGTATATCTGAAGAGAGTCTCTATGCCAGGTTTACTAGGAATTAGTTAGAAACTAAAGCAAAAGGGACAGTATTTGGTTTTTTTTCCTCCCCACTTTTTAAACAAATGCTTGATATGTGTTATTCGCCTGCTTTAGATGCTCAGATTCAAATCCTGCCTCCCTTTCCCCATGAATCAAAGGGCCCCAAATGCTATGAAACTAGCTATGGTTCTGCTGTGCAGACTTAGGACCCTAGGGAGACGATTAAGAGGGAAACTTACTAATATTTGGCTCCTAGTAGATAGCTCTAGTAATAGTCATATTTCTGTATTAATAAGTCAGTGCTCCATAAAGAGCATGTTGCGCACTATCTACAATAAGCACCTGCGCTTCATAACTAATTTTCACTAGAAATATTAATATTCAAATGCAGATAAATAAAAGGACAATTTATCCATACATGTAATAAAATATCTAGTAATATTTCTGGGAAATAATCCTGAACGTATAGAGAATATTACTGTAATGGCAGGAGAATGAACTCGATAACATGATAGATCTCTTTTCCAGCTCTAACCTCTATAGTTATACAATTTAATTAATCTGGCATTATATCATGTCTTTACTATTAAAGAGTGATCTATTTTTAGTATTTTTTTCTTTAAAAATAACCACTTTCCTTAGCTAGACTGGGTTTGTCGTATCCTTTTTTCAGTTTAGTTTTATAAAAGACATCATGTTATAAAGACACTATAATGTTGTATATTTACATACTCATTTTTAAAGTTTTTCTGGTTGGTTTTGGTATAGTGTGCACAAGCCCTGGAAGGATATGTTCATTGATTGTAATCTTCTGAATACATTTTCAGCTATATTTTTGTCTATCCATTGCATGGTAGATGTGGCAATTTTCTATCAAGCTCTAGACAATTTACAAAATTACAATGTTGTTATTCACATCAAACAACTGGTAATCCCTTCCTCTGAATGTTCCTGGTTGCCTCATATTTCAGCAAAAGGGCAAATCGTGTTTTTAAAATAAGATCAATATATCTATAATATTTCTGAACATCAATGGCCATCTTAGTAATAGTTTAAGAGTACATCTCTCCACAATTTGTTTCCTTTTATCAATTAGCCATGGCTAGATCATTCTTTCAGAGAAATCCTAGGAACCTTCTCTCCTCAGGAAGGTGGACAAACCCCTTCCCTCAAAGGGATGATCTGTAGAAACTTGGATGATATTCTTTCCTCACTGAAATCAGGTTTGTTTGTTTTTTCTTTTACAGATGTTTTTATACTTGAGAAATGATTTGGCCACTTTTTTTTTTTTTTTTTTTTTTTTTTT
>ML685755.1:38620641-38812613 GCA_007922175.1 Pelusios castaneus | reverse complement strand
TATATATAAATAAAAATAGAGGGCCCTGGACAGAGATTTACGAGTTCAGGGCTCAATTCCTGGTTCTGCACATACTTCCTGGGAAATCTTGACCAAGTCATTTGCTCTCTGTGCCACAACTGATCCTCTCTAAAATGGTGATATTACTTAGTTTTCTCCATCCCTCTTCATCTACCTTGCCTACTTAGACTATGAATTTCTTGAAAAGGACTGCCTTCTACTAAGAGTCTGTACAATGCCTAGCTCAAGGAGGCCTAGATTTCAGTTGAAGCTTTGAAGTGCTCTCACAAAACAAGTAATACAATAACAGATTTTTTTTTTAAACCTAGGTTATATTTTTTGTTTTAAATTGATTCTTTAATTTTTTATATTTTTGAAAAGATATACTCCATATTTGACCTATATATTGAGTCAGTAAATAAGACATATAAAAAAATCCACGCTAAGAAACAGTGATTTATTGTATATCTTTTCAACTTCTCACAGAAAAATTTAGTTTTTCCAATTAATATCCATACAACTTAAAGTTCAAAATTGTTCACCATGTGGGCCTTTTCATTTACTTAGTTCTTTGTTCTGTTTGGACTACAGATGGAATTTTGTATGGATGAGAAATGCAAGAACAGAAACTGAATAGATAGCAGCATCTGTGAAAAGAATTATATCATCACCTATTTGTTTCTTTGCAAGATCTTTTTAAAAATACCTCCTTTCTACAATTTCAGTCTGAGATAAAAAGCCAACTCAATACCCTTCTGTAGAATGCAGACTGATAAACAAAGAGTAAATTTACTATTAAAATATGAATTTACTTTATTCAGCAATTATATGGGATCATACCCTTTTGCCCAGAATGATTTTCAAAGTACAGCTTCCTCAATTTTAGTTCAAATGCAAAACATCTGCTTATAAAAGTTTTGGCTACTCTTCCAGTTGTATTTAATTTCTTGTATGGCTGTCACTCTACCATAAAGACAGTCATGCATGAGATTAAATGCCATTTATGAAATAAGAACTTAACTTGCTTAATTTGTTTTAAGTTATTCATCTCTTGTGCATTTAACAACATAATTATGTTAATACTGCTGCTCTACTCCACTGTGTCAAAAAGTACTGCATTTAAGACTGCAAAAAAGGTCACCTTCCCTCACAAATCTTTTAAACTCAAACCAGACTATTTTAAAAACGCTCTAAAAAATGTGACAGAGCAGATTTATGTTAATTTTATTGTCCAATAGAATTAAAGAATTGTGCCACTTCAAATAAATGCCAAATTTTAAGAAAATTTCAGTATCTTATTGAACATGTAGGAATATTGGAGCCGTTCTTAAGAAGAACTAAAATGCTTTTCTCCCCCATCATAAAAAAGGTCTCTTTCTTGCTAACTGTTGTTGAGTGCTAGGACTGAATCATAATTTCATGTGAGGGTAAGGGATTCTTATTACAATCTGGGAATAGGTTTATTTGGTGAGGTATTATTATTATTATGCTAGTTACTGTTAAGAGCCTGTAAGAAGTTTTGAAAGCAATATCATTGCAATAGAAGATATTGGGGGGTTAATTATTTCTATACTTACTGTTTTAGGCCCCATAGGAGTAGACTCCCAGACTTGGGCAGAATCCTGTTTTAGTCAGTGAGGCTATGTCTACACTACAAAAAGTTAGGTCAACTTTGTTAAGTTGACTTAATAAGGTTGACCTTATTAAGTCGACTTAACAAAGTGGTGTCCATGGACGGGACTAAGTCCACTTTGTTAAGTCGACTTAACTGCCCTTAAGTTGACTTAACAAAGTGGACTTAAGCGTCCACACTGTGCTTAGGTTGACCTAAAGAAGGGTTAGGTCGACCTACCCAATAGTTCTTATTAAGTAGACTTAAGCTTTCATTAAGTCAACTTAAGGAATTTCTTAAGTTGACTTAATGAAAGCCTGGTGTGGATGGGGACTAAGTTAGGTTGACTTAAGCCTCCTTAAGTTGACCTAACTTGCAAGTGTAGACATACCCTGAGTTCTATGTACCCCTCTGTTCTACATAGAACAGTTTATTTCATGATCAGTGTGTTAATGTGGATCTATATATAGTAGTCTGGGTTCTGGTTGTCTGATTTTTTTCTAATATTTGTACATCTATGTGTTGAATTATGTAATTTATTTTGTACAGTTTTGTTAGAGTTAAAAATTGCTGGGAAATGTAGTTATTTTTGGAGGGTATTCATGTGAAAGATCAGTGCTCATTGCCTGCCTTTTTTCCTTCTTCATATATCCATCTTTTTTCCATCTTCACCATGAGGTTATCCTTTTAATACCTGCCACAATTTAACATGTTTCCTCAAGTTCAGACCTTCAGAAAATAAAAGTTCTGAAAATAGCATCTGGGATAACCATGACCAACACTTGTCTAAACCCAAATTTTCAGTCATGTTAGTGGACAAGCATTAAAACAATACTGTTAACTCAAATGTAGATAAGCCAGCCATTTGCATTAATGGTCATATCCTGTGGTTGTTCATTTTTTGCTAATGGCCCACCCTGCTTTTAAAAACACATAACAGAACTGATTCAGCAATATATCAAATAATACCTTTCGTATCTTACAACATTGAATCAAATGTAAGAAAAACAATACAAAATTAATAAATAGATATAAAAACAGCATATATGCTTATTTCTAGTTCAATGTTTTTTCCTATAAAAATGGACATTATGGGTGAAGAGAGGAACAAAAACATTTCTATACAGCTTCGAGTTGATAGATACCTCACACCTTCAGACAGCATCTCTTGGAGCTGCTAATTTATTTAACTTACAAGGAAGACAATATTTCTTTCACTCAAGGGTTTTGTGTGTGTGTGTGTGTGTGTGTGTGTGTGTGTGTGTGTGTGTGTGTGTGTGTGTGTGTGTAAGTAAAACTTACTTTTGAATGACTAGAGGAGAAATACTTTGATTCATAAGGATAATATTTTAAAGAGGATCATGCGTTTACTTTTTTAGTTCCACCACTGGGCAAGAAAGATCAATTTAATTAGTCTGGGGTTCTGGAACAACTCTACTTCTACTTTTCTTTTGATCCAGTTATAGATGTTAACCTGAAATAACTCCAGGCAGGCCAAATTTATGTACAAGTTTCTTTGAACTTCAAATTAACTTATTGAATCCTTTAAACTCAATTTTATCTATAACTCAATAATAGTGAAGTTCCATTCCCCCCTCCAAAAATACATTTCCATGAATATATGAATATGATTTCATTACTTCAAATAACCTCCTGTGGAACTCCGATTCCCCTGGTCAAATGTGATTAGCTACTTTAGAGAAGTTGTGAGACTGCTAAAGTAGTTTAGAATTAACAATGTATCCAATCAGAGTTTTCTGTAACTTGCTCCCCAGTGAATTGCTTCCAAGTTAAAAAGAATTTCATCACTGTTATGATAATTTTATATGAAAAACTGAAAATGAATCTCACAAGTTTTCTATTATAGTCTACATAATCCCTATAGAGATATTTTAGAGAAAATCACACTACTTATCTATAAATTGGCCTATTAGAATGTGTTACATGCTAGAGATGTGTGGGTAGCCAATAAATCATTGGCTCAAACTGCCTGAAACAAGAGACAAACTTTAACAGTTCAGTTTCAACCAAAAACAGATGTAGTATTGGTGTTGAATATCCCACTTAAACTCAGGATAGACTCATAAAGCAGGTTACATTGATTCCGATGCAGCCTGGTTAACATAACATGCAGAATTACAAGAGGGAGGAAAATAGTTGCTGTAATGTGACATGATGCAAAAAATTCTTTTGCTTTATGGTCTTTTGACATTTCCAACTCCACTGTAAAAAATAAAAGTAAACTAGTGGATCATAATGCCTAATGAATGGAAGCAGCGGCCCAATCAGACAAAAAGACCCTCTTCGATGTATGAAAGGTTATTGGTTGGTGCTGCCCACAAACTGGACATGGTTTGCTAGGAAGAAGTTGTGGGTGAGGGTTTGCTGGTTCAGCACATTCCTCTAGCAGCCTCTGAAGCAGCTGTAAGCTGGCTTTCCCCAGTAGAGGCAATTCCTATTTAAGTGCAGATGCCATCACAGACACATGGTTGGAAATTGGACACACTCATGTGCCCACAGAGGCAATTCAGAACCATTACCTATCATACTGTTGATCTACCCATGTCTTGCTAGTGCACCCAGTCTGTTATGTAGCCAGAAAAGCTGAGTTACAATTTTAGCTCTACTATATTTAATGTTTTGGATTATCAGATGCCCAAAAAAAAAAAAAAAAAGCCTTCCCTCTGACTTATGATTTAGCAACCTTTGTTTTTCGAAAACACAGGCAAACTGATTTGGAAGAATGAAAACAAATCTGCATACCAACAAGTACAATAAAACAAACTACTTGCAAGGGAACATACAGAGTCCCCTCTTTTGTATAAAACCACATGGAAGGAATGCACTTTATGGTTTGGAGGTCTGAAAACAGCCAAAGTGTTCTCCACTCATTGGACTGAACAGGGGTGTGATCTTCATTTAACATCTGAAGATCCAGGGGTAATATCATTTCAAACCATTCAGAACTTGTACTGGATGTGATCAGCCTCATCTGTTCTACAGTGTTCCCATACGAGCTCTATCCCAATACTGCAAGTATAGAATCATAGCAGTGTAGTACTGGAAGAGATCTTAACAGATAAATTTAGTCCAGTCTCCACTAGTGAGGCAGGACTAAGTATCACCTCAATCATCCCTGACAGATGTTTATCTAGCCAGTTTTTTTTTTTTTCAAACTTCCACTGATAGAGATTCTACCATCTCCCTAGTTAACTTGTTACTGTGCTTAACTACATTCATAGTTAGGAAGTTTTTTCTAATGTATAACCTAATCTCCCTTACTGCAATTTCAGACCATTATTTGTTGTCCTGTTCTCAGTGGATAAGGAGAACACGTTATCACTTTCCTCTTTATAATAATTTTTACCTACTTGAAGATGTATGCCCTCTCCCGTGTTCTTTTCTCCAGACTAAACAAATCCAATTTTTTCAACCTTTCCTCATAGGTCAGATTATCTAGACCTTTTAGTTTCTTTCCTCTGGACTTTCTCCACGTTGTTCACATCTTTCTTGAAGAGTGGTGCCCAGAAGTGGACACAATACTTCTGTTGGGGCCTTATCAGTGCAGAGTACATTGAAAGAATTACTTCATGTCTTGCTTACAACACTCTTGCAAAAATATCCCAGAATTATGTTATATTTTTGCAATTGTGTTACACTGTTGACTCATTTAGCTTGCAATCCACTATAACTCGCTGATCCTTTTCTGTAGTACTACATCCTAGGCAGTCATTTCCCATTTTGTACTTGTGTGATTGATTATTTCTTCTTATGTCTCTGTAACTTTCCTATCTTCAAAGCGTCTTACGAAGTGGGATTTTCTCCCACGAAAGCTCATGCGATTAATAAATCTGTTAGTCTTTAAAAGTGCCACAAGACTCTGTTGTCTTTCTACAATAGACTAACATGGCTACCCCTTTGGAATTCTTCTTATGTGTAACACTTTGCATTTGTTCTTAATGAATTCCATCCTATTTCAGACCATTTGAAATTCTACTCCTGTCCTCCAAAGGGCTTGCAGCCCTTTCCCAATTGGTATCATCCACAAACTTCATAAGCATGTGCTGTATGCCATTATCTAAATAATTCATAATGATATTGAATAAAATTGGACCCAAAACAGATCTCTGAAGGACCCCACTTGATATGCCTTTCCAGTTGGACTTTCATCCACTCATAAAATTTTCTCTGAATATGGTTTTCCCAACCAACTTACAGCAGATTGATCTAGGCTATATTTCTCTAGTTTGTTTATGAAAGGTCATGTGAAACTATCAAAAGTTTTAATAAAATCAAGATATATCACATCTACTGCTTCCCCCCTTCTACAAGTCCCATTACTCTGTCAAAGAAGAATATTAGTTTGGTTTCATATGATGTGTTCTTGACAAATCCATGTTAATAGTTACTTATCACCTTATTAACTTCTTAGTACTTAAAAATGTATTGGTTATTCGCTCTATTATCTTTCCAGATACTGAAGTGAAACTGACTGGTGTGTAAATCCCTCAATTCTCCCTATTCCCCTTTTTTAGAGATAAATACTATATTTGCCCTTTTCCAGTCCTCCCATTCTCTACTAGTTCTAAAAGATAATAATGGCCAGTGCTTTTTTTGTAAAAGAAAAGGTGCCAGTACTCGGCCAGGGACCTAGGGCTGCTGCTGGCAGCGGCAGCAGCTGGGGCCACACCGCTGTGAAAAAAAGATGCCGGTACTCAGTATCCCTGAGTACCATCACACAAAAAAAGGTGAGTGCCCCTGAGTACCATCACCAAAAAAGCCCTGCTAAAGGCTCAGAGATCTCTTTATCTTAAAGACAACTAACTTGTCTAAGTCATTCTTAACATTTTCTTTCCCTACTTTAGCCTCAGATCCTACCCGTTTATACCAGTTTGTTGGGTTACTCATCTGAACACTGATAATCTTTTTGGTAAAACCTAAAACAAAAAAAGCATTTAACGCCACAACCATTGTTGTGTTTTCTGTATTCTTTCCCTCCTCATTGAGTAATGGGCCTAATGTGTCCTTGGTCTATCTCTAACATGTGAACTTTTAGGTAAAATATTTTCTTGTTACCCTTTATGTTCCTAGATAGTTTATTCTTGTTTTGTGACGTGGCCTTTCTAATTTTGTCTCTACATGATATTACTTTTATATTATTTTTTTTTTCTATTTTGAGTTGCTGAAAATCTCCTGCTTAATTCAGGGTGATTTCTCAGCATACTTTCTATCTTTCCTACATACAGGGGTAGTTTGATCTTGTGCCCTTAATAATGTCTCTTTGGGTATGACTACACTGGAGGCTCTGTTAAGTCAACCTAACAAGGTCAACTTTAAGTCGACTTAAAGTCTACCTTGTTAAGTTGACTTAGAGAGTCCACACTTGCAGGTGCTAGGTCGATGAAGGAGTGGTGCATTGTGGGTAGATGGGAGGGGGCCTGGAGGCCAATTAGGTTGACTTAAGGCTTTCCCATCTACACTGGCATAAGTCGACTTAATAAGGTCGACTGAAGTGTTAAGTCAACCGTAAAAGGTGGTGTTATTAAGTCGACTTAAGGAAGCGCTTAAATCGACTTAATAAAAGCCTAGTGTGGATGCAAGAGTCTGTAGGTTGATTTAACCTTCCTTACGTTGACCTAAGGCTCCAGTATAGACATACCCTTTAAAACTCTATCATCTCTCAAGAACTCTTTTTTCCCTTAGGCTTGTTTTCCGCTGGATTTTACCTACAAATTCCCTCGTTTGTTAAAGACTGGCTCCTAGAAGTCCATTGTCTTTATTCTGCTGTTTCTTCTTTTGAATCAGTAACTTATTGTCATACATCAACCAGCACCACAGTCCTTACAGAACACAACCAAGTGGATCACTGGTTAAATATCTGTTTAATTCTCTGGAAGAACTTGAAAATATATTTTTACAACTTTTATACTGCATTTGTGAAGCACAGATTATCATAGACTAATAGGCTATGTCTACACTTACCAAAGTTAATTCGAATTAGTTAATTCGAACTAACTAATTCGAACTAATTCAGTTAGTTCGAATTAACTTAATTTGAACTAGCATGGCCCAACAGGAATTTTAGCTCGAACTAAGCAAGTGTCATGCATGGCACTTTCTTAGTTCAAATTAGTCAGTTGCATTAAGCTCAATGTGCCAGTTTGAACTAACATGGCCACATTGACTTAATTCAAACTAATTAGTTTGAATTAAGGGTTAGTTCAAAAGGTATAATTGAATTTATTAGTTCGAATTAAGGAAGCCCTTAATTCGAACTAATGAAAGCCTAGTGTGGCCAAGGTCTAAGTTAGTTCGAATTAAGCTTCCTTAATTCGAACTAACTTGCCAGTGAAGACATGGTCATAGACCTTAAGGTCAGAAGGAACTATCATGATCATCTAGTCTGACCTTCTGCACATTGTGGGTCACAGAACTTCACCCATCCTAACCCATAATTGATCTCTAATCTCTGACTGAGTTACTGAAGTCCTCAAATCATGATTTAAAGTCTTACATGATTTAAGACGTTATGAAGAATCCACCATTTACACTAGTTTATACCTGTAAGTGACCCATGCTGAAAAGGAAGGTCAAAAAAAAAAAAAAAAAAAAAAAAAAAAAAGACCCTCCAAGCTTTCTGCTAATCTGATTCAGGAAAAAATTCTTTCCTGACTCTAAACATGGTTATCAATTAGACTCTGAGCACACCTACCCCTCCAACCCTCAAGCACCAGGGGAAGACTGCCTAGAGGTATGGCTGCAGCTTTCTTTTATACAGAGCTCCTAGGCCCCGATTGGCTCTGCAGCCACATGCTCCAATTGACTGCTCCTCTCCCAGGGCTTTTAACAAGCCACTGCTTGGGGGTGGGGGTGGGGGGCGAACGGGGTGATCGCCCCGGGCCCCGCGGTTATGTGGGCTCCGCACCGTCCTGCTCTCAGCGGGGCAGTGCGGGGTCCACGCACACCGCAGCTCCTCCTCCCACAGCCACACTGCTGCCTTTGGCAGCGAGCCAAAGGCAGTGGGGCGGGGCAGGAGAGCTATGCCTAGCCCCAGCACCCAGGGCAGAGCAGTCAAGCCCAGGGGCGGAGCACGTAGGGCCCAGCCTCTGGGCCGGCCTGCCCCAGACAGCCACCGGGACCAGAGCCGGCTCTGCCCCCTCCCCCCCGCAGGCGGCCTCAGAGCCAGCTCCGCCCGCCCACCCCCCCACAACAGGCGGCATCCGGGCTGGGGCCTGGGCCGGAGCCGGCTCCCCGCACCGGCAGCCTCAGCCTCCTGGCCTAGGGATGGGTCCCTGGGGGGCGGACTGGGCCAGTCAGCCCGCCACGCTCCCCTCCAGCATGGGGACGGGGCCCCACTTCGGCCAATTGGCCCTGGGCCCCGCTCCCCCCATGGAACCGTCCTGGCTTTTAACGCTTTCTTTACCAGAGCAGGGAAACCAGCCTGCTACAGGAAGCTAACACTAACTAATGGCTTGCTCTCCACTAACTAGTGATCTTCCTAAAAAGTAGCAATGGTTATTTCTTTTTGCTCTTTTTATACAAACATTGCGACCAAGTGAAATGTAGCCACTTGAAAATTAGAAGTATGGACGAAAGATGTATGGCAAAAGTACCAGATGTTAGAAATAAATGTAAATTTTGATTATGTACCGTATGCAAAATTTTTCATTTATAGCAAAGAGATGCTCAGTTACGTGTACACTGTTCTGACGTGATAATATATTTCCCTTAGCTAGCAAAGTCGATTTAAAAGGAGGTTTTATAAAGTCGACTTAATTTTTCCTTAAGTCGATTTAAGGAGCTGCTTAAGTCGACTTAAGGAAAGTGTAGTGTGGACGCAGATTAAATTAAGTCGATTTAAGCAAGCCTAAATCGACTTAATTTGTAAGTGTATATGCACCCATTGGGATTATTGGAGAGATACTGTCTTAAAGGTGGTGGTGTACTCTAGTTAGAAAAGAAACGCTACCACCTTTAAGACAGTATCTCTCCAATAATCCCAATGGGTGCATATACACTTACAAATTAAGTTGATTTAGGCTTGCCAAAACTCAGGATTATATTACAGCATGGCTATATAGTGAAAATTGAGCATCATGATTGGCTACTGTCTAATTTGGGGCATGATGTATTTTAGTATGGCTATATATATTAGATTTATAACCACTACTAATTATAAGCATAGGTTATGCAGTGTCTAAGCACAAAACAATTGAGTTAAAAATCTTGTGGGAGCTTTAAATTAGCATGGTTTATATGAGTGAAATGAAAATGCTATGATATTATGATAATGGTATTATTGTTTGTTTGACTCAGAAGTTTCTGTAACACTGACTTCTAATTCAGAAAGTCAATAGTCATTTATATTGAAAGCCTTGTAAAAGTAGCTACTGTTTCACTTTGGCTATTTTGAACCTATCTTCAAACAACAGATGACAAAATAATATTAGCAAAATGTAATGAAATTGTGTAATATAAGCTCTCCTCTCTCTTTTGGCTCCATTGGTAATCAAATTTTCCTTCCTCTCCAACGAAGGCTCATGTCTAAGAACAAAAAAGGCCAGAGGCCAACAATAGGAGTCTGAGCTAGCCAGAACATTCAATAGAGGGCAGAAGCATCAGAAATGACCCTCGCTATTTTCCCAACTGAAGTGGAAAACATTTTGGATGCCCCCACTCCCACACCTCCAGCCAAAAACAAAACCACAAAACAAAACGATACACCAAATCCTGCTTACCTCTCTTTAGAACTGCCTCCCTTCCCAGGGCCATCAAATGCTACTTGTTAGATGCGCTTCTAGCCTTCTATCCTGAGACTCACCTCAGGGTCTAAATTTGGCTCCCTCTACAGCAGTATGTTGCATTACCACTACAATGGAGAACAGGCTCTGATAACTTTTCCCCCCACCTCTCCTGTGGTTCAATTAGAGATATTCTGTTCTCTGTGGGTAAAACGGAGGCATAAAAACAGCTTTCCCTTGAAATATTGTTTCTGACTCCTTGTTTTCTGCTAATCATACAATATATGTAAAGGAATTACATTACAGGATGAGAGATCAGTGCACATGCTAGAGAATCACAGGGTGCGTCTACACTTACAAATTAAGTCGATTTAAGCTTGCTTAAGTCAACTTAATTTAATCTGCGTCCACACTACATTTTCCTTAAGTAGACTTAAGCAGCTGTTTAAGTCAACTTAAGGGAAATTAAAGTCAACTTTAGTAAACCTAGTTTTAAGTCAACTTTGCTGGCTAAGTCGACTTTAGAAAGTTGACTTAGCCAGTGTGGACGCAGAGCAGCCCTAAGTCAACTTTAAATCGACTTAGGGGGCTTCAGGGCTCCCCCACTGCCCTCCCTGCCAGGGTGGCTGGCACAGCCACTGCTTGGCATGCCCCCCCACAGGGCAGGACAGAGCCCTGCCCACCCTGCTTCTATGCCCTGCCAGGGTCCGCCCCCTCAGCCTCCATTGTACCAAGGTACAATGGGGCAAAGTCTGAGCCCTTTGGCACTTGGCAAGGGGTGCCCCCCCCTGCCACCGTGGACCTGTCCCACGTCCACCTAGCCCCTACAAGTCAACTAGGCATCCAGTGTGGACACACTAAGTTGATTTGGCAAGGTCCCCGCTAAGTCAACTTAATTTTTGAGTGGGGACATGCTAAATCGACTTAAATTAACAAGTGCAGACATAGCCACAGAGATGGAAAAGACATTAGAAAAGTTGCAGGGTTTTCCCCCCGGATTAAAATGCCATGTGTCATGAAACAAAATGGCTTATTAAGAGGACTACATTAAATTTTTGTTGGCCAGCATCAACCTAGTAATGCTTTGTAACATGGTTGAAACATTTCAGAACATATCTCAAGAAAAACTACTTTCAACCATTTAAATATGTTGATGCTGTTCTTCGGCAAATTCAAAGAATCAAAAATAACTTGTGTGTAGCTTGCTCAAAATACACAACTGATTCATAATATCAATTTATACAAATACTCTGGAACTTCTATAGTAGTTTTTAGGTTTGTTTCCTAGAATTGAAGCAGTGTAGATGGGGGTCTTCCAGAACTCCAAGGGTATTTCTGCTTGTTGGATGCCATATTAAAATCTTTTTCCATGGAAGCACTGAGTTACCACCAATCACCTGGTATTTCTTGCATTCAAACTTTAGATCTTATCCAGTGCAGTTTTCATATAGTTACAGTTGTCATTTCTGTCAAAGACTTAGCTTTGTCAAATCCTTTTAGGAGCCACCTCAAGTATTCAGCAACCAATTCCTCAAAGGTATAGAATCATCTCCAGCCTTCATTTGTATGACACACACAGGATTTCTGCTGTACACTGTGGGTTTCTTTGTTGCGTGTTCTTAGCTCATGGATTCTTTCAGATGGCGCTTCCAGCTGATGTCTTAATTCAGCTTCATCAGTTCCTCTCATTGTTCCAACAGCATGGAAGAAGGACATAGGCACAAGCTCTACTGGATGATTAAGAATTGCTGACATTAAAATATTTCTGCATCTTGCCAAGGACATGGCTTCATAGAAAAATTCTGGGCTGATAGCTAGTTGTCATTGTCCCTCCATTGCCAGATTTAAATGTGGTCTTCTTGGCCCCGTCAGCAATCATTCTGATACCATTATTTCTTGACTGAACTAAAGAAGTTACATGTCCCATCAGAATCGAGTGCACATCTCAGAAATGTCTCCTTTTATTCTTCACCAACATCTGCTATTTCAGGAGAGACTCTTGTGCATCTCATATGATGTGCAGTGCAGTAGATAGGTTGAGAAGCATCTCTGGATATGATTACGGTCAAATGGGTTTGTTGTATAGTTGGTGGCATGGTTGGTAAAAGCTGTATAGCATGCTCCTTATCCCTCTTCAGGGCAGAGGAAAGGATTTGTTTGTGTCTTTTGTCTTCACTGTTTCTTGATATGACACTTCTTTCTCTCATAGTTTTTGCATATTCATAATATGAAGCTGTGTACTGTCAGCTCTAACACTAACAATGACCTCTATGTAAGTGTCACTTATTAAAAAACTACTTTCTCAAAACTATTTCAAAGACAAGTACTGCATGCATCGGCAACTACAAATTAAGATGTTCTACCAGGTAGACCAGAAATGACACTGTATAAATACAAAGCTTACTAAATGAGAAGCTTTACATTAGCAATTCTCATACATTTATATCTGCCCACTATGCAGTACAAACTTTGGGCACGCAATGTACTGCTACTGGTGCGCAACCTTCAGTGAGAGACTGACCTGGTCAGCAAATTTCAGCTGAATATACAGAAAACAATTATAATTACATGTGAAATTCTTTGACAATTAAGGATGCGATGTGAAAACATTTAATGTTAGTATTTTGCAAAATGCTGATTTGCCATTTTTGCCACATGCTGAACAGCTTTTTCAGTTTGGAGAAAAACCAAAACTAGTGCATACCAAAAAAAATTAACCATCTTTTAATACATTGTAATTTAGTAGCTTTGATCAATAAACACCATGTTGAAATATAGAAATTAACTATAGTAATATTCATGTTGCAGTGTTTCTTGAACTGTGCAAAAATGACATATTATAGTTTCTCCTTGCTTACAGGCTTGCCACACTACTTGACAGTCCCACATCAGACTTCATCTAAATATATACAAAATGAGCTTTCAAAAGAGATCTGATGTGGGTGTGTGTAGAGTTGATACATTAAATTGCAAAAATATGGTCCTTTTGGAGAATTGCCAGATGCCTACTCTTCTTTATAGTATGTGAAAAGGCATCAAGACAGTGGTAACCTCTTAATACAATTTTCTTTAACATTAGCCTTTTTTATGATCAGCCCCTTTTCAATCCATAAGGCAACATTCATGTCGAAGGCTAATTTGGAACAATCGTAAAAGCAAGATTTCATAAAACCCCTGTCAAATGATTTACTAAAATCCGAATGGATAGCATTTTCTTCTCTCTCTTCTTCCACTATTCTGTCAGTTTACAAGAAGCCCACAAGATCTACCATTCCATACTGCTTCCTGGTCAGGATTCCATTATCTTCTGGAAATTCATAGACTTTTCTCTGATGATTTGAGCTATCATTTTAATATGAATGAAAATTGTACACAATGAGGATCATATCTACTGAATTTCAGTGCATTAGAACGCCTCTCTGCATGGTTCTCCCTATTCCTTCTTCAAAGTCAGGAGTCAGACAACTCTGGGACTGTCCCCTTTTCCCAAGATCCTAAGGAGCATCCTCTGCATGGTCCAGATCTACTCATGGGGAAACAGATACAGGGTGGCCCAATTCAAGTTGAGGGAGGAATCACGTTTTCCCCACTGAGCTTGCAGAGATTCCCTGGAAAAGGTAATACTGTTTTGGACTGTATTAACAATTCTGAGGAGTCCATTCCACACTGGTGCACAGTCTCCTTAGACAGGTCTTTCGTTCAGACACAGACAGAAGTTCCTAGTTATACTGATCTGGAGAAGCGAGGCCTTCAGGCACATTTCTCTGCCCACCTAGAAATCCACCAGATTTAGGAATAGGCTCCACAGCTTCTCCACATAAATTGATGAAATGTTTCAATACCATTGACAATAGCCTGATAGCAAGCAACCATCTTATTTCAACAATATTACATCCAAACCCATCTGTTATTTATAAACTGTCTTTAACCTTGTGATTGGTAACAAGGAATTACAGCTGAGCAAATGTAGAGTCCCCAAGTAGAATCTATTACCTGGTCCAATCAATTTGTCTAGCTTCATGGCAAAGAGTCATTCAAAAAGGAACCCTATCATATGGCTTTGAGAGACTGACAGATTTCAGTATTAGCAAGCTGGGTTTCTGGTTAGCTCAGCTGGATGTGTCTCTTTTCATTTATCTTTAATGTATGGAACACACTAGCTAACTGAGAAAAAGGATAAACAAACAGCTCTCAAAAGAAGATGTGTATGACAAGTCTACCACATAGTAAAGTAATATAAAACACCATTGTTATTCCAATTTTTCAATGCATTTAGCAATTTTGTCAACTTCTCAGCCCATTTGTTATATTTTTCAAAATATTTAGCAGCATTTGCAAAAATAATTGAAAGTGAATTATGTTTGTCAGTATAGTATAAAATGCTCTAGTTAGGAAAAAAATAGTATTAGACCATGTAATTCTAGACTATTATCTTGCTATCATAGAAGGGCACTGAACTAAGTTGGCACAGGAGACCTTCATTCTGGCATTTCCTAACTTTTGCGTGCCTAATTTTGCAACCTTAACAATGTTCTTTTAACATAGTTTATGTGTTTACTTACTACATTTTTGAAAAAGCAAATTCCATCATGTGGCATTATATTGACATCCTCATGATTCATTAGCAGTGTTGGAAGCTGAAGATCCTCCACAAAGACCTTCGCTTCTTGAACTTATTGAGTTACTGATCGAGAATAACAACCTACTACTGCTATGTGGACTATCACCCATGAGATGAGATTTTACCAGTGGATTTCATAGATGTTTGCTGAAAGCAGAGGAATGGGAAGATTCAGGGATCTTGGGTTCCATTCAAGGCTTTGGATGGGGAGTGCGCTTCTAGCGGCCACATATTCTTTTGCCCATTTTTCACAAGCTTGATCCCTTCTTCCAAACCCCCCTCCACACCTGTCCCTTTCACAGTTCTATCTCTGTCCCACAACAGGTTCCTTATGCAGTCTTCTTCCACAGCTCCTGTTCTGAGTTCCTTTTACCAGTCTATTCTCCCACCCCTTCTGTGGCTCTTCTCTCTCCTTCATTTGAATCAAACATCTTCCTCCTCCATACTGTCTGGCTGCCAGCAAGTTTGGATGAGAGCCATTGACAGAACAGACGAGACAGACTCCTTGTTCTCAGTTCCACTCCCTAGCCCACTAAACTTAGGCTGAAGCAGCTGACAGCAGCCATTATCAGGAAATTCCAACTTTAGTTCTGCAGCCCTGGGCTGAAGGGAATATGATCAGTTTCTCTGTGAGAATGGCTCCTGTGTAGTCTAATCAGAAAAAGGAGATGTAAGAGGCTCAAGCACATTCAACAAAGATAGAATCTTTGGAGATTTGAGCTGTTAAGCACTAACAAGTCTCTACTGAGTGAGCATGTGGAAACTGTACATTTTCAAAGGATTGTAACATGGCCAAAATTGGACAGATTTTCACAGGCATGGCAAAATGAACCTCCCTGAGAGAAACTCCACCCCTCTGTCAAATTTCAAGTTTCTCCTCAAAAGCATCGTGGCTCTAGAGCTTTCCAATTTTTTTTTAACATTGAAAAATAAAGGATATGTTCCATAGCCTTGTTTTAGGAAATGGTGGAGCTATTTTTATTTGGGGGAATTTCAGATAATCAGCCTAAGAGGAACACCTAACATGGGAAATATCAGCCCAAATGGTTGAAGTTTTAAAAAAGATATGAGCATCTGAATACAGAGTCCTATAATGGGATGTGTAGGGCAACATTGACAATAACCACACCAATAAGAGAAGTTTGGAGAGTATTTCTAAGTAATTTATATAGCTCTTAAAAAAAATAGAATAGGAATTTTGATTTATTTTCAGGTTGGTTTTAAAATTTGAATGTTTTCCAATATTTTTCTCTTGGCTCAGATTCAAACGTGGTGATTGAGATCTTTTAGCAATATGTGCCTCTTAATTGATTTCCTGTAACTTGGTGCTTTATTAATATTTTCCTCTGAGGTATAAAGGCTGCGCTGGTGTTTGTGTTCCTCAGTTCATCTTTATCAGACTGGAAGAGCATTTGAGAATTTTTATCCCCTCTGAATGTGCCTTTTTGTTTTCTCTCTCTAATGTATTTTTTCCATTATACCCGATATACTTCTGTGCTGCTGATTAAAGAGATGATCGGAAATTGATAGACCGTCAGAACTTATCAGGCAGCATTTGATCAGAAGCACAGGAGTTGTGAGAGATATATGTGTGGTGGACAGACTGAATAATTATGGTGCTAGATTTAGTGTAAAATAAATAATAATTCCCAATTTGTCCTAAACTCACTGACTCCTCAACTGATTTTTTAAAATAAAAGTGTAATAAATAATAATAATAATAAATACATAAATAAAATAAAAAATAAATAAAAATAATAAATACCACTACTTTGAAAGATATGCACTCAAGCTAGCTAAAATATTTTCATTGAGGCTGCTGTATTGCAGACCTTGTTACTTAAAAAACATATATACACACAAAGCTAAAGGAAAGAATCTGAAGAGGAGAGGGCAGACATTTAAAAAAAAAAGAGAGAGAGAGAGAATGGAAAAAAACTGCTTTGCTGACTACCAAGAAAGAGGAGAGAAGTTTTCCTATACATACACAGGTGAGTACAATTTTTTTTCCCCCCACAAAAAAATTCTGGTCAGAATTTTGCTCTACCACATAGGGAGTGATAGGTGTCTTACCTCACTTGACATATTAACATGTCCTTTTGATCAAGGCTTGTTCTGCAGAGCTCTCACAATAGACAGTGCATGATACAGAAAGATAGAAAGTCTCAGTCAGCCTCTGAGAGCACTAAGCACATTAGCTAGGAGCCAAAAGCTCTCAAAGATGTAAGAAGGCAAATTGGTCTTTTCAAAAAAGTGAGTACACTTGCTGTATGTAGCCTAGATAGAGTCACCTATATGCTAGGAAAATCTGGTGAAATAAAAACTTGTCAGAACCTCTAAGCCTCTATTCAAAGTTCACCACTCTCTCTCCAGCTGAAATTCTAAACTCAAACCAGGAAAAACTCTCTTAATTCAGGTTTCACTTCCACCCTACAACCAATGCCAAGTTGAGTTTCATAAACATTGTGGCAAATATTGTCTGAGTTCTGAGTGAACCAGATTTGTAGTTTTGCGTGTGGAAGCAAGACAAAGACAGCAAGTCTTGGTGGATTTGGATATGCATTTTGTTTCAAGTTTTGCATGTGAAACACAAGGCGAAAATTAAAATGATGTAAACCTGTGTAAATAGAGGGAGGAAAAATTTTGCTTAAATCCCTCGAAGTCAAAACTAATAAGCTTAGCACAGCTCTGCTTACCAGGTTATTTAATTAGAGCCTCTTCTTACTTCTATAAAAATTTGTTTTGAAATATGAAAAAAATGTTTTATTATGATTACTATCTGTTACATACCACCACTCTGATACCTGTATCTTGCTTTCAAAACTGCATAGGATATTAGTATTCTGCTCAGGTTCCATTCCATTTTTCTGCATTGATCTTTTCCTTTAAAAGCTATAAATAATTATGTAGAGATTATTCACTGCAAGTGCTAATGTAATTGTAATTACTTAACCCTGGGGAATTTTATGAAATTTTACCATTAAGTATGAATAAAAATGTTGCTTGTTATGTGGTAAATTCCAAGAACTAAGTCTGTCATATCAAGTATTTTATTTGGATCTCCTTAAAGCATAAGTTTCACGGTATTTAAATTATCATCCATTACCAGCTATTTTATTTTATTTAAACTATCCAATCCTTATAAAATTGTGAGCAATTCCTGCTAAGATTTTTAATTAAGAGATCAATTAGGGTTCTCCTTTCCCTACAGATATGTAATTTCCATTAAAGTCAATAAGACTTAAATACACAGCTAGAGGAGAAAACCAAAGACGTGAAAGACATCCAACAAACTGAAAAGAAAAAAAACAGAACAAAAAAAGAGGGCGAGATTAATTTCAGGTTGAATAAAACATTCTATTGACCTGAAAATATTTTTGCATTTCAGCAAGTGAAGAAACCCCTCAGTTTTGGTCTGAACCACATCATTTTCCCCCCCCCAATTTTTACAGTTGTCGTCAAAATGAAAAATTCAGCTCTACATGCAAAGCACAATCAATATTTATCTGAGGGAATAGCAAAAGCCTCTGCTCAAACCTGTAGCTGCACTAGGCTATTGCTGCCCTCCAAAGGGTACGTTAGGACATAAACAGATATATCCCTCTCTTTGTTCAGAGAACTTGGAAAAGGGACAAAAAGCAAAGATGGGTGTATGAAATCCTATGCACTAAATACAAATATCTCAAGCTAGTATATCAGGAGAACATTTCAAATGTGCAATTTACTATACACTATGTATAAATAAAACAAATAAGGAGTCCTATGGCGCTGATAAAGACTAACAACTTTATTAAGGTACAAGCTTTTGAGAGTTCTAACTCATTTCCTTAGATGCATGAAGTGAAAACTGCAATATGGTAGGTACACATGAAAAGTGAGATTACAAGGTCAACTCCAAAGTATACACATGAAGGGAAGTTAACCCAATCAATTCAATTCAAATAGTGTGGCCCATTAACAATCATGAGAATGTTGAAAGAGGGAAAATTACTTATGTAGTAAGCCAGCCATTCCCAGTCTCTATTCAGAGCAAGACTGATAATATCAAGTTTGCATATGAATTTCAGCTTTGCAGTTTCATGCTGAAATCTGTTTTTGAAGGGTTTTTTGCTGAAGCATGATAATTTTCATGTCTGTGTCTATGTATAGCACAGTTCTTGCTAGAATAAACCATCCACTTGAGCTCTGTCAAATGTTTAGAACATAAAAACTGTCTGCCTACATACGACTTTACACATCCTCCAGCTAATTCAAAGATCCACATGCAAAACTCAGTAGTTGGGGTCAGTCACCATTTGGATTTGAGACATACATTCCTAGGAACTCTGGGACCATAAACCAGCAATTGGATTACACTGATAGTAATTTCCAGAGGGGGTAACCGTGTTAGTCTATGTACTGCAAAAACAAGAGTCCTCTGGCACCTTAAAGACTAACAAATTTCTTCAGGCATAAGCTTTCGTGGGCTCCAACCACTTCATCAAATAGCAATGAGGGGTTTTTATTTAACAGATATACCTGGACCAGCTATTAAAATATTGCTCATATCATAAGTTGATACAAGTGGTGACAATCACTTAAACTCTCTAAAAATTATTTTTCTGAGAACCCTGTGTAACAGAGAATGCCATTCAGTGGACACAGGTTGTACAAAATGTGAAACTGGAATCCAGTATTTTGACATTACTCAAAGCGAAGCTAAAGGCACTTAACATTACAATTTGATTCTTCATTGGACTCACACTACCCTTTAAGCTCCAATGGTTCTGCACAGTTGACAACAAACCAAAATTAGTTAAAAAAAAAAATCCATAGTCCTTCTTTAATCCTGAGGCAATAGAGTCAAATTTGCACATAAATTCCAGTTCTGCAGTTTCTCTTTGTAGCTGAGATTTGTTATTCATTTGTTTGAGCACAGCTATTAACAAGTCATCAGGGAGATTGAAGTGTTCCCCTATTGGTTTTTGAATGTTGTGATTTCTGATGTCAGACTTGTGTCCATTTATTCTTTTACTTCAGGGTTAAACAGGGACTACGGATTTGGTTTCAGATTTCCTAATAGAAAATCAAAAAATTTCAGCAAATCTAGCTTTCCCCATTGAGACTTTAGCAGAAACTGCATTTTTTGTCAAACAGACAACACAGGGCCCTCAGACACATGGTATTTGGAAAAAAAAGAGGTTCAACTCCTTACTTTGACATTTCTCTACTCCTCCTCAACAGGGGAGGAGCACTATAGGCCTGAAGTTCTCATGAACTATGGCTTTATCAGAAGCAGCTCTTCTTGTACTCCTGACCCTGCACACGACCACAGGTGAGGCTTAGACTGGTCTCACAAAGTATTCCTCTTGGCCCTACTTTATGCACAGGTACACAGGTTTTACCATTTTTAGTGTCTTTTTGGAAGCAACATCAATTTACTCCATGTCTATTTTACATTGGCAAAACCTCTGAAACTTCAGATTGTCTGTTCTATGAAAAAAATCCTTTTGTATTCAGCAGTAATAACTAAACCAAGACAAAAGCATGGCAGTAATTTTTACTAAGCTGTTTCATGCATTACTACTAAGAAAAAATATTAAGATTACCAGAAAACATCTATCGCAAATGAAGCAGTTACTTTGATCTGAATCTAATATTTATCCAGCACACAAAAGAAATGCTTTAGCAATGTTTGATTACTTTTTCTAGTCCTATCTTGTTGAAACCATATTTCCATAATTTACTTGCAACGAACGTCAGTGTCTGATGTACAAATGACTAAAAAATGAAAATGCTGAAAAACCTACTTCCTGAGAGATATGGAAGCAATTTTGATAGTTTAGGAAAATTGTTTAATTGGTTGATGCATTTTCAGCCACATATTCAAGCAACATAACTAATTTAAGGGCAATTTGTTAGTCGAAATCATAACCCATACTAAACAGGGCACTCCCAAATTTAATCTAGATTCCCGCATCCACATCTGCTGTCATTAAGTGGACTTAAGCAGTTCCTTAAATCGACTTAACTACCGGTCTTTAAGTCGACTTAACGCTTAAGGTGCATAGTTAAGTTGACCTAAAGACGGTGTGGCCGCCCTAGGTCAACTTATTCTATAAGTCGACCTAGGGCATGGTCCCTGGGAGAAGGAAGCCAGACTCCTTTCTCCCAGTCCCGGCAAGAAGGGAGCCGTGGTTTCCCTCTGCCCGGGACCCCTGCGGCTCCCTTTTTGCCGGGACCTGCATGGGCTCCCTTCTAGATGGGACATCTCGGGTCCCGGGAAGAAAACTGCGCTTCCTTCTGGCTGGAATAGCTCGGGTCCCGGGGAGAAGGGAGCCCCGTGCTCCCTTCTGGCTGAGACCACTCAGGTCCTGGGGAGAAGGAGACCCGCGCTCCCTTCTGGCTAAGGGAACGCAGGGCTCTCTTCTCCCCAGGACCCAAGTGGTCCCAGCCGAAGGGAGCCCCGTGGCTCCTTTCTGCCCGGGACCCAAGCGGTCCTGGCCAGAAGGGAGCCCTGCTCTCTTCTCCCCGGAGGTCCGGGCAAGAAGGGAGCAGAGCTCCCTGGACAGGGGATCCCTAGAGGTTCCCCTGTCAGCTGGAGTGCCGGCAGCTGACAGCCCAGCACTCTAGCTGACTGGGGAACCTCTGGGGATCCCCTGTCAGCTGGAGCGCTGGTGGCTTCCTTCTTACCCGGAGTCACTGAGGTTCGGGGAGAAGGGAGCACTCCTTTCTCCCCAGGACCCACGTGGGGGTCCTGGCAAGAAGGGAGCCCCGACCCACGGCTCCCTTCTTCCAGGAAGCCACGGATCCCAATGAGAAAGGAGCCATGGCTAGCTCTTTGCCGGGACCGCAGCTTCCTGGGGAAGTGACCTGTGGGTCCCTACTCAGCAGGGAGCCACAAAGCCACGTCTACACTTAAAAAGTTAAGTCGACTTGTTAAATCGACTTAACAGAGTCAACTTAAATTTTCAAGTGTAGACGTAGCCCAAGAGTCTTGAGGTATTCTGGCAGATTCAGCTACAACTCCTCTACAGGCCATGGGTATCACATATATTATGGGGTTTCAAACTGTTTTCTTCCTCAAAAGCCCTGGTCCACTGGACCATGGCTTCAGTTTCACCCCTTCCCACCTCTCTTTGGGAAGGCAAGTGTCACAAGCATGGCACGCAGCACTTTTTAGACCCCTTTTTTGTCCCTCTTGAGTGCAATGTTCAGGTGACAGGCCTGGTTCCTTTTCCCTCTCTTAGAGGTGGAAACCTTCAATCCACCTCCTTTTGGACTAGATTATTGGGTTGCAAGCTCCTGTTTCCCAGCCATGTAAAACAACAACAGACCAAACTGTACATGGCACTGGCACCTTCCTTTGGGAATTTGTGTCCAGCAGCTGATTAAAATGACTGAAAACAGTTCTGTTAAAATAAACATATTATTTATTCACCCAAAGATGTAAACAGGGGAAAAGAGATGTATCCATAACGGGCTTATATGCCTGGTTCTTAACTACACTTTATTCTTTCCTTGGAAGCATTGGGTAAGCTCTACTGAGTCCAGACATTCCTTCTCCTGCTCTGGTATTCTACGTCTGCTGCTCTGCAGCATTCTACGTCTATCAGAGAGTCATCTGCAGCTGCTGCTCAGCCTCAGTTCCCCAAGGTTACAGTCTTCAGTGGTTCAGTATGCTCTTTGTTCCAAAATGTGGGACTGGGAAGAAGAAACTTTGTTAGCCTTGCTGACAGACAAGTGAGTATTCCTCCATTGTTTATGCAAGCATCTGATGAAGTGGGATTCGACCCAAGAAAGCTCATATGATAAATGAACTTCTTAGTCTTTGAAAGTGCCACAGGACTCCTTGTTTATTTTGATGAACTAGACTAACATGGCTACCCCGATGGAACTTGCCAAGTACCCTTGAAAATCTCTCTGATGGTATCTTATTTCTGCCATTGTTCATTTCCTGTTTCCAACTAACAGCCTCCATTGGCTTAACTCCTTGCACTCAGGCAAGATAATATCAAGCATATAAACTGATGTGGAATAATACAGATAATGCCCCCATACCCCACATCAAATCACCGCTAGACTCCCCCGTCCTAAGCTCCAAGAGCAAAGGGATTCCCCTTTCCTTGGCACACCTGTGCCAGTGAAGCCACAACTGATTGTCCTGATAAAGAGGATGGTGACAGATACAATAAGATGTCTATGTGAATCCATTATTTAATGTTTTCCAGAAACACACAGACGATAGGGAGAGAAAAATATCTACTAGGTTCAACCCCTGGCCAGAACAGTCCCTTAAATTAATATTCTGCCACAACTTCTCTCACGTCTTGGCCCTACGATACCTTCTTTTTTCATTCAGGACTTCCAAACCCTCACTATTTCCTCTCATCACCCTTTTCTCAGCCATTTCGACTGAAAACAACAAACAAAATTCTACCATCTGCAAAAGATGCATTTGTAAAGTGCTCAAGATCCTTATGCTGCAAACACTTACACATGTGCATAACTTGACTCGCATGGCTAAACTCATTGGCTTCAAAGGAATGTCTGACATGAGTAAAGCTGCATGTGTGCAAGTGTGGAGCCTAACTTTACTGTGCCAAAATAAAGATAAATAAATTGAAGGGGCAAGGCCTCTACTCAGTTACTGGTCAGGTGAGTTACTCCAACATAAATGGGGCATCAGAATTTGACCCAATATATAGAAATTTGACAATTTTACATTTTAAGAATATTCTAAAGTATAATTTTATACATTTACATTGATCATTTAGAGTGAAACTGACTCTTATGAAGACACAGAACAAGGTCTGTACACCACTGAAGTCTCTATTAAGCCCTCAAAATAGGGTTAAAGTGATGCAATGGCCTTGTGACATCAATTTCACTCTTAGGGTGCATCTACACTTAGAAATTAAGTAAGTGCACTTAAGGAGGCTTAAATCGACTTAATTTACTCCATGTCTACACTGGGCTTTCTTTAATTCGACTTAAGGAGCACTCTGGATGAAACCATTCTAAAATATGGCATCTACCATACACCAAGTTGTCACTGCAAGAAATATTAATCTTTTTTTAAAATTTCAACCATTTAATATTTGAAATGTTTTAGAATTTAAAAAAGAAAATATCACATTCAGTCTAGCAACCATCACTAAATATAAATCTAGGTGTTGGAACGGTCTTTATATTTAATTCTATAAAGTTTCAGTCAAGCATCAAAAGAGGTTTATTTTAGAGCAGCAAGAGAACAATAAAAGTGACAAATCTACAAGCTGTTCTCTGTGGCATACATAAAATGCAAGTTGATAGCTGACTGGAAATCTTTTAAAAAAAATACTATACATGCATGACTCATATCAACCATTTTAATATAATCATTTTTTGTAGTTTTCACCCTTCAGATTTATATTATTAAAGAGAACTTCTGGTAGAAATGTTTATAATTAAGGTCTATATTCTCTTCATCTCTGGTTCTGAAATACATATGTCAAAATTTTTAAATGACATCCATTTAGATTACATGAAGTGGGTGTGGGTGTGGGTGGGGGGGAGAAGAGGCAGGCCATCCAACTGTAGGTGTAAAAATAGTAGATTGTAGCAATTTCTATGGAAATCTGCTGGATTCAAATCTATCCTTCAGTCATAAATAGTAATAAAGTGATAATCTGCAGCAGATATTTATCCACATTGTAAAGCTGTCACACTGTGACATAGTCAAGAAAGATCCACTAGTCATGTATTTGCAGTTGGGCTACCAGATAAATCCCACTTAACATATTCCATATTTTATCAATTCTGTAATGTCTGGGCAAAAGTGAAGATATATTTTTGTGGGTTACATTTAGCATTTACTAAATATATTAGGAAAGATTATTTGCCTTGGTTTCCCTCTTTAATACACTTTTGTGGCTCATTTACAATACACAAAATATCACAAATAAATCCCTGGGCCCAGCACTAAGCATCAAGGATCAAGGATGATGCCAAAAAGATTTGAGGGGCATTCTCAGATGTATGTGGGGAAGTTCTCAAAGGAAGCACTCCTTCCAGGCTTTAGTCCACATTTTTAGATATACCCTTTCCTCATCATCGAATTCACAGCACAAAAGCTAATGATGTCTTTTGTTAACTGACTATTTTTCATATCCGTTTTTCCCCAGATACCTTTATCTATGAATGTGTCAACATTTCTCGCCTACGACCAACCCCCAATAAGTTACTGTGGTATACATCATGAACTCCTTGCTCATAAGCCCTATGAATCTAATGCACAGGAAGAAACAATGGAAACACACCTAGAGACTGATCTGGATCTCAGCACAATAACAACAGCCGCAAGAATCAGTGAACACAGTCAGTAGCTGGCTTAACTGATTTCATTTCTAGCAGAGGGCTGAAACCAGACTATGTAACGTGAAGGACAAAATGAGGAAGATGCTCTGAAATGGTTTCTAAACCCCCTGTTCAATTAAGAGAACCATTAAACATGAAGACATGAATTGTTTCAAGTCTATAATTTGTAATTAGCTAAGTTGTGCAGTATTTTTGACATAAAGCAAAGTATGACCCTTAAAACAAATCTTTTTTCAAAACTCATCCTACCTATCTGTAAAAACTGTACAGATCTAATGTATTTTTCATATTGTAAAGTTTCAATTACCAAGAACAGCTGGTATGTACAGTACCATAACTGAATTACATCTCACTTTACCAATTTCAGTTTCTAAAGTTTTAAATTAACAAAAATTATTTCTTGCGTTATTCAGTTACTCAATTTTGTAGGGACTGTTTTGTTACTGCTTTTGTGCCCAGAAAACTTGACTCAAATTCTGTGCCGTGCAAAACATGCACAATTTTTACCATGCTTAATGTGTAGAATTTTATCTACTTGTACCAGAAATAATACATTAACTAAAAGAAGGGTTTAACTGTTCAAACTTGTAAGAAGTTCTTCAATTACACAGACAAGTTTTTCTTATACATGAAAAATCACAGAACTTTTTTAACAGTTCTCAAATTTAACTGTTGCCTTGAATTAACAGCCTGTGAAAGTTAATTCTAAAGCAGTGAAATGTAATGATAAAGAGGGATATTTTAACAACACTTTTCTGAATGAGTGACTCATTATTTTATTCTTTCGTATAGTACTGTATTAAAGAAAAAAATGAATCATAGATTAAACAACACTGGAGACAAAGGCAGTAACCACAGCAACAAGGTTTCATACACTTACACGACGCAGCTGTTAACTGACGAGGATACAGTTTTGCTAAGTCTCATTGTACTGCAGCATAAAATGGACGGTTTGTCTTAAAAGTAATCATCCTCCACTTCAGGCATCTCTGATTTCATTCTACAAATGAGAATTCGTTTTCAAAACTGTGTTGAAGATGATAGACAAAGAAATGGGGCTTTTTCTCTTGCCTCCCACATGATATGGTAAACCCTATTGCCACTGAAATCATTAGCCATTGATCTCAGTGGCAGCAGGCCCTCCCATTACCTGTCCCTTCTGTGCAGAGCTAAACTACCTTTGGTGTTTTCTAATGGTTAATTGCAAAAAGCTCAAAAGCAGAAAATATCCACTGTGTCAAAAAAAAATAATAATTTGGAGCAAAAGGCAAAGATAAATAGCCCTTTAATGTTATGGAAGATCAAGTTAAGAAAAAATACTTAAATATGAAAAATATCAAATCTATAATAATCCATGAGTCCACAATATGTCAATCATTTTATCTACAGGTTAAAGAATCTGCACATTTAATTCTTCAGATTTAAAGCTTCCAGGCTACTGTAAACATCCTAGCTCAGCATTTGTTATAGTACACTCATGTGATCATCACAAAAGATTACAGAAATTAGAAAACTCATATACCATGCTGAATCAGCGAGAAATAGAAAGGAACACAAGAGCCTTCCAAGAGTTAAAACAAGAGTTTCATATAGCAGTAGTAACTTTTTAAAAAATAAAGAGATTATATAACCATAAATATATTTTTGGATGTTTCTCCCAACACATTTTAGTGTGGCTTCAGAGAAAAAGATTAAAATATAAATTGCAGTTCAATTGTTTATACAAAAGCATAAAGCAAATATTATAGGAAAAATATCTTTGGAATATTGTATACAATAGAAGCTACATTCACTATATTTTACAATGGAAACAAAAATGTCCAAAGAGAGTACACTGTATCAGCAATTTATTTAGCATCTCAGATTTTGTAACATTTTGCATAAATTATTTGCTATTTAAAATAATTTATTTGTCATTTTTAAAACTCATCTTAACTGTTATATTTATTTAGTTTCTAATTTCTTTACTGCATTGGCATGGTGAATTCTTGGATTTCTGATCATCATTCTCTACTTTGGCATTTTATTACAGAGTTTGACAATATATATTCAAACAATTATAAAAAGGAACAAAATACCTTCGCTGCAGTTCTGGAATCAAAACTTATATTTGTGTGGAAACAAATTACTTCCCATTACTTCAGTGTTGTGGTTTTAGGTTTCACATCCAGATTTGTTCTGATGGATAGTCTAACTGGTTTGGCTGGGATAAAAGAATTGCTCTTTTGGGGGATGCATGTTCAGTTTCTAAACCTTTCTTACAGTTATTCTGACTGTTACCTTCCATGACCATTGTGAACACCTCTGGCCCATTCCCCTTTGAGGATATAAATGCAGATATTTAGTATACTTTTCATTCTCAGAGTATAAGACAAAATTTAAAGAAAACACTGTAGAGACTATTATACACTTAGGTCTTCTGTATATGAAAATTTAGTTAACCAGTTGGGGTGTTAAACAATCCAGCCCTCGTCTACTGCATTCTAAGGCTAGGTCTACACTTGTAAATTTAAGTCGACTTAGTGTGTCCACGCTTAAATTTAAAGTCGACTTAGGGGGGAACTTAGGAAGTCGACCAAGAGTGTCAACACTGGATGCCTAGGTTGACTTCTAGGGGGACCTTGGGCACGTCCATGGTGGCAGGGGGGCACCCTTTGCCCAGTGCCAGGTGGCTCAGCCTTTGCCCCATTGTACCTGGGTACAATGGGGCAAAGGGGGACAGGGACACTGGCAGGGTATAGGGGCAGGGTGGGCAGGGCTCTGCACTGCCCTTTGGGGGGGCATGCCAGGCTCCCCCTGTGCCACCCCCCCCTGGCAGGGAGGGCAGTGGGGGAGTCCTGGAGAGCCCTAAGTCAATTTTAAGTCGACTTAGGGCTACTCCAAGTCTACACTGGCTTAAGTCGACCTTAGGAAGTCGAATTAAAAGCAGGTTTAATAAAGTCAACTTAATTTTCATTAAGTCGACTTTATTTTCCTTAAGTCGACTTAAGCGGCTTGCTTAAGTCGACTTAAGGAAAGCGTAGTGTAGATGCTCATTAAGTCGACTTAATTTCTAAGTGTAGACGTACCCTAACTGTCTATGTGGACCTTGCTGATGCACACTGACAGTTAGTGAATGTACTTTGATAAGCCTTTAGGCCCAGATGGTGTCTTATCAATAAGGAATGGGACAGCTGATTTTCCATCCAAGAAAGAAGAAATCATGTGAATGGGAAAAAGTTAAGATCAGAAAATACTGTGCGCATTTATCTTCTGCCCCCAGGAATGGAATCATGATCCACTATTTCACAGCTGAACAGAGAATCCTCCTAATTTGTATGTGATGTTAGGAAGGTGTATCAATAGACAAATATTTAAATGGCTGGTGCAAAATGAGGCCCCATAGCAGCAGTAATTTCTATAATACCTGGCAAACCATTTAAACAGTAGAAGTCTGTAGCCTAACAGCTGCTGTTTCAGCACAGGAACTACAACAGTGGATGCTACCACTGTTTACCCAACTAGCAATCCCAAGTCCAGTGTGCCCTACAACATGTTCTCAAGGGATTCCCGGTAACATTCCAGAAGGCAACCACAACTCCTCAGTGGCACAAGAAGCTGTTGAGCATCTGGCTGGCCTCCATCCTAGTGGTATAACACTAGTGGTCAGACACACTTGGACATGGTTGTTTCATTGGATTACACCCACCTGAATGGTACCATCCAAGAAGAGACAGGTATCTATTAAGACAACTACAGGTGAAAATTCTGAAATGAGAGGCAATCCAATCAGAGATCTGTTCTTCCACCACAATGTTTTCTGACCAAGAACAGGGAAACCAAGGGACTCTTACACTTTTCTCAAAATAAGATCTTGTTAACTAAACATAAAATGTGCTCATTTTGGTTACTGTTTGTCTTGCTAGAGGGCCGTTTTTTTTCCATAGCTGAGTTAGCAATGCCCATGCATTAATTGTAATTTATTTGTAAGTCCTGTGTTTGATATTTCTTTTTCTTACCTACGTGATCAGCAACTTATTCTAACCATGATTAAAGCTGGTGAGTGCATGTGAGATCAAAATGTTCTTTGGATGTACTGAAGAGATCACAGTTGTATTTGACCTCCCAAATATATCCTCAGAATATCATGAGGTGCTTCAATTCATCACAGAACAGACTGTGCAACCTTCCCATCTCTCCAAATGCTATGAGATCCATATCTTACATTTGTGTAGATGCTAGATATTTAGGAAGATAACAAAGATGTCATGACAAGCTCATAATCAATTGCTTTTGAGAGGTGGAACAATTTAGGCAACACGTGGCACTCAACCTGCCAGGTGCTCATGGTCACCATGCAGACATATTTGGGATGTATGAAGAATAAAAAAGGTATCATGAAGTATTCACACTAAACTTGGGAAGACAGCTTGCAGAGACGAGGAAAATTCCATAGGTACAGTTAAAGGTAAGCATAACCAGGAATCCTTGCTTTTGGTGGTGGTGGGGAAAACTTCAATTGTTGCTTGCCTGCCTAAGAAGTCATTGAGAGAAAGGAGGGAATCACCACAAAAACAAATGTGGAGAACCATTTATTTAGTCTGCAAGAAGAATACAAAGAATTCCAACCCTACGTTAATACTGCAATGAGTGTTAAAGTTGTCTATTATCTTGTGTACCTTCTTTCTTTATACTATTTGTTTGTTCCTCCTATTATGTCTTTTCCATTCATTATTTTCTTAGTTCTTTCCATTTCACTTTCTCTCTTCCTCCTCTCTTTGATCTTCCCACATACAGATACTTCCCCGTTTAATCTTTTCCTCTCTGATCACTCAATCTTCCTACTCTCTGTGATCCAGCATTGGCTACTCCAGAATAGTAGCTTCTGGCAGGATAACCCCCAATCCAGTAAAGACTTAGATGCATATATAATTTTACACTTTGTAATAGCCTTATTAAAGTTAATGATCCTTATTCCCAGTGTATTAAATTAATGCATAAAGTTAAGCATCTGCACAACTCTTTCCAGGACTGCAGTCAAAGATAATACAAGCATGGACCTCTGCAATTGTGGGACTAGATAGCTCAATATTCACCACAATACATCAGCTCTTGTAGCCAATGAGAACCATCAGTGGCACTCACTGAATGTTAAACTACCGCTGACCAAAAGATGGCGTCCTTAGAGGTTTCAGAATTTTTCCTCCTGCATTGTAACAAATGCAAACTTTTCACAATATGGGATTATGTGTAAAAAGTCCATTTTGGATCGAAACCTGAACGAGGGGGAGGGGAAGAAGGCGAGTGAACACACACTTGTATGCCATGTGGGGCCTGGTGGTCAGGGTACCAAGTTTCTTTTCTACCTGATTTAGAGCTGAGTTTTTTTCATTTCAGACAATGAATCAAGCAGAGCAGGGAACTGAAGCTGGGCCTCTCACAACCTAGAACAATGTCTTAACCAGTGAGAGTGAGGAAAATCAGTCAGTAATTCTCCTTACTTCTCCCAGTGAACACGTCATCAGAACACATTTGTTACCACAAAATATTTGGGCTTTGACAAAAGAGCATATTTCTGTAAGACTCAATTTAGCCAGAATTATTCCAGCCACCTCTCACTGGAACTTTTATTCTCTTAACCTTGAAAGCTGCTCACCCATACCCAAGATATAAAAAAACCCCTTACAGGACAGCCACAAGTCACAATTTCAATTCCCATGTGATGCATTTGACCTAAGGGGTGTACTTTAGTTAACCTGGATTTAAATGGCTATTGAACAAAACACTAAATTAAACCATTTTGCCATCATTTCCTTCCCTTCTTTAAAAGAGCTGCAAGTTCTACTCTGCAAACACACTGATGGAAAAAAGATGGTATTTTCAATACAGTCCTATTCAACTATACAGGATTTAAACCACCATTCATTTTAACAGATATATTTTTTATATATTATATTCAGGACAAAGTAAGGAAGCACTGTTGCTAATATACTACATGTAAAATCCCATGGCTATACCCTACTACTTGTAGCCTAGTGAGAAAAAATTCTATGTTAGAGATATTTAAGCTGACAGGGCCTGATGAAATGCATACTGTAGTACTTAAGAAACTAACTGAAGCAATTACTGAACTATTTGTGATTATCTTCAACAATTCATAGATGGGTGAGGTTCCAGAGGACTGGAGAAAGGAAACATAGTAACTAACTCAAAAAAGAGGAAAAAGGAAGGTTTGGGGAATTATAGATCAATCCGCTTAATGGCAATACCATGAAAGATGCTGGAAAGAATTACTTAAACAATACATGTGTTGAAACATGAAATATGCTAAGGTGAGAAGTAACAGCCAAGATGGATTTCTCAAGAACAAGTCATACCAAACCAATCTAGTTTCCTTCTTTAATAGGATGACTAGCCAATACTTAGAGGGGAAGCAGTAGACATAATATCTAGATTATTGTAAAAGTTATTGACAATGCCCCAGAAGATATTCTCATAAACAAATTATGGATATGTAGTCTGGGCAAAATTAGTGGTTTCAATAGTTTGCTGTCAAACTGGGAGGATGTATCTAATGGGGTCCTCCTGGAGTTTGTCCTGGGACCAGTAGTATTCAATATTTTCATGAACGACTTGGATGATAAAGTGAAGAGTATGCTTATATAATCTACAGATGGCATTAAACTGAGAGAGGTTGAAAGCACTTTGGAGAATTGGTCTGAAATCAATATGATGAAATCAATGAAGAAAAGTGTGACGTACTGCAATCAAGAGGGAAAATTAAATGAACAAATACAAAATGGGGAATAACTGGCTTGGCAGCAAAAAAGGAGCTGGAAGTTATAAAGTATCACAAATTGAATATGAGTGAACAAGGGCTCTTGTCATGAAAAAGGCAACATAACTCTGGGATGTATTAAAAGGATTTTCTTAGGGAAGAGAGAGGAGGTCTTTGCCCCATTCTGCTCAGCACTGGCAAAGCCCCATCTGGTGTACTGTGTCCAGTTCTGGACATCCCACTTTCAGAAAGATTTAAACAAACTGGAGTGGGGGGGGGGGGAAAAACAGTGGACTAGATGACCTTAAAGTCCCTCCCAGACCTTCATTTTTATGACTCTAAGATTCTACATATGTCCCTACCCAGCTCTATTACTATGTGGGAGAGGGAGATATAACCTTGCAAACAGCTATATGTATGAAATAGGCCCTCAAAGAAATCATGACATATTCAATGCTGCTTAATGTTCCACCTCAGATTACAAAATTACCACAGGATGTCTTGGCACCAGAGGGCCAGCAAAGTTTTTGCATATCACCTGCTAAAAAAAATGAGCATGGATTAACGCCAGAGCAATTTAAAAATTACCTTTCTTCAATCCCAGCTAGCAGAAGCGTAGGTCACTGCTAAAACATACTTCATCACACTCAGATTCTGAAGCCATTAAAAAACAAATAAACGACCCAACCACATTTATACACTACATAGAACCTCTACTAAAAATAACATGAAAAATTCAACAAAAACAAAACACAGACCTGATGTAAAGCCCACTGGAGTCAATGGGTATATTTCCTTTAATGTCAACATGCTTTGCGTCAGACCTTCATATTTGTAAAATTACATCAATGAATATGTTGAATATCATTTATATAACTCTGCCATATACAAATTAAAAGGAATGATGCTGTTACAGTGTTTATTTCCCATTTAGAATAGTGGAAACAACTGTATTCATCACGTGAGAAAGGTGAAATTGATCATTTAGTGTGCGTGTGTCTCAAAAACTTAAGTAATAAGGTAAAGTTATTAAAGTAAACATGACTATGAGAGGAAAAGATGCAAAAACCAACTAAAATATTGAATTCTAAGGAAGAAAACACTGAAGCAATCTGAAAATCCCTACTGAAAGGGATTTAGGAAGCTGGTAATTTTTGACATAGCTATCCTTTTCCTAATACACATGTAATCTCATCCAACCTTACTCTCTTCTTGGGATTTACTTTATTTTGTTAGCTAGTCCAACCAGAAAAAAAGCTCAGACTAAAATTTTGTTAAGCTCAACTATTCTGACATGATACATTCATAATATTTCAATGAGGTTCACATCACTATCCAAAATTTTGGACTCTTAGCTGATGTGACAAAGTGAGTGAGCAAAAACACATTTGCACCTCTACGCAGGGTTCTAGGATGTGGTATTAATAGAACACAGAAGAGCAGCCCAGTATTCTTGCTGAGGGTATAGAAATTGTTACCCTGTTACAAAAGTCAACATACATTTTTGTAAAACAATTAAAGATTGGGGGCCATCCTATAGCAATCCAGGAATCAGTAAGGAACTCAGGAACAACTACTGCATGTGGCGGGTGATAAACATATTGAATATGTTAACAAGAAAGGCGATCAACTCAGCATAAAGGAGTCCAAAAAATATCTAGACTGTTTGAGAACGGGATTGGGATTGGTGAGTCTAATGAAAAATTAGGATAGTGACATTATGATACACTTTGAAGACAATAATGAAAATGGACAGCTTTTCCTAGTTCTTAAAAAATTCCTACTTTATGTACATGTATAATATGTATTTTAGTACAGTACTGTTAAACAAATGTTTCAACAGCGTACAACAAATGTTACACTTCATATTAAATGGACAGTACAATACCTTAGATGGATAAAAGTATTACTACATACTTACCAACAATCATCCCATACTTTCCATTATAGTAGCTTGGGAAAGAGGAAAAGTTATTTGGTAAGTTTTGCATCCGTGTTCCAGGTCTTGCTGAAATAATTCCATCCCATACCCCACTATTTCTCATGAGGCTTTCTGTTCACCAAAGAGAGGAAATGCTGCCTCTGGACATGTCAGTACTTACCGTCACTTTTAAAACTTTTCCAAAGAGACACAAGAAATACCCAGGGGATGCCAGTCCGTTGATAAAGGAAGCTAAGCAAATTTAGGCATGACATGAATCACAAACTTGAAAAGGAGCATTTCTCATGCATTGGCACATATTGCACAGGCTCAAGACTGTGTTGATAATGAATGGAAAAAGGGGAAAGAATACATTTTAAAAATAAGCAGCTCTTCAGCACAAGCCATATAATAGCATTGTAGGTATCAGTGCCCCTTTAAATATTGGAGAGGGGTCCTGGATTTCTGAAATTTTACGAAGTTCAATGCTCATTACAATTGCAGTCATCATATGACTTGCTGTGGTTGGCCCCAAAAGAACTAATAGCCACGCAGCTGTTCAATGATGTTAATGTAATTAATTTAAGGACCATATTTTAAAAAACAGGGAACAATTTATATACGTTTACATTGTGTATTCCAACATCGAAATTATAGACACAATCTTATCATTGTAAAACAGTCCAAAGGAGTTAGCAGCTAAGTACACAACTATCCAGATTCTAGGTTCGTCTGCCAAAGATAAGAAATATGCAGGAGGACCTTGAGGTATTGAGCTACTTCTGGTGGCCCTCAGGGGGATCTCAGGAGTTCTTTATTGTTATTTGATTACAAAATCCAAACAAAGGTAGAAGGATTTCTCCTCCAATGATGTAGTTCACTTTATCCCTGGAATCTGTTAAATCACCTTGGTCAGATATGAACAGCCTCTGTGGTCTTGAAGAGACTCCTGTAAATGTTCTCTCTTTGAAATTCACCAGATTGCCAAAATGCAAAGTATTTTTCAAGTGTACCGAGGATAGACTATTCCTTAACCCCTCTACAAGGACTTGTATCTTTCAGAACACATGCACGCTTCTCTTGACTAAAGCAGAACCTTTCTAATACTTTTTCAAATAGACATTCATATAGAGTTTTTTAAAAACTCTATTTTTCCAGTAAGTCCACATACTCTAAATTTGTTCATTAACTGGTACTGCCTCCTTCCTTAATTCTAGTTAAGAAAAAGTGGGGTTTTTTTAAAGAAATGAACGGATTTTATAGAAGTATAATATTTAAGCTACTTTTAATTGTTAATTTGACACTTAGTGACCATGCTGTTGGGGTATGGTAGATTAATAAATTCAGAAAACGTTAATAAGGTTCAGATCACAATTCAAAATTTTAGATTACAGCCAAACTGAATCCAAATTCTGAACCACTGCAAATTCAATCACTCACTATTAGAATTCGCTTCTAGGATGTTTATAAACTTCAGTGTTCCACAAAACCAAAGCATTTACTTACTGGTTTTATCAATCCCACTGCACCAATTAACATGAAAATAATCCCATTTGTAACATACATTTTTAAAGGAATTTTTAATACTAGCCAATACCAGTATGCGCAAGAACACCCTCCCCCCCCATCCCTCCAGATGACTGTCTAAATCCATATTTAAGGAACAGGCTTGTTAAAATTCCACAAGTGTTTCTAACACTAAACTGAACTGAGAGTGTTAATATAAACCGACTAGGTCACTGTCTTTTCTCCTGCTCTAATTATGGAAGCTGATTAATTTTAAAATTTCAGAATAAATCAACATTAACAGCAGAGTTAATGATTAATATTATTTTAATAAATATAAAAAAATGACTGTACTTTAATGTTTTGCTGATAGAAAGTTGTTGAGAATATTTATATAAACTGAAACACAGTGAATACAGCTGTCAAAATCTCACATGCAATGAGGTTTAAATTCTTTAACCAACATTCATTTTGTAGATAAATAAATCACTTAAAAACTGTCTCTTAGATTGTTAGCTCAATGGAGCACAAGCTGTGTGGCAATGAATGAGACTGAAACATTGACTTAATTATAACCAGTCCTATTACATTGAAGACACTTTGAAAGTGTCTATTATTATGAATTTATTAGGTCTTTAATTTAGATATTACATATATAAGGATAACAATTTACAAGAACATTAACTAATGCTAAATTACCATGGAGTTTGTGTGGATAAACATTACATTCTTTTTAATATCAAATAACCTCAATATGATTTATGTTACTTCATCAACCAGCAAAGGAATTCAGAATGTTTAGTTATCCTATGCAAGTGATTTTTTCCAAGCTTCAGCTATGTAGTATCTACCTAATAAAAGGTAAACATACTTTTTATGTCATAAGAAAAACTCTTCATGGTAGATTGAATTCAACAAATACGCAATCTACAATCAAATAACAAGATGATTGCACCAATGAAATATATTTCAAAGTCAAATAACTTAAGACTTTGGATATACTAATTCTGTACACCTTTGAGAAAGAAAAACTCTCCAATTAGAAAGAATATTCATTAATAACAAATTAAGTGTCACGCCAGCACTATACACGTCGATCATTTCAGTAGTTTTCTATCAAAGTATGTCATAAATGAGGCATGAAAAGCTATTAACTGAATCATTTGCAATGAATAGATTTTGTTGTCATCTTGTTCTTTCAATAGAAATAATGAACTGAATTATTTCACTACTTATTATGATGCTATAACTCCCTTTTTGCCTTTTTTTATTGGCGGGTTTTACTTTTCTAGAACTAGGCTCAGATTTTTAAAGATATTTATGTATTGCTTCATTAACTGTTGCAATGCCCAACTGACTCAGCCCTGCTCTGCATTACAGAATTACTCCTGTACAACTACATTGCTCAGTAGTATAGATTATTCATAGCGTAGTGTTACCATCCTAACTGCAGGTGTAGATAACATTATGTCAAGAGAAAAGCTTCTCTCACCAACATAGCTACCACCTCTTACACAGGTGGATTAACTAAGCCAATGGGAGAAGGTCTTTCCTGTCAATTTAGAGCATCTTAGTTAAAGCACTATAATGGCACAGCTGTGCTGAGGCAACATTTTAAGTGTAAATCTGCCATTAGGAAGAAAAGTATCATTTTCAAAGGGGATTTAGTCACTTGAGACCCTAAATCCCAAACCTCATTAATACTTTTAAATATTTAAGTCCCCTAGCTTTACACTCCTATAATTAGAACAAACTTTAATCACAGTATCTCTAAAAACTATTTGCCTTTTCAGGAATAGCAAAAAAAATAGCTGTTATTTTCCAACACGACAACAATAAGATTTAAATGTAGAAATAAGATTCAGGGATTTTTTTCTGGTCCCTCACTTTAATTTTAACAAGATGGCTTATATTTCTCCTTGTTTTGCTTTCAAAACTCCTCCTTCTCTTTGTTTCACTGTTAAAATTTTCCTCCTTCTGTAAACTCGTACCGTCAACTAACAATGCTGGAATGGAGAGGTATTCATCCTGGGATTATCACAGCCAGAAAACATATCAACTGATTTTTAATTGTCCTTTTCCGAAGTATGAAAGTTTTATTCCCAAGTGAACATACTATAATTTCCCTGACCTAGATGACAAATTCTTGGCACTATCTCAAACAAACAAAGTAAAAATGGTAATTTTTGTACTTTTTTTTTTTTTTTTTTAACTAGCCATGCAGCAGTACTGCAGAAAAGTATGTGGGAGTGATAGTTGATCAAAATTGAGTGTGAGTCAAAAAGATGATGCCGTTGTAAAAAAAGCAAACATAATTCTGGAATATATTAAAGCAGTATTATAGATACGAAGCAGGAGGCAATTGTCCTGCTCAGCTCAGGTGAGTCCTCAGCTGAAGTACAGGGTCCAGTTTGGGGCACCCTGCTTTCAGAAAGCAACTAAACAAATTGGAGAAAGTCGAGAGAACACCACAAAATGGTAAGATGATTAGAAAATGATCTATGAAGAAAGGTTGAAAGAACTGGGCTTATACAGTCGAGAAAAAAGAAGGCTGCAAGGGAACGTGATAAAGTCTGCAAATCTATTACAGGATGGCAACGGATTGTTCTCCACATCCACAGAGAGCAGGACAAGTCGTAATTGGCTTCATTTGCACCAAGGGAGATTTAAGTTAGATATTAGGAAAATCTAACTACAAAAGATAACTAAGCAATAGAACCTAGGGAGGTTGTGGAATCCCTGTTACTGAAGGTTTTTAAGAATAGGTTTGATAAAACACCTGTCGGGGATAGTCCGGATATAGAATCATAGCGTTGGAAGGGACCTCACGAGGTCATCTATCCAACCTCCTGCTAAAAGCAGGACCACTCCCACTAAATCATCCCAGACAGGGTTTTGTCTAACCAGACCTTAAATATCTCCAAAGAAGGAGATTCCACCACCTCCCTAGGCAACCCATTCCAATGCTTCACCACCCTCCTAGTGAGAAAGTTTTTTCTAATATCCAACCTCGACCGCCCCAGCTGCAACTTGAAACCATTGCTCCTTGTTCTGTCCTCTGTTACTACTGAGAACAGCCTAGCTCCCTCCTCTTTGGAACACCCCTTCAAGTAGTTGAAGGTTGCTATCAAATCCCCCCTCAGTTTTCTCTTCTGCAGACTAAATAAGCCTAGCTCCTTCAGTCTCTCCTCATACGTCATGTGTCCCAGCCCCCTAATCATTTTCGATGCCCTCCACTGGACTCCTTATAATTTGTCAACATCCTTTCTGTAGTGGGGAGCCCAAAACTGGACACAGTATTTTCCAGATGCGGCCTCACCAGTGCCAAATAGAGGGGAATAATCATATCCCTTGATCTGCTGGCCTTTTTGGCAAGAGCACATTGTTGACTCATACCCAGCTTCCAGTTCACCATGACCCCCAGGTCCTTCTCTACAGTGCTGCTACTTAGCCGATGGGTCCCCAGCCTATAGCAGTACATGGGATTTTTCCATCCTAAGTGAAGGACTCTTTGCACCTGTCCTTGTCAAACCTCATGAGATTTCTTTTGGCCCAATGTTCCAATTTGTCTAGGTCTCCCTGAATCCTGTCCCTGCCCTCCAGAGTGTCTACCATTCCTCCCATCTTGGTGTCATCCGTGAACTTACTGAGAATGCAATCTATCCCATCATCCAGATCATTAATGAAGATGTTGAATAGAACTCGTTACTGGTTGCCAACTAGACATCGAACCATTGATTCCTACCTGCTGAGCTTGGTGATCTAGCCACCTTACGGTCCACTCATCCACCGCATACTTCCATATACTTAATCCTGCCGCAGAGTGATGGGATGGACTAGAGGACCTGCGCCATAGTCCTTTCCAGGCCTACATTTCAATGGTTCTAAAAACACCAACAGACAAAGTTTTCTGTTTTTCTGCTACTACATAGAGTAATATACACCTCTGCAGCAAACTGTGATTGGACACGGATATCAGCTGAGGATCTAGCCCAATACATTCACCAATATAGAACATCTAACTTAACAAAGGTGTTATAGATCATTATTGACTTGAAGCTTGTTATGATGTTTGGAGTGGAAGGCAAGAAAGGCTGATTTCTTTGCAAGGGGTGGGATAGGTATTGAGTTCAGTACTTTGCAAGTCCTTTAAATGCTTGCAAAATTAGGTATTTATAAAGTAATGAGCATAGAGTTAGTGAGACCTAGTGATGCTTTACTTTAACAGTATTTAATTCAGTTTCTAATGGCAATTTTTATTCAAAAGAAGCTTCTGAAAGTTCTGTCTACCAACAATGACTGGAATGGGAGCAACTTGCACAACAGTTTTTTCTGAAACTGCCCTATGAATATATAATTAATCTTTGAAGGGATTTTGGTTTGTTTGTTTGTGGTGGTGTATTTTCATGAATGTGCTGGGAAAATATTTTAAAAAGGAGGTATTTGGAGATGCAGCAGGCAAAGCAGTTGCTCAGTTCTGACTCTGGAAATCCAAGGATTTTTTTCAAAGGTGAAAGTCTCTGCAGAAGTTTTAAAAATTAAGCTTCAGATCTTGGTGTCCAACTAGCTTTCACACTCTAACTCTAGCTGAGTCCTCAATCCTTGGGTGTTTCAAAAACTCATCTCTTATGTTCATAAATTTTACCTAGTCTGCTGTTCCTGCTTGGACCAAGCTGTTCCTCCACTGTGCTGGGTCCCAAGTTCCCATCAGGAAGCCAGACAGAGTTATACTGGTTACTAATGGACAACAGAAAGAATCCACTCAGACCTAGGAAACATACAAAACTCCAGAAGTGCCAGTATTGCTTGGATGGATATCAGCAGCCCCATCAAAAGGAACAGATGTGGATGTTCCTGGCTGTCTCAGTGTGGCATGCATATTAAGTGATTTCCCTGCCTGCCAGAGGTATAACTGGACTCTGACTCCCTTTTCAGACAGCACAAGCAAAGACGCAACACATAGTATTTGTAGAAAAATCCAGGAAAACATCAACTGATAATCATACATACATACTGTGCTGATTGAGTATGTGCATTTCCTGCTTCTACGGGAAGCACTGGAAGCTCGTAGGAGTGTCACTGCCTAGCACTGATGGAAAGTGGAAATTTCAGAATTCCTGCATTATCTCCAGTTGTATGTGCGTCAGTGGTGCATAGGTTAATCCTCCTGAAACCTGTTTCCAGTGCCTCCCTAGTGCATCCTTTTTCAAGCGACAGGTCTCTACCTCCATTTCTCTTTGGGGTGGGGTCCTACAATCTATGTACTTTATGGTTGTCCATGTTACATGCTCCTGTTTGCATCCCGATGCCCCTTGGAGAAAGAGAAAGGGGTGGGGAAACATACCTGAGGAAATTAAATAATTGTGCTTTCAATTCCTTCTGGCTACAAGTGAGAAATGGAATGCTGATAATAGTTTGCCCAATATGCACACCAAATTCTTAGTAAGCCCACCCGTAATTTATATCCAACTCCTGTTTCATTAATGTGTACTCGTTAAAATATAAAATATAATAGAAAAACAGTGCTGAAGATTATAGGATGCTATGTATGTAATGTCTTGCAGTGTATCTTAATTGAATATAAAAATAAAAATCCAAGAGTTACATATTATTTATAAGTTTATATTTTAATATTACACATAGTACTAGTTGCCTAGCTGTTAAATGATATACAAGCATTGGAAAGAGTCCAGAGAAGTGCAATAAGAGTAATTATGGGAATACAGGATTCTTCTTCCAAGTAAAAGCTTCTTGGGCTTAAATGCTCTGATGAATAAAAAAAGATGACAGGAGTAATTTAATCATAGTATACAACTACCTGAGGGGCATATATGCATCCAGTATGGAACTAGTTCAAACTGCAAGGACAAGTTGTATTCTAAGTCATGGTTTGAAGCTAAAAGAGAAGATGTTTCAGGCTATATATCAAGACGACACAGACTAAATGAAATAGGGCACAGGAAGGATTAAAGATCTTTAAGTCTAAAATGGGAACAGACTTAACAGCAAACATCGGATCAGGAAGAAAGGCTTCTCCTGGTATGCAATTTAAATTTAAAAATACACTTCCTTTGAGTCTAGCTATGTTTTTTATTTCAGATTTTAAAACATGTTTATTCCATTATCTCTAGTACTCCCTTGTCTAGACAGTGTATATTTTAGTAATGAAGATGACACACTGTCAGAAATGAAGATTTTTTTTAAAAAGCAGACAGAATAAACAAATTAAACAGTCCTAATAATCGACTGCAGAAATTTCTGAAAGACCAAAGTAGCTGAGTTACTAACCAAATAATGTAACTTATCATTAAAAAGAGCTGGTATTATTGATGACTGAAAGGTAACTGATACTGTATCTATCCAAGATGGTAAGAGGGGTTCTGGGAATTATAGTTGAATGAACTAAGACTCCAAGACAAACACAAGTGAAAAAAGTCATTCATTATAAAACTATACGGCATCTAGATTTTTGTAATATAAAGAAGAATATAGCATGAGTTCTGTAAGAATAAATACATCGGGCGGTGAGGGTACACAATGCTACTAAGAGTTGTCAAAGATCCACCCCTCATGCATTTTTGTGGCCCACATGTCCACATATTCAAATTTTACAAACTCTAACCTTGCATTAAAAGTAAGTTTTCTATTCCTCCTGGTTTTGATGGTAACCTTGGAAACAGAAAATGAGCGTATCCAGTGCAGTGTTTTTTAACATGTATATTGTGGGAGTACCTAGAGAGCTAGAGCTGGTGAAATCTTCCAACACTTCCTTCCTCCCACCCCGCACTAAAAATGCAGATTCGGTGCCATCAAAATATTTTGCGAATCTGTGTCGATTTCAGTGAAATATTTTAGCTGAAGCAAAAAATAAATAAAAAAATATGAATGTTTAGATGAATCATTTCAACCATATAAAAATTGATTTCTGGGCTATATCCACTTTAGGATTGGAGGATGTGGTAGTGATGCTCTCTTCTACTACAATCCTGCGGTTAGAGCAACCACCCAGGATGCAAGAGACCCTGGCTAAAATCTCCATTCTGATATGGAGCAGGAATTTGAACCCAGGAACCACACCTCTCTTCTGAATGCCCTAATCCTTGGACATCATTTTCTGTCTCTGGTCCAGTGTTGGTATTAAGTGTTTTATAAAACTTACGTTGAATTACAGAATGAAGACCATGAGGGAGCAGAAGATCTCAAATATTATGTTACTCAGTCTTCTTAACTAGGTGTTGGTTTGAGGATTTTCAATATAATCTTCATATGTTTATGTTAGCCTAAATTGGCTTAGGGTATAGTTCTTTTTCTCTATCTAAAAGTGTAATTGAAATATCTGAAACATTACTGAATAAGATTGTGTATCTGGAAGAGATAAATACTGGAGGAACTGGGGGAAAAGAGCTTACCAGAGGACTAATTAGCAGCCAGTCAAAATAACCAGATTGTGCATGTGTATTTGTATTTGTGCATGCATTCACCTACCTGTGACAAGTGTCACTCTTTTGGCATAAAACACATTTGCCCTTGCAGTCAACTCAGCCATACTAAGAACGTCACATCAGCAAGGCTTCAGGGAGAAAGCATTCATTCCAATGCTTCAATTTTGCAAAGCACAGGCTTTGCCTGTGCTGTTGTGAGTCTAACACAACATTATCCTCTTCTCAAAGCTACATTCTGACTAAGGATACAAGAACCCATACTTTTATGAGTACGTTTTGCCTAATTGTTTTCAGCTGTTACTAGCCTCCACTCATTATTTTGGCTGCTAAGGGCAATTATTGGAACTCTCTGTCCTAAGTATTCTCTCTCTCCTCTTTCTGAACCCATTACTTATGTTATAATTTCCCTTACAAGACAGAAATTAATGCAGTTAGGAGGATAGACAGGGGAAGTGGGAATGAGGGGAAGAATGCCCATGCACCTGTCTTCCATTTTGAGTAACAACAGCCTCAATATAACCCACCCCCTCACTGTTCCCAAAGCATATCTTGTTTTGGAATTCACCCATGTACACAGCAATGAGGGAGCTGAGGAATAAAAAAAGATAGATGGGGAAAGAAACACGTGTTGCTGAGGAAAAACCGGAAACAAACAGCATGTGTGTGAGAGAGAGGAGAGAGAACCAGGATAAAGCAGAGATTGGGGTGGAGAGCAACAGTTGAAAAGAATAGGAAAAAAGTGTGTAAAAGACAGTAATTGGGAAAAAAGGTGGGAGACAAGCAGTACCAGGCGGGGGTGGGGATGGTGGTGAATATATATACAGAGAGTCAGGCTGAACCAGAAAAACCTTGTGCAGTTCATTGACCTAAATCCTCTCTGAGTGAGACTTGAGGAGTTACATAGAACTTGGCACCTGTGCAGGAACACAATATAATGCTTACAGAGCCCAGGCCTGAGAGAAACTATAGGAATCCCATCCACAGATTGGCAAAGAATATAAAAGGAACTGAAGAAACATGTAAGAAGACAGGGATTGCAATGCAATACTAAACTATATTATACCACTCCGCCACTAGGTTAAAAAACCTTATTTAAACAGACCTCAGCTATACCTGGCTGAGCATTAAAGGATCTTCCAGCCAACACATCTGATGTGCATAAGCAAGCTCTGCAACCAGTCCATATCTGGAACAGGAACATGACAGAGATTAGCTCACTATAGGCTGAATTAAGTCTCTCTTTGGTTTGAGGGAATTAAACGTTGATCCTCTTCTAAGAGCCCTACTGGAATTGTTGCCAACGTAGGAGTGTCAGCTAAGGGTTACTGTCTGCACAAGACCTGGCACATTTCAATATAAAAATCACTCGATCTGTAACAAACACTTTTATTTTCAACTCTTTTGCAATCACTGATGTTCAAGTTAAAGGTGCAAGAATTCTTGTGGATATTTTCTTTTGTTGACAGAGAATATGTGTACACTCCCAATAAAACTTAGCTTACTTCTTCTACCAGTTATTTCAAAGAGATAATAACTAGACAGGGGATAAGGGTAACCCAGTGAATATAATTTAGCCTTTTGAAAGAGGTTAAATAGTGGAATGTCCCAGGGATCAGTGCTACCTGTGTTGTTCAACGTCACCATTGGATAGAGAATGATGAAGAGGAGTGTAGCAACACTTGCAGATCACAGAATTATTTAGGTATGTCAAGATTAGGGAAGATTGTGAAGAACTCAAAAGTACATAACAAAACTAGGTAACTGGGCACTCTGATGGAAGATTAAACTGAACACAGACAAGTGGAAAGTAATGAAAACTAGAAGAAACAATTTAAGCTACTCGAACATGCTGATGTGTTCCAAATTAGTTGTAATCTTCAGGATAAAGCTCTAGATGTCATTTTTGGACAGCTTAATGAAATGTCTGGCTCATCTGCAGTGGTGGTAAAAGAGGAAAAAAATATGTTCTGCTACATCAGAGAGCTAGTATAATACTACAAAATATATTATAGCCCTGCTGTCTGAATTACTGGTACCTCCTCATCTTGCATTCATTTTTGGTCATCTCAAAATTAGCACAATACCAATCTGACAAAAAGGGGTTTTAATTCATACCAATATTTAAAATTGAACCAGCAAAATGGTACATCCTTCACTTAAATGCACCAAGGAATTTCCTCCAAAAGTCCTTCATAAAACAATAGCGTTGGCATTTGATATTCCTGATTTAAGGATGGTGAGTACATTTTTGAACTATGGAACCATATAAACTTCTGCTCATTTCTTTTGTGGTGGGAGGCAAGGGGGAATTGTTGAGGAAAAGGATGATCGATTATGTTGCCTCTGGGCAGTAAGTCTTCTATGCAAGGAGACGTTGTATAGTCTATGACTAGAGACACACAGTTTGAAGTAAGAAGAATAGAAGACATGATAGCAATAAGCAGAGAAAAGACCTGTTCACAAAATTTTTGTTAGAACAAATGTCTCTTGAAAAATTAGGGAGAGCAGAGGGATGGCTTTTTGAACGTTTCCATGAATCATTTTTTCCTACTTTCCAATTGGATTTAAACAAGGAAAGCTAGACCAGAAATTCCTGCTTCCACTTCTACATGGTGCTGGGTTTGAAGTTGCCTTTGTCTTGAGAGAGAATTTTCTGTCCTTCACAGTGAGTTCAAGTGCAGAGAGAAAGTAGTAGCTGAGCTATACGAAGACATTTTGAAGACTAGTAATATCAAAAATAAAATTTTGTTACACTTTCAATGTAGGAGAAGCAATGAAAAAAATCAAAATTATATTTTACACAATACAAATCTTGAAATATCTTTCTCAGAAATACTAAAACAACTTATTACCATTGAGTGTCATCAGCATTCTACAGGGTGCTATTAAATACAAGTTATAAGGATTCTGACAAAACAATCAACAAAATACCATAGGACAGATCTTACCATAGAGATGTCTAAGTCAATGTGTATATATTGATTTATTATGACAATGAAATTAATAATACAAGAATGACAAAAGTTTACAAGAAGCTGCATGCACGTACTGTATCAAAGGGTCAAAGGAGCCTGCATTTCCTCAATAAATTTGAGGTGAAAACCTGACCAGACTGAAGTCAATGGGAGTTTTATCACTGATTTCAATCTTAGTGTTCAAGAATAAAGATGGCAGGATCAAGGATCAATGTTGTAGAAAAAAATGTGTGTTATCTAGTAATATGGAAGACATAGCACTATGCCCACATCTTCCCTGAGCTAATTAAATTAAAGCATTCGCTTGAAATATTCTGAGATATTACATATAACAAGTACTGTTTGGCAAGATGGAAGTGTTCCTTTTGATGCAGAAGGAACCAATTGACCAGTGTCAAGAAACAGATTGGATGCACCATTATATTCTTTTGGAACAGTTTTACGTTCCAATAGTGGCCTGGGAACTTGTTTTTTTGATGATTCATTCTGAGAAGATTGGATTTTATTTTGAATCGTTCCCAGGAAAACACGGTTTATAGAACGGTTCATAGATCAAACATGTCAGAGTAAGTTAAATTTTTCCTTCCAGTACTTTTACCAGCTTCAGGCTATTTTCTATTTTGCCTTATCTGTCATTTTAGCAAAAGCAAACACATATTGAATGAGAATCCATTAGCAGCTTGTCAAGTGTAAATAGTCCATCCATCACTTTTATTTCCTTAGCATCAGCAAGTTTAATTTTATCTCTGGAAAAAATCATGTTTAAGCTGTGAAATATACCCTCTTTATTCTATAGAATATTTTATTGTATTCAGCAATAATAAAAATTCAGATTGTTAATGTATGGTTTTTTTAGTTTCATTAATTTATCAAAAATATTTGTGATGTATAATGCAACTTCTCTTCAACAGTAATTAATAATATGAAAATATATGTACTAAACTTATTCAACCAGAATAAAGGAAAAGAAACTGCAAACTGATTCAGGAGAAAAAATCCAGTTCTGGCGTATGTCTGCAGAAAATTTTTTGAGGGCGCTTCCACAAATTTGTACTGATTTACTTTTTGTTGGAAGTCAGTCTGATAATGAACAGACACATCATGGGTTTTCATATATTCATTATATAAAATATTATTAAGCAATCAATATAAAGAGGAAGTAGATACTGCTCTTCATATTTCACTGTGTCTAAAGCTGAAGCTGCCCAAGGGCAAAGCACTATGCCAGATTGGGGGGAAGAGGAGCATCGCCCAACTCCTACACTTCAAGCCAGAGACCAGTATCACTTCTGTATCTGTAACCACCACACCCCACTCAAGAGCTGAGCTCTGTCTCTCAGTAAAATATCAGCATCCCAAAACAATGACCTATTACCCCAATCACTAGCAATCCCAATCAACAACGAAAATACACTGCCTAAATCTCTTTTCCTGGTGCTGTTTTGTAGCCATGCCTTCATAAACAACTCTATGCCGAAACATTGAATTGCATACTTATTTAGTGCATGGAGAAGACATAATTCTGAATAGTTAAACAAAATGCCTTAGCAGTCACTCATCCATATATAATCTGCTTATTTTGTATACCATATTTTAAAAGTGACATGGTATAACAGGCTAGCAGATTTTGTCTCAAACTACCCTCCCCCCCAAACTCTATTAGTAGATGATTGATCCTGCTAAAAAGGGTTAGGGTTGCTTCAGTCAAATATAAAGGGAGTTGAAGTTGTGTTCTCTCCAGAGGGAGTGGGCAGAACATTTCTCATGAAGAAATCCTAATTGCAGTGAAGTCACACTGAACTTAATGATATTGTTCATTTTTTTCATTGAAGTTAAATCCTCAGAAAGGAGATTTTTTATTTCATTTTATACCCTCTGCCCAGTATGTGGACTTGATTTCAGAGCATACATTTCCTAACAGTAGAAGATATACTTACAGTACTATATCGGGCCTCAACATAGCTATGTTTCTGGTTGCCATGGTGACCAGTTTTCCTAGTAAGTCACCTAGCTCCACTGCAGAAATGTAACAGAGGAGCGCCCTCTGGTGACCAAAAGTTAAATTGCTGGTGCCTAGCTCTGAGCCAATTTTGTCCACCCCTGTGCTATACAAACTGAATCACTGGGCATTGTTGTATAGTTATAACCTTGTAAAAGCAAAACTGAACTGTTGTATTTCTCAGATGTAAGAACCTGAAATTATGAAATGTAACATTTCTAATTGAATTTTAAAAGAATGACACACTGAGATAAACCTTTCTAACAAGCAACATATTCCTCAGGCCAAAAATGTTCTGCTGACATGACGGTTGGATTATCATTAAGGATAGCAGCTTCATGTGTGCACTTCTTTATGTAAAGAATATCCTAACTTCATGCGTTGAAACTGCAGATCTAAAATTAGTGCCATGTAAAGAATGCACTTTTTACACCAATGAATATTTTTCGGAGACAGAAATCGCAGCCATAGTCAAGGTCAGAATTATACCTTAAGACGCTCTGAGGAACAGCATCTTCAGCACCACATACCTCCTACAGTTGACCTTTGTTTTTTCTGCATAGGTGGAGGAAAGGGAGAGAGGGGCTGGCTGGAACAGCTGCTCATGGGGAATGGGGGAGAGGGATTAGAACAATCAACTCAACCAGCTCTGGGCTGTCCTATTTCAAGTGTTTGTACACCTTGAAAACTAAACACTCTGAAGTGGATCAATAAGCCAAAGGGTTAAGATCTCAGGGTGGGGTGTGGGTGGGAAGTTGGCTGTAAGGATAGTGCTTTGGCTCCACCCGAGCAATGCACTAACCCAGCATAGAGAAAATAATCTGCTATGAGAAAGAGGCGGCAGCAGATGCCTATGCACTTGGAGCAAGGAAGGTGCAATGAACAAGTTGCATCTCTTTAAATCATGATCTAGCGCAGAGCATTTTCATCTCTAACAATGCTGCACATTTATCAAGTTATAAATTCACAGTAATACAAACAAAACCTATTTATCTTTGTAACTCATTTCAATAAGAATACTATAAAACCTTTACCAAAATTCAAAACTATCCCTTTGTAATCCATTCCAATGGAATAAAAACAATATGAAATATTGTATGTTGCTTTGCTCACATAATTACTTGTTCAGAGTAGATCAGGTTGCCCATAATTTGATGATATGCTGGTTGCAGAACTACAAATGTTTCCTCCAATTTAACTAATCCACATACAAAGGGTATTATCTGTTGCAAATGATGTAAAATGTGCAGATAACGATAAGGGGCAGTCACAATATAATATCTGTAATAGTCTGTATAAGTAACATCACTCAATTTTAGACAGATGGGTTACCAAGAATCATTTATCATGCTATGCCAGGTGATTTTCTAATCAATACTGAAGCTCTGTGGGAGTCAGACTGCCTTATAGGAGGCAAGTACAAACAGTGAATTATGAGCTAAAGAGCCAGGCATTGATTGCTCCTTTGCCTATTTATTTCATGGAACTAAGCACTGACAGAGTACAACTAATTTTATTCCATAAATCTTTGTTTGTGTTTACAGTGTATGATATAAAGTAAAAATTTAAAACATCATGATGCTTCTTAGTCACAATTCTGTTATTTTTTTAATTAATTATTAAATATTATTAAATAAATATTTTTAAATAAATTATTTCACATTTTGTTTTTGGAAATTAGGATTCCCACTGGAATCATGATAAAGGCTCTAATTTGGAACAAAATGTGTTTGGAAACTGCCACAGAAGATCATTTTTGGAGATTCTGGGTGGTGGCAGCCAGGCACAGGTTACATATATTTGTCTAATTAACCTGTGGCAGCAATGTAGATGTTCTCTTCTGGCAATTTATTTCTCTTCCAGTCATCTCTATTTCCATCATAAACAATGGGACTATTAGTGAGATAGCCACCACTGAAAAGTCAATGTTTACCAGTTATCATACAGTCTGATCTGAGATTCTGCAATGATTTCTTAAAATAAGTAAATCCTACAGAATCACATACCACTGCATAGCATCTTGGTAAATTATTACTTTTCAGTGGCAGCTGCCTTAGTGTCACCCAGTATACAAATTGTATGCCACTCTGCATAGCCCAAGAAAATAGAACCATTCACAATTGTAGTTAGGATATTTACATTTTTTCCACACTAAAAACAAACTATGAAGTGGGTCATGGCTGCCACAAAACTTCACTTCAGCTGTACATTACCATGTAAGGTGTCAGACAGAGGAAAAAGAAAGATTCTGGTACTAGGTGCTTTTTAGTTAAAGGTGGTTCTTATAAACAGTAATTTGAAGTTTTGTATGGCCTAATGCACAATGTCAATTACCCTTGAATTTTGAAAAATACATTTAAAATCACCAATCCAGGTGGTTTAGGAAAGTGGCTCTCTTAATTTGTACTATATTTTTATCCAATGAAAAATTCATAAGAATATTCAGCAAACAGTTCAATACAGTCTATTGTGTCAATAATCTAGATGCCAAAATTATGAATTAGATACTCTAACAGTACTACTTTTTAAAAGTGCACAATATTTGTATTTTCAGAATAGGATGCAATGGTTTCTAAGGTCTCTTTATAAGAAACAAGTGAGAATAATCTGCATACTCCTGCAAAATACCTTAAACTTGTCTATGCCTTTCAAGTGATGCAAGACCTACTTACTAGTTAAGGGCGAAAATCTCTACTCAGCTATACCACATCAATGCCATTCTGGTCAATGTATGGGATGTAAATGAGTGCAGAATTTGGCCCTTTTTTATATTTATAGATAATACGACAAATACATATCATTCCTTCTGAATATTAACAAGTTCAAAGGCCAAAATTATTGATGCAGACTACAGATTGGACGTAGCAGTGAAATGATTTAATGATTGCTTACTCCATCATTACATGTACGGAATGACATTTAACAATCTTACATTTTAGTTGATCCACAGACACAGCAATATTTGAGAATGACATCACAGGTCAGGAATACTATAGTTTATTCGACTAAACCAAAAATATAAAATATACCTCTATAAACAATGGCTGCCAACTATTCACTACCTATTAAGTTTAATTCGTTTTTCTAATTATTGCATAGTTTAAATTTCCAATTTTGTAATAGAACATTGCTAGGTTTTCATTCTCCTTTTCTCTTCAATACTCCAATTGATAGTTTTTAGAAAGAATAGAAATAGGGAGGGAAAGGACTACAAATGTAAATAAACATAATTCCCAAACTAGAAATGTTTCAGGCACACACCCCCCCCCCCACACAGAGAGAATTGTAATAGGGCGTGTAGGTAGTGTTTTGGGAAAACCTTAGTAATCATGTTTTAAGGCAAAGACTTAACCTATTTTGGGTTTTGTTTCTTAATTAAATTGCTTCAAAGAGTACAGAGTATTTTACATTTTCCAAGTTTCTCCTGTTCATTTGGAACAGTGATTATTTAAAACAGCCATAAAGGCAAAACTCAAGGAGATAAATGTGGGTCATATCTACGATGTGAGCACATAGTATTATCAGCAGGCTGAGACCACCACTTATTTACACCACAATAAAACAAGGAGAACAACATTTTCAAGGATATAAACGTCAGTATTTATGAACTCAGATATATGTTAACATACAACAGCCAATCAGTCACTCTAAAAACTGCAAATATAAATTTATAAGTATTTAGCTAAGTCTTAATATTGCAAATACAGAGACAGGAATAGACAAAATGCCTCTTTCAATATCGCAAGAGCATGCCAAAGCAAATCTCCTTAGTTACTGACATTGTCTTCTGCCAAAGGAGGGATACTAGGCCGCTCAGTGCCACCACATACTCCTAGCTTTTATTACTTGACTAGCCCACATCTCCTTCTAGCACCAGTAGGAGCACCTCTCTTCTATTAATCTCATCAGCTAGCCCCCCCAAGGGTGGTACCACAAAATGCACAGTAATGTGTCAGAACAAGATTCCTTATGCAAAGACTACTTGCCTACAACCCCACTCATCCTCACTGTAGGGTTAAACTGTAGGGTTAAACAGGAACTGTGTGTTTTTTTCCCTCATTACAACAGGTGATTTGACTTCACCTTCCTCTATATTCTGCTCCTCGGTGTCTGAATCCCAACAACTATTTTGATTTGCTGTTACAGCCTGACCTGATCCTGTGTCATACACTTCCTTGCATTTAATTTCCTCCCATTCTGTAAGTTCCCCATCTTCAAAGCATCTGACGAAGTGGGATTTTCTCCTATGAAAGCTCATGTGATAAATAAGTTTGTTAGTCTTTAAAAGTGCCACAGGACTCCTTGGGGTTTTTTTTATCCTTAGAGTTCGTGTCGAAGAAATCATTCAGTAACTCTGTGCATGTCAAGATATCTGATACAATGCTGGCAGCTCAGCAGTGTCTGGAAGCATATGCATTGCAGCTGGAATCCTTAAATAATTGAGCCTGAAGCAATCAGAATTTCAATGGGTTTTGGATTAGGCCCAGACTCAGCAAGTTCAACAAAGCATGTGCAATTGGCAATTTCCATTACTTATTTTCACAAGAACAGTGGAAGGCACCTTCTCGGACTTCAAGATTATCCTCCTGCCAAATTTCAAATCACTACTCCAAACTATAGCATCACTAAAGCTATCAAAACAAAAGATTATAAAAATATTTTAATGCAGGGCTGGATTACCACAGGGGCTACAGGGCTGAAACCCCAGGCCACAACCTAAAGGAGGACCCCAGATTCCAGCCCCTAAAATGCCTATCTGATTTGCCCCCCCCCCCCCCCCCCCCCCCCCCCCCACCCCCAAAGGGGGTGGGGAGCCACTAAGAAAGCTCGCCCCCTGCCGGGGCTGGGGAGCACAGCCCCGCCTGTTGGGGGGGGGGGAGCCAGCTCCAGCCCCAAAGGCAGCGGGGTGGCTGTGGGAGGAGGGGCTACATAGCGCGTGGGCCCCGCACTGCCCTGCTGGGAGCTGGACAGTGCAGGGCCCATGTAACCACGGGGCCCAGGGTGATCGCCCCATTCACCCCGGCCCATTCACCCCGGCCATGCCCATGCCAGCCAGCCCCACCCACGGGAGCAGACTGGCCGGAGCAGGGCCGGGACCCACAGCAACTGGCCCCAGGGACCCACAGCAACAGCCCCATCCGTAGGCCACCACGCGGAGGCCAGGGCCCTGTGGTGTAGAGCAGCCTGGGGCTCCCAGGGTAGTTAATCTGGCACTGTTTAATGCTGGCAAAATATCCATTTTTCATTAACTTCATTCTTGGAAATAACTGCACCATGTTTGCCTTTATCAAAATTATATGTATATATACATAAGACAATCATTATGTGTATACACAAGCATCCCTCTCTACCTAAGGGAAAGACTAAATCTGGACTGCTTCACTGCAAATGGTTAAAGTTTAATAAAGTTATAAGTAAACTGGAAACAGGAAATTATAAGGGAAAGTGTGGGGCAACCTTAACTTTCTGTGCAATTCCATGCTCCAGCTATGATTAAATATATTAAACTATTACATAAAACATGTAAGCCTTAACATTAAGGATTACATCTCTAAAAGTAAAGTATGTCAGTGAAAACAAACTATGTTCTGTTAAGTGTTAAGATTATAACAGGATGTTAACCTGAAGATTCCTATTCAGCCATGTTAAAAATGCAAGTTTCTGAGTACTATAAATCAGCAATTTTATCGTTTCTCTTAACTAAAAATAGAAAATGGAAAAAAATGTTTCTTTGCCGGATATCCTTCATTATGCAATTGCTAATTCTTCCTATAGAATATCCATGTTTTTCAAATTAGATACTTGCTAATTAATAGAAAAGATAATTATGTATTAGTCAGTACAGCCTCTAATTAGGTAGCTGGGTTCTCCTTTCATTCCATCTTTGTATAAATTTGCATTAATTTTTGATTACTGGTAATCAAGCAATAGTGCTAAAAAGATTAGAATAACCTACAACATCGAAGATTTTTTTCAGTAAATGCAGCAGTTAGAAACATTTACTTACGTTACTGTAGTCCAGTGAAAACATTGTTTTCTCCCACACCCTATTTCACACACACGTAGCAAGAACATGTGCCACTTGGCAACACAAACTTAAAACAACCACCAGAAGGAATTTTTGAGAATGAATAGCCTTTTCGTTTTGAGATGTGTTTTGTTAAATCAGGATCAGCTACAAAATATTTTTTCCGCTGGTAATTCTAAATTGGTTAAATTAATATTTTATATGAATGAACTAAGACAACAGCAGTTAAAAAAAAAAAAGTTGGGTACTTCAGGCAGAGAACAACTGTATGAATTAAACCACAGAAGCAAGGGCTGAAAGGGAAGTACCAGCAAATGTTGTTTACGGCTGGAGACACTCCTCTATTTTTGTTAATTGAGCCTTGGTTTTTTTAAGTTTTATTTTAAACAAGCATAGGACTAAAACGCAAACATTTGGATTCAGACAATCCGCTCTTCTAAGCTCATAGATGCTTCTAAGAACCTAGAAATTCACATCACTATCTGTTTTCCCAGCATCTATGTTGGGGCATCTAACTCCAAGTTTTTAGTTCAGGCCCCAGCATTAGAATTTTGTGGACTGAAGAAAATACATAATTATATGTCTGGGTAAGGAGAAGCCTTCCAGAGAAAATTCCAAGTAATCAATCAATGAATAACAAAACGTAAAATCTTAATCTCTAAAAACAGCTGGTTTTTAGCTATTTATTTCTATTATAAGTTGGCATAGGATATATTCTTCGGAACACTATTATTTATTAGACAACAGAGTCCTGTGGCACTTTTAAAGACTAACAGAGTTATTTATCGTATGAGCTTTCGTGGGAGAAAATCCCACTCCGTCAGACGCTTTGGGATTTTCTCCCACGAAAGCTCATGCGATAAATAAATCTGTTAGTCTTTAAAAGTGCCACAGGACTCTGTTGTCTTTCTACAATAGACTAACACGGCTACTCCTTTGGAATATTATTTATTAGTTAATTTAAGAAAATTTACTGGTCACCTTTTGCTAATCAGAACATATTTAAAATGCACAATTAATTTAATCTTCTGATTCATTTGTAGGTTATCTTTGCTCAACAGAAATATTTTAATGAGTCATGCGAAGGTACATTTTAAAAGAGTAACTTGCTGATAAAACTCATACAAAGTCAACAATAGAGCCTTAAAAAATGGTTTAGACAAGTTGATAGCAACTTCAACATTTTTAAAATATCTCTCCAAGCATCAAAGTAACTAAACTGAACAAAAAGGTTATTAACCTTTCGTAACTTCATGTTAAGTGACTCTCAAGCAGTAACTATATAAGTGGGATTGGAGTTCACCGGCATGCTGATTGCAACATTACTCTCCTGAAACTATATTCACCGAGTACATGTCACATCAGGACAGCATGCAGAGATAAAGTTTGACACCTTAAAAAACTGCTTCTTGAAGCAGCTAGTCCTGGAACCCACAAGAAGAGAAACAATTATTGATTTAGTCTTAAGTGGAGCCCAGGATCTGGTCCAAGCCATGAATATTACTGCACTGCTTCATAATAGTAACCATAACACAATAAATTTTAAATATGCAGGAGGTGGTGACACCAAAGCAGCTCACCATGGTAGCATTTAATTTCTGAAAGGGGATTTACACAAAAATGAGGTGATTAGTTAAACAGAAATTAAAAGGTACATTGCCAAAAGTAAAATCCCTTCAAGCGACATGGAAACTTTTTAAAGACATCATAATAGAAGCTCAATTCAAATAGTTTATAAAAAACCCCAAAACCCCAACAACCGCCATAAGTAAGAGAACCAAAAGAGTGTCACAGTGGCTAAGCAAAGTCAAAGAAGCGGTTAGAGGCAAAAGGTACACTTTAAAAAGTGAAAGTTAAATCCTACTGAGGAAAATAGAAAAGAGCATAAACTCTGGCAAATGAAGTATTAACATATAATTAGGAAGGTCAAAAAAGAATTGGAAGAACAGCTAGCCAAAGATTCAAAAAGTAAAAGCGAAAAAATTTTTGTGAATACATTAAAAGCAGGAAGCCCATTAAACAACCAGTGGGGCCACTGGACGATCAAGATGCTAAAGGAGCACTCAAGGAAGATAAGGTTATTATGGAAAAACTGAATTAATTCTTTGCATCGGTCTTCACACCTGAGATGGATTCTCAAACCTGAGCCATTCTTTTTAGGTGACAACTCTAAGAAACCGTCCCAGACTGAATTATCATTGGTGGTGGTTTTGGAACAAATTGATAAATTAAACAGTAATAAGTCACCAAGACCAAATGGTATCAACTCAAATGTTCTGAAGGAAGTAAAATGTGAAAATGCAGAACTACTAACTGTGGTATATAACCCATCACTTAAATTGGCTTCTGTACCCAACAACTGGAGGATAGGCAATGTGACATCAATTTTTAAAAAATGCTCCAGAGAAATTCCAGCAATTCAGGCCAGCAAGCCAAAATTCAGTACCAGGCAAATTGGATGAAACTATAGTAAAGAACAGAATTATCAGATGCATAGATGCATATGATTTGTTGGGGAAGAGTCAACATGGTTTTTGTAAAGTGTAATCATGCCTCACCAATCTATCAGGGAGTAAATGAACACGTGGACAAAGGTGATCCAGTCAATTCAGTGTACTTAGATTTTTCAGAAAGCCTTTGACATGGTCCTTCACCAAAAATCTTCTCCTGGATCAGTACCTTGTTAAAAGATAGAAAACTAAAGGGTATGAATAAATGATCCATTTTCAGAATGCAGAAAGGTAAATAGTGGAGTTCCCCAGGGGTCTGTACTTGGACCAGTGCTATTCAACATTTCATTAATGATCTGGAAAAAAAGGATAAACAGTGAAGTGGCAAAATTTGCAGATGATGTAAAACTACTCAAGACAGTTAAGTCCAAAGCAGACGGTGAAGAGTCATAAAGGGATCTCACAAAACTGGGTGACTGGGCAAAATTATAGCAAATGAAATTCAATGTTGATATATGCAAGGTAATGCACAGTGCTAAACATATTCCCAACTATACATATAAAACAATAGGGTCTAAATTAGCTGTTACCACTCAAGAAAGGTCTTGGCTTCATTGTGGCTAGTTCTCTAAAAACATCCACTCAAAGCAGTCAGAAAAGCTAACAGAACATTTGGGAATTATAAGGCTAGGGAAAAATAAGACAAAAAATGCCATATTTGTCTCTTTAAAAAAATCCATGGTATGACATCTTGAATGCCGCAAGCAGATCTGGTCTTCCATCTCAAAAAAGATATATTGGAATTGGAAAAGGTACAGAAAAGGGCAATTTAAATGATTAGAGATATAGAAAAGCTTCCATATGGAGGAGAGATTAATTAGACTGAACTTTTCAGCTTGGAAAAGACAACAACTAAAGAGGGAATTTGATAGAGGTCTATAATATCATGATTCTTATCAGGAATGTAAATAAGGAAGTGATATTTACTCCTTCTCATAGAACAAGAACTAGAGGCCACCAAATGAAAGTAATAGGCAACAGGTTTAAAACAAAAGAAAGGAAGTATTTCTTCACACAACACACAGTCAACTTGTAGAACTCCTTGCCAGAGGATGTTATTAAGGCCAAGACTACAACAGAGTTGATAAAAAGAATTAAATAGGTTCGTGGAGGATATGTAGCAATTGCTGTATGCCAGAATGGCCAACAGGATGGATCACTTGATGATTACCTGTTCTATTCATTCCCGCTGAAGTACCTGGACTGGATGCACCATTGGTCTGACCCAGTATGGCTGTTCTTATGGTTTCATAAAACTGGCATTGTTCTGGGTTTACTGAATGCTAGCACAGTGGGATGCAAAGGTATGGACCAATGACCAAGCTGCAGTTCTACAACTGTCTTGGATTGAAACCAGAGCAAGGAACTCTGTTAACTAAGCTTGGGCCCTTGTGGAATGGGCTGTCACAATGGCTAGAAGTGTAATGTTGGTCTGCTCGTAGCACACCTTCATACAGGCTGTTATCCAAGGATGAGATTCTTTGGGATTATGCCAGCAGGTCTTTCATCCCATTGGCTATAGCTACAAAGAGATGCAGCGACTTGCAAAAGAGCTTGGTCCTTTTAATGTAAGGCAAGGATCCTTTTAACATCTAAGATATGGAACCTCTGCTCTTCAATGAACTTGTGAGGTTTCAGAAAGAAAATTGGTAAGATCATGTCTTGGCTGGTGTGAAATGAAGAAGACTGGATGGGGTGGCAATTGGATCTTGCCCTTAAAGAACATTGCATAGGGCAGCTCTGATGTGAGACCCCTTTATCTCAGAGACCCTTCTAGATGACATGATTGTGGCCAAGAATGTGACCTTACATGAGAGAAGAAACAGGGAGTACAAAGCTAGGAGGCTCTGTGAGCCTGGACAGCACCAGAATCAGATCCCATGGTGGAGTGGGCTGTTGGAGTGGAGGGTAGAGTCTCTCTATCCCCTTGAGAAACCTGACAGTCATCTTCTGGGGAAACACTAATCTGCCATTCTCAGGTGGTTTGAAGTCCAAGAGGGCTGCCAAGTAGACAATTATAGATGTGAGTGCCCAGCCCTTCTGCTTTAGGTAGAGCACATAGACCAATATGCTTTGCAGTAAAGAATGAGATTGGGAGAGATTCTGGTCAAAATCCCAGCACATGAAACATATCCTCTTAGTTAGGTAGGTCACTCATGTGGAAGGCTTTCAGCTACCTAGCAAAATTTTCCAAACATGTTCCAAGCAGGCCTGCTCATATGGATTTAACTGTGTCATCATGCACAGGTAGGTGAGGTTTGGATAATCTGCCCTAGTTCTGCAAAGTAAAAAATCAGAACCTGGTGGAGTGGGAGAGGTTCTGTTACCAAGAGGTCCAGCAACATACAGAACCAATCATGGAACAGCCATGCTGGTGCTACAAGGATACCCTTTGCCTCGTCCCATCTGATTTTTAGGAGAACAATGTGACCCACAAGAACAGAGAGAAGGCAAATTGAAGAGGTTCTGACCATGAGATCAGAAAAGCAATTGAGGGGGAGCCTGAACTGTGTCCACTCAGGGAACAGAAATGACGACACTTCCTGTTCTGCCTGGTCACAAATAGGTACACTTGGGGAGAACCTCACTTCTGGAAAAATAACATTGATGACCTCCAATGGAGTGTCGACTCATGATGTGAGCAGAACACCTTGCTGAGGCAGTCCACCAGCACATTTTTGGTTCCCTGGAGGTACGCCCTTTGAGGAGAAAGCAGTGCTCCACACAGAAGTCCCACAGACAGACATAGTGACTCCTTTCACAAAGCTTAAGAGCAAGCCCCTTGCTGCTTGTTGATATAAAATATGGAAGCTGTGTTGTCTGTTAGGATCTACACTACCATGCCTGGCTGAAGGACAACAGAAGGTGCAGAAACAAAAGAAGAGGAAACTGTGGCCTCAAGTGCTTCCTGGAGAAAGAAATGGCATGCAGACCCAAGGAGCAAAGTGTAACCCTTGAATCCTTTAGCTCATGGGCTATGTCTACACTAAGAAATTTAGATCAACTTTACCAAGTCGACTTAAAGCTGGCCTTACTAAGTCGACTTAGAGAGTCTACACTAGATTCTCTAAGTCGACTAGTTAGGTCCAGGGGGAGGGAGGCTCCTTTGGAGCCTTGGCCCCTCAGGGTAAGGGGGCTCATCCTGGGTAGAGCCAGCAAGCCCCAGGGCAGTCTGGGGGAGAAGGGAGCGTGGAGTAAATTAAGTCGACTTAAGCCTAATTAAGTGGACTTAATTTACTAGTCTAGACACACCATTGGAGCCTGGTGTTGGTCTGCTCTGAGAATAGGGTTGAGCTCTCTAACAGGAGGTCCTGAATTGACAACTGGACCTCCTGGGGAAGGCTGGAGGAATGAAATCAGCAAGAGCACCTCATGCCAGCTGCAGAGTCAGCAGTCACCAGACCCACCTGCAAGGAGTCCCTGAATTTGTAACAGCCCCAGTGAAGAATTAGCTTCTAAGGTGGCTTGCACATACTGGTTCATCCTGACTTTTCCAGAGAGTAGAAAACAAAGCAAGGGCTTTTAGTATAGGAGATGGGGCTTGAGAAGACTTACAGTCTTCCTTTTGCTACAATAAATAGGCAGGAGCTTAAGCCCTGAGAGGCCCCAACCCTCGAGGAAAGACCAGAAAGATTTTAATCTACGAAGGCTCCATGAAGACTAATGGGCCATTTTAAATACATTCATATGTTTTCTCCATAATGCTTTTCCCCTAAGAATAATAAACTTTGCTTTAGAAGAGCCATGTAGTCGCTGTAAAAACATTTTTATTGTCCTTGGAGAAAAACAATTCAGAGAAGCTGACCTCCGGGCTGCTTAGCTTCCTGGGGACACCACAGTGTATGACAGGGTACTGTGCAGCCTTAAAACCCTTGGGTCAGGAAGGATAGAGACAGAGGTTTGTGTTCATGAGACCCTGGTTGGAAGCCTGCAATCTTAAGTAGGAGACCTCTAAAGAACATGAAGAGAGAACAAGATGCATTTATCCCTAAAATTGACAGTATTACTTTAAGGCCAGTTCAGACACTGAACATGGTATAGAAGACAGCATCCACTTGTAAAGTGGTGTTTCTGTGCTCATGTGTCTAACATCAGTGCCAGAGATGTCGCAATGTTTATCTATTTGAGCAGCCATCTGTGATAGTGATAGTGGGAGAGGAGGGTCAAGAGAAGCTATAGATATTTATTTGGAAATTAAGGCTTTTCAGGAGCAGATGTGGGTATTTTGGTTTTGTTCATTTTCTTCTTTTATGTGGAGAAAAGTTGTTGATTTTCTGCGGTTTAGCTCTTAGTTTGCTTTTAGCTATAACTTCTGTCAATAGCCCCTGAAGCCTGAAATAAGTGTTCTTTCTACATTTATATATTAATGAAAAAAATGTCAGACACAACAATACTTTACCTAAACTGAAATCGAAGGGGGGAGAGAGAGAGCGAGCACGCAGCACAAGCATAAGGTACATCTATAGTATATAGACAAGAAAAAAAAACCAATAGGGCTACAAGCTCTAAAGTTAAGCTTACAGGCAGATATTAGAAATGGAAAATGAATATTTAGATAATTGACTATAAGCTTTGAAGTCCTTTAAAAAGAAACAGGAAAAAAATCAGTTAAAATGAATGCATTATTTACACTCTATTCCTGATTTTTTAGCAATCACACCGACACAGAAATTTTCTATGAACTGTGGAAAAAAACCTTTTTGAAGATTTAAAAGGAAGTTTGATGTTTAGTCAACAAACACTTCTAATATTTATTTTTGATGCTTTGTTAGTACCATAATCAAGGATTTATTCTATCTTAAAGAGGTAGAAAATGCCACTTGAACTGAAGGTTTTCTGGAAGGAAATAGCCTTTAGCTACCTAATATATTTCAAGAGCTGTTGGGTACACCAAATATAAAGTACCTCTTGATCCACATGCTGTCCATTACCCTACGTTATTGCAATCCTCAAGCAAATATACAATTAATACTGAAGTGAGTTGGCTCAGAACTAATAAATGAAGAACAGGCCTTAAGAAGAGAAAATCTTTAATTATCTTTCTCATGTCCACAGCCCCCAGTTTATTGCAAGTTTATAAGGCTAAATAAACCAAATAAATTCAGCTGTAACTTATTTTTCAATTCTAAACCTACTAATGAATTTCAAGGTTCAGCTTCAGTCTTAACACACTAAGTAAATTATTTTACTTGAACATTTAATAATTAAAATCCACATTAAAGCCAAATGTCTGATAAAAATGACAATACAATAATTCTCAATTCCACTAATTTTGTGTATAAAATGTAAACCAATCCCCTGTAAGATTTAAAGTCTGGTTAAATAACACTGTACCAATACCCGACACCACTGTAAGACCAAATACTTTTACTGTGTAAATGCCAGTGCAAAATACTATTTAGCTATGCTAGTTTTTTAGGGGGGCAGATATTCCTTCCTAAGGCATGATACCATGGCAACAAACCAAAAACATGTAAATAAAAATGTGAGCTAATTCTCACACACTTACAGTCGTATAACTTACAACTCCATTTATCTCACCCTTGAAGGAGTCTGGGAACAAACACTTTTGTTGGAGGAATGAGGGTGTTGAGGGAACACAAATAAAAAGAGATAATTTGATTTCTTTCTACACTATAACATGTCCATTTCTGGAGCATGAGAACACAAACCACAATTGCAATCTTTGTTTGCAGACTCTTCCCTAATTGGACAGTCCAAATACTAACATAGAAATCTTTATCATCTTGGATTAAATCCAATAAGAGAAGTCTTTCAATAGTTTAAGTACAGGTTGTATACAGTAGCTAGAAATGTTTAATGTTCCAGTGGCTTTCATATTAAATGGGTAACTTGAGAAGGTCAATGCTGGAACAAGGATACCTTCAAATTATGAAATGCCATGCATGCCTAGGCCACTATATAAGTCATAAATCCCTCACTATAAAGATTTTTACAGATTCAAAGGGAATATTGTCTCAAATATATGGCATTGGGGAAAAGGAAATGTTTCTTTATGTGAAATAGGCATGAACCCAACTTTCAATTAGATTCAAATTCCACAGGATGTCCAGTCCCACCCATGAGAATAAGTTAGCATTTGCAATGTTGGTAGCCAGAAATCAGTCCAGACAGTCTTGGCTAAGGCTCACAGCCCAGATGATCTTTGACTCTCGGGAAATTAGGTAGATTGCCTCAACAAGTTTATTAGTAAAAAAGTGGGAGCAGCCAAAAAGGACAAATCAAACAGTACTCCTTTCAGAGTCACAAGGACTTCTGGCTCTATACTTTAGTTAATTAATTATAATTTAATAAGATTGTGACCTTTTGGCCATGTCATACTGGTGTAATCATAGATGTACGCACTTGCCAATGAGAGACACATCACATAATGGCTAAATATAGTGGTTAAGTAGCTGGACACCATAATATATAACTTCATACAACTACAGTGATCCTTGATTGTACCATAAGTAACTGATACAGGTTTCTTTTCACCCTAAAATAAAGGCACTGATAACATGCTAAACACAGAGACACAAAGACATTCACAGAAGTGAAGATCTATGTCAATACACTCAGATTCTCTAACTGAGCTGATGAATTACCAGTTATGCAGAGACTGGAAGTCATGCAGCTACAGATAACTTCACTAAAAATCATAATCAAACAGAATTTTAGAGAAAAACCAATAGGACTGGCAAGGGATACATGGGATGCAGCATATTACATACAGTGTTTGATGTAGACACAGAAATGAAATGATGACACATGCATGTACGGAATTAAAGGGAAGACCAGAATTAAAGGGATGACCACAATTTTTATTAAATTGTAACTTAGGGGAAGAGCACAACATGCCCATCACCCATACTCTCCTATACCAGACATTTAATTGGTTCCCCTGGGGAAGTTATAGGGCTCCCTACCTGTAACTCAGCATAGGCTCTCCTCAGAAAGAGCAAATGGGGGTGCCACAAGATCTGACCTCAGCCCCTGAAGGCCACAAGGTCTTAGCTTATCCCTCAAGCCCAAAGCCCATCAACAAAATCCCAAGTCTTTTATCTCTGTGAACTGTTCATTTTATTCTTCAAACCCATTGGAAATTGGCCACAAGTTGAGATGGATATACTTGAAGAAGTACTTCAGTTAGGTATTATGCACACCCCAACTTAACTGACCGTGGCTTAAAGATGCTCCGAAGAAGGCGAAAAGCTCCCTAGTCCTCTGCCAATTGGTCTGTGGGAGAAAATATTCCTTCCCGACTCCCAAATAAGCGATCGACTAGACCCACAACATCTGTCAGGCCAGATTCCTATTCCTAGTTTGGGTGGGCAGCATGGGTGGCTGGAACCAAGTAAAAAGATGCTCCACATGACCCCTGCATTGTGTTAAATCCTGGATGCTGAGAAATGCTGGCCAAAGGATGCCAGAAACTACCAGGGAAAGGAGCTACTTGGTGTCCCTTAGCGAGTGTCTCATTCCCCTGCTGCTGGGACTGTCGCCATTCAGGACTGTTCCCATCAAGATCCTTCATCTGTTGATGCAGGTAGTTGGCATTTCCCAACAGCTGCCAGGAACAAGCCGCACATGTATCTGAAGCACAACACATGAACTATGGAGCATCTGTGATATCTGAGGGTACGTCTTCACTGATGATGGCAAATTTGCTACCATCAGATCGATTTATCCCAATTGATTGAGCAGTCAGTAAAGACATGATTAATCCAACTGGAAATTGATCTAATAAAACCACGCCCTCAGGTGGACCAGCACTGCATTGGCGGGAACGCATTTCCTATCAGTGCAGCACAGCTAAGATGGCATCTAAAAGCAAAGTTACAAAGTCGAAGAGAGTTACAAAAGCTACTCTACGTAGCTTGCGTAACTCCCATCAACTGCCACTGAATTTTGCTGGGCTTCAGATGCCACTTAGTGGTAACACAGAGCTCCTGCAAGGGAAACATTTTATGAACGTCACAACTGCATAGAGGAGAAACAGCAGCATACCGCTTGCTGACAGGTTGTGAAATAAGAAGGATGTTTATTAAATATCTAGGAGAACTAGGAAAACTTGTCCACTGAGGGAAAAATAAAACTCAAATACATTTGAACTGATTAAAGACCAATGTTTATACAGAACATTTGTTTCCCCTAATCCACCATCTCCTACCCCATCACTCACCTTCCTATCCCTGCAAAACCAATGCAGCATAAGGATCGGTGAACATTAAGTCTCCTGAGTAGCCCAAATTCTGTGAGAGCCTCTGAAGGGGTTGACGTGTTTGCTTAGTGTGCTTTTAAGCCAGTTCAGCCATAAAAAACAGTCTGTCTGCTTCCAGTGCTGCACACATGGGGAATAATAAAATGATTCCGAAAATTGCTGGACATATATTGTAGCAGTTGTCAGTCCAAGTCGGTATACACTGGGCTGCTTTGCTCCATAACATGAGTCTTTTAAAATCCTCCCCAGTGTGACGGGAGAAAAGAAAAACAAACATATACTTCCTGTTTTAATTAGTGGCGGGGAAGAGCCCTGATATCAGAATACGGAAAGTTGTGAAGTGAATCTATAATATCTAGAATGAAGACTGGCAAGTTCTAATGATTCCAACCAATCTGTCTGATCACATATCAATGTTATGCTTAAGTTTGCTTGATATTTGATTGATAAAGCTTGCTTAATATTTGATAGATGAAGTACTGCATCCATTGTATGAGATTCCTTTTTTCCTCTTATTTTGAGTTCATTGAGTTCCAGTCTTTTTATATTCGAGCTACCTTAAAAGTAAAGCCAATCCACTGCTATAGAAAGTATCATATATGAATTAATAAAGACAACAGATGCACATGTATGTAGCTGACAAGCTCAAATATTAGATTCATTGCACCACTCTGATTACAAACCAAAATGATCTCTCCTCTCTACCAAAGGAACCTTTAGCAGGAAATCATAAAGCACAGATATTATGAAACCTGAAGTGGCTGTATGCTCCTCAGCTCTAATGGTAAGAGTGGCAATAAAAATACCTCACAACATTTTTATCAATCACTGGAAGTATGGGTATAAATACAAAAAGCAGCTTCTATGAAGAGACAGAGTTATGGCTGAGGAGTGCTCAGCACAGTTCAGGAGACTGTTCCAATTAATGAGTCAGAACACAACAAAGGCATGATCAACTTAATAAAAAAAAATGGTGTCTTGTTTCTGAACTCTTCCTCCCCAGCCCTAACGGGTTGAAAACACAACCAGACAAGATCTACACACAAATTCATAGTCCCCATTTCCCTGTACACATGCTCTCAATTCCCCCCCCCCCACACACACATGAGCTCCATACCACAGTAGAGCCCTCCACTGTTCCTTTATTCCACTCCCTCTGCTCCCCCTCCAGCAGGATCCAGCAGCCCCACTCTTCCCTCCAAAGACCCTGCAGTCACATCCTAGTTTCCAATGAGCAAGAGAAGTGGCTTGTCTGGGCTCCCACTTCCCCTTGCTGAATAGTAGCAGAGGGATGAGGCCACTGCTATTCTTGCCTCCACTCAGGTTCTGCTGTGCTCAGAGTGCACAAGAGCACCCTGCTACTGCTGAGACCTGTTGCACAAGCAGGACAGAAGCCTCTAATGGCTAGCAGGGAACTGCAGGCCACAATCAAAATTACTGAATTGTTTGTCCTTAGAGAGATTATTGCATCCCCAAAAATTTTGATCCGCCACCACAAGGGTTAGCAACATTGGAGTGGCATTAGGTCCTCTGCATGTTCCCACATTCCTAGGGCTGTCCCACTATTGGCAACTTCCTGACACAAACTGGATCAGGGATGGTTAACTGACTTAAAGGGAGCATTGCACCACTTAAACCTCAGATTAATTTACGCTTCTGAAAAAAAATCCTCTCCGAATTTAGAAAGCACGGGGTAAATCATTTGAAATACATAGATATTTCCCATCAGATTAATAGCCACCATCCTACCACCTACCAACCCAAGTCCTCCTCATCAAAATTACCCCTGCATTCAACATCTCAAGAAAAAACCTGCAAAGAAAGAGGCCTCTCAATGTGCTCCAGATGTCAATAAAAATCACAAAGGGGAAAAAAAAAATCACACAATATTCTGACGAAGCACAGAGAACCAATAATCTGACTGACATCTAGAAGGAGATGAGACACTAATAAGACCCATAAATTGTGAAACAGTGCTACAAAGGAAGGTGAACTCCCTCAATCAAGGTAGCATATATTATATCTCCATTGATTTATTCCAATCTACTACACCCAACTTTATTTCCTTCATGTCTAAATAAAGTCTTGGTCAAAACAGTCTCAGCTACGTGGTGGAATAATTACTTAAATGCACCATCCCCATTTAATGAAGACACACACAAACCTGGGTGTCACCTGCATAATGAAGACACAACAACCCACAATACTATACTAAAGCCAACATAGACACTTAGTCTTCATTCACCACTAGACCATCGCTATTTACCAAAAAATACAAGTGCTGTCTTGGTACCATACCTGGGGCTAAAAGGAGACTGACTCTAGGTAGAGTGGTGTGAGTAACTGCCCATTACAAAAAGATATTAGATAGTTTGACAGTAACAAAATCAAGTGATTGCTTTTTTTTAAACAAACTTAGCAATTGCTCCTGTAACCACACTGACTCCATATGGCACTCAGCCATCAGGCTTATGATGCAGGGCTGGGTGGATCCCAGAGCCCTGACTTCCACCCCAGCTGAAAAGTCTATACCACAATTTCACAGCCCAAGCCCCGTGATCCCAAGTCGTGTGACACAGGGCAAGTGTAGGTGTTTAACAGCTGTGCAGACATACCCTCAGCTCCCATTTCATGGTGTTTGGGCCACAGATAAGCCGTGGCTAAAAGATTCCACTTATCAACCTCTATTTGTGCCCTAGTCACCACTAGTGCCACATCAAGTGACTTACATGTTCTTAAGAGAAGCCTGCCCCTTACCTTCCCCTACAAGTCCTCCAAAATGGATCTAATATTTCCTCTCAGCACTACCTCAGCCAAGCAGAATATAGGTCCAAACTAATATTTCTTTTTACTATGCGCTCAGGACAGCAGCTGGCTCAATTTCTAAATTTAGACAGAATCATCATCATCATTCCTGAGTCAAACAAGCTGTTGTGTTAACCCTTTCTTTCCCTAAAGGCAACCTCCAGAAGTAAAACTAGAGAAATTGAAAACATTCCTTAATAAAAACAAAAGCAAGCAAGCAAACCAGATTTGCTGAACTCCCTAACTCAGAATTGGTAGTAATTGAGCCCATAGTTTTATAAGCCCATAAACTATAGTTTTCAAAGTTACAACAAAGTTAGACTCTTACATGGATTTATGGCATAATTTTCAGAAGTACTGAGCTGTCAATAAAGTCCAAGGAAGTTACTGAGCACTCAGAACTTCTGAAAATCAGGGCATAAAGACTTGGATCCAGAAGGGGATTTAGACATTGCAATAAGAAGGAGAAAACTTCCCTTTATAACTTGTTGTCCATTGGTTAGGGAACTCACTCCTATATGGTTGGCATTAATTTAATTCTCCCATCTGCCTGATAAGGAGAAGGTATTTCCACTTCTCAGGTGAGTAACCTAACCTCCAGACTATGGCACATTTTTATGTTGATGTTCCAATTTGCATAAATAATTAAATATTAATTAGACTAGAGAGAGAAAGTGAAAATTACTCTCTATTCAGTGGTTAGGGCAATCACCTGAGAAGTGGGAAACTCTTAATCAAACTCCTATTTGAATCCCTTATCAGGTAGGAGGAGGAACGGAACTGATCTGGGATTTCCCACACTTAGTGTAATTATCCTAATTGTTGGACTAATGGTTAGAAAAGTAGTCCCCTATTCCCAACCCACAAGCCATTTTGTATGGAGTTAAGTATACTCAGAGCACACCAAACCAACCGGGCCCTGTGAATCAGACAGGTAGGGCAATACCTCTCTTCACCTGATTTGACCATTGCACTCGGGCTTGGTAATGAGATAGGGACTTTATCACCTGCCTGAAGCAGTAGTGCACATGCCTGGAGATAGAGACTTGAGGACATTTTTCAGCAAAAAGTTAGACAATGAGGGATTTTAGGTGCCTGCAGGATTAGGTGATAGTCGAACAGGGTTTGATGCATCTCAGTCCCTTTGTAGAGCTGGGCCAAAGATCTTAAATAAGAGCTGTTGGGCACTGAACACCTTTGAAAATCTAGCAAATTATTTAGGTGACTAAATGTGGATTTAGAAGTTGATTTTAGATTCCATTTTAAAATCTTGGCCTGAATTTTTTCCCCCAAGAAAAGCCTTTTATGCATGTATTAATTTGTCACTTTTGTATTTGAGCATTAGAGTTAAGTACACAATAAAGATACACATTTGGAATCTGTTTCTAAATCATCTCCAGACATGTTTATTATTGTCACTGTTTTTACTATTCTTTACTGGTCCATTATGTTATCAATGTTTTTGAAGCTTTCCATGGTCTCAAGAACTAATTTTTGTCAGACCACAGGTACTCTCTTTGTCTTCTAACACACCAAAACATTTTCTTCTTTCATTAATTATTTAGTCCACTAACACTTTATATTTGGAAACATGGTGCTGCTGTATGTTGCAGAATTAGAACATTAAGAATACCAGATTGCTACCTTGTCCTGTTACCCTTTCATACTGCTGCACATTGTACAATCTTAAGTCTTGATCCTGCAAATAGTTACACATATGATAAATTTTATTTGTGTGCACAGTCTGATTGAAGTCAATGCTACTACATGCATAAATTAAGTTAAACACATGTTAAGTAAGTGTTCACAGGGTTAGAGCCTTAAACTTCCACAAGATCAAATGTCTTACATTCACATTTCTCCCAGCATATTCATTCACTGAGATTTTCTTTTTAAAGCAGCAAGTCCATTGAATTTGGTAAAATCTTCTATTTGTAGCTTCAAAACACTCATTTCTAAGTTGGTAGAGTTCCTCTGATATTGTATGTCTTGAGCCACCCATTAAATTAGCACATCCATGGTCACAAAGTTGACTTTTTTGGTTATTTAATGGCATAGACAGTGTAAATAAATATTTATAATACATTAAGAAAGTATTTTAGTCTATTAATAATCCAGCAACAATTACAGAAATATTGCTCTATTTTAGAGCTTATCCTTTTGGAAATATTTGCTCCTATATAGTCTCCCCAGTTCCTGTCTCACCTATACATTGAAAAAGTTAGCACAGTAAACTGAAATGGCATGGTGTCCATGAAAAATGCAGCCTATATCAGCCATCGCCACAGTTTAGATTAATATAGCTTTCCCATGTACGTAGAGGAAGAAATAATTGTGGTACCGTTCTGGTAGTGTTCGTCATATTTTGACTCTCAAATGATAATGACTATGGTACATGAGAGAGGGTTAACACGTTCTAAACTGTGCCTTCATTTAGTGGCTCTGACAGTGATAGCATTTTAAGCTGGCACAGATGAACTAAAACTCATGTTCAAAATAAAAAAAATTGTGTCCACACTCAAGTATAGAAACATTTAACACAGGGATGTCAAAGTCATTTGCTATAGTGGACCAGATTTGACAAATATACTTCAAGTAGGCCATACGTACTGTAAGTCAAAATACTATAGCACTCCCACAGCACCGCAGAGTGCTATAGATGCGAAACCAGTGTCTCTCAGGGAGACAGTGTGGTCTCACGGAGTGCAGTCTCGCCTATACGCAGTGCTCCATGCTATGTCCACACTAGCAAGTTAGTTCGAATTAAGGAAGCTTAATTCGAACTAACTAAAGCCATAGCTACCCTAGGCTTTAATTAGTTCGAATTAAGGGCTTCCTTAAATCGAACTAATAACTTCAAATAGGGTATTAGAAGTAAGGGTTAATTCGAACTAGTTAGTTCAAATTAACCAATGTGGCCATGTTAGTTCAAACTAATTTCTTAGTTCTAACTAACGGGCCCATTGAAATCAATGGAGATTGCTAATTCGAACTAAGCAAGTGCCATGAATGGCACTTGCTTAGTTCAAACTAATTTTTTCTAGTTCAAATTAAGTTAATTCGAACTAACTAAAATTAGTTCAAATGAGTTAGTTCCAACTAACTAATTCGAACTAATTTTAGTAAGTGTAGACATAGCCCATGATGTTGTGTGACCTGACACTCTAACACCATTGTGGAGCACTGGGTATGCGAGACCTCTCTCTCTCTCTCTCTCTGTTAGGGAAAGAGTGTGGTCCCACCAAGTGCAATTGTGGGCCAGATGAAAGAGGTTTACGAGCTGCATGTTTGACACCCCTTGTTTAACACAATATATAAATTGGGTATTTTTATAGAAATAGACCCATTAAAGTGAAATTGCATCAATGACAGATACAGAGTACAGATTAGTTATAATATATGGAAAAAAATGAACAAGAAGAATTAAGGCAGTTTCACAAATTCTGCAATCAAAATAAAAAGACAACAAGCTCTTGCAAGAAAGTAAAAGGCTTTCAATTTGAATATTGGGAAATAAGAGTAAGTACAATAGACTAAAAGATGTTTATCTTTCATTCTAATCAACACATTAATTATTTTTTTCATATGCAGCAAAGCCATGGCAGTTCCCTTTGTCATAAAGCCCAACTGAAATCAAAATATCAAAAAAAAAATCAATGGGGTTCTGCACAGGCATACGAGTTTATTCACCCAGAGCTCATTGCAGCACTATTGCCCTTACCTTGCATTTTAGTATGAGAAAACAGACAAAGGAGACCTTAATAATTTGAATAAGAGGCTGCTCCTCTCATCACATCCAGTAACAACAGGCTTCAATATAATTTTTTGTAATAATGTTGAAAAGAATAATGAAACTCAGAATTTTTATCATCTTATATTTAACTAATTCCCTTTGAAAAATTATCTACAATAAATCACAAAATTAAATCTAAGCTATTTTTTAAAGTGGTCACAAACGTTTAAGATTACTCTAAATCTTGCATGTATTTTACATTTACAGCTCAAACTGAGCTAAAGAAAGAAATATTGTAGTTCTTACTCATGTTCATAATGTATTGCCAGAGAGGCTCAAGGTTCATTGTAGATTCAGACAAATTAATGTCAATGGTGAAACGAATCAAAACTAAAAGCATCTTTATAGATTTCAAGCCTGAATATCAAGTTAAGTTCATAGACATTCATTTAAGATTGCTGTAGATTTTCCTTTAACTATAACAAATGACTCAAGGAAGAGATCAGCAGGTATAATCTCTGTGAGACTAGTACACACTTGGGAATTCATAGATTTTCTTAAATTCCCTACTTTATTATCCCAAGGTTACCAAAAAAAAAAAAAAAAAAAAAAAAAAAAAAAGAAGAAGAAGAAGAAGAAGAAGAAGAAGAAGAAAGAAAGAAATCCACTACATAATGGCCGTGGATATGTCAACTAGCAGTACATACAAAAAAGAAAAATCTATCGGAAGGAGAAACAAATAGCTATATTACATAATTATCCCCTCAATGGAGTGTGTCAGATACTGATTTTTATGTAAAGCTACTTTGAGATGATGTATGTCTACTGAAAATGGTGATTATGTTTCCAGAAAAACGCATGATATTAACACACGATCCCCTTATTAATGGTATCTAGCCTACCACTGTTATTTTTTGTGGCTAGCAGTTTACTCAGTTATGTGCCAGTTACTGAGATCTAAAACTCTATTTTTAAAAAGCTATACATTTGTGTCACTTTTTCAAAGATTTACAACAGACACATTATAAGCAACATATATATGCCAGCCAACCAGATTGCTGGATGTACTGAACATTTCCTACCCTACAGTTTTGCATTTAGGGGATCTTAACAAATACAGCTCTCCTTATACTGATCAATTATGACTGCTCGAATGTTTGTTAAGTATGTGGAAATGGATTACTCCTATTTTAAACAAAACAAAACTTCATTACATTATCTGCTTATTGTAGAAATAAATATAAAATCCTAGAATTCCCAATCCTCACATTCTAAGAGACAACCAGTAAGTAAATTATAAAAAAAATCCCTGGCATTCAAAGAAACATAGCATTTCTGTGACATCTCACAGCAAATAAAGTAACCTACATATCCCTCAGTTTGTGTTATAGGACATTTCACAGTTTGCCTGGGACAGGATAAATCTTGCTCATTTTGAAGACCTTTAGTTGGCTTTCCCTTAGCGTAGATGGGAGTTGAGAGATTCTGATTTTTCATTTCAGTGGCTGACCCCAAAAACCTGGGAGGGGATGGGGGAGAAACATTTTTTGATTTTATTCATTTTGTTTCATTGTCAAGTTTGGGTTCGTTCGCTCTCATTTTAAATGTATCTGGTAAACCTCTAAACAAAATGGTTTTTTCAAAATGAAAAGTCAAAACTTTTTTTTTTTTTTAAACATCAGTTTGAGAAGGGGAAAAAGAGAGGAGGCCAAAAACTATTCACTCAATTAACCCAATTTCCCAAGTAGTTTCAGTTGAAGTGAAACTGCATTTTTTGGTGAATAAAGTATTCATCTGAAAAAATTCACCCCCTTGAGAACCACAAATGTATGAGTACTACTACTTTGGGCACTCTAATATATACATGAGTAACCCACATTATTGAAATTACAGTGAAAGGTCAAAAGACACCAGTGATTACCAGACTGATTATGCATAATACATGGCAATGTAGAAAATGTGCTTTGGAGCATACAGAAAAACAACAGGAAAGAACTGATACTTACATTATTTATGTATTCAGAAAGAAGATCTTGGAGAGCTTGGCGGATGGCATTGCACTCTGCAATTATTTGTTCTCGATGAAAGTCACGTGTGCATGAAGAGTCAGCTAATAGGGCTGCTCCTCTAATAATTCCTTCCAAACGTTTCTCTAGTGATGGCTTTATTTTCTCTTCATTCATTGTTAGTGGCTCCAACATGATTAAACTCTAGAAAAAAAAATAAATTAAAAAAAAAATAAAAAATAGTCTCTATATTTTGATCATATCTTGCTTGGCTAATGGTCTGCTCTTTTACCACTATTTTTCCATTCAAATTTATAAAAAATGATGATGTTCAAAGCATTTTCCCTTTCTTCCATTCTCACTATACCTACCTTGTCCCTGAATATTTTCATTCACATCAACATTCAAGATCTTCATCCTCACCTTTATACTCCAAAAGTCACTCTGACACTGACATTACTGCTGTTTCCTCCCCTCCAAGTCATTCTTCTCTTTGGATGAAATGCTATTTATCTATTTTCAGTATTTATATGGGCACCATCCCTATGTGACTGACCACATCACACAATACTTGATGTAGTTATCCAAACTTCTGTGAGGTAAAGAAATGCTATTATCCCCATTTTACAGATGGGAAGCTGAGGCAGAGAGTTCCAGAGGGGTAGCCGTGTTAGTCTGTATACACCAAAAAATGAGAGTCCTGTTGCACCTTAAAGACTAACAAATTTCTTCAGGCATAAGCTTTCGTGGGTTCCAACCCACTTCATCAGAGGCAGAGAGAAAGACTATGTGACTTACCCACACTTGAAGTCTGTAGCAGAGCAGGATACTGAATACAGCCACCTAAATCTCATGCCAAGTCCCAACCACTAAAGCATCCTTCTTCTGGGATTTTTGCCACTGCCTTACATGGAGCAGGACTTCACCCTTTGTCTACCTAACCCTTCTTTTCTTTCTCCCTTCACTTCCATCCCTGAAACCCCTTTCACCAGGGCTGTAAGTCTTCCTTTTCCTTACCCACCCTCTTCCTGAACTGTTTCTGCACATTATACGTTTATCTTCTCTACTTTAAATGGTAAACTCTCAAAAGGTAGGAATTGTCCATGTACATTTATGGGGCTATAGTTATTTTAATACTAATACTTAGCATCCTCCTACATTTGTTTTGCTTGGGCAGAAGATTTTAGACCAGGGGATTTGTTTTTATTTGAAAGCCTAACAATGTTCAATACCTCCCATTGCAATTTCAGAGATCTGGATATCCCTTAAATACAAAGAGAAGCCAACAGTGCTTACTCACAGTTGAAAGATGCCATTTTGGATTACATGAATGGACTTTCAAATTCTGCTGATTTTAGAATAACACTGCACTACATCATTTACTAGCCTACTGGATAAAGGGACAACTATAGACATGGTATCTAGATTTTAGTCATGCTTATGACAATCTTATATGACAGTCTTACAAGCAAACTAGGGAAATGTGGTCTAGATGAAGTTGCTACAAAATGGATACAACAACAACTTGTTAAAAGACTATGTCAAAGAGTATGAATCAATGGCTTGCTATCAGAGTGGAAAGGGAGAAGGGCACCTAGTTGGCTTCTGCAGGGATCAGTCTTGGGTCCAAATATTACTCAATACATCCATTAATTACTTGAATAATGGAGGGGAGAGTATGCATATAAAAATTTGCAGATAACACCATACAGGAAGGGTTGCTATCACGTTGGAGGCCAACATTAGAATTCAAAATGACCTTGACAAATTGGGTATTTCGTCTGAAATCATCAAGACGCAATTCAACAAAGACAAGTGCAAACTACTATGCTTAGGAAGGAAAAAAAATCAAATGCAGAGCTACGAAATGGGTAGTAAATGGCTAGGCGGTAGTTCTTTCCAATTTTTGTTTAACATTCACCTTTGAGGGGTGCTGATGTTAGCTGTATCTTACTCAGTAAAGAGAACTAAAGCTAAAACTAAGTACATGTATAAAAATAAAAAAACCCAACCTACTATAAAAAACCCACAGAAAAATAGAGGCTGACACCAAAGTAAGTGAAATTGGTGTCCAGCCCAAACCAAGCAAATTAAGTCCAGACCCCTAATAAAAGCTAAAGCACCTTAATCAAATTGGGTGTTTAAAAGGGGAACTCATTACCTGTACTTAGCCAATGTGAATAGGTCCACTTTTTACAGACTTTTAAAGGTGACCTCTAAAAGGGAAGGATAATTGGGCTTCTTTATAATATAGAGCAAAGGCACAGAAGATTATAATTTTTTCTGCTAATGTTTTACATTAGAAATTCATATCTTGTCGACTGGAGACTTCTAAGAGTGGAGAAATAGTGACATGATAGCATCACAAAATAAAAGTGTGAACTATTGAGAAGAGAAGTCTGTAGTCAGTCATTTTAAAACTCATTATTAACACCTATCTTTAATAACTAATGAATGACAGAGAAAGGAAGTGTATTACAGATTCAACATTCCCATATTTTCAGTGAATATGAGAGTTACTCTGAGAAAGTTAGAAGAGCCGCTAGCCAAACTAGGGAAAACCAAACTTAATATTACAAATATGTATAAGTGAGAGGAAAAAAGCAAGAAACAACCTTTAGCCCCCCTTTATGAAACTTTTCAGAGTACCAATACAATATTTTTAAAAAGTCTTTTGCAGATCACCTTAAATAAAAATGCACTGGAATTCTGGCTACTCTAGGTTCTGCCTCTTCTTATTACACTAAAATGAGCATGCAACTCACATTTCTCACAGCACAGCAATAGTGTATATATTCCAATATGCTTAAAGCACTAAACCTGAAGCTCAAAATATCATGCTCTAGTACTCTCCAGTTACTCAAGAATTCTCATGGACTTGTTCCAATTCAACTTTATCCATTATTATTCATTACCATATATGAAATTTGATGAGCATGACCCCTCCGTAACCTCAAAAAATAAAATAACTTGTATAAACAGGTGGTACTTTCTGCATATCCGACAACTCCAGTTTCAGGAGCCTTGGTGTGTAGTTTATGTTCTGCTCTCCACTGGGAAATGAAACCACATCATTCCAAGTCCTCAAATTCTCATCGGCATACTGTTCCTTTCAAGGGGAGTAGGTTGCACAGAGCAGAACCAGAGAGAGGATGGGTGTACAGAAGCAGATCTAATTGATCTAACTAATAGTTGCCTTTGATAAGAGTAGCCAAAAACTTAACAGGCCTGTAAACCTAACCAGCACCTAATCTGCGAGAAGTGATCCCATCAAGGTCAGGGTTGATGTACCTCATGAGAAAGCTTGCACTAATCTTTTCCATACTGAAAAAACAGAACTTCAGTTTTTTAATGCTTTCAAATGTCACTTTTAGCAAGAACTATGTTCATTTAAAATAAAATAAGTCACTTTCCAAAAGCATGGTGCAGTGGTACATATTTACCTACCTCAAGCTCATCAAGTGCACTTCCTAGCATAGCTGAATGAGACGTAGGATGAACCTTTTGATTTCTAATTCCTTGAGAAGCATTAGAAAGGACATTGAGAACATTCTGTATGTCATTACAAATTGAGTCCTTGCTGGCTGTAAGGGATGCAATATCTGAATGTTCCAAGCAAGCTGAACAAACTGAATGTAGAAGAGATGAATTTTCCTTCAGAGAAGCACGTGCTGCTGCAATTTCATCTCGTTGATTGCTAGATTTCAAATCCTGCCAGCAAAAGAAGAGTTTTTAAAGCACTTTAAAATTGACAAGTAACGTAGAAACAAATTATTCCATTCTGTACTATATTCACGAAAGGAAACAGTGACTTACATTCAACCAAGATTGATTTATGATAAAAGACGAAAGGGAAGAAAAACGTATTTTAGGATAGTTGAAGCCCCTGCTACCAGCCTCTGTTCCTTCAAACTGAGCAAAAGAATGAAATGAAAGGTACAGGAATTAGAAAATAAGAAGGAAGTTGCTGACAGGCAGAAAGTCAATTGAAGTTAATAAGGACCTGTCCCAGGGTGGCTAACTCCTTATAAATGAAGGAGGTCAAGTGTCCCTGTGCCAGAACCAGTGCTCCCAGTTGGGCTAATTTAGGGGGCGGGGCTGCAAGTGGGGCTATAAAAAGGATCAGAGACCCAATAAAATAAGCCACAGAACAGAGAAAAAGACAGGCCTGTCGGATTCCTCTGGGAGGGGAGGCAACAAATGTCTGATATATAAAAGGAGAGCTGAGGAACTGTTTACAGGTTTGGACAATAAAAATGCCTAAAAAACTGTGGGGGTGCAGTGATTCCTTTGCAAACTGAAGAGAAGCCCTTCCTTGTGACAGAGCCCTTCTATTGGCCCTGTATCTAACCACATTATTAAAAAAATAGAGTAGCCACTTTTTTTCTCCATAAGCTGATGGCTGGAAAGTGGGATTTTCAATATGGACTAAACATGGCTCTTTCTCCAAATCATACTTTTAAAGAAGACTGTGGGACCATCAAACCAGATCTTGTTTCCTCAGGCTAATGTGGAAGTCTTGGGCCAAAGCAACATATAGGGAGCCTTAAACAGAAGCAGATCACTGCTTACCCCACTGATTATTTGATTAGGATAAAATGAACTATTTTCTAGCATTTCCTTTTAATCATCACTTAACCATGGTGTAAATGAAAGCCCATGCTACGGAGGCTGGATTCTTTCATACAACATGATCCCGCCCTAGCATTCAGCTGAACTCTGGTGCACCTTAGCACAGTGTCTGGTGAATAGCAGTCAAAACCTTTTTTAAAAAACGCATATAAAATAAGCATTATGAAAAGAATTGAAAAGCCACGGTTCTAACTATGTAGGTATCCAATAAAGTTACAGAGTTCAAATAGTAAGTGATTTTAGCTTTCTCTATAACTGCATGCCCAAAATTGTATGTCATTACTGAATTCTTCTGATTTATGCTATATTGCAGAGAGCCTGGAGTCAATGTTAAGGCAATCCAACACTCTAGTTAGATGGATTTTTACTATTCCTAAGAATTTCCTAATTTGGGTGAATTGAATCATATCCTTATAACAAGCCAACTCCTTAAGTCCTTACGACAAAAATTCAAGGAGAATTGTGCTTAAGCAAGGACTCCAGGATTTACGCAGGTATGACTAATGAAATTTTTAATGAGGAAGAAACACATGAAAAGGCATTCATGCTTCATAACTCATCATTTGACATGTTATGTAAACACACATGGCCCCTCCACTCTTCATATCAAACTCAGCAAGTAGACACCTTATATTTAATTCAGGGACAGCACTCTTGCCCTCTGGGAATCCTTCACCCTTCAGAACTACATATCCAAGTAACAAAAAGTGCTAAGGATACTGCAGTTATTTTTAGGGTTTTATAAATAAGCTCTGTTATCACAGCCATATATATATATAGGCTTATTTAGACATGCCCAAGTCTCTATATGTTCATTCGTTCCACATTTAACCTATCAACTTATTCCATATCCCAATTATTCTTTGAACTAAAAATCTCTTCTCAGCATCCATTCTCCATAGGTTGGATCCATAAAGGGACACAAGCATTGCGATGCTGAATGTCATGGCACCTGGAAAATCACAGGAACAACACTGTGATCCAGAGTCTAAATTCAGTGCCTAAGCTCTTGATATAATAAAAGGGGAGAGACAGGTGCATAACGATGCACTCTACAAAGCCAGGACATTAGGAGGGGAAGCCTAAGCTAGCCAATAGGAGATGCTGACCAGAAGGATGTGTGGTAAACCCTATTTCTCTCTCTCTCCGATATAGATGCCTAAGTCTGAGCAAAAGCATCTAGCTCTGCTAGTGATCCATAAACTGGGGGAAGACTGGTGTTCCGCTGCCTAAATTTCCTGCAAGACCTGAAACAAATCAATTGTGGGGACCTCCCTGAAACCTTTAGCCTAGTCAGTAGTGTACTCACCCAAGACACGGGAGTCAAATCCCCATCTTGTGTGGGGAGGGATATGAAGAGGTACCTACTACCTCACAGGCGAGGGCCCACTCACTGGACTATGGGATCATTCTAACTCTTTCACTGGACCAATTAATATTTAAGTTTTCTATTGTTTAACTAACGTGGAAAAACTTTAACAGAAGAGGTGTAGGGAGCCATGCATCAGAATATTCCTTAGACTAGTGACTATATGACATACACCTAAGAAGTGGCATATCCCAGTTGAAATCCCTTCTCCCCTAGAAGAGGGGAGGGGACTTGAAATGGGGATCTCCCACATCCAAGGTAAGGATAAAGATTATCTACCTGACAGTTTCATGTGAACTTGCCTGAGTAGTTCAATTCAGTAGGCACACTCAGGGGTTACCTGCTGGATTCCCCCCCCCCCCCCACTCATGACTTAGGCCACCATATGCCTCTCAGTTCAGTTCATGAATTGCTCTGGGGCTTAGCACCCAGACACCTATCATGAGACAGTAATGCACACGCTTATGATGGAGATAGGCACTTGGGCACCAAGAGCAAGGGCTACAATGTGCATACTCCGAAGCCAGGCGAGTTTAGGCACCTACAAGGATAGGAAGCAGATGAATGAGTTTTGGATATCACAGTGATAGTTCAACATGGGATTTAGGTGCCCCAAAATGCAATTTAGGCACCTACATACCTTTGTGGATTCATACCTTAAGTCTCCTTCGGTTTAATTCTTGACCATAAGTTTTACTAACATAAACAAAGTTCACATTTGCAATGTTGGTGACATGTATTCCCCCATATACACTTACGTTTGTAACTTTCTCTTTTCAAAGTTAAATATATGCAAATTCTTAAATCTTTCCCGTAAGTCATCGCCAAAATAAAGTTACCAAGAATACAATATTTTAATATATTTTATAAAGCAACCTCAAAGTCTTCACAACATTTCAAATCGTTTATAATTCAGTCGTTATCTTTGAGTTAACTGCAGTTGTCTTAGTTACATATCTTAGACCAGTGGTTCCCAGCTTGTAACCTGGGGACCAAAAGCAGCCCACAGGGGCTTTCAAAGTGGCCCAAGGCTCCCCTCCAGCTGGCGACCCACAGGAGCTGCTCACTAAGGACCCAGGCAGAGAACATTGTTGACAGGCAAGTGCAGGCTGCTTTCTGCAGCCGAGGGGATGGGAGATCAGCACTCCCTTCCCACTGGCTGTAGCAGGGAGCACAGCAAAACACCTGGGTGCCTAGGCACTGGTGTCCCTGCTGGAGCCAGAGGGAGGGAAGCACTGATTTTCTGTCCCCCAGCTACAGGAGGGCACGGCCGAACCTTGGCGGGAACGGGGCCCAGGGCCAATTGACCTGGGGGGCCCTGCCCCCCCCATGCTGGAGGGGAGAAGGGTGGGCTGGCCCACTCCACCCCCAGGGACCCCGGCCGTCCCCCTCTCCTGGGGACCCAGAGCCGCCACTCCTAGCAGCAGTCGGCCCCAGCAGCAGCCGGGAACACAAGGCCGCCCGCCAGTGGGAGCCGACCCCAGCCCAGGTCACAGTCGGGAACCCGAGGCTGCTCACCCACGGGAGCCAGCCACAGCTGCAGCATGGGACCCGAGCATGGACCAGGTGGCAGGTGCCAGGAGCAGGGATGGGGTGGACTGGCCCAGGGGCTGGGCTCAACTCTTCTGCTCCGCCAGCTCTGCTCTCCTGCCCTGCCCTTGCCTTCAGCGGGAAGCCGAAGGCAGTGGGGCTGGGGAAGCGGCCCGCGGGCTGCACAGTCAGCAATGGGGGAGGGGGCAGCGGTGCGGGCCCCACGAAACCACAGGGCTCTAGGTGATCTCCCTGCTCGCCTGCCCAAAAGATGGCCCTGTTCCCACCTTTGTCTGTCTTATCTGCTTAAACTGTGAGAGCCAGATTTTTAGAAGTATTTAGGCCTCTAAAAATGGAGGTTGGCACTTTTGAAAATCCTACTAGATGCCTATCTCTATTTTGAGATGTCGAGATACCTTTAAAAATCTGACCCTAACTGCCTTGGAATAAGGACTGTCTCTTTTTGTTTTTGTATAATGAACTGTCTCGGTAGGAAATCCTAGATGCTACTGTAACAAAAATAATAATGAAAAATAAAATGTTTGGGCATTATACCAAAATCTGAATCATATATAATAAGCTAGATGGAAGCAAGAGTGAAGAGGGTTATAGCTTGTGTACCACATGAGGCGGGAGGTTATGAGTCCTGTAAAATTCATCCATTTAATGTTACAAAAATGCTCTCCAAGATGATTAAATTTTGAGTGTTAAAAATTTGTTGATCACATTAAGATAGGAAGCAAATTAATATTTCTGGGGAACAGCATACTATGCAAAACACAAAACAGATTAAGGAAGTGAGTGAGTGACAAATAATATTCAGAGGGGTAGCCATGTTAGTCTGTATATAGCAAAAAACAAAAGTCCTGTGGCACCTTAAAGACTAACATTTGCTAGTCTTTAAAGTGCCACAGGACTTTCATTGTTTTTTAAAAATATTCAAAACATTGTCAAGCATGCATAGACTTAGTGAAAGAGAATATACATTTAATGGAGTACAACTGTAGGAAACAAATAAAGAAAGGGACATAAATGATGATAGAGTCTCAGTGCTTTTATTATGCAAAGAAGCAAATGATGTTTTAAGACAACAGCTCCCAACCTTTTTGGATTGAGAGCCACAGATAGTTTTACATTACTCTGAAGGGCCACCAGTCTTCTCCAGCAGTCATTCCCCACCTCCATCCAGATGGAAGGACATCAGCAAGGAGGCTCTCCCATCCTACTGGATGCAGCAGGGAAAACACACATGTCCTGTAGCCCCATGCACTCCACCTGGGTCCCTAGACAGTGGCTCCCTACTGCATCAAAGCAGTGTAACGTAACTCGCATTTAAACTAAGACAGACTGCCTCAGACTGGCAGGGGAAATATTTTTAAATGTATTTAATCATGTAATATATGTTAAATAAAATGTGTTAAAAGGCAAGTGTAATTTTAACACTCATTAGCCTTCAGGGGTAGGCTTAGTACTATTAAAACTACAACTTGTGTTTTGTACACTAGAATTTGAACACATGCTAGTTTATAAGTTACTTAACATATGTTAAACATACATCTTTTTTCCTGGTGTAATCGTAATTTCATATACTAGTACAGTTAGAATTGGCGCAAGAGTGCCCCAGAGAGTAACAAAGCATCTACTTCACTCAGCAGGGCAAAGATTCATAAATTTAGATACACATTGTGACCTCAGGCAACTGCAGAAGAGATTCTTCCTGATCTTCAACCACTAACAAAAGAAAGAGATCAGAAGCAAGTGAGAGGGAGGAAGAAAAGAAGTAGACTAACATACAAGGAAAAATGATACAAATTTATAAAAAGGGAGACAAGCAAAATAAAGGAGGCGACTCTATGGCCTAGTAGATAAAGCACTGGGCTGGATTGAAGAGATGAGGGCTCTAGTCCCAGCTCTGCCACCACTTACTTGTTGGATGACCTTGGGCAAGTCACTTCCCCTCTCTTAATTCATTTTCTCATCTGTAAAATGTGGATGAAAGTGCTTTTAAATCTGCTGGTGAAGTGTGCTACCTAAAAGCTAGGCATTAGTAGTAAAAGAGAAAGTGGTACTAAGATGGAGTGAGACAGAAACAGGAAAATGGCAAGTGCAACAAGAGAAAAATAAAAATAATGATGCCGAGATACAGGTGTTAGGAGTCTTAGAAATAAAAGTGATGACAAATTAGATGAGGTTCCAACTCTTTATATTCTGCACCTGACTCCATCTGCTTTTAAGACTCATCATCAATAATTCATTATTACTATGTACCTAAATTCAGGGTTCAAACTCCTGATACCAGGATGATCTGCTTCCTTATCCAGGGTCCTAGAGTCTGCAAATCCCCTTCCACCCTTCCCTAACTAGTGCAAAGCCCAGAGATTCCTTTTAACATCTTGGCACAACCTATGCAAAACCTCCACAAGGGTAGCTGTGTTAGCAAAACCTACTGCCCAAATTTCCACACTGCTGCAGTAAGACATTTCTAAGCTTTCCAAAAAATCAGGGCATTTTATGACACTATATAGTTAATTCTAACTATCTATCTATTGACATATTAGCGAGACAAGGTGAGTGAGGTAATGTATTTTATTGGACCAATTTCTGTTGGTGAGGGAGACAGGCTTTCAAACTTACACAGAGCTCTTCATCAGGTCTGGGAAATGTACTCAGTGTCACAGTTGAATACAAGATGGAACAGATTATTTTGCATAAGTAGTTACCACACATTTCAAGGGACCATTCAAGATAAAGTGACCTGTGAACACCTCTCGAGTCTTAGGGTGAAAGAGGGGGGAAAGCTGGAACAAGGGTGTGATTGAGCTCACTCACCGCAATGGCACCTCCTGTCAGCTGTCTCACATATTAGCTTTCTCAGCTAGCATGTCCTCTCCTAGTGACTCTCCTCGCCCTCTCCTCGCCCATTCTTAACTCCACTTGCAGATCCACCTCAGCCCAGGAATCACAGCATCCTCTTCATGACTCAGCCCTCTGGACATGTTACCACTCATGTTTTCCCCTTTCAGGAGAAGGATAAGGTAGAAGTATCTCCAACCAATCCAACCACTTCCTCAACGGCAAATGGGTGGGACCTGGGCACAACCATTAGTCTGGCTCCCAGCCAAGGGACCCTGTAGATAGCAGCATCCTGCTATCTGTCCTTAATTTCTCAAATTCCCTCAGCCACTTCCCACATCTGCAGCACCTTCTTGACCCTCTTCTCAGGGCCTTGAGCCAGCTAGTCACAACAACCAGCTGGGAGCTCCCTCTGCTCCCCCAGTTCCTGCTAGCAGCTGCTTTGTCCTAGATGCTATCTATTCTCTCAACACTCAGTTTCTTTTTTTCTTTCTTTCTTTTCTCGGCTTCTTTCTTTCCTTCTTTCTCTTCCTTCTTTCTTTCCGTTCCTTCTTTCTCTTCCTTCCTTCTTTTTTCTTTCTTTCCGTTCCTTCTTTCTCTTCCTTCCTTCTTTTTCCTTCCTTTCTCTTCTTTGCCTTCCTTTTTCTCTCCTTCTTTCCTTCTTTTTCCTTCCTTTCTCTTCTTTGCCTTCCTTTTTCTTTCTTTCCTTCCTTCTTCTTTCTTTCTCTTCTTCTTTTTCTTCCTTCCTTCCTTTCTCTCCTTCTTTCTTTGCTTCCTTCCTTCCTTTCTCTCCTTCTTTCTTTGCTTCCTTCCTTCCTTTCTTTCTCTTTCTTCCTTCTTTTTTTTCTTTCCCTTCCTTCCTTCTCTTTTTTCTCTCTTCCTTCCTTCTGTCTTCCTTTTTCTTTCCTTCTTTGTCTTCTTTCCTCTTCTTTCCTTTTCTTTGCTTCCTTCCTTTCTTTCTTTGCTTCCATCCTTTCTTTCTCTTCCTTCTCTTTTTTCTTTTTCTCTTCCTTCCTTCTCTTTCTTTCCTTCCTTCTCTTTTTTTAAAATACGTCTAAAAAATTAATTTTAAATAAAAACCTTTCTAAAAATTAAATTTCAATTCAAAATTCATTCAAATTCAATTAAACAAACCCAATTTATTAAGTCTATTTACAATCACCTTAACTTCCAGCATTGTTTCTTGAAAGGAGGGCATGCCCACTGAGTTGAGGAGTTCATCAAAGTGCTCTTTCCACCTCTTAACAAACCTTCTCAATCACAGTCAGCATTTCACTACCTTTGCTGAATACCACTTAGGCCTCTCCTAAGGCAACAAATGGTTTGCCACACCTTTGAGACCATCCAGTAGTCCTCCTCCATGGTCTCTCCAAACTACTCCCAAGCCCAGGATTTAACGTCAATGACTGTGACAGCAGCAGCCCTCCTAACGCTCAAGCACCTCTCAGAAGTTCCCAGAAGTCAGATTCATGAGCATTTCTCAAAAGACCTCCTTCTCTGCATTAACCGCTTTCTTCACCAATGATGTCCACCAGCAGTTGCCACCATGACAGAAACCAACCAACTTCAAGCCAGAGTTTTTCATGACTGCCTTAACAATTGAGGCCCTGAACATGGTCTAGTTAGACTCAATGTCCATGACCTCACCCAGAACACAGGAGTTCTTCCAGAAATGGGAACTGAAGTCCTTCCTCAGAGAGTCCTCCAACAAACGTTCCCAGAAAACATGCATTGATTGTTTGGGCCTCCCATGTCTACCTGACCAGTATCCCCTGCATCAGATCTAACTCACCACCAAGTAGTGATTAATTGACAGCTCTGCTTATTTCTTCACTCAGCGTCCAGAAGGTATGGTCGTAGGTGTGACAGTTCCCATATTGCTCCATGAATGCAATGGAATAGAAACATATACATACATGAAAATGAAAAATGATTAAAAAGTTATTGGAACTCTAGAATTCAAACTGCCTTTTTTCAAACTTATACAAAAATGTATATGTAAACACAGTTTTATAAAGATCAGATTTATTGGCAGTCTACTGTTGTCTGTTTATTTTTGCTACATATGTCCTAAAAATTGCATATCTAAAGAATTATAATAATTTTCTATATTCAGTATTATCATGATTAAGAGCCTAAATCCAAGACTTACACCTGTACTTGATTGTAAAGTAAGGGTGAAATCTTGGCTCCACTGAAATCCATGGCAAAGCTTCTTTTGACTGTAATATGGCCAGTATTTCACTCATGAATAGTCCCAATGTGCCTACTTCTAATGTGTAAGTTTTTATCTATACAGGGCTTTGTTTTTCAGTGCTTGATATTGTCAGAGCAATAGTCCATATCACCTAGCTAGATCTGCCCTGTAGAAATAGCTGTAGCAGTGGGGTTAGAATGATTCATAACTCAGTTGCTGAAAGTGATGGGAGTTTTCTACATTGGGTAAAATAATAGTTGCCACTGACAGCCTCACAAAATAGTGATCCAACACCCTAGACCTTGAAAAACCTCAAAGAAAGTCTGAGGCTTCTGAAATATGGTGCTATTTCCAAATAAATATAAAATAGAAGAACAAGGTGCCGAGAATAGGAACAATAACTGTTTAGAACACAAATACAGTCATGGAAAGAATGAATTTTGTGTTCCATGTCAAGACAATCTGGAGGTTAACTGTATATTAGAGTTGGTGAACTTTTTCAACCAAAACTTTTTTTCTGTGTAAAAAACACACATTGGGCTGACACAATTTCACCCATTTTTTCTGTTTAAAAAAAAACTTGAACAGAAATCCCAGCATTAAACATTTTGTTTTGACTTCATTGAATTCAAAACAAATGTTTCAAATTTTCCTTCCATTTTTTTAAAAACCTTATTTTGTTCCTCCCCAAATGAATTTCTGACTTTTTGATTCATCATAAAGTTTTCAAAACATTTCTTTTCAAGTCAACCCAACCCAAAGCACTTTTAAATTTTTTCCAAATTTCTAATGATCCAAAAAAATTTTTTTAAAAATCAGGTATTTGAACAACCCTAGTGTATACAATACCCATGTAAAAGAATGAGCGAACAAAGCAAAACTTTAAAACAAACCAATAGGTTAAAAAAAGGGGGTGGGGGAGTGAAATGGTCAGAGGAAAGAGCAAGGGCCACATAAAAGGACATAATATCTCTAAGAACAAATTAACAATACTAATTGCAATCTGTACTTTTATTTTCATAGGCTTTAAACACCATAGCTTTCTATTTTGTTTCAGTCTTCACAAAACAGGTTAATGGAGAAGACTTACTCAGTACAATTAATATTAATATTAATGAAATGCAGAAAGGAATGCAAGCCAAATTAAGGAAAGAGCAGACTAAAGCATATTTAGATAAATTACATGTATTCAAATTGGTAGGACCTGATGACATTCATCCTTGGGTACTTAAGGAACTATCTAGAAAAATCTCAGAACCATTAGCAATTACCTTTGAGAACTCATGGAGGACGAAGAAGGTCTCAAAAGAATGGAGAAGGACAAACATAGTACCTATCTTTAAAGGACAAAGAGGACCCAGAGAATTATAGACCAGTCAGCCTAACTGCAATATCTAGAAAGATACTGAAACAAATTATTAAACAATCAATTTGACTGAGGATAATAGGGTTCTAAGGAATAGCCAGCATGCATTTGTTCAGAACAAATGACACCAAACCAACCTAACTTCCTTCTATGACAGGGTTAATGGACTAATGGATAGGTGGAAGCCATAGAAGTAAATCTATTGAATTTAGTAAGGATTTTGACACTGTTCCACATGACATCCTCATAAGCAAACTGGATAAATTTGGTCTAGCTATAATTACTGTAATTTGTGTACAAAACTGATTGGAAGACTATACTCAATGGTTTGCTGTCAAATTAGAAGAGTGTATCTAGTGATAATCTGCAGGGGTCAGTCTTGATATTTTCATTAATGTCTTGGATAATGGCATTGAGAGTATGCTAACAAAATTTGCAGATGACACAAAGATGGAAGGGGATTGCGAGAACTTTGGAGAACAGCATTAGAATCCAAATGATCTTGAGAAACTAGACAACTGGTCTGCATTGAACAAGATGAAATTCAATACAGACACGTGGAGACTACTTCACTTAGGAAGGAAAAAAATCAAATGTAAAATGACAAAATGGGCAATAAGTCAACAAAGTTAAGCAACTGTAAAAACATCTAATGCCATTTGGGGTGTTGTAACAGGAATACTATATGTAAGAGAGGCAAGGTAATTGTTACATGATACCTCCACTGGAGTACTGTGCCCAGTTCTGGGCACCACAATTTGGGAAAGTTGGAGTCTAAAGGAGAGCAAAAAAATGATGTCAGGTTTAGAAAACCTGACCTATGAGGAAAAGTTAAAAGAAAAAACTCAGCTACGTATGTTTAGAATGGAGAAAAAAAAACCGCTAGGGGACCTGATAATGGTTTTCAAATATATGAAAGTACTGTTCTAAACAGGACTGCAATTAATTGTTCTTTAAGTCCACTGAAAGCAGTACAATTTGTAATGAGCTTATTAATCTGCAGCAGGACAGATTTAAGGTTAGATATTAAGAAAACCTTCCCAACTAGAAGGGTAGTTAAGCTCTGGAATAGGCTCTGAAGACAAGTTATGGACTCCCCATCGCTGGAAGCTTTTAAAGACAGGTTGGACAAACATCTGTCAGGACTGGTCTGGATTTTTTGGTCTTGCCACTACACAGACGGCTGAACTTGATGACTTCAAGGTCCTATGCAGATGCATTTCTATGATAAGGATCTCAAAACTTTACAATACCTCTGCAATGATACAAATGTAGAAATTAAGGCACAGATAGTTTAACTAACTTGCCTACATTTATATTTCAACTCTGTGGTGGAACCAAGAAAGCAGTCAGGAAGCTATGATAAAGTAGGACCAATTGCTGTTGATTCAAATGGAAATTCGAAGTCCGCAAGAAATGTAGGATTGGAACAACTAAGTAAATAAATCTTATAAAAACAGAAAACTATTAATATTTGGAATTTGATATGATACAGTGCCTTTCATTTTTAGATACATCAAAGGTCTGGAAAGCATAAAATACTATTAGTATATATGATATAACTAGACACTTCAATAACACTTATTTGGGTTATTTGGGAATTTTTTAACAAAACTTTTCATCAGAAAATGCTAATTTAAAGTCAAAGTAGTTTGTGAGACTACATTGGTTTCAACAAATTTTCTGTTCTGAAAAAACTGGAAAAAACTTTTTAATTTGACAAAATGTCCAGTTTCATGTTTTTGATGAGAAAATATATAAGTTTTTAAGGTCAAATTTGTTTAGAAATTTAAATTATCTTGCAATGAAAAGCCTAACATTTAAAAAAAAATCAAAACAAAACATCAACTGACCGCATCTGAATATTTTCCTGTTTGAATACTCAGTTCACAAAAATTTGTGAGAATGATTTTTTCTCCCAATTCAAGATAGGAAAATTTTAAATATCTCAAAAATTCTCAGTAGATGGGAAAACCATTTCATATCCAGATCTACTGGTGATAGGCCATTAGAAACACTTAAAATACAGAGTTATAAATACGTGTTTGATGGGATGTAGGGTCACTGTGTACTGGTGTGATGGCCCCACACTGGAGACTAAGGGGTTAAGCCCATACCCCTGGCAAAAGAAGACACACCCCCTTCCAGGCATGCTCCAACTGCTGCTGCAGTATAAGAGGAAGCAGCTCAGCTCATTTAGGGTGGGATGCCAAACAGGAAGAATGCACAGTGGAGACTCCATCCAAGGAGCCAGAAGGTCCTGCAAATGTTCCATGGAATCCAACCCCTTAGGCCGCTATACCCACTGCTGGTTTTTTTGGAGATGCAAGAGCTGCTTGGACAGAGGCTTCAGGAACTGGGGTAGGAAGTGGCTGTGGCTGAAGGGGAAAGGCTACTGAATAGCTTTTGAAGAGAGTGTGCATTTTTGAGTAGATCCCTGCTTTTACAGTGACAACATCATGTCACTGACAGGGCCCTGGGCCGGGACCTCGTAGAGCATGAAGAGTCCAGGTCCCCTTACCCTGGCCACCATCCAACCTCCCTGGTGGCACCTTTCCCCTCACTACTGTGATCTCGGGCCACTCCTGACTCTGGATTTAAAGGCTGTTGCTGACCGTAGCCACTAGGCTTCCCCACACTTTGACCCTTTTGGGTGAAAGGGTCTATGTGCCTTGCAACAATTGGCGCATGATGATATGAAACATCCTAAGTGGTTTCCATTAATTCCTAAGTTGTCAGATGACAAGTTGTTTGATGGGCCTTTCATGTACCTTGTGTCATATCCCATTTACCACAAGAGCTCAGCACCTTCTTTCTGTAATAAATCAGGTCAGATTCAACAAGATATAGGTTCCTCCTCATCCTGGATACAGATCAGTTCAAGTTTTCTAAGTATCTTGGCTTCAACTATATGAAATCATCAAGGATAAACAGATACATAACTGATATAAGGCAAAAAAAAAAAAAAAACCCAGAGTCCTGTGGCACTTTTAAAGACTAACAGATTTATTTATCACATAAGCTTTTGTGGGAAAAAATCCCATTTCATCAGACGCTTTGAGCATCTGATAAAGTGTGGTTTTCTCCCATGAAAGCTCATGCAATAAATAAATCTTAGTCTTTAAAAGTGTCACAGGATTCTATTGTTTTTCTGCAATAGACTAACACAGCTACCCCTTTGGAACTTAACATAAGGCAAACATTTCAAGAGCTATTCTGATAGAAATTACACATTTGAGAAATGTTTGTGCCCCCAGCCTCCGGTTTTATTGTCATGTTCTAATTACTACTGTAACTACAACATATGGGTCTTTACATGCACTTTTTGATACTTCCCAAATGCTTCATGTAAGCATAGTTCCTATATTTATATTAAAAAAAATTTCAGTATGAAAAAATAAATTGATGAATAAAATACATCAAAACTGTACTCTCCCTTCAAGGATAGACATATGATCATAAAAAATTGCAGTAGATATTAAACTTCTGAAACTTGAACATATGTGCACACAGTTGACATACATTAAGGGTGGCATACAAGCAAACTAAACTGAAATTGTAATTCATCAAAAAAGCTTACTAGCATTCCCAATTTGTTAATGTTGACAGGAGATTTTTGTCTTGGCTGCTCAGCGCATATCGTCAAATGAGCTGATTTCAAATGTTCAGCAAGGAGAAATGCTAAAAATGGCTCTTCTTTTAAATACATCAGTTTAATCTTTTAAAAAATGTTTTCTGCATACCTTGCAAACATTTTCAGGACAGCAACTCAGAGAGGGGAAAAAAGTCTTAAGCCCTTGAGCTCTGTACTGAATGTTAATGCGGTTGTATATGATAGATTTAATACAGAACTGAGAATAAATGACTTTCAGCAGCTGCACCCGACCTATAAATCGCTCTGAGTACTGCAAAATCCATACAGGGGAAGAACAGCTGTATAATTTACAGCATTAGTATTTGTCAAGAAAAGTGCAAATAAAGGACCTGATTTCTTCGTTTTCAGACTACACATTCCTACAAAAATTAGAAATTATCCTTGCTAAGAACCTATTAGATCAGCACATTTATTCATCTTTTAGATTGCCACTTAAAATGCAACAGCCTCTTTAATTTATCAATTTTAAGTGAAATTCAAAAAGCATAAATAGCAAGATTGTTTATTAAAACAAATGAAGAATGTTTAAAGTTAATTAATTCTGATTTATTTTGCATAAATAAAAAAGCTGAAAAAGAAAACACTAATCAGATAACTTGCATAAAAGAGATGCATATAGAAAGCAGGTATTTAAAGTAGCAGGATTACCCATTAGTACCCCACCCATTCATTAGTACAAGAGATAGACCCAGGCACACATTATTCACCCAGCTCTGTTTTTGCTTAAAATTTGAAAGGATTCTGGCTCACCTCTAAACACAGACAGTATGAGAAACATGAACGTTTGAGCCAACAGCCTTAAACAATCTTTAGTATCTCACAATAGTTAACAATGGGCTACATCCATACACCTGTACACAAAAGTAGAGGAATTTCATTAATTTTACATGAGTGAGGTAGCTTCTAATTAATGAAGGCTAGGATTCTAAAGCTAGATGTCCATTCGATTGTTATATGCGACTTTCTTGCATATACAGTAACCAGTGGAACTTAGCAGGGGAGAAAACATTTGAAATTCCCATCCCATAGGAAATGTTAACAGTTCAACATTTGTTTTGGGCCTGAAACAGGACAAAAGATTAATATTTTTAAATTGTTGTGGAACCAAAATTCCGAATCCATTTCTATTCAGAAATATCAAAAAGTGTTGTTTTAACATGTTTGATCAAAATGAAACAATTTTGACATCCCAGAACGTTTCAGTTTGTTTTGTTGAACATTACACCGCATTTGCAACTGAGTCCACATTACTTTGTGGAAGATGTGTCCTCCAGGGAACCTGGCTCATAAAAGACAGTTGAGGCCCAAATTACTACCCTTGCAAGTCAATGTACTTGGGAATGGAGTTTAGTGTTTTGGTGGGGTTTTTTTTAAATTGCATTTCAAATCCACATTTCAGGTCATTTCAATGAAATGCAATACTCCAGTTCAGGTCAAATCAATCAAAAACAATGTATTTCATTTCAATTTTTCTGATGGAAAAATTAAAGAATTCAGTCATAATATCAGTTTTCCAGATAATTTAAATTTTGCAGAAACCACACACTGTCAGAAAATAAATCCAATGGAAAATTCACAACCACTCTATAATTTAGCTTTATTCCAACATCAAATGGCATTTCTGAATTGCCCATACTATTCTGTAAGTAACACCAGAAAGTAAGACTATCGTGACATTGCCTAATGTTGTAGTAGCTGCTATGATTCACTGAATTTAATATCATCATAAATGTTACTCCAATAAAATACACTATTCATTACACAAATATAATTCTTTCTTAACTCAGTCATGGAAGCCAGTCTCCCCACTGCTACAGTCCAGTCAAGAATAGTATGTAAATCCATGCGGGACACAACAGAATCCATGCAAGTTTTTCCTCCCCAGCCTCAGTCCATTAAATATTAGAGGTATTAATTATTAGCTTTGGCTAGTCAGTCATAGCGAGAATCAAACACCTCTGGGTTATCTTCTTGGTATCTACTATTTGCTCACTGCCTTAGGGAACATCCAGCAGGCTACTTGAGTTCTAGTTGTTTGCCATCGGATCCCTTATTAGCATTGTCATTTTCGGAAAGAGTGGAATGGGGAGAGAGTTAAGTTTACTAAGGAAGGGGTGGCTTTTTTCCCCCAAACCTCCTCTGCTTGTTCACATATGACCTCTGCATTGTTGGAGTCATACCTGGCAGAAATTAACCTATAATGTTTAGTTTTACCTTCAACAGCTTCTATATCTTTATCTATCTTCCTTATTAACTCAACATTTTACCTTACTTAGAACTAATCATATATATGTTCTGTTATTAGCTAAATATTGCTGTCAATATTTAGAAAAAAAATTAAATGATCAAATCAAGCACTTGGAAAAACACTGAAGTGGTTTCCAGCCTTTCTGGCTTGAGGGCCACAGAACTCATTTGTACAAGCCTGAAGGGCCACCAGTCTCTGCCAGCAGGCCCCCCTACTACTACAGCCAGATGGAAGGAGTATAGCAGAAGGCTGCCTCCTCACTGATCTCCTGTCTCCCTGGCTGCAGCAGGAAAACCTCATGCGTCCTGTAGCCCTATGTGTTCTACATGGGTCCCTAGGCTGTGGCTCCCTTCTGCAGCCAGGGGACAGAAGCTCAGTGCTCCACTTCCTCTGGCTGCAGCAAGCACCTCAGCACGTATGAACCTAGGTGAAACGCGTTGCTGTGCTCCCTGCTACAGCCACAGCACTGATCTTCCATCCCCCAAGGGGCCTGCACAGCTCTTTTAGCCCTATAGAAAAAGGCTCTGCCTGGTCCTTAAGCAGGGGCTCCATTCTGCACCCAGCAGGAGGGGAGCCATGAGCCACTCTGAAAGCCCCCATGGACCACTTTTGGTCCCTGAGCCACAGGTTGGGAACCACTGGGTTAGGAGGTATGGGGAGTCACTGAATGTTTTTTAAAGTTTACAATAAATATTCTCTATACACTCTGATGCAGTTTATTATTATTCTTATAAGTGCATTGAAATAATAAGCAGAAGAATCATAGAAATGTAGGACTGGAAGAGACCTTGATAATTTATCCAGTCCAGTTCCCTCCACTGAGGCAGAATTAAAGATGATCAGATCATCCCTGACAGGTGGTTGTCTAACTTATTCTCAAAAACCTCCAAATGAAGAAGATACCACTAGCTCCCAAGCAGTTATCTCAAGACAGGCTTTTAACTAACTGTCTCTTAACTATTCTTACCGTTAGGAAAGATTTTCTAATGTCTAACCTCAATCTTCCTTGCTTAAGTTGAAGCCCATTACTTCATGTACCATCTTCAATGGCTAAGAAGAACAATTTATCACTCTCATTTTTATAACAAATGTTTGATATACTTGAGGATTGTTATGTTCTCCCTTCCCCCTTAGTCTTCTCCAGGCTAACCAAATCCCCACTCCCCCTCCCTCTTTTTCCCCCCTATCTTTCCTCCTAGGTCATGTTTTCTAGACCTTTAAGTGATTTTTGTTGCACTCTTCTGGACTTTCTCCAAACTTTTCCTGAAGTATAGTGCCTACAACACAATACTCCAGTTGAAGACTTATCCATACCAAGTTGAATGGAAGAATTATTTCTCATGTCTTGCTTACAACACTCCTGCTAATACATCCCATTGTGCTGTTCACTTTTTTTTTTTTTGGCAACCATATTATACTGTTGACTCTTATTTTGTGATCTACTACAATCCCCAGATTCTTTTCTGGAGTACTCCTTCCTAGGGAGTCATTTCTTATTATGTATTTCTGCAACTGATTATTCCTTCCTAAGTGTTTTACTTTGCATTTGTCCTTATTGAATTTCATCCTATTTAATTCAGACTGTTTCTCCAGTTTGTCAAGATAATTTTGAATTCTAACTCTGTCCTCCTAAGCACTTAACAACTCCTCTTAGCCCACTCTCATCCACAAACTTTGGTTAATGGCACAGAGAGCACATTTATACACTTTTATGAAGATGTTGAATAAAACCAGACCCAGGAGAGATCCCTGCAGGATCCTATTAGATATGCCCATCCAGTTTAATTGTGAACTATTTGCAGCTACACTAGGTGCAGTTTTCCAACCAGTTGTGCGCCCATCTTAGAGTAGGTTTATTTAGGTTATATTTCTCTTCATTTATGAGACGTTCATGGGAGACCACACCAAAAGCCTTACTGAAGATGAGACATATCACATCTACTGTTTCTCCCCAATCCACAAAGCTTGTTGCCCTGTAAAGGATATTTGGTTGGTTTGACATGTTCTTGTCCAATCCATGTTGTCTATTACTTATGAACTTATCTTCTAGCTGCTTGCAAATTGATTGATTATTTGCTCCATCATCATTCAGGCACTGAATTTAGGCTGATTGGTCTACAATTTTCTGGGTTATCCTTATTCCTATATAGTATCTATCTGTACTAATTTGCCTCTTCTTAAAATGACAAGATATCCTGATAAATTCAGGACTGTCCCAATATTAAACCCTTTGTCCCATGTCACAATCAATGAATGATCGGGACAGCATTTGTCCAGACATTCAGGCAAAATGTGAAACTCAGTAGTGCAATAGAAAATTAGCCGATCTGGGCTGTCCTATCTGTTAAACTCTTACTAAACTGCACTCTGTTAACTGCTGGGGATTTTGGTGTTTTGTGTCATTTTCCAGTGGAACACAATTTACAGCAGGGGTGTGTAGTTTACATTATAGATCTGGATCAGTGTGTACCATAGCATGAACTATAGTGGGCATGTAACACCACATGTATGCATATAAAGACTGCATGGTTCTTTTCAGTTTCTAGCCAACCCTCTTCAGTTGAAAACCCCAAAATGGCAACATCAAGTGAGGAGGAGCCAACTACAAAAAAGACAGTGGAGATACATGATAGAACGGGGAAAACACATACACCAGAGCTCAGAAATCCTATGAGCATGATTCAAGAGCATTTTGTAAAGCATGCAGGAAGGAATTTAACATTTTCCATGACAGGAAGTCCAATATTAAGCATCATGCTGTTTCAAAACAAAACAAAAAAACCATAACAAAAACACCAAGACTTACCCTGGTCTCAATTTTTTTCAGCAAGCCACGTGAATCCTTCAGTAACCTGGTTATCATTGATGAACTAATTCAAGGACATCACATGGTAGTCTAGCACTCATAACAGTCACGTGACTGTCAAATTAAACTGGCACTTCCCTTGTATCCAAATTCAAGAACCGAAAAGCACATCAGCTGTGGCTGAGCTAAAGTGGAGGCAGTGATCAAAAATGTGCCATAGCTGCTCTCGACAGAATTTTTAAAAAACCTCAGCAAGCCAGACGGTCCCTATTTCTCAGCTACCATAGACGCATCTCACAAGGGCAATGGGAAAACTTAATTCTTATATACTGGGCACCCAAACACGGTATCCAAGATAAACCATTAGACTTCTATGAGCAAAGCGAGAGACTGAAGAGGCAATATGCAATACATTACTTGAAAAAACGGAAACACACAAACTACACCTGAACAAAGTGTCTTCCTACTGCGCTGATAATGCAAACATGAACTATGAAAAGCAACAGTGTACCAGAATTTAAGAAAACAAAAACAAATATTTTGTCTACAAACTACACAACCCATATTATACACAGCATCATGAAACAGACTAGCAAATTGACATTGAGACTCCGGTCATTAAGCTATTCTGTCATTTCAGCAGTACTGCTAAAAGAGTAGCAATACTGAAGGATATGTTTGAGATCTTGGATACAGAGTGCCACCTTACTGAGCCATGTGACAACACACTGGTTAAGTCTTTTCCCAACTGTAAAAAAACCTAAAACACATGAAAGGCTGTTAAGAGCTACTTTGTTTCTCTGGGCAGCAACAAAATTTCTGTGGATGCATTCTCTGACATGGAAAATGGTGAAGAAGGTGAGGGGTCTTGCAAAGTTGAAGTTCATCTGTTTTTTCTCCGGAAGATCCTGAAAGTCTTCAATGATACTGTGTTCTGTTTGGAAAACAGGAGTGTGACAGCAGGTGAAGCATATGAAAAATGAAAAATCTGAGAATTAAACATCAACAATGGAAGACTGACATCCCTTGGCTCCAAAGTTAAAATGCATTAACTGGCAATGCCCGTCACTGCTTTAATGGCTCTGGAAAGACTTCATGACATTTTACAATTTGTTGGCCTGAAATCTGGATAAATGGCTTGGTTTTTTGACAACTGGCTACTTGTTCAATACCCAATGCTTGAATATCAAAGTCAATAGGGAATTTGAACACAGGGATCTGTCTCTTGCTATGACAGCTGTAAACCTACAGAAAACAGTGGATCTTGTTCAGCTCTATGATGAGTACTATATACAACTCCAAGTTGTAGCATAGCAAACATTCAGTTGGGGAACTTTGATCTCAAGTGCTAAGAAACAAGGATGGTAGCACTGAATTCTTGAACATGAAAAGCTGGTGATTTAAAAATACTCAGTATGCATACAGAGCATGAAAGGTACATGGACCAATGTCCAGAGACAAAGCAGCATAGACTTGGTGCAGTGTGAAACCCATGTCAAAATGAATTTCCGGATGAGCTGCAAGAACTTCTTCAGCTTTGTGATTTCCCAGAAATAAGTCATGTCTATGGCCGAAGTCAACAAAATAGCACAAGACTCGCGGCTGGCATGTCTGACTAGTATCCAAATTGTGAAGTTGATTTATTGACTGATTAAAAAAATCTGCACCCTTTAACTATGTTGTTTAGTGTACAAACAAATCTATATATTTAAATATGGATTATAACTGCTTAGTATTAATTACCATTTTAGCAGAGTTTTAATGTATTATTAATTATGCCTTGGTGAGTTATCAAATGAAAATGAGATAAGGGCAAGATCAAAATGTTTTTAATGAGTACAATGGGTTATTATCCATTTTTATCTACAGTATATTACAGCATATTATGTAAGCACTATTATATTGTAATTGCTGAGGTTACATACATATCATTTCTATTAATACCAGGGTTTTTTTTTACACATTTATATATGACATGGTGTATCACCTTGCCCCTGCCCCCTAGTGTCCTGATACTTTATTGTTGTGACCTCACCTCTGTAGCCCTTTTCCAGTCACCAACTATCTCTCCCATCTTCCACCAGTGCTCTCCCCACCTCAAAAAAAAATCACTAACAGGTCAGAGATCTCTTCAGCCAGTTCCTTAAATATTGTAGGATGCATTTCATCATGCCGTGCCTACTTGAATTATTTAAACAAGTACAAGGTCTTCTTATCTTGTTCTTTCCTATTTTACCCTCAGGTCCTATTCCATTGACACAGAGACCCACTATCTGAGTTGTCACTGCTAACTTTTTTGGTGAAAACTGAAACAAAAGACATTTAACACTTTGGCCATTGCTGCATTTTCTGTTATTGTCTGTCTTTCTCTCCTCATTGAGTAATGGCCCTGTCCTGTCCTCTCCTCTCCCTTCTTCTTGTTATTCATGTATTTGAGAAGTGATTTCTCCTTACCCTTTATATCCCTATCTAATTTAATCTCATTTTGTGCCTTGGCCTTTCTAATTTTGTCCCTACATGCTTGTGGGTTTTTTGTTTTTGTTTATTAAATATTCATCCATCTTTATTTGATCTAGTTCCCACTTTTTGTAGGACTCTTTTTTGAGTTTCAAGTTATTGAAGATCTCTGGGGTGAGCCAGGGTGGTCTCTTCCCATACTTCCTATCTTTGCTAAGCATGGAGATAGTTTGCTCTTGTGCCCATTAATAATGTATCTCTAAATAATGTTATTATGTCTCCTGAACATTTTTCCTTTAGAGTTGCTTTCCATGTAATTCCATTGTAACTATTCTGCTGTTATCCCTGGCTTCACAGCTCAGTCCTCTCGCTGTGGCTCAGTCCTTGCTCCTCCCCCTTCTGGGTCAGGGGGCTTCAGCAGTCCTTGGCCACCTGTATCAATCGCCATGGCAATCCAGAGTTGGGCACTTACTTCTCCTCTGGAGCCAGCCTTGCAGTCCATCCAAGCCCATGCTTCAGGGCTCTAGCCTGCTCCTTTCTTGGTGCCTTCCACTGCTCTATCCCAGGGAGCTTGCCTGCCTCACCTTGCAAATTGGCCTGCCTTCTTTCTCTGAGCTCTTGAGGGTGATTGCGTTTTCCCTCTGTCTGGCAGCCCTTCTCATATGAGTCTGCCTGGTCCTAATTGGTTGCTTCCCCTTTAGCCCTTCTGATCAGCTGCTATGACCCACAGTCTCTCCAGGAATCCATTAACCCCTTCTTTGTTGGGGTGGGCTATGTGCCCCACCTCACATCCTAGAAACAAAGACATGATGCTTTATTTCATTTATGGTTCTTATTTTCCCTCCCATTAACCACACTGCTATCTTTGAAGAAAATTTTTTTCTTAGTCTCTAGCCTGATGATTTAAAAAAATAGTAAATTCAAGTTACAGAACAGTAACACAAATTCAAAATAGCTGAATTCCTCAAGAGTGATAAAGCCACATCCCACGTGTTATAAAGGTCACCCCCCAGAAAGGGTCAATAAAAATTGTATACCACACCATCATGTTGTCTCCATTGTCTCCAGTCTAACCACTAAGCTGGGAACCTCCCTTTTATAATAGTTATTATGTAACAACAGTAATGCCTAAAGGCCCAAGCCAGGCTCAGTGCTTCTTACTGGAGGTAATATACAAACATGTGAACAGACGGTACTCAACACAATTAATTTACAGTTTGAATCCTGCAAGTTGCTCTGTGGGGCAACAGAAGTGTTTGTGCCAAATAAGTCACAGAATAAGAGTCGAAGGGGTATAAAACTCCTACTACCTAGTTCTACCAAAACATCTGACAATCTGCCACTGACAAAGAACTGCATATTACCCGGGCTGCACCTCGTATGACTAATTTGGAGGAGAAACTCCACATTTGATAGACAAATATTTTGCCGGACAAATTTTTAAAAAATTGACACACTTTGAACTTGATCTGGGGTTTGTAATGTCCTAATGAAGCATGAATGGACAGAATGCCAATAAAACAAAGATGGGCATGGCAAAAGCAATTTACCTCATGTATGGCATGGTTTATTATTTGTTTGTTTAAACATTAGTTAACAGTACTCATCAGTAAACTGAACTATAAAAAAAATTAGAATACCCAAAGTTAAGATTTAAAAAGAATTAGAGAGTGCTTGAGTTTGAAACATTTTAGTCAAGAAAAACGCCAGAATTAACATTACCCATGCAACCTTTAATTTAGGCCTTTGTGCATATGCATGATGACTGTCTAATTACATGACCTCATATTTTTCCATAGAAACCCTACTTCATCCATTGTACAGGATGGCCTTGTTCTGGGGATGAATTGGGTTTGTATAGCAAAGGAGTCTGTTGCCTGTAGGACCCCTACCTTATCCACTGCAGAAACTGAAAGATTTATAGTGAGTGAGGCAGATTTTAGGAACACAAAGGATGGTTTCATGATTGGGGCACTTGAATTATGCCCTGGAATCTCTGCCACCAAGTTCCTGTGTGATGATGGGCAAGTTGTAGTAACACGCTGCTAGAGATACCTAGAGCTACAAGCCACTCTCACACATCTCTGCGTCAGCAAGAGTGAGCTTTGCGAAAGATTAGACTTTTGCAGCTCACTGCCACACCAGTCTGTCTTCATCATCAAGGCTATCCTGGCCCAAACCTTACTAAGCAGGAAGTGATATGCAAATTCCAGCTCCTGAGCTCCTCAAACATGTTTCATTGCAATGCACATTCACATTCACATTCTCTGTCACTGGGCATTCACAGAAGATATTACATTTTCTGTTCTTTTAAGGATTCAGTACATTACCACTTACTAACTAGGGTAAACACATTCTTCCATTTAAACATAGCACTGAGTAGGTTTATAATAAAAATTAAACAAATTTATTATTAAGAAAGGACATAGTGTAAGTGACAATAAGCAGAAGGAATAAAGATAGAAATGATTTAAACAAACAAAAGCAAAAATATTTTCTAATTGCCAAAGACCTAACTTAACAAGCTCCAGCCTTTGTTCAAGATAGTGTCCTCACCAATTTTCCTTTAAAAACAAGAGCTTTCTAACTCTCAGCCAGGATCTTCATATAGTCTAAGGCACTGGTTTTCCTTGTCATCTCAGGTCCAAGGTGATCCAAAGTCTTCATGTATGTTCTTATATCTCAACGTCTACCTTTGTTTCAAGAGTCAAACTGATCCCCTGGAATTCAATCTCCTGTCTCCTCTAGGGGGATGACTCCATCTCGATTAAGATGTTCTCTGGTGTATTCCAATGTGATGCTTCCTGTTGCAACTTTACAATGGAAATATCCCTGTGGTAATTCCCAATTCCAGCTGACTAGAAGGTGTCCTTCCTTCATGATACAGACATGCTGACTCCTTGTGAGTTTTGAAGGTTCTGCTTACTTCATGTGTAAATTGCGGTCCCACTGTCACAGAACAACCCCATTCATTTGTCCTGAAGAGCTGGATGTACCAGTTTTCTACTTCTTTCAAATACAAAATTTAAAGCATAGTGTCAGAGGACATCTATAACTCCACAAATAGAATTGTCACATACATTCCACAAGAATATTATTAATCCAGTGGTCAACCAATGTGTCGCTCAGCTAGGAGCCAGTCCAAAAGCTAAGGCACCTAGCTGTGCGGCACTTCAGACCATCGCCGCCACCATTGAAAAAAAAAGCTGCTGCCACTGCCTGTTTTAGTAACTGTGTGGAGCAGAAAAGCCCCCTGACATGGAAAAAAGCCACCAACAACAACAGTTTTGGTGGTTATGCAACAGTGCCACTAAAAGCACTGGTGTCTTTTTCTTTAAGGCACCAAGGGGCATTCTGCTTCTAAACACCATGGCACAGCAAGGTGCCATGGTGAAATCCCTGGATGCCATGGTGACTTGGAACCCAGGATTTGTTGAGCCCTGTATTAATCAGGAAGTTAGTTTTTAAATGATACCTCACAAAGCGTATTTTGTATAAATATTTCAGTAACACGTAGGGTGTGATTATGAGGTGCCTAATTTTTCCACAGGTAGTCACTTCTAGTAAGTAAATAAAGGCTGTATCATAATGCCAACACACAAAACAGCTGAATTAAACCTGAGTGCTGGACTTTGCAATCTTTTCATCCTTTTCATTCCTTAACTTTCTATTTCCTATTTTTTATTTTTTATTTATAAGAACAATTTTAACATTAATAGTATTTTGTTCATGATTTCCTTAGCTTTTAATAGAAAGAAAAAATTAGCTGTATTATTTAAAATCACAAAGCACTTATACTTTGAAGACAACAGATGTGTATTTTATTATTACCGTTATCTTTGTGAAGCGCTGTACTTCACCACTTAATATCCACTAATTAAAGTCAATGTGGGTGTGCGTGTGCATGTGCGTGTAACAATGTCCAATGTATATTTTGTGTATGTGTATAGGATTTCTTTTGGAAATTTGGGAAAATCAGAATATCAGAAAACCTTAATTTTTTTCCCCAGACAGTGCAATATGCTCCCCTTGTTGCTGCAGAGCTGTAACCTTGTAACTCAGTATTCCTTTCCTCCACATTTTAGTACTTAGGGAGAGTCACTTTTCTCCTGGTTGTCGTGGCAACCACCACATGTGATAACTGAGTTGCCTCAGATTGCCCAAAATGCTGTTACAAAGAAGCTTTATGGGAGGAACTGTAAGGAAAGGAGGCTGGGTTTGGATAAGCTCCTGCTGTGCTCCTCTGGCTTTGTGCTATGGTAAGCTGCACTAGTTTTCCCCCCCCAAAGGGTCATTTTATTTCCTTAGAAAAGGGTATATGAAAGAAGATGCCAAATTCCAGTTTTCTACCAATAAACAATATCTGCTTCTTAAAAAATTGGAGATTCTGGCTTTGAGTATTTAATTTTTTTTTTAAAAAAAAAGGCAGAAAATTATAGCTGAGTCCATAGTCTGTTCTCTATTACACAATTTAAAAAGTCATTCAGAAGTTGCAATAAAATTGAACGAAGGAGTCCTGTGATGCTTTTAAAATAAAAAAATACAATAAAATTGAAGCTGGCATAAAAACAAAACAAATGTCTTTTTAAATACAAGTTAGTTGGTTTCAGAATACTGACCAACATGTGGTTGAAATTTAGTTCAAAGTCCCCTTGGTACATTTACAAAGAAGGGTTCAGTTAAAAAAGAAAAAGGCAAGACAATGAGATACTGCCAGTCTAAAATAGAATATTTTGACATAACATTAACTATGGTCTTATCACTGAGTGATAATAATATTGTATATTTATGGGTTGTTAGGCTATATAGATTATTATAGGGTTAGGTTGCCTAACATTTTCCACTATTATTATCAGTTGCCTTTATTATTGGTAATTATTATTATCATCATTTAGCTTTGACAATTAGTTCAGGCTAAAATTTTCCATGCCAGGTGTCTGCTTCAGGGTGACATTTTTAAAATTTCAACAAATGTTTGTTAGCCATTTCTGAGAGCAAGGAAAGGGGAAAATACGTTAAAAATTTCTTGCAGCTGTTTCATTGAGAAGTTCTAGCACTTTCATACTTTGGAAAGAGACTTAACATTTAGCTGAGATCCCCTAGTGTCAGGAATGTGCATTTTGCCATCCTCATAAAAATCCACCCACATTTGCCCAAGTTATCAAGCTGCTGAAAATTGCACTTCATACCTGCTCAGTAGACATCTGTTAGAAGACTAGCAGTATTATTCTCTAGAAAATCCCATCAGCACTGCACCCACACAGATCCTATAAACCAATCAGATTGAACATCCACCACCCCAGGGCTCCAGGAATTTAATGGGACTTTTCCTGCAATTGCTTTTTCCAACACCAGGGAAAGCTTCAACATCAGGCACCAAAATGGAGAGCAAGGAAGCACTCTCTTGTGTTTTTTATGCTCCCCTTCCCAGCACCAGGTCATTTTTTCTAGAGGACTCTTTCACTGCACTGGACGGATAACACTCAGGAAATGAATCAGGATTCTCCACTGAATGGATTTGTTCTCTGTTGCAGAAGTTGGAAGATGTACGGTGAGTGAGACAATCAATTATAGAAAGAGAAATGAAGGCCTGGTGGTTAAGGCAGCTGGATGCCATCTCACAGAATTAAATTCTCTTTCTGCATCTCATACGAAGTTCCTAAGAGATGCTGAGCAAGTCACTTAAAAGTGCATGGCTCAATAGTTGATAAGATTGAGTCTGTCTATCACCTGTTACAAGGCAGGTATTTTAGGAATTTTTTTAGAGATTTTTTTTTAAAATGTTCATAAGAATACCAGATGTTTTGGTAACCATTAGTCAAACTGTATTTTAGATTTAATCCCAGGGAGAGGGTTTAAACAGATGACATGTGAGTTAGTCAAAAGAAGCATGAAATTTATTTATCACATGTCCCTGCAATTTATCAAATAGCTGTCACCTCTGTGTATGTGGCATGTGTAGATAAAAATCTACAATTACTTTTATTATGCAGAAGTGTTAGAAGTCACCAGTGTTCAATAAAGCTGAATTCCCACTTTCCCCTCTATACATTTTTCACTAACACACATCAACCTGCACAGTTGAATATTACCTCATCCACAAATGCACATATAATTTCAGTTACTAATCACGATAATAATAATTAAGGGCTTGACTCAAAGACCATTGATGTTAAAAGAAAAAGAAGACTCTTATAGAAATAGGGCTCTGGATCAGGACGCATCTGCCAAATATTGTGAATAGGATAATAATTCTTTTACAATCCAGGATTTAACTACCTGAGCTTTAAAAATGTCTATTTAGGCATTTCTGTCACTGATGAGTTATTTATTGTCATTCAGTTAAATGTATCACTTTGATCCAGTTACAGTACAAGTACTTGAATTTCCTTATGCAGCACATTCATCAACTTGACTATATCAAAGTATCAGGAGTGAGTTTTTTTATTTACATGTCTGGGTGAATAGTGAGTTTACCTGTTTGCTGAGGTTGGAAGTAGTCAGAAAAATATTGTAAATTGCATTCTATCTTTGTTCAGATGAAGTCACTCTGCCATCTGCATGCTTTATAAATTTGCAGGTTTTTGAATAACATTTGCAAAAGATATGGAAGAGATTATTTTTCATATTGGAAAAGTTTATTTGGCATAAAAATTACCTTTCATGTCTTCTGGATTGCTCTTGTCATACACTTAATAACAAAAAAAGTTACCATGGGATAATACCTCACTATTAAAATGACAAATCACACAAAGTATATCTAATCAATTTACTTCTTAGTTTAGGATTTCAATACCATTTTTACAAAAAAATTTCAAAATTGTAATATTTCAGAGACCTTATCTTCCATGCTAAAAAGGCATAAACTGTTTTTTGAAAGAGGAACAAATCTTTTGTGTTTTATTGTTTAAGATTTTGCTGACACAATGTGGGGAAAAGTGTGTTCCTACTCAGAAAAAACACTTAGATGTTTGCTAGAAACTACCTTTCTTGCAAAACAAACATGGGATATGCAACTTGCAAGGGATCGTGTATTGTAACTGTTCAAAATATGATTTTCTTTCATTTTCATGTGTAAACTATCTGGATGTAATATTAAGATTTGTCTTAAGAGTTGCAACAATACTAACTTCATTTTTCCCTTATGTCAAAATAATGTTATTTAGTAAAGGAGTGCCTTTGATCCCACTAAAAACAGGGTCATATGCTAAGAGTGCTATGATCCCACTGCTATGATAGACACTGTAAAAACATAGGAGAGTGTCCATGATCCAGAGAGCTAGACAAGAAAAACCAAGAGTAGGAGAAAGGACATAACAGAGAAGCAGAGAGAATACTGCAATGTCTGCAAATATGTTAGTTTCCCAATCTTTTTATTTTGTTATTTAAATCTATTCACTTAGGACATATTGGAAGGAAATTAGCTAGCTAGCTAGCTAGCTAGCAAGCAAGCAAGCAAGCAAGTGTCTGTTACTGTCAGATAACCTAGCAAATACTTATGACATTTTGTAGGAGATCTTGAAATTTAAGACATTAACCTAATGACACTAATTTAGTGTCGTGCTATTTTAAAAGCTCTTTGTAAGTGAGGAGAATAGCACAAACTAGCCACTGCTAAATTTAAGGAAACATTCAGCATCAAATAATCTAAAAAGAAAATCCTGTATCCTTATATTTTTCCTCCTTCCGTAGGAATGAAGGGCCTTAATCAGAAGTGCAGTAGTACCACTGTCAGAGGATGAAGGAAGATTGGACTCATGTAAGAGATCTGCATTTCTTACATGCCATGAAGACCAGTTCCCAGAAGAGACATCCCAGCACATGCGTCTTTGAGGAAGTTAAGGGGGAAAGCAGTAGGGACAGGATTAGTGGATCCAACCAAACCCTGGGGAACTTGGAGCTTCTTGCCTTCCTTGCAGCACCTGCAAGTCACATTAGGTTAAGTAGAAACACACATGGTCCCTAACTGAGGTACTGGTGTTCTGTTTACTAATCAAAACTTGAAGCTGGTTGCCAGTGTGGTTAAGAGAATAAAGTGAAAGGTTCCAAGAGGTAAAAACAGCGGGGATGTTGGTGATGGGCCTTGGGCTCATATGATAGGTTGAGACCTTGAGGCCCTCGTGGGCCGAGATTAGATCTTCTGGACCTCGCAGGCTGAGGTCCTCACCTTGCTACACCCTCTGCCCCCCTCACACTGGGTGGGTGCAAATACTCAGAGAGAGCTGAGTCCTGGAAGGTAGGCTGAGGAAAGCCTATCCCCCTCCCCCCACAGGAACCAATTAAATGCTTGATATTGGAGATTATCAGTTACAGACAGGTAGTGCTCCTCCCTTGTGTTGAAGTTCAATTAAAGTTGCAGCCTGCTATTTAATTACATGAATGTATCTGTCTTCATTGTGCCACTGTGTCTACATCATAAGGTTTATTTTAAATGACTTTCAAAAGCATGCAGATACCCCACATCATTTGCATTTATTCAAACTCATGACAGATGTGTGCCATCTTCTGGATGATCACTATCAGCAGCTTTTTTTCCTTTATGACCTAGACAAAACAACTGTCCTGATTAAGGATTAATGGGATACCAACTTCTGTTTTAAAACAGTCATTGATGATTATCTGAGCACAAGAGGAGTTTTGAAATTTTGTTAAAAAGAGTCAGACTGATTGGTAAAAGTCATTAAGGAGTGCCTGAGTCTACTGCTGCTAAAGATTTTTAATGCCAATATGAGAAAGAGAAGCTTCCAAAAATCCTAAACACACAATGGTCTAGCCATAACTGAAGGGAAGCCATTCAAGAACAATCTTGATCGACATAGCCTATCCATTCCTGAAAGAGCCAATAAAGGAAGCAATAGACTAACCTGACTTCCTTCATTATACAAGATTCTTTACATTCAAGCTTGTATGACTACGGAGATGGTGTTTTTTGTACTGAAAGATAGTTTTCTCATTGCTATGAACAGAGGTCAGACTAGAATGCAAGGTCTCTGAGGCAGGGACTATCTTTTTCTTCTGTTTCTGTACAACACCAAGTGAGTATTCTGCTCCACAACTAGAATTCTTCGATACTACGGTGATAGTCAATCATAATAATGCTGTTAGATCTACTGGTTACCTTTAATACCACTAATCATGAGGTACTGCTAAACCCCTTGTGGAACTTGGTAGGATGGACATAGAGGCTTCAAGATACCTCTCTGAGAAGAATAATGATGCTATCAGTGTTGTTGTTCTTTCATGAGAGCCCTCACCAGGAGAATAACACCACATATAGCTTTTGTAAGGGGACCACTCAGGGCAAAAAAGATAAGTCTACTCACTAAGCTGGGAACTTGCTGTTTATTTTAACTGCATCTCAGAAGAAGGGAGTCGGGGCGGAGAGGGGGACTTTCACTGACTAAAGAGCAACTAACAGAGAGATGGAGCGTGGCTTCATTCCAAAGTACCAAGCTACCCAGTTAGCCCTATCATGAACATTTTATTAACATAGGCCTGTGAACTCTCTTGTTCAAACTTAAGTGAGGCCTTTGGAGAGAGACTAAGACCATACAGCCTTGCCATAAGCATGGATGAAACAACTCAAGATCTCCTTTTTATTGTAGATAATGTAGATAATGAGGTGTTCCAGTACCTCATGAAAACTAGCAACTTGAATATATGATCTGGGCTCAGACTCATTCTGAATAAAATGAAGGAGTAATTTTGTTTGGCAGAAGGACTAATTTTGAAGAGCAATCACGAGCTGCAACTTCAAACTAAATTGAGCATTTTTCTTTGGGGATGTACTGTCAAAGGGTCTAATAAGACTTCTTGCTGCCCCCGAAATCCCAGGAAGATTAATCCTGTTGCATGAGCAAATAGATGTAAATCACCATTTAAAGAGGGACCACTAAAAAATAGCTGTAAGGGAATTCCCCACTTTAAATGAAGGAAAGAACTAATGGAATCTCTCAGCCTGATGTAACTTTTAAAGTATGTCCTCTCTTCTGTATGAATGTGTAAAAATTCTCACACATCATTTTAATATAAAATATGAATGTCTATGCATCCAGCTACCAAGGATGAAAGAAATTGGTTACTTAGGATGAAAGATTTTTCCTTAGTGTTTCTCCTAGCCCCTGCTCACAGTACAGAAAGCCTCGGTGAGATTTACAATCCATTTTCCTCATTATTAAACTTTACAGCTTCCACAAACAACCAAGCAAACATGGCTGCTTGGTAACAAGATTAAAAAATATTGAACTAAACACTGACTACTCTCAGCAAAAGCAAGCCTTTCTAGCGAAATGATAGGACAGCAATTTTTTTATTCAGGACATTTAACCAATGCTTAAGTCTAGACTGAAGAAGGAAAATGCCAACTACAGCTTTCTGTAGGGTTTCCCTCACTCTTGCACTTACCCACTTCTTTTCATACTTTTTTTTCTTTTATAAATTCCACTGCAACACTAATTTACGTATCAACCAAGAGACACGAACATTTCTTTAAAGACAGTGCTGCTCTCCACAAGATATTAATTGATCAGGTTCTACTCTGACAGCTCAACATTATTGACTGTACTAGAGAAAAACGTACATTTTAAAATCCAAGCCCCTTGTATAAGCACTGAATTAGCCACTTATGAAAGCAGAATGTCTCTAAGCTTATCCACATTCTACATTAAATTGAAAATCCATTGTAAAATGCTAATAATGCCTACCAAGTATTTTTTTAAGAAATGCAGAGACAATTTATATTATATCCAGTTTTAATAAATTTTAGCTTTCACTTAATAGAAAATTAATTAGTTCTTCCAACATCATTTTATGTGATTGTTTTATGAATAGCACTGGATTCCTAGATTCAGAAACAAGTCCTTATCACACAACTGCTATAACTATTCGGAAAATTCCTATCACCCTGAACCATTCATGAGACTCCTTCTTTTATACGGAATTGCTCCAGTGATAAGGTAGCCAAGTTTCCAAGATGACAGAGGAACCTCCCATGTAAATAGCTTAGAATACAACTTCCATGGAAGGCAGCGTCTCAGCCGGGCCCTGATTCAGCAAAGTATTTAAGCATATGTCTAACTTTAAGCATGAGTAATTCCATTGACTTCAAAGAGATAATGACATGTCAATATCTTAATACTTATCCTCACTACTGCTACAGTCAATTAGTAAAATCTGTGTTATAGACACCTGTCCATTAAGAAATTGACCGAGGTCATTTTCCAAAGAACAGTTAGGAGTTGTCAGATGTTAACAACTCTGATCATTAACAGTTTATTTCAGACTTCAGCCTGCAGTCTTGAAATGAAGGTACTATATACTGTTACAAATTCTCCAAGTCATGTAGTATCTCAAATAGCATATGTTAAAAGTCTTAGGTCCTAGCAAGTCTTCCAGATTTTGAGAATTATATTAATCTTCAGTGGTGGAATTATATCTCCCTTAAAATTCATCACTGAGTAGGATAAAATTCCACCACTTAAGATGAGTATAATTCTCAAAATTTGCTCGGCTAATATTTCAATTATTTTAGAAACTATTACATATTTTGCATTTCATCTATATTAGAGTATTTAGATTGAAAAACTGCACAGCACCAGCCTCTAGTGAAAACTACCTCCTATAAGCTGGATCACAGGTGAACAATTCAAAGTCTTTCCTTTCTAGTGCTCATTCTAGCAAGGTGCTCATGATCCTAAATTGTCACTGAAACCAATGGAAACTGAGAGCACTAGAGCTGGGTGTACATTTTTAGTAAGACCTTTTCTGACAAAAATGGAGATTGGATGATACCAAAATGGGTCAAGCATTTGTCTTGGTTTCACCAAATCGTTTTGACTGGTGGGAGGTGAGTTTTTTAAAAAAATCTCCATAAAATCACTTGTTTCATTTCAATATTTTGGAAATCAGACATTCTAGTTTTATATTTCAAAACAACTTTTTCTTTCAAAATTACTCTTATTTTTTAAATTCTTAATTTTAAAAAAAAAAAAATAAAAAGTTTTAAAGCGAACCAAAACTATCTATCCAATTTTCTTTTAACTTTTCAAAATTGACAGTAAAGCAAAAATTCCATTATTCACACAGCTCTATCAATATGTTAGAGGACATGTTCAGCACCTTACCAGATCCAGGCTAGATGCTAGAATGCCAGAAACAGCCACAAGCTCACATCACAGTATAGAGCACAGCCTGATGGTTACAAGTGGCACCCTAGTATTTCAGGTTCATCAAACTAAATAAAACTTTCCCCCACCTTACAAACTAGTGGATGAAATTGTGAATTTGTTTTTGGGTTATTGATTAGTCACCCTACTGTGGACAGTAGCTTGTTTATATATACAACATCTGCAGTTATTTAAATCATGTGCCTTTGGTTTGAAGAGTTCTGCTGTTCTTCATTTGCCATTTGGTTATTCTTTTAAAGATCAGATGGAAATACAATTGATATAAAAAAAATCACATTATTCCAGTGTATCTTTATGAAGTCCTATGCGCTGTCAGTTTGTAAGACGCTACTGAGCAGTTGCCTTCAAGCAGAGAAACCTAGCATTCAGAGGTACTTCTGTGGAAGTGAAGTTAAAAACTAAACCTGGATAACTAATTAGAACAAAATGTATATGAACAATAGTTTGCCTCTTTAATTCACAAATTGTTTTAACAGATCACAATATTCCCAGACTGAACAAACAAAATTGTTTGCCATATTGTTTCTGCAAAAATTCTTGCTTTGTAGCTTTGATCAGATGATCAGACTAAAATGAAGACAGTGTGGACACACTTAAGGAGAGGAGTGCCTCTTCTCTGTAATGTGGCTGTGCAATGAGAGTCACAGGAGGAAAACTGGTGACTAAAATGTAAAGAATCTTTATATGATGAAGAGGAATTTGAACTTCTGATGTTATGGATAAGTTATCCCTCACCTGTTCACCTCTTCTTAAAAGGCATAAGTAGAATGAGGAGACAATTTATTTTTAAAAAATAGATTACCTTTGAAAATGAGTATATCCATATTTTAGTTATACTAATAAAGAACTAAATTATGCTTTACTGCAAGAGCTATGTACAGGGCAGTGCACTGTTGTGGTGTCTCAGGAGCAGTCTAGGAACCAAATTATGACTCAAGGAAACAATCTGCCTCCTTGTTTCCCCACTGCCTGGGGTGGGCATAGCCAACTCATCAGGTAAAATTCTTAAAAATACCAAAATCCCTTTGACTTTCAGTGGAAAATAAGAACTTAAGTCATTTAGGTAATTTGTAAATTTTATGATGTGACCAACTCCTCACCTACCTGCACAGGAAAGGTAGAAGTCATTCCCTATTCCTTTGAGTAAGCATGCAGGATGGATCATAATCTAGCTCCACTAACCTAAATGTACGAAGATTTTATGCCAAATACAGAACCAAGGTGTCTGGACAGCTCATATGATTTATGATTTCATCTGTATCTTTCATTTGGATCTGGCCTGGTTTGCCACTGCCAATGACAGCAGCATGGTGATAAAAATACACGCATAACAGAACTGATATTTTTTATGCTGTGCCTATCCTGTAGGTAAATAGATTTAAGCTCTAGGGATTTCCAACCAGTACCTTTCATAAGTCTCAAATGACATGAGAGAAAGAAAGTAAAATAATATAGAATTTGACTATGACAGTTAGATGGTGGGTTACAGATTGAATGTAAGACTCTAAAAAGAGTTCATTCAACACCACAGATTCTTAACTTCTCATCACCAAAGGGTAAGCAGACTTCTAATGTACAGTGAACATCTAAAATATTTGAATATCTAATATGGGCTTTAATACATGTATTTTTGGTCTCAGAATTTCTTCTATGTAACCCAGCAAGGTTCAGTAGCATTACCTTCTGCTGCTCACATGTCAGCAATCTTTAACTGAATTCCAGTGAGTCTCAATGCCCTATACTCACAAAACTCTGAGTCTTCAATTCTATCACACCATCTAGGCCAGGAGTCAGCAACCCAAAAGATAAGAAGAGCCATTTTTAAAAATTCCTTCAATAACCAAGTGTTTTGAGAGCCACAATGGGTAGCCTCCTGGTTAAGAAACTGAATAATAGAACAGATATGCATATTGATTTTTAACAACAAAAAACCATGTTTAATGATGTTAATAAACAATTTACATATAAACATTTTAACGGTGGAAGGAAAGGAAGAAGGAAGAGAAAGAGAAAGGAAGGAAGGAAGGCAGAGAAGGAAAGGAAGGAAGGAAAGAAAAAAGAAATAAGGAAGGAAGGGAGAAAGGAAGGAAGAGAAAAGGAAAAAAGACAAAGAAAAAAGGCAGAGAAAGGAAGGAAGGCAGAGAAGGAAAGGAAGGAAGAGAAAGAAAAAGAAAAAAAGAAGGAAGGAAGAGAAAGAAAGAAAAGAAGGAAGAGAAGGAAAGAAAAAAGAGAGAAAGGAAGCAAAGAGAGAAGAACGAAGGAAGAGAAAGAAGGAAGAAAAGAGAGAAGAAAGAAGAAAGAAAAAGGAAGAAAAAGAAGAAAGAAGAAAAAGAAGAAAGAAAGCCACAGGATGGCCCCGGAGCCCAGCTGCAGAAAGAAAGAAAGAAAGAAAGAAAGAAAGAAAGAAAGAAAGAAAGAAACAGGACAGCCCCAGCTCGGGGGATGGTGGGGGCTGCTGGGCGTCCCTCTAAGCTGCGCGGCCGCGTACCCGTGCAACTTACAGGGAACATAGCATGGGGGTGCGGGTCGGGCTGGAGAAGGGAAGAGACAGGCTCGGGCTGGAGAAGGAGAGAGGCACAGGTCGGGCTGGAGAAGGGAAGAGACCGGCTCGGGCTGGAGAAGGAGAGAGACAGGCTCGGGCTGGAGAAGGAGAGAGGCACAGGTTGGGCTGGAGAAGGAGAGAGACCGGCTCAGGCTGGAGAAGGGAAGAGGCGCGGATCAGGCTAGAGAAGGAGAGGTGTGGGTCAGGCTGGAGAAGGGAAGAGGCACGGGGAAAGGCTTGACTCAGAGCCAAGGGGGCCTGGGAGTCATGGCCAGAACTCCAGAGCTACTTCACACCTGGCTCCCTGGAGGGGATTGCCAGGGAGCCACAAGGAGGCAGACAAACAGCCGCATGCGGCTCTCGGAGCCGCTGTTGCCGACCCCTGATCTAGGCTAATGCAAAGCATCATTACATAGTCCGTCCGTCCGCCCCCCCCGGCCCCCCCCCCCCAACCCCCCCCCCCCCCCACAGGCTTAGCACCATACTGCCCCTTAACACCTTGCTGGGACATCAGTCCAACACAGATCTAGGAGAAAACTTGGTATCACTCAGCTCATAAAAGTTTATTTGACCACATCAGAAGGTACTATGCCTTTTCCCTGATTAAATATAAGAGGAAAGTGTTGAGGGTGTATATTACACACTGTAAAATGAGAAAATTAAATTGATACTATTCCACATTAGGCCATTAGGCAAGGGTGCAATCACTCATGAATCCTGATAGGTCATTGAATATTAGTTTTATTTTTATACATCTGCAACTAAAGTTTTAGAAAGAAAAATCACACCCATGTTCTGTCAGTCTGTACTATAGGATCCTTATAAATTGCAAAAGCCCTGTCATGAATGCTACCCTGAGTGAAAGTGGTTGAGAACCACTTCCTAGAAACAATTAAACATATGCAGGGGTTTAAATTAATCCATCAACAAACATTAATGATCTTCATAGTTTTATAGAACTTAGCCAGGAATCCTATCTAACATAGTAGTTTTACCTGATTAAAGTTAGATATTGCCTTTCCCTGCGTTTTATCATCCTCATTTCAGAATTCTGGATGCTTGATTTGCCTTCCCCTTTCACCAGGAAAATAAATTAACAAAATAAAAACCACACTTTAATTTCTCTTACGGACTATCCATGTTTTCATAGCCTCGTTACTCTCTTATTATAAGCATGTGACAATCACCATTTACATATAGCTGTTACTGGTTGAGTATGTCTTTGTTTCTTTTTAAATAGGCCAATCCAGTAATTGCCCTAAAATATCTTTTTGCATTAGACATTTAAATCATATTCATGACAAATGACTTAGAATTTAGTCAGTCAGTTCAAGTACTCTAAATCTAGATTGTCCCCTCCTACTGAGAAATCCATATGCTGGAGGTTGATGGGCTAAAAATTCTATGCTGATACTGTGGATGCCTCAAACACCACATACTCTACATCAGATAGCAGTAGAGTCACTGGAAACCAAGTCTTGAAAAGAGACTGGTTTCAGGTTCCTCCCCTTTCTGGTGCCCTGACAATGTGGAAGGAAGATTCCCATAGAACTCCACATGGAAGTTTCTGTGGGTAAGAAATGGAAGGAAAATTCTGGTGAGCCACAACTCCCCCTTTTGTTTTCCTTCCCTCCCACAAAAGAAATCCACTGAGTCAACTCCTTCTGCTTATTTTCTAATACTTATTGATATTCTAGCACTAGGCTTTCTACTTTAAGCAATTTAACTATGTCTATCTGAGAGCCAATAGGGAAGTTTTGTGATTCTTTACTCATAACGTGATACTTTCTAAGGTATATCATCCTGAAAGAATGTTGTGCTTTCTGAGTCTCATGTCGTAATTATAAAGTTGTATTGTGCCTTCATCTATCTCAAAGCTTCACTATTGCAGTGATATGAGGAAGGGGGTAAGGGCAGTGTAGTGAAAACATTCAACCAACATATTTTTTCTTCTAAAAGTTTAAACAAGCAATAGTGAGATTATAAAAGTAATTGATTTTCCAAAAGGAAGTATGTGCAGAAGAGTAAAGCAACGTTTGTGCAAATTTATTTGTGTACACAGCTCTAGATTTATCAGCTAATGTATAATCTTTCATAATATCAGTTTATTAGAAGCTGTGGATATATTTTTAGATTATGATGATTTATCCAAAATTTCTCAGTGAGGTAAATCCTTCTATACAAATAACTAGCCGAGAATTAAATCCTTTTCATTTAATTAACTTGTTTGTATTAATTAATTGTTTAATTCTGATGTGCTAAATATAAAACCTGTTTTGTGTCCCAAAGGAATATGAACTATAACAACAACAACAAACAAAACACCTCCCACCTTCAGGTCATTTTGCATTAAATCTTCCAGCCTCAAGGTCTCATATCCTGGCCAGTATTCCTCTGTGTAAAGGCTGCTTTTATAGGCTGTCAAAGTCACGGCCAGCACGCAATTTTTTTATATAAGCACCAACAGTCACTGTTCGCGTTTCATTTTCAACTCTATCTGTTCCACTTTCAGTACATATAAAACATGACAAGACTGCGTAGATGAAAGCACGTTCTGAGGCAACTGAAACCATCACATCTAGCCTTGATGAAAACAACCATTTTCTACTTCAGTCCTCCTTTTCATTCAGAATTTATGGTTGTTGAAAGTCACTCTGGAGCTACACTGACTTAGACAGATCCAGGTGATCAACATCACACTGTAATCTGTTCAAGTCAAAGCTTATCGGAAAGTTATTTTTAAATGAAGAGAGGGGCTTTGGCTGCTGTATCTTAACACTGTCACCTGTACTTGCATTGTGCACTATTCCCTACCCTCACCAATCACCAACCACTGAACATCTTGGAGCCAAAATAAAATCAGACAACAAAAATTGAAGGGTGGATTGTATTACTCCAAAAACCTTATTTTCATGATTTAAACAGCTGGAAAAAAATAAGCAAACTCCTTACTATTTCACCATACATCGCTTAAACACTAGCTGCCACTGACCAGAAACTGTCAGTCATATTGTAATCAATGCAATTCCAAAATATTTTCCCAAAGAACTGTAAAAGCAACATTAAAAGACTCTGGGTGAGATTTTGGCCCCACTGAAGCTAATGGGGGTTTCATCCTCTGTTCTGCCAGAAGAGAATTATAAAACAAAATGCCTGGTGATCTCCAGATAGTCTCCAAGATAAAACAGAGTCTGTTTAGGTCAAAATAAGTTTGGGAAAGAAATCTGCCAGAGTCTCCCCTGAGATACTCTTTAGGTATGCTACAGATCCCCAGGATCTGCTATGGATGTGGATACAGACTACTAATGTTTTTAATGAAATAAATACTGTTGAAAATTCTGTAATTATGTAATTATTGAAGAACAATTGGTACTACAGAGAGAGAGTCCAGATTTTCCTAGATATGATAGACCACATATTTCTTCACAAAATAGTCACTGAACCAACAAGAGTTGATGCCATTTTAGATTTGGTTTTGGTGAGTACAGAGAAGAGTTGGTTGTAAGGGATAATGCTGGTTCCAGTCATCATGAGATAATTCAGTTTAACTAAATGGAAGACTAAACAAAAATAGATCTCAGGCTAGGGTCCTTGATTTCAAAATAGCAAACATCAAAAAAGATAAGGAAATTAATTAGGGAAGTGGACTGGATTAAAGAACTCAAGGATCTGAATTGGAGGAGGCTTGAAATTACTTTAAGTCGAAGTAGCACAAACTATCTGAAGCCTGCATTGCAAGCAAAGGGAAAAATCATAGGGAAGGGTTGCAGATCGAGCCAGATGAGCAAGCATTTAAAAAAACGTTATCAAGAGAAATCAGAAAGCCTACAAGGAATAGAAGACTGGCTGAATCAGCAAAGAAAGCTAACCTTGGAGATCAAACAGTACACAGGAAAATTGAGAACTGCCAAAGCCCAGGCACAGTTAGATCTTGCAAAGGAAGTTAAAACCAGTAGCAAACGATTCTTTAGCCTAAATTCATACATACTTATGGAATCAAATCAGGGTGTCCAGGTGATCTTCATCCAAGAATATGAAAGGAACTGACACATGAAATTGCAAGGTCAATAGCAAGCATTTTAAATGAATTTATAAATTCAGGGTAGGAGGGGTTGTACCCTATGACTTGTTTGTGTAAAGGGAAATCTTGCCTCACCAATATACTAGAATTCCTTGACAAGTCAATGAGCATGGGAGCAAAAGAGATCCAGCGAATAGAAGTTCCAAAGGGGTAGCCATGTTAGTCCAGTTCAACAAAACAAAGAGTCCTGTGGCACTTCTAAAGACTAACAAATTTATTTATCGCAGGAGCTTATGGAGTGGTGCAGTCCTGTCCCCTGCTAATCCTTCCCCTCTTCCTCCCTCCCACCCAACTGGGCAGCAGGGCCAGCAAAAAAGGTGCTGGTACTCCATACCCCTGCCTACTATCACAAAACACCCACCATAAATAGTTATTTGCACACAGGCAGATGGGAAAATAAATATTAATACTTTTAGATTTTGTTAATAAATTGGTTTGGCTATACAATACTTTGGCATGTGAATGCTTGAGGTGAGGGGGGAGGAAGTGGGAAGAGCCAGGAAGTAGGATCCAAAGATTTCAGTAAGATATTAAATAGAAACCATCAGCAAACAAAGTATCAGCAAAAAGCCAACACATCACTGCTATGCACACAAGGAATCCTTCATCTTCCTTGTTCTCCTGGATTCAGACCCAGACCACCTGATGACATATGCGCACTCTAGTTTCTTCTTCTGGGTAAGCTTTGTCCTCAGCCCACTTTATGCAAAAATTCTCACCCTTATCCTCACAGGCTTTCAGCCTGTCAAATGCACACTTCACAAGCATCATGCAACTGCTAAATGAGAATTAAACTTCTGCCAGATGCTCCACGGTCAGAGTACCATGTCATTAAATACTGCAAAGAGAGGAGCGTGGTCCCTAAAGCAGAAATACCAATTCCATCTAAATAACATGGCTAATAAGTTCCCTGCATGTCCAAACTGGCCATATCTCCTCACCTCCCTGTCATCATGCACCTTGCTGATTCATGAACACCAACATAGGATAGATCTGCCTTTGTGGTCATCCAGGATCTGCAAGACAACCAAGTAGTACTTTTGCAGTTGACATATTCGTGTGTTCCTTCAGGCAGAAAACTACAGGCATGCACATGTGTAGAGCTTGGCACGGATGCCCAAATGTGGATCTGGATCCAACCCGCATTTGCTCACCACCAGGATCTATTCAATCCGCATGCCAGGTTTTATGTGTATCCGCATCTGCACCCGTGTTGGGCTCAGTCAGCCAGCATGCTGGCCTTTGATTGGCTCATTCCCTACACAAGCCCTGTCCACTTTTTCTTTTTCTTGTTCGTGGTTCGCATGCCATGCTGTCAATCAGAGATTTTCCTTGGAATTTCCTTGGAGATCTCTGAATGACAGCACGGCACGTGAACAGCAAACAAGAAAAAGAGAAGTGGGTGGGGACTGCATGGAGAATGAGCCAATCAAAGGCCAACATGCTGACTGACTGACAGTGAACAGTGGCTCTCCAAGTCCCAGTTTGCTGTGACTGAGACTGACTGGCTGGCAGACCACAATCAGAGCTGAGTGGGCCTTGGCTGGAGCGCTTCCTTGTTCCCCTGTGTGCTGCTGAGGCAGATCATAGCAGCAGCTGCAGCGATCGCACCCTGGGCATATAAAAATAGAATCCGCATCCGAGCTCCAATCTACAACAATGGGTCTGCAGATATCCACATCTGCATCCGCATCCGTGTTGGATACCCACAGATCTGAAGTGGATACCTGCAGATATGCATGGCTCTACATATGCGTACTGTCTCACCTCAGTCTAGGAACCCTGTTCTCTCCAAGCCAGCTATTATGTCCACACCTATGTGTAAATCACAGAATTACTTGCCTCACAATCTCCCCAAAATCAGCATTTGGCTTGTCAACACCAAACCATTAACCACTGACCTATAGTAGGCTGGGGTAGGCAACTTCCACATGGCAATAGCAAGCCATTTCTGGACTGACATGGCCTTCCTCATTTGCATGTCATGGAGCTGAAGGGTTAGGGCAAGCTCCTGACAAAGTTAAATGAAGGTCTGCTTCCTCACGCAGAAGTTCTGAAGCCACTGCTGGCCACTTTATGTGGGCATGTTGATGTGATCCCAGCCAACTGCGCAAGTTGTCTTTCACCAGAGGCACCAGTCTACATATGGCAAATCCTCAGGGAACGTAGCATGCAAGAGTTGTCCCAGTCTGCCATGAATTAAGTCCCATCTAAGTCCCCATTGACACTCTGGTCAGAAACTGTTGCTGAAATGTCATCCCCCATTTCTCAGTATTCTGAGGCAATAAACAGTTCTGTGACAAGCAGGAACAGCTAATCCAACAGCACTGGTTCCACAGATTATCAGAAACTAAAATAAACAGGAATATGCATCTTCCAGCGCAAGAAGCACTTCATCTACATGTATTATTTGGCTAAGAACACACAAGGACAGACAAGTTCTCCTACAATATATTAATCAATTCCTAATGTGGCTCAAGTCAGCAAAACACTAAGAATCCTGGCATATGTCCCCAGAAATAAGTGCCAAAGACGTGCAACTGCAGCTCTCTCAAAAATGCATATGCACAAGTTTGAGGGGTATATGGCTCTGCATGTTTGGCAAGCATGCATGTACACACAAACCAGGGCACGGGTACACTCTTCAGTGCAAACATGTCATGAGTGTCAGCAACACCTCACCGAGGTGCATGGGAGAGTTCACAACCCCAAAGCTATCTATCTATCTATCTATATAACATTTATACAGATTTATATTTTCAAGTTTTATTATTGATCCATGAGAGCTAGATTTTTTTAAATGTTAACTGATACTCTAACACAGTCACATGCTCCAAAAGTTGGGGCCCAAATTATAGGCATTGTAGGCCTCTGCCTTAATCCAGACCTGCTTTAGGCAATAAAAGCATTTTACATTAACTCACAACATCTTCACAATACCCATATGAGATAGGCAAGTAATATTTTATTCCCATTTGACAAACAGGAAAAAATAAACACTGAGATGTTAACTGACTTACCAAAGTCATGAGAGTTGGACTAGAATTTGGGGATTCCTAGTCCCTGTGCTTAGACTCAGTCTGTATACCAAAAATTTAAAGTTACCTATCAAAAATTTCTAGTTAAAAAGAGGAAGTTACTACTGTATGTAGGCGCTCAAACAAACATCAAAATAATTTATCACTGAAACATTACAGAACATCAGATATGACAATTCTCAAGCATTTATTTTAGCAGGATTCATGCTGTCACAACATGCTGGGCATGCTTTTAGTCTGTATTGCTTAGGAGAAATGTAATAAAGAACAGTTCATTCTGAATATCATTTTAGCTGCCTGTGTGAATGTGGGGTGCAGGGAAGAACATGTTTTCTTTCTTCATCTGAGACAGGTATATCTGAAGTTTTGTATATTTGTGTATTCAATGTTAAATTCAGTGTCTTATTTTTATTCCTAAATATATATTTAACATTAGGAATAAATAGTGTTCATTAATTCATCTTGATTGCTTGCTTTAAGGTTACTTCACAAATCCAGCTTTAATAATTTAAAATTGTTTTAGTACTCTAATTTCTGGCATGTGTGCTGCAATTACGGTAAGTACCACTAAGTAAATACAGTTAGGATTTCATTAGTATGATTGAGGGGGAACACCTGTCCGCATGAACTCTCTCACATATGCAAACATTTGATAGACTTCAGAAAAACAGAACTGCAGTCTGTGCCTCAGCACGGAAAGGCAATTTATTTGTAATAGCTGAGCATCAGAAACCTGAAATTATAAAACAGCATCAGGAACACTGTGGCACTGTGCATTGATAGTGAGATTGCTGAGCATGTCCTAGGTAGTTTGTTTACAAAACTACATTACTGTAGCAATAAGAGAAAATAACCAAATAAAAACAAAACAAAAACTGGTGGAACTATATAAAACCATAAACATCTCCTACTGGCTAAATCTCTCACTTACCTATATTTTTTTTCTTACTGGCTGTTAGAGAGAGCTAAATGCCCTAGTAACTGTTCATGAACAATTCCATACCCCTCTGTACCCAACAAGTTTTGAACAGGGTTTTTTCCTTTAACCCAACCTACTATTTACACTTAGCCCTTACTAGCCTTTTGACAGCTGAAAGGTTAAGTACACTAGAAAACAAGAAAGTGGCAAGGAAAGCCATTTTTAAGGAAGTAATCAAGAAACCAAGAAGGATAATACAGAGATGACAGTCTCTTGTTAAATGCCCATTGTGCCGCCAAAATCCCATCAGGATTGTGCAGAGAAAAAAAAAAACATTGCTTATGTTGTTATGGCCACACCCCCAGGTTCCAGGGAAAGGGCCCTTCTCTCCAGTGCCAGCCGCACTCACTAACCCCAGCTGCTCACCGCACCCAACTCCAGATGGCTCCAGCCTTGGCTTCCAGCTCCACTCTGCTGCTGTAGGTCTGTGCAGTGCAGCTCAGCTCTCTAGGCTCCTCCTCTGGCCTCCTGCAGACAGGTCCCGCTCCAGCTCTGCTCTGTTCAGCTCAGCTTGGCTCTCTAACTGTAGTTCACCCGCTGTGGGTCTGCTCTGCACAGTCAGCTCAGTTCAGCTCTCTGGCCAGGATTCTCTGGCTCCTATCTGCTGCCTGCTTCCTCCTTAGCTAGGCCCCACTCACTCTCTGGCTTGCCCAGGCATGTCTGGCCAGCTGCAGTTTCAGCTGGGGGGGGGAAGCATTCTCCTAGCTCTCTCATTGGGCTGTCCACCCTGTCAATCAGGCAGTTCTGAAGGCTGGAACACTGGCCTCTCTACCTGGCTCTGGGGGGCTGTTTCAGGGTCCTGCTTCCCCATGGAATGGCCAATCAAAAAGGCCCACTCCGTTTCAGTAAGGGGCTATCCGTCCCCTTACATTTGTGTAGCTCACTTTTTTTTAGGTTTAAAACTACAGTGGTGGGTTTCTTAGGCATTTTGTCCCTTATAAGGATGTTAAATTTAATTACATTATGGTCGCTATTATCGAGCAGTTCAGTTATATTTACTTCTTCAACAATATCCCATGTGCAACTTAGAAGTAAAATCAAGAATTCTCTCTCCCTTAGTGGGTTTCAGGACTAGCAACTCTAAGAAGCAGTCGTCATTAATGATGTCTATACATTTTATCTCTGCATCCTATCTTTTTGTAGCCTCTCCTTACCACCCTGAACATTCCACAATCACCACCACCATTCTGAATGGTCGTATATTTCTACTGCTATACTTTTATTATTCAAGCATGGGATTTCTAACCACAGAGATTCTACGGTACAGTTTGATTTGATGTTTTTACTATATTTGACTCTGCTTTCTTTCATATATAGTGCCACTCTCTCAACAGCACATCCTATACATTTTGTACCCTGGTATCACCATGTCCCATTATCATCATTCCACCAATGTTCTGTGATACCTATTATAATCAATATCCTTATTTAATACCGGACACTCCCATTCACCCACCTTAGTATTCATATTTGAATTTCTAGTGTTTCTATAGAAGAATTATAAAATGATTTAATTGTATGTGACTTTTTTGTTTGACTGTTACTCATCAGTTCCTACCCATAATTTATCAACTTCTATCCTCTCCTTCTTTAATAAATCCTCCCTTAAGGTATGTCTCTGTCAAAACCCTGTGCTCCTCCACACCTGTCACATTTCCCCCTGCCCTTTGTTTAAAAACTCCTCTAAGAACTTGTTAATTTTATATACCAGCAACCTGGTTCCATTTTGGTTTATATGGACCTCTTCCTTGGTGTATAGACACTTCATTATTTAAAGTTTCTAATAATCCGATATCCCCCCTGGAAGCACCACTATCTCATCCACACATGGGCTATGTCTACACCAGAGGCTCTGTTAAGTCGACTTAACAAGGTCAACTTTAAGTTGACTTAAAGTCAATTTTATTAAGTTGACTTAGAGAATCCACACTAAAATTTTAAGTCGACTGCCTGTGTCCACATTGGCAGTTGCTAGGTTGACTGAGGAGTGGTGCATTGTGGGTAGCTGTCCCACATTGCACCAGGGCCTGGAGGCCAATTAAGGGCACTCCCCATCTACACTGGCTTAAGCTGACCTTCAGAGATGGTGTTATTAAGTCGACTTAAGGAAGCGCCCAGTGTGAACGCAGTGTTCTGTAGGTCGACTTAAGCGTCATTAAGTCGACTTAAGGTGCCATGGAGACTCTGAAGTCCTGCCTGTCTAACTGGTCCTGCCTATGGAAGAATTCAGAAAATGCTAAAGTAACTTTAAAACTGAAGGAAAGCAAGGTTGAAGTAGGCCTCTTTGTATACTGAGGCAGCTAAAATAGGGCTCCAGTTTATTACTGATATGTGAGGAATGGATACATGAACAGAAATAACATCCTATAGAATTACACATATGCAGGAGAAAAAAATTCCTACCCATTTTGCTAAATTCTTCTGTTGATTTCTTTTATACACACACACACACACACACATCATGTCCATTTCCATAAATGTTTAACTTGACAAATCTTATTTACTTTTCTACATATACCCTGTTGCTTCGTAATTCAGTATTAACTAGATCTCTATTATAAAAGGATAATAAATTTCCTTCAGTTTTACTATTGAATATTGCAGAATAAAGATGAACATTGACTTGTACAACCTTCCTGCTGCTCTGTACACCTGCAGACTGCTTTATGATCACCTCCTGCTGCCCATGGCATCTGTTTATAATTTACCTTCAAAATGCAACATTTTTTCACATTTTTATTTTCCCTAGTTAATGGGAAAGTAGTGGGCATAGATAAGTGATTGTACATTTCCCATTCATTTCAAGGTTTATGGTGGCTCAAAAGTGACTCAAAATGTTCTAACTTTGTCCCCATGACTGCTTGCTGTTTTCAGTGATCAGCACAATACTTTGGGGAATTAAGTTCTCATTCAAACAACTTATATGCAAGTGAAAAAAATGTAGAATGGTAAAATATTGAATGATTTCCATGCTATGGAGTTATTTTTGTCCTCTCCCATGGAAGTTTTCTGAAATAACAGTTGGGATACCAATTCACTATTAAACTCTCTGAAACTTTTTAAAAATATCTTCTTATAGGATAGATATTTACCTGTTTAATATTTTTACCAGCCTCTGTTGGACATAACCAGAATTACAATTCATAAAATTAAAAACAGTCACTTGACCAGAGATCTCCTTGTTCATAGCATTCCAGATAAAAATGATTGTCCCATATGAAAAGCTTCAGTAACTTCAAGCTGCCTTAAAACACAGATTAAAATTAAAGTCTTTTTTTGTGGTAGCTATTAAGATAAAACATTTTTCCAGAACTGACCATGGAAAAAACGAGAAGATGGACTTAAGAAATTGCACTACAACCAAAAAGCAAAAACATCTAATTTAACACATCAAAGGGTCGTACGAAGAACCCAAAGAACTGAATGCATTTATTTCAACATCAAGTAAAGTGGTATATGTTAAATTAATCCAATAGCCAAGATGTACAATATATGGCAACAAGCGAACTAAATAAAACACTTGTACAAGTATTATTGCTGTTACGTCTTTAAAGAGAGCAAATGCAGCATAGTAGATATTTCCTCCCTCAGCAATACAGACACTGTGATTTCCACAAATGTCCCACAGCTGTAGTAGACAAGGCCAACATAACAAGGGATTAAGTATCTAAGAAAATATATATACTATAATCGGGTGTCTGGATTCATTTCCAGCTGTGACACCAATATTAACAGAGGCAGCTTTTGGGGTAGGTTAAGCAGGCACACGCCTGGGGCCCCAAGCAGTAAGGGGCCCCGTCGCTTGCTTTGCTTATTCCAAAAACTGCATCTGCTTTGATCGGCAGCAGAAGGAGGAGCGGGCCCTGGGACCAGGGCGGGAGGAGAGCGGGGACACGTTCAGCAGCAGAGACCGGAGCCAGCCACAGGGGGAGGATCGGGGCATCAGAGGGAGTCCTGCAATGGGCCTTTGCCTAGGGCCCCCAATTGCCTAAGGCCGCTTCTGAATATGAATTAAATGGAGGCACCTCTATCTTCCCTCAAAGCTTACTTTTGTTTTAAAACAATTTTTGTTTAAATCAAAGAATCTTTTGTGCTAAAAAGACACTTGTTATGATCTCATTTGTATAAGATCGTTGTTTTTTCTTAAGAGATCTTACAATATACTACTACATCTACACATACAAGTTAATCCTAGCAAATAATTACGAGTGCAACTGCGTTATACTTCTAGTAGAGTTTTATTCCAAAAGAATGACAGTATACTTGGTAAAAGGTTTTTGTGCATGGAAGGCTCTTTCATGATTGAAAAGGAAGATAAGAGACAAAAAAGAGCAGAGCACTTGAAAATCTATCATAACAATATAAATCTGGTGCTTTTTTTGTAAAAAAAAAAATAGATGCTGGTACTCAGCCAGGGACCTGGGGCTGCCGGCGGTGATGGCAGGAGCCGGGGCTGCATCGCTGTGAAAAAAAGGTGCCAGTACTTAGTACCCCTGAGTACCATCACAAAAAAAGCTCTGTATAAATCAAATCATTATGTAATATTTTGATCTATATGTCCAAGCATGTAAAATTCTATGATTTGATGTCTACTCTTCCTTATTCATACTCCTGAAAATAAAAGTTGCAATTTTTTTTAAATATATGAACTGTATTTTAGGCATTGTGGTGAATGGGCAATTGAAGCCTGGGAAATTATGCTTTAATTGGTGGCTTTTTCTTGTGACTTAAGAGGGTATGAACTCTGTTTAATCAGGAAGGGGACAGAGTCTTGGAAAAAGCCAGATAACCAAGAAAGAAAGGCTTCAGTTAAATAGGGGTTGTCCTCAATAAGAAAACAGATATTGGGAGGGGAATATAAAAAGGTCTAAACCTATAATCACAGCCTGTGATTAACAGGATGAAGTTAAAGTATTTCAAAGTAAATCATTTGAAATATCAGGTTTTACAAGATTACACCAAAGAAATATTGAGAAGAATTAGGGAGGAAACCAAAGGTTGATTAGATTCAGTAACTCAGAGAATTGTACAACTGTACTGTAAATCTAATATGTACTGCATCTCGCTATTCCCCCAAGGTTTAAATCAGAGGACTAAAAGTGCATATATTATGTATATAAAACATGTCATTGTGGCAAGAGGCAATAATAAAAGCTATAGTAATCTTGCATTAGTAAATATTTCAATATGAATTGCGTAATTCACAACTAGGTTTCATAACAGAGTAAAATTGATCCATAATTAAGTATATAAATCTACAGAATGGAGAATATAAAATTATTAGTAATACTAAACTCTTATGTTATGGTAGCATCCAAAGATGTTCCAACATGACTCTTCCTGGACACTCATACATTGATGGTCAAGATCAAAGAGGATAAGACCCTTTTCCTAAAGCTATTTTGCATGAAACAATTTCATTGGCTATATGTGGGAGACTGTACAGATTACTTGGCCTACCTGACACACCCATGTACCTTACTTATATCTGCACAAATCAACAAAACCCACTCCCAGACACAAATCCATGCAATCAGCATACACAATAAACCAAAATGCATATAGCTCCTCCCAGCAGCACACAGTCTTCATTTGTCACCTAGACAAACCCATACAACTCTACCAGCACAATGCAAATCAACATGACCATTCACACCAGAAAACATCCCCAAATATCACTCAAGCATAAAATGTCTTGTTAAGTTCTTGGGAAGCGATAGACAGCTACAAGCATGCTTGAGAGGTCTTTTTGTTTAAAATCAGCAGGTTAATTCATTACTAGGACTCTGTTACCATCCAGTTTTTAAATTCTCAGCCATTTTTTGCTTTTTAACAGAGTTTACATGTGCAACAGCATGGGTCTTCAGCTCATGGTAATCAGTATAATTGTACTTATACAGATTACGCATGTTCCTCCTAACTGGCAGAAGCTACACCAGCCCACTTATGTTAGTATATCTGACCTAGGGCTTTGAAAGGTATAGCTATATTGCTTAACACACACACACACAAGTGACATAGCTATTGCTGGTAGAAAGTTTAATTGTAGGCTAGGCCTTATACTAGCAAAAGAGTCCTTGGTCAGTATAGTTTATATTAGTTCCCCAAATAAAATAAGCTATACCAGCAAAAGGACATGTTTGCCAGTATAATTATGTCTACAGTATGGCTTTTGCTGATATAGTTCAGTGTGTCATTTTCTGCACACTCCTATCCTGTGAACAATGCGAGAAATATTAGTTGGACAAATATCAGGTGCAACTTAGTTTACCTGAGTGATATCATCCTGCCTGATGCATAGAGCTAATTCAAAGTAGGCTATAAAGGAACAGGAAGCAAAACAATGGCAAAGAAAGCCAATGGTCCTGAGTAGCTCTCCACTTGGTTCCCTAAGTGGGAAATACCCATGGCTTGGCTGGCTCTCACTAACTAACTCATTAGGCTGGCAGAATTTATTCTTCCCAGGCTGAACAGAGAATCAGAAAAGTATATGAAAAACAAAACAAAACCAACTAAAAAAAGGTAGCCTGGGCAGGAATGCGGGTGGAGCCAGCTGTCAACAGTGGCTGGAAATGAGTCTCTAACACAGACACAGAGAGAATGCTGCAGCTGGGGCCTCCACATGTGTGTGTGGGGGGTGGGGGGGGGGGAGAAGGCTGTAAGCCCCATTACCATGTGTGTAGGAGGGGGCCTGTGTTACCAGTTTGTACTGGGCCCCCCAAAAAATTATGCTTAGGCCCTGGCTGCAGCAGCACATTCTGCTTCTCCTGACCCAGAGATTAAGGTAACATTGAACAGAACCTCACACAGCTGACGAGGAAAAAAGGGGAAATCTGTATAAGCCTTTATTATTTTTACTGTTTGCCCTGCACATGTGTGTGCGTATACATCTATCTTTTGGTGAAGGAATAAATAAATGATTTGTGTAACAGATGTGAAATCTTGAAAACATGAACACTTCAAAAAAAATGACTATATTGAGATGTGCCATATTACAGACACATCCAATATTTTTAGAACTGTTGTATCAACTATAAAAATGTTAGATGTATCTTTATGAGGTAGGGATTGTATTCTGGCTCCAGGGGATAGAGTTACAAAGCGTCCTGCACAAATAAAATCCTTGGGAGAAAATTACTGCAATTCCCTGGACAACTAGACAGCTCGGGGTAAGCATTACCCCTTTGGGGAAGTTACATATACTAGTTTTGATTGGGTTCAAGAGGCCCAGCAAACAAAACATCCTTCTCAACATCCTGGGGGCCTGGCTATGTCCGGCCCCTCTCTCCAGAGGTTGACACACACCTCTGCTCTAATTGGGCAGGCAAACAGGCTCCACCTCACCTCCTCTCAGCCCAATCTGCAAGTGGCAGATGAGTCCCAGGGGAGGGAGCAAGAGGGAGACAAGCAAGCAACAAGGGGGGCCTATAATGCCTAACTTTAAAATACTGGAAAATTGACAGCGCTAGTGGGCTTGGACTGTGGGTTTACGCCCACAGAGAGGTGCAGGAAGCCTGGCCAATTTCCTTAGGAATACACACAATTGGGACTGAAAAGGGCCTGAAAGTTCAGCTCCCTCTGTAACATGACCAACATAGATAAGCCAGCAAAATTTAAGCAGATACCAGCTTTAAAATAATCTTCAAATCATTTTATAATTTGCTAAATTTAATTTTTGTTTAAAACTGTTTAGTCCAAGATTCCTGATTTCATCTCCTTGCTTGTGGAAACTGTATAAAATCCTAATAAAAGGATTATGCAGAGTGAGCATGATATGAAAATATTTTATGTTTTAAATTATGAAATTGAAGTCTCCATGCCATGGAAAAATTGTCAGCTAAGTCATAATAAAATACTCACTAGGATAGAACCCTTTCAATTCACAAACATCGCCAAGTCTCTCCCCCACCTCAAGATTTAATAATTTAAGAAAAGATTTACTAGTAAATACAAGGTTTCTCTGATGCATCATGAAAACTCCATTATTTTTGTAGAATAAAGTATAGTGCATTTAGTTGAGAACGAATATCTAAATAGCATTCAAGTAATTATGAGGCTATTTCTTTTCTTTCCTAGTCAACAGGAGAAATACCTTGAGGTATAAGTTTATTTGTTGATTTTTGTGAATGAGTGTGGCATAGATATAATAATTATTTGGCAAATGCTAAATCAAAGAAATTAGTTCTGCAAGTTGTTAGTTTTGTGGTCATTATTATCCCTTGTGTGATTAAATTATATAGACTATTCACAGCAATTTGTACTAGACTGAGTCTCTTGCACTCACAAGCTTTATTATATGATTAGCAGTTTCATTATTCTAGTGGAACATGCAACAGTTATCAGTAGAGTTCATTGTCGCAGGGAGAATAATCTCATATACAGCTTCAACTATCTGAAGAGGGATCTTGGACTATTATGCACCATTTCCTCTGTAGAAGTCAGAGTAATCAGATGGCCACTTGGGTGATATGATCTGTACTGTGCCAGTAGAAACTTTTTCCATATGGAGGGCGTTATTATTAGATATGATGTGTTGCAATAATCATGGTCATGAATGCATGATTCAGTTCACAGTTTTCCATCAATTAGACTCAAGTGGGTAGGGCATGAGTTTGATTGCATAATTATGATATTCTTCCAAAGTAAAGTTGACACAGAGTGGGGTTCCAGGAACTTAGATGGATACATCACCACTAAAAAACAACCAACCAGCTAGACTTTTTATGGTTAGAGTCCAGCTGACATAACTGAGGATAGCACCGTATTTTTCTCAGCCTCAAAATGCAGGATCATTGGGCCTGCTCTCCAGATACCATCCTATTAATTCAAAACAGGGTTTTTGTTTTTTGTTTTAAATAGCAGCATATAGATTTTAATGGCATCAATGAATGCCAGGTAATACTAACTACTTACATCAACAGATTAAGAAAAAGGATGAGCATCAGAGGGAATAAGGTGGAGATGCAGAGTCTCTGCTAGATTCTAAATTTAAAACTGCCAGGAGTAAAAATAAACTGAATATCACAACATGGGATTCTGCTTGGCAATGGTGGAAAACTAGCAACATGTTGCTAATCTATAGCTCACTGAGTTTCTGGAAAAGGGGTGGGGGTGGAGGGGAGAGAACAGAGTCTGGCTCCCCACTGCCTGCACTTCAGAACATAGGCGTCAATTCTCAAGGTCTTCCAGCTGGAGGGTCAGATTTACACTGAAAGAAACTTCAAAATTCTTACTAATATTTTACCACTGGATTGAGGGACAGACAATTTTAGTAGCAGGTAAAAGTTTTCATAAACTCACCATTCACCATGGTATCAGTGCTTTCTATGAGAAATGTAATTATATAATCTGTTTTTCTACATTATAATAAGCTCTTATACAGCAGTTTTCATGCATTGATCTCAAAATTCTCTCCAAGGAAAGGTGTGTTTCATAATGTTTTCTTCCTTTCAGAAGGCCTAAAATTCAGGCCAAGAAAAAATTGCATCTTTCCAATCAGACTAGCTTTTGCAGGCTGTAGTATGGAAACAATTCTGCCATACTCAGCAAAACTGTGGGTTAGACATATTGAAAAAGTATACATCTTCTTGGACAACTGCAAAACAAGTGTTAAATAAGTTTAAAGGTGCTTCCATACTAGATAACAATATGTCAGACTGTTCAGTGATTCTACCGAGCTACTGAATTTTAAACCATTTGATCTGCTGCTGTTGCAAAGTATAAAAGTAAATAGTGTACAAGATTGAAAGGAAAGTTTTTCCATATGTAAGAAAACTATTTGTATATTTTTCATTTCCCTCCTCTAGATCACTTGATTCATTATAAACAATATATATTCTATCCAAGTATTTTGGCTGCCTTTGCCAGTAAAGTAGTTATGCAATAGTTTAACATTCTCTTAACATCTATCTTTTGAGAGGAAAATTATAGCCTCTGTACAATGTACGTGAAAAAAAATTAAAGAATTCAACTCTGCAAAAAACATGCTGGCTTAACTTCACCTATATGAATTATTACAATGAAGTTAGTGTGCGTAGGTCTAGGGTCCAGGTGACTTTTTAAAAGGAATTTAGAGATTTTGAAAGCTGCAAAAGTTTTATCATATTTAAAAAGCATTTTCCAGCAAAATAGGTGCCATATATTTAAACAAGGTTGTGTTGTGTTTTAAGTTTTGGAAACTCTGTGCCCCAAAACTATAGTTCACAGACTTTGTATCTTTAGAATGTATACAAAATCAATTAATAATGTTATAAACTTGTTTAAATATTTGTAATTTAGAACTTCTGAGTTCTTTAAACTTAAACTGATTGTATTTTATTAATAACTTATGATTTTGGAGGCCTCTATCACTTTAAAAAAGAATTAAGCACATCTCACATTGAAGGGTAAGCTTGTCTTTGTCACTATAAGAGCTTTTAACTTTCAGTTTTAAGTATATGAACTTCATCTATGGAATCTTTACGAAAATCCTTCCCATTAATGCTACCACTGGTTCAACAGCAACAGTGGAAGCCCTACTGCAGTGTTTGTACAGAAGCCATTCTGTGATCTGTACCAGTCTTTTAGGGTGTGTCTATACTTGTAAATTAAGTCAACTTAAGCTTGCTTAAATCTACTTAATTTACCCTGTGTCTACACTAGTTTCCTTAAGTCGACTTAAGCAAGCTGCTTAAGTTGACTTGAGGAAAATAAAGTTGACTTAAAGAAAATTAAGTCGACTTTATTAAACCTACTTTTAGGTCGACTTTAGGCTTAAGTCGACTTTTTCAAGTCGACTTAAGCCAGTGTAGACCTGGAGTAGCCCTAAGTCGACTTAGGGCTACTCCAGGACTCCCCCACTGCCCTCCCTACCAAGGGGGGGCACTGGGGGAGCCCGGCATGCCCCCCCACAGGGCAGGGCAGAGCCCTGCCCATTCTGCCCCTATGCCCTGCCAGGGTCCCTGTCCCCCTTTGTCCCATTGTACCCATGTACAATGGGACACAGGCTGAGCCCCTGGCACTGAACAAGGGGTGCCCCACCCCGCTACTGTGACCTGCCCAACGTCCCCCTAGCCCCTAGAAGTCGACCTAGGCATCCAGTGTGGATGCTCTAGGTCGACTTTGTAAGTTCCCCCCTAAGTTGACTTTAAATGTAGTCAACTTAAAGTTGACTTAGTTAAGTCGACTTAGCTAAAGTCAACCTAAATTTACAAGTGTAGACATAGCCATAGAGTATGAAGTACAAGAGCCAGGATACATGAATCCATTCCAGGTTTGGGTTTTGACTACTGAATGCCAGTTAGCTACAGCGAGGTGAGTTGCAGTATTAAACAAGCAGTTTGTAGAATCTTACTTTAAAAGTAAATACAGCCTCAGTGTGATTCATTCCAGAAGCTGCTAATCAGTTAGGACAAAACATCTAGTACATACAAGGTTTCTATGACCAGGTATATTTCCCCCCCTACATTACTTAATTATACTTTTCAGCAGGTTGAACTAATTACATAGCAAAAGTAATGGAAGCTTTTGGAGACTTTTGTGAACCGTAGGGCAAAACACAGCAAGGTTAGCACTGGTAGACAGCTTTTATAAAATTCTCTAATACCAGAGGGGCCTTAAAAATTATCTTACCTGATTACAGGTAACATAGTTCAGGTGTGTCCACAAAGCAGCTTTTTTCTGAGTACAACCACATTTGTACATTCACTATTTGTATCAATGAAGTTTAGAAAAACCTTGGCCTCAGCAAAAGATATGGTGCCCAGAGGACATGCACACAAAATTATATCAGCTGCAGCACATGGACCAATATAAACTGAGAAAAACTTCACAGAGACCTTGTCTGCACAGAGAGTGATAGGTTCTATGGTTCTATGCATTGTGCAGGAGGTCAGACTAGGTGATTCTATTGGTCTCATCTGACCCTAGAGTCTATGAGGCCATAAAGAAGGATGACTTCCAAAACCACCACAGCGGAGCTGATTTACACCGCTGTACAGCACTGATTACACGAGAACGATTCCAGCCTAGACTCTCTGGCAGGGGTAAAATACTTCCAACCGTCGTGTGCCTTATAACACAAACCAAGTTCAGAGCCAAATGTGCCAGTACAAGTTGGTTCCTAATATGATTAGAAGTTGTCATGTGAACAGGAACTTGGTGTTTTATTAACCAAAACTGTGTGTTATTTGTGCAGACAAACCCATTTTTATTTACTGCGTAGCCCTTGTTTTGTGTGCCTCTAGGGTTCAAATAGACTTACTGCTCACTTTTCTATTGTTGTATGAACAATGAGACCGTGCGATAGCTGGCTGTATTTTCCAGAAATCAGTAGAGTTTGGCAAATCCAATTTCCTGCCACACACAGAGAAAACCCTCAAAATTTGGTCTATACTGAAAATGGAGGTCGACATAACACCTCTTACATCAATCCCCTAAAGCATGCATCTCCATTGACACGTCAGATACGCCGACCTAAATCGTACCGAAATTAGACGTAATAAAAAAACACCCTTGCAAGTGGCGTAGCAGTGAAACCAAAATACTGCCAGTGTTGGCAGAGAACAAAATAAGTCAACATCATTGACCTCCAGGAGCTATCCCCCAAGTCTCTGTTTTGCCCCTCTGGACAGTCACACTCTCCTGTATTGCAGCCACACAAGCAGGACAAAGCTGCTCTCCTCAAGCCCTGGGAAATTTTGAATTTCCATTTCCTTTTTGGTCAGCATGGAGAGAGTTTGGTAGCTGAGCAGCTCATGGTGACACACCCTAAACATGTCCCAGCATGGAGTCAAACTGAGGTCTTGGATCTCATCGTCCTGTGGGGGGAAGAATCGGTTCATGCTCAGCTCCAAGCCAGCAAAAATCAAATCACAATATCTACAAGAAGATATTACATGGATAGTTAAGAAGGGCCACAATATAGATGTCCAGCAGTGCCATATTAAAATCAAAGAGCTGATGCAGGCATCTCAGCGGACTAGGGAGGCTAACAGTTGTTCTGAGCACTCACCAAAGATGTGCAGCTTTTACGAGGAGCTGCCTACAGTTCTCGGGCGTGACCCCATCACTGTGCCACCACACAGCATCAATGCCTCCAAGGAATCCAGTTTCATCGTAAGTTCTCTCTTTAGTGACCAAGCAATAGAGGGCTTCTGCATACCTTACATGCCCTACCTGTTAAATCCAGCATGCTTTTACAGGTTTTATGGTTTGTATTTGTTTTGTTTGGCCTATTTAGGACAAGAAGATGCTTTAGCAGCGTCTCTCTTTGTCAGAGACAGAGAAGGAAGATGAAGGACAGGCACAGCCAGAAGGAGGCAAAAATATCTAGTCCTGGCTGGCCTTGGGGCCTGTCAATTCTAAGAAAGCAAAGCAGACCATCAGTTGCAGGTGACTGCACTGAGATACAGAAGTAAAATTAATGGGGGGAAAAATGGTTTGCAATTTCTTAAAGCTCCTTCATATACAGCTTCTTCAAATAACTCCAGTAACACAACAGATGCCATTTTTTGTTGGTGCTTTTCATATTCATTTTATTTTCCTAAAACCACCTTCAGTGCTTTTGTTTCCTATTGTTTAAGGTTAGTGACCATGTCAGAACCATCTGTCATTTCCCCCTTGAATTATTCTAATTGATTGTATCTGGAGTTCACTCCCGTTCTGGACCATCATTGCTGTCAACTGTTGAAATCTTCTGCTAACAATGGTGGCAAGTTTGTCTGTGATACATGTGACTGTGCGGGAGGAGATGGTTCTTGAAATGGATATTCATTCACTTTCACCTTTTCAAGATTACATTAACTGCTTCTCAACTAGCTTTTTATATTCTTGATGAAATTCTTGGCAGGACAACTTGCAAAAGCTGCACATTTCCACCATACAGAGTCTAAGAAAGAGAGCAGGCAGGCTAGAATCTCGAGAAACTGGTATTCTTTACTATCCACTCTTCTCAAAATCCAGGATTCTCCCAGTCACCCCACCCCAGTTCCTCAACTGCTATCCAGTAAATACCATGATAGTGTAATTCAATTTCTCAGTCTAATAAGATGAAGTGCAGTCTACTTCTGTCACAACTGATTTCCATCACAGTTGCACATCAGGCCCTTGAGCTGAGCATAGTTTTCTATTATTAATATGAGTAGCAGGGAATACAAAATAATTTGTAATTACAAGTAAAGTGATAGTTAAATGAAAGATTAATTATTGTAAAAGTGAAACAAAAAGTGAATGGAGGAATATGTGGTGAAATACTGTCACCTAATATACTTTATGTACGTAATTTAATTTGGGTTCAAGCTCTTCTCTTGCAGAATACTTGTGTAAATGTTCTGGCTAATTCATCTGGGGAATTCACCAGTACCCTTGGCTAGAGAGAGATGGCAAGTAGCTCAATGCCAGCACATGTTATTTCTGTCTATAAACAGATGATTGCTAACTTCCTAAAGTTAAAGATGTTGCATGTAAACTGTTCTATTTACATATTGAAACAGGAGTTTTTTCAGGTTTTGCTAGTATAGGTGCATCAGGGAGACACTGCAAACTACAATACTTATCTGCAATGTTTTAGGCAAGGAACAAACAGAAACACCCTAATTACTGAAAGTGCAGTGCACACCCTCTACATCTCTTTACACAATGGAAACAAAACCATCTATGATGAGAAAATGTAACCCACAGAATGCTGGAAGGGATAAAAGACGGATTATAATAATGTTTGATAACATTTTCTAGCATTTATACTTTGTTTCTAAATTCTGATAGCCAGTAAAGCATACATCAAGGGTGGCCAAACTTACTGACACACACCCTCCTGCACTGGCAGAACCCTCTGGTCACACCACCCTGCCACAGTCTGGTAGACGGAGGAGGAGGAGAAGGAGGGGTGGGTATACAGGGCACTGTGAGCTGCATTTTAACTGTGAGAGCCACATGCAGCTCATGAGCTTCAGTTTGGCCACTTCCACATACATTTTACATCAGGAGAGATGCATGGAACCCATCCCATCTGTAGAATTACTATCTGAGAGTACAGTAATTATTGTATCCTTCCTTTGCTTTTAAACCAGTAGCATACCCTCCCTGCCAAGCTGTACAGGTATTTCTATCAACATGACAGTGTAAATAAATAATGGGGTGGGGTCTTTTGCGCACTGCATTGCTACTGAGGTCTTTTGGCAGTGGGGCCCATGTGCGCTCTGTACCACCATCGAAAGAAGTGTCAACGGTGGCAGTCTTTCAGCAGCAAAGGGCTCCTTTACCGCCGCACACCTAAGTGCCTCAGTTTTCAGTCTGGCCCTTAGGTGTGTGGCAGATTTGTTGAGGCCTGATTTATTCTGTGTTAATGCATGAACAAATTCAGATTCCTGTCCAGTTTCTTTCCAGGGTCTTCTGTTATTACAAGCATAGTGTATTTATCGCATGGGCTGGTAAGGAGAATCAATAAGTATCTAAAAGATAAGTTGTCACATGAAGTATGCGTCAAACAGTTCTTTTGATTGCTCCTCTCTCCCTGTGACTGAAAGGGTAGAGTTAATGGATGGCTACAAGTATACATTAATGATTACCAGTGACATTTATCAACTTAGTAACAATTCATTAGTAATAGATTTAGAAGGTAATTAAGCAATTCACCATAACTGCAATTCTGCTACAGCATGCAACGTAGTTGTAGCTAGCTCAGTCCCAGGATATTAGAAACATCTCTCTAATTCAGCTACAGTAACATTGTAATGTGACTGCAAGGTAGATGTAGTGTGAATATAACAGTGAAATGGTTGATGTGCTGAAAATATACAATTGTTTTCTCCTTCATAATAACCGTGACCCGCAACATGACGGAGCCCACTTGTTCCTCCCTCCTAAGTAGTCCACCAGGGAGCCAATAAACCTTGGGTTCTTTGCATTTCTTGGGCTGATGATAAACCTTTGCTTACTGTTCACTTGCACTTAACTGAATTCTCATTGTGCCGTGTCTCTGCCAGTTGAATAAACAAACAGCTGCTATAAACTCTATGACATTAAAAATTAAAAGCAATCAACGATGAACCAAGTTTAAGCAGGAACTAACTTTACTGGGGAAAGGGTAGAGGTTAAATTAAAAGAAGGATAGGGATATGGATTAAATTATAAGGAATCAACATATAAACAAATGAAATCCCACAGGAGTAATCAAATCTTTCCCTCAAATTAAAATACCTTCCCTAATAATTAGGTCTAATAGAAATCCCACTTAGAATACAAAGGCATTTGAGTACAAGCCGAGAGTTTATCCACAAGTCCCATGTTTGTTTCTGTTGAAGTGCTACATGGCTGACTGGTAACTTGTGGTAACTTGAGTTCTTCGAGATGGGTGTCCCTGTGGGTGCTCCACTTTGGGATCGTGGCGTGCCCTGCGCCTGGACCAGAGATCTGTAAAGCCATGCTTGTTGTGGCCACGCGAGTGCCGCAAGGCTGTCTCGTGCCTGCTTGGCGCCCTCACGGCGTGCACGCTGCGCGACCCGCCTCAGTTCCTTCTCTAACTGGGAGCACGAAGAGATTACACTCTGAAGTAGAGAGAGGAGGAGGGGGCGGGTGGTGGAGCACCCACAGGGACACCCATCTCCGAGAACTCAAGTTACCACAAAAGGTGGGTAACCTTCCTTTCTCCTTTGAGGAGTGTCCCTGTGGGTGCTCCATCCTGGGAGACTACAATGCCATGCCCGCAGAGGAAGGAGGAACTTCGGAGTTATTGTTTTGCGTTGTAGCCAGGACTGAGAGGCCCAGTCATGTGTCCTGGAGGGATGCTTGATCAATTGCATAATATTTCATGAACGTATGTGTTGATGCCCAGGTGGTGGCCTTGCAAATGTCCGTGATTGAAACATTGTTAAGGAAGGCTGTCATGGTTACGACTGCTCTGGTAGAGTGCTCTGTGATATGGTCAGGCGGTGTGGTGCCTGTTAGTGTATAACAGTTGTGAATACAGCCCAAGATCCATTTGGATAGTCTTTGGGTTGAGATAGGATTGCCTTGGAACCGCTCAGGTGTAGAGACAAATAGTCTGTTTGTAGCTCTAAAAGCTTTTGTCCTGTCAAGGTAGAAAGCAAGAGCACGATGGACATTGAGAGTATGAAGAAGGGCGTCAGTCAGGGAGGAGTGTGGTTTCGGCATGAATACAGGTAAGTTTATAATCTGATTAAGATGGAACGTGGAGGACACTTTGGGTATGAATCAAGGGTGTGGCTTGAGTATAACTTTTTCCTTGTGCAAGACAGTGTATGGGGATGTGGCCATGAGAGCTGCAAGTTCACTGACACGTCGGGCTGATGCTATTGCGATGAGAAAGACTACATTCATGGAAAAGTAAGTGAACATTTGGCCAGGGGTTCAAATGGCAGTTTAGTGATGGTTTTGAGCACTAAATTGAGGTTCCAAGTTGGAGTGGGTGGACATACGTTAGAGATGATAGAGATTTTGTAGGCCCATTAAAAATCCCTTCACCGTTTTATGTGAAAAGAGGGAATTGTTTTCATGGAGGTTGTGACTGTGACTAGGTGTACCCTGATGCAGCTGTTGGAAAGGTTGGACTGCCTCAAAGAGAAGAGGTACTCTAACACCACTGGAATCGTGGCCAGCATAGGAAAGATATTATGATCGACATACCAGTGTTGGAACCTTTTCCACTTCTGAAGGTAAGTCTTACAGGTTGATGGCTTTCTGCTATTCAATAGGATGTGCTGTACTGCCTCCAAACATTGTAGCTCCTCCTGTTGGAACCATTGAGTTACCACGCGGTTAGGTGCAACTTCTTGGGGTCTGGGGGAATCATCCGATCCTTGTGTTGCATTAATATGTCTTTTACTACGGGAAGGGTAAGAAATTATCTATCATGCAGTAACAATGCCAACTTAGATCAGTCATTCTATTGCCCAGGAAAAGCAGCTGCATGAATGAGAGACACATGAGATGGGTTTAAACAGCAGGCCACATTTTTACTAATTATACCTTGGTGAAGGGCAATACACTGTCTACCTTCTGCTCTCACATAACAGGATTAATTGGTTCTAGTGCAGACTACAGGGCTTTAACCACAAACCAAACAAAAACTTGGGGTAGACTATGAGTAATCCTACATTTGAAGGTGCCAGAATGCCACTAACTAACAGGCCAAAAGTGGGGGATGAGACCAGGGGGTAGAGGAGAGATGGAGAGAGTAGAGAGCTGCCTAGGGGTCAGGCTATCAGTGTCTAGCATAAGAGTAATGGGGGAGCAGTTTCAGGGCACAAGCAGGCAGACTGGGGTAACAACCAGTTCAAGCTGGTCTGGATCATGTCTGCCAGGGAATTAACCCAGTGGAACCCAGAATCCCAGGAAAGTTTCTCTGATCTGCTCCTGGAAGAAGACCCTTCAGCCCTTGCCCATTTATTTTCAGCCCTTGCTTACTGACCCCCCCCCCCCCCGAACATGGGGACTGTAAACAGCAAGTGCCCTGTGCTGTACATGTGCAGGATCCTATCTGTTTTTGTCAACGTGACTGACTTGCTTTTGTGCCTCTGCCCCACTAGACCTCCACACTGGTTTGTTCCTTTCCCTACCACGTCTGTCCTTCAGTCTCCAGCTGGTGGCTGGATTGTCCCTTTCTCCATTCCTCTCCAGTTAACTTGTTCCTTGGGGCACTGAAGGCTCTTTTGGGGAATGAAGGGGAGGAGGAAAGGAAAGGATTCAGTGGGGCTGGCTTCAGGTCCGGATTAAGACATGCTGAGGCCCTAAGTTATGTCAAGATTCAGAGGCCCCATACCATAAAAAATAAAGAAAAAAAAGTGTATTATATTATAACAGAAAGGGTAATGAAAATATAAATGGTAAACTGTTATATCTGTATATATATACATAGGCAAAGATACAACAAAAACAATTAAATAAAGCATACATCTTGCAAAAAGCCTTATTTGCATTATCAATTTCAATTACGATAAATCTTCTTAGTTATCTCCAACATATTCAGAGGCCCCTCATAAGGTGAGGCCCTAAGCCATGGCTTACTTGGCTTGTACCTAAATACAGCACTGGGTGGCTTAGAGAGACTCAAAGGGGTTCAGTCACCAACGAAAACAGCTTGTGCTGGAGCTGCCCTGCTCTTTCTTGGATGTTCACTGCAGACATACATGTCCATGGTGTCTGCCTGGAAGCCAAGAAGGTTATCAATATAGTTCATAGGATTTCCAAGCAAAATTTAAACATACTAGTTTGACCTATTTCCTTAAATAAAACCAAATACCATACATCCTATCCTTGGTAATGTTCAACTCATAAGGTGTTTGCTTCCTCTACATCAGTGTAAATCAGTTTTTATTTCCTACATTATGTAAGAGGCATTTTGTTATTTAAGTTAGTTTCCTAAGATAGGTCTGAAAATTTTAGGGAATTATATGTTTCATTCTGTTGTGAAAAAGTGTCATTCACCACTCAGTTAGCTGTTGGCCTCAACCAATAAACATTTACTGATTTGTGTATGTATGAATTTGGATTAGGGAACATGGCACATTAATGGGAACTGACATACCATAAATATTTCAGACTTTAAGTCAAATATTTGTTTTTGAGGGCTATTTTAAAATCAGCATTTATATCAATCCAAAATTAAATATTATTATGCATAGCATGATATGAAAATATTACATTTTACAACCTTCAAGCAATGATAGAAACTATGTCAAAAACCATTCTGAGAAACATATAATTTTAGGGAATATTTTGTTTCTGTAATATTTTATATGAGTTTGTATAGCCTTGGAATCCTGAGGTGTGGGTATATGAAACTGCACTATGATTAGGGAACACCTATTAAGAAGAGATTCATTCCATTTTGGTTTTATATAGTATTTTTCATACTGAAGGTATTTCCCATGGCACTTTCCTGTCTACTAATACTGCAGTGAATCTGCAGGCAAATGCAACTTCTATAATGCCTATGTCTTATATAATGTTTTTCATCCACAGATAGCAAAGCACTTTGCAAGGAAATTAAGTATCACATTTTCAACAGCTATCTCATAGTCTTGGATGTTTCATTCACTCACAATAAGAGACTATGTGTTAGCCAGGAGATAAGCATTATCCTTTCTCTTCCCCACCACCCAAGAAGTGTCATGGAATAAGAGCTGGCTGGAAAAGTGAATTTCATTTCTGGAAAAGATTTTGCTGCTTAGGGGTGGGGGGACCTTCCAAAGAAGGACAAAAAGCCAAAATCTTTTTTTTAAAAAGGGGGGGGGGGGTGACATTTGCAATATTTTGTTTCAGAAACACTGAAAACATTCTTGCTCTAGAAACAAAACCAAAACCTACTTTAATATGTTGATACCAGTAAAAGCAACTAAATATCAAGTCCCTACAATTAAGATACCTCATCAAAATGCATTTATAGGAAAATTTCTAATGAAATTTCTTTGTAATGATGCCCAAACAAAACTAGACTGTGAATGTAAATGAAAACGTATGCTTAAAGAAGATAAGAAATGCAATAACATTAAAGAATCATCCTGTTTTCTACAATTTCTCCCCTCTTCCTAATAAATTAAAAAGGTATCATAGGATGACACACATATACCAACTTCTAACATATAAAATGAAGGATTGCTAAATGGTAAAATTAAAAGCTTTGTTACATTTTAATCATTTATAATTACGTATAATGAAGGAGTACAGACGAGGTAACATTTAGGCCAAGGCCCTGCTGTGATAAGTGTGGTTTTGCCAATTCTTCTTAGAATTGCTGAACTGCTTAAAATAATGTTACTGCTGAGAGGACGCTGGTGGTGCTGAAAGTTCTGAGTTAGGACACACAGAGACCCCCAGCAACACAGCCTCCTTTTGTCTAGGAGGACTGAGGGAAGGGTGACACAAAAACAATATGACACCGAAACTTCAAAATCAGCTGAAAAAAATGCATGTTAGGTAAGTGAAGCTTGCTCGTGCATAATGTAGAGGTAGCCTAAAACCCAAAGGGCTCACCTGTTAAAAGCCAATTGGTTAAAGGTTAAGTAATATATAATGTAGAAATTTATAAAAGATCTAAGTGAATTGGAGAAACAATAGACCAGAAACTAAAGGATGTAACTGAAGAACAGTACCAAGGGATCAGAGATGACTCAGAAGGGGAAGGATTTCCCATTACCCCAGAATGTGGTGATGTCCCATTTACGAATTCCATCCTGTCTGTTGTTATCTGTCTGGCATAAATATATGTTTGGACACAATAAGTAACAATACTTCTGTGAGTAATTGTATAAATAAAGGCAAATATTGATTAAGCCTAAATTGGGTGGACTTGTGTCTCAGTTTCCCAACTTTCAACTCCAAAAAATGCACATCCAAAAACACATACTGCATTTTTAATGTTTGGAAGTTAACATATGTTGTTTTGTATGTCAGATATTAGTTCTTTAAATGCAAAATTAAATTTGACTTAAATCATTTTAGTCAGAAAGTGTAGTGGTATCTTGACAAGACAGTACAGACTAGCTGAAAACAGCTCAGTTTATAGTTTTTCTTAATTGGTCATGAAATGATTCCTTAATCGGTCACAGAATAAGAGACATGCATCAGTGCATTATTCCATAAACGTCCATAACACATTTGGTCATTTTGCTACAGAACAGAAGTTGAGTTTTTCAATAGGCTAGTTCTTAAAACATCTCATCTTCTCACCCCACTTTCAATGGAGTTTAAGCCTCCACCTTCCCAGCTACTGGAATACTCTGTTCATTGTGGGTATCCACAATTAAGAAAGGTGTTGATAAATAGGAGAGGATTCAGAGAAGTGCCATGAGAATGAATAAAGAATAGGAAAACATGCCTCTGTGAGTTAAAGGCACAAGGAGCTCAATCTATTTAGCTTAAAAAAGAGACAGTCTGTAAGTATCTACATAACAAACAAAACTTTGATAGTGGACAAAAGTATAACAAGATCAACTGCCTGGAAGATAAAGCTGGACAAATTCAGACTAGAAATAATGTACAACATTTTAACGGTGAGGGTAATTAACCATAGGTACAATTTACAAAGGTTTGTGGTGAAGTACCCACCACTGGCAATTTTTAAGCCTAACTGGTATAGTCTATGAGAGAGATGCTCTAGTTCTCACAGAAAACAGTTCAGATAAGTCCTAAAACCTGGGTTATAAAGGAGGTCAGAGTAGATTATCACAATGATCCCTTATGGCCTTAGAATCTATAATTCATGTCACAATGACCTTATTAACAAGTATAAAAAATGCACATGAGCAAAACATCAAGTGAATAGATTTCAGAATTCCATATAAATACATACAGACTACGTTTCAAACTTTTCAGCCATTTATTCTCAGGGCCCAAGCATATTGCAATTTTAACACCTGGTAAAGTAAATAAGAAGATTAAGCTATTTGTTACAAGTAGACAAACATTTGCAAATATGAAACTAATCACTAAAGTTAGTTTCATCAACCGGAAAATCAGGAGAGTTCTCAAGTTCTTGTGAAACTCAAAGAACATGCATTTTTGTTCTAGAACTTGTCCTGTAAGTGGATGGCTGCAATAAAAGTTTTATGTTAATGTTTTGAAACTTAATTAGACTTCCTTCTCCATTACATTATTATTACGGTTTGTGGAAAAAAATAATCCTGTTTTGCCATCTTCCTTTGGTAGTTAGTATAAAAATTCTCTTCCTTAGTAATGCATTTACCTAACAGATCAAAGGCACATGGCCTTCAGTCACTGTGAAATTATTCAAATTTAAATAGCAACATTCATTAAAAAAATCAAAAAGTGCTTTATAAAGTAAATAATGCACACAAGAACATTTCATTTAAATACAGCATTTGTCAGCAACATACAGTTCCTATGTAACAGTTTAAGGCAGAACCCAAATTTAAATTTGGCAATTGTACCAAAGTTAACACCACATTCTGTTCAAAGAGGGCCATGGGTTCTTTCATAATTACAAGTAGTCAGATTTACATTAAATCTGTTATGGAGAGAATGGCTTAGTGTGCATTAGAGCAACAAGTTTGAAATACCTGTCCTTCAACCACATGTTTAAACCCCTGCAATGCTCATTCAACTTTTCATTCCTTCTCTCCCTCTCTCTTGCATAGGAACATTCTTTAGATGCAGCTGTGGGTACATATGCCGTTTCAAGGCCTCTGCGACACTGTGGATATGACGTCCATTTCACCTTTGAATTCATATGTGAGGCACTGCACTATGATGTGTTTAACTGTTCTTATCTTCCCACTTCATTTGCACAAAGGTGAGTCTTTGATTTTCAACTTGTGCAGCAAATAGGCACATCTTCCATGGTCTATTTGGATGCAACTCAATGTGGTTCTGCGACAGGCCTCTCCTAGAACCTGGTCTGGTGTGCCGCTGCGACCCCCTGATCTCCACTCCTGAACCCTGACTTACCCCACTTTGCCAAGTGACTATTCACTCCTGAGTCAGTCCACACTAGCCTCCTGCATGTAATCAGTCCCAAGCAGTGGGTGTGCATCTACTAGGCACCTATGGGACAGTCTCCAAGTGAGCACCCTCAGTCCCCAGACACCAGACTGGGAACCCCCGTTCTACAGAGATTGGGACCCACCCCCAGTCACCATAGATACACGTCCAACTATTTGAAACTGAAATGGATTGGTCCAGCCACTCTGATCCATACCTTCTAAAGTTCACACAGCTTTAGATAAAACAAACACTAGTTTATTGATTAGGATATGATTTTAAGTGAATATACAGCAAATCAATGCACAATCATTTAATAAAGGAGTCAGGAGTTGCCACAATCAAATAAAAGATTAAACCGCATGCTAAACTAATAGCACTATTCCGAGACTATTCATTATACTATTCTCCTTATTCTTACTCACAAGACTGGCTCCCGGTGGTGTTTAACCAGCTTTGGCTCTCCTGGTCATGTGGGTGGACCCAGAATCTTTTAGTTGCTTCACTGATGGTCTGTCTCCTATAAAAGCCCAGCAACTTCTCTCCAAAGTGTCTGCATTCCTCTTCCAAATCCCTCTTGGCCCCTACCTCTCTGTACTTCTGTGTGATTCTCTCCCTTCCACCTGAGCCAGAGAAGGCAATTTACATTTACTTTGTCATGTAATTCTCCAGCCTCAGAGAGGGAACTCTGAGGGTTTGAGCTATGTAACATGCTCCACATCTGTACACATACATGATGCTGAAGGAAACATGATATCATAACAATACAGTAGAGCATTCATAAGAGAACCTTGCATGGCACATTTCACATCACACTACACATTTACACTGCAAGAGTGAACAGAAAAGTTACATAGATCATAAATTAGGGGTGCACAGATGTGCATCCCATGATAGGTTCAAAGTCTGCATGGCAAGTTGAAAACAGGAGGACAGCTTATTGGGTCAATGATAATATGTTTGTCTGAAGCAACGGATGAGATCCAGGCACTTTGCCTTTCCTTGGCTGGGTCCAAAGACATGAGGTAGTCACATATGGTCCTTAACGGTTTTTGTGATTTCAGGTGAAATCCTTTCAACATACATGAAATAATTCAGTGTAGGTTATTGCAATACGAATCTTTCAGTTGAGACCTGAAAACCCAGGTCTTGCTCTGGCTGGACAACAGAAATCCTACACCATTTTTCTACATAAGGCTTGACTTTGGCCAACAACAGAGCCAAATTTCCCAATCCCATACTTTTGTGCAAAGTGTAATATTCCAGTGGCCTGCTTTCCTCCAACCCAGAAGGTGTCTTTATTTCAGAGAGGTGTGTATATCAGGTCCAACTCAGCGTTCCCTAGTGCAGTGCACAGAGCACTTGGTGGGTTTTTTAAACACACAAGCACTACTAAACATTCACATTCCACCTGAACAAAAACAGAATTAAATAAAATGTGCAGTCAGCCAGAATGCATGGACAAGGAAAGCTCATGTTTTCTACACCATGTCTGCCATTTGAAGAGACCAGAGTAAAGTTAAAATGATCATTCTCTAATCTTTGTCATGATCAGGTGTGCAGCATTCGTATTCTGGAAAAGACAGTACCTCTGTTCCAAGTAGAAGTAGCATTTCTGTGCCACACAGAAATGCAGAAGAAAAATGCAATGAACCTGCAAATGAGGTATTATGAAAGTTATATCTTGCCACTGTTAATTCTATTGTGGCTGAATGAATCCAACAACAAGAACAAATAGAAAGGAATGGATGGTGCATATGAAGAAGGATGGATTCAGATTACTATGATGTTGGTTGCAGTAGAGTTCAAGAAGGCAAACCCCTCAGATTCTGTATTCACTTCTGTTGGACCAGACGAGGACGAGGTGTTGTCAGAGCCCCAAGAAAAAGACCCCTTCATTTACTAATGTAATAAAGTATAACTTGCTGAAAGAAACTTCCCGAGTTAGAGAAAACTGACAATCTATTAGACAATTACTGTATTTAGGAAATTGTTGTGCTGTCAGAAATGTAGCATTACCACATAATTATTTGGTTACCAACATCTTTGGGTAGAGGAACCTAAGAAAAGCAAGTTCAATGATGTTAAATACCAGCATTTGCAAATGCCCAAGCATGTCACTATTGTAAATCAAGTGCTGCATGCTGAGTGTTGTAAAGCAATGTAGTTTTTCTATACTATTACTGTACTTACCACAAGGAGCTCTATCAGTTAAAGACACAAAGGGTGAGCTGTAAATCATGGACTATATTCACTGATGGTGTAAATGAGCAATGAATTTAACTCCATGCATCAGTACCATTATAAAGCCTATTGTTTAAGCCTTAAGCCAAAACTTTCATCAGCAGCACAAAAGGTACAGAGAGCAAATTACCTTAGCTACATATAGATACTGCTTTCCTTACATATATCAGAAACCAAAGCCAAAAACATGCTGGTGCAAGCTAAATATTCAGGACAGTAGTGCTGTAGTGAACTCACTATCCCAGCATTAGGTTGCCCTCTTCAGCATGACCTGAAGAGAAAGAACTTGCACTATGGGGTCTTTCTATAAAAAGCAGACCCCTAGATCAGCACCTAGCCAGTAAAGAACTCAATGTGATAACCTCTACTGATAATGTAACACAAATGACACAGCCAGAGAACACCGGGAATCACAGGGCCTGTCGGGACAAGGATGGCTTATGAGCAGACAAAAGCTATATGAAAGGCAGGAAAGGCAAAAGAGTATGATGACTGTTTGTAAGAACATGAGAGAGTTAGGACCATAGGGAGCAGCACTAGACGGTTCAGGGAAACAAACATGAGCTGAGCCAAAAAGACCTGTCGAAAGAGAAGACAGCCATCCAAAGTGGCTAACTGGAGAGATGCCAAAGGGAAGACTGAGCAGCAACTTCTGTGATTAGCAGAAGTGATGCTAGAAAAGAAGAGCCACCTGACTAGTGGCCTGGGAAGCTAAGCCAACAGCAGCAGATGCAGAGCAGAGGACATAGAAGTGGGATCCTCTAATATCGCTCAGTGGGACTATAAGGGAGCCAGGGTTCTGCTTCCAGTACATCTACAGTTCAGGAGTGCTAAATGATTTGAGCATTGGCTACCTGACAGGACCCTTCTCCCTATGCCTTTGTGACACATTCAAGACCAGTAAAGTTGTTCAAGTTGGAGCCCTCTCTTTTATATTACAGAGTGCTGCAGGAAGGGAATTTTCCATGAGCAATCCTTGATGGTGAGACTCACTCCATGACGTTTTGCCAAAGCCAAGATTTGCTAGCCATATCAGTATAGCGCAAAGCTCATGTTTTTTCCCTTGTCTTTTGGGAAGAGAACAGAATGAGGATTAAAGGAGTTTGGTGGATTTTTTATTGCATGTGCCGTCCTTTTCTTTTTGTTTAATTTATTAAAGGGAGCCTAGAGTACAGGATGGGTACATAGAGATGTTACATAAATCTAAATGAAATAAATGGTTTCGGAGCTAGGGGCTCAGTACCTCCAAGTGCATATGGGACAATTTGAGTATATTTGCTCTCTTGAGGAAGCTAGCAATGCAGACCTTTTATTATTAATTATTATCTTCTTTAGCTAGTCTTCAGTCCTCTAAGCTTTCAAGGTGGCATCTATTTTCTTCCATGTGTTGTCGCACAGTAGCTTCTTAAAATGAATCAACTTGCTGGAGGTTCTAATACTGCTTTATTCCCTGTTACTGTATCTCTCTGATACTAAACATCATGGAAAAAACAACCTGCCTGCATTCCTCACTAGCCTATTCCTGCAGCCTCACTCCTACGGATTGCCACTTGCTCTTTTACCAGGACATGGCAGTAATAGGCTTTCTTATCCCCCTTGCTTGGTAGTGTGCAGAACTCTCAGATACATGCATTACATGGTACATGTAGGCTTTGTGCAAGATCAGATATATAAAGCATTTTCAGGCACTTCAGGATAAAGGGACTACATAAAAGTAAGATATATGTACTTCATCAGAACCAAAACAAATCACTTTTACTATCACATTTGTGTATAGCACCATAAGAATGTATGGTACTTTAGAGAGAAAATACAGACATGGTACCTATCCTCAGGCAAGACAGTAACTAATAATAGATTAATTTAGCTGTATTCATTGCAACAAACCAGTGCAAAACCTACCTTTTTATTTTAACATCTACATTGAGTAAGATTTATCTGTAAAAATTCCAAGTGCCAGCGTCCTTTGCCTCTTTAAGAATGAAATTTATTTGAGTTCACCGCATGGTCAGGGAAAAGCGTGTATCTCATGAATATCTTTTCAAGAGTATTATTGAAAATAGGAACAGTTTTCCTCTGCAAAGTCTGTATGAAGTGATTCAGTGAGACTAAAGAAACAGGTCTGGCTAAAGAACTAAATTATTTATTCTCTTCTTTCAGGCATACACTAATGAGTTTATTAGTATTCTAGTTCAGGTAGTTTACATTCTGATCTATAAACTAGTTCATTGTGAATGAAAAATCTGCATTGCAAATATATCAGTAGTTTTCACATTACATCCATTTGTTAAATTCCACTGAAAAAAGAGACTAAAATTTGAAATCTTCATGACTTGATATTTTATAATTTAGAGCTTCTCTACACTGGAGTGAGATTGTAATTCAATTTTAGGCTGTCAAATTACAGAAGATGAGGATGAGTGATCACAGCAAATTGCTTCCTTGGGGTCTCGTGTCCCCTCTGCTCACATTACTTCTTGAAATGCATTACATTCTGGGTAGTAGATGCAGGGACTTGTGGGGAGGCAGTCGTCCTCTGCTCACTCCCTCTTCCCTGTTCTGTAAAGAAAAAATAAACCAGGAAAAGCTTTCCTTGCTCTTCCTCTGCCGCAGGCACAACAGAGAGGCACAGTGCTGCATGCAGAGAGTGGAATTAATTGAAAACTTCCTGGGGCTGCAAGTAGGGGAGGAGCTATGTTGTTATGGTGAAACAGACACAGAGAAACCAGGAAAGCAAGATTAGAGCTACTTTCTGGCTACACGGACCTAAATTTGAATTGTAGATTTTGACCCCAGTGCTATGCCACTTGCAGGGGTGGTGGTAGCAGGTCAAATTACAGCTCAATTTTTTTTCAAATTTACTGCTCTGATAGTGGGGAGACAGGCTGCAGAAGGTCAAAATAAATAGCATTATGTTGAACTTCACTATCAGTGTAGACCAGGGCTTAATTTCAGTGGCTATGTCTACACTTGTTAATTTAAGTCGACTTTGTTAAGTCGACTTAGCATGTTCACACTTAAATTTTAAGTCGACTTTCAAGGTACCCTACAAAGTCGACCTAGAGTGTCCACACTGGATGCCTAGGTTGACTTCTAGGGGCTAGGTGGACCTGGGACTGGTCCACGGTGTCAGGGGGGCACCCCTTGCCAAGTGCCAGGGGGCTCAACCTTTGCCCCATTGTACCTGCTAAAACCAAGTCTGTGAACCCCAATCTGGAAAGGTCACTCCAAAATGCTGTGTGGACATATCCAAAGACATATTGGACAAATACAATAAGCCTAAGTATATGGAGATGAGTTTAGCGCTATTATTTGTGAGCAATAGCTCCTGATTAATTCATTATCTAGCTAAACATTCATAATTTGCTAAAACCTGGGGAGGAGGGCGGGGGAGCCAAGCAAGAAAATTAGTCAGAGCAGAATCCCCTTAATGAATGCAACATGTTTGTCTCTGAAAGCTGAAATCTCATATGTGATAGAGGAAGCAAATCGAAGAAAGGAAGATATTGACTCAGTGTTATGATAAACATAGCTTACCTGTCAAAACAAACTTATCTTTCCTGTATAACAGTTTTGTATATAGTGTCTCAGTTAATTTAATCACTGTACTATTGAACATATTTGGTTCTTTAATTTTTTGTGACTTTCCTTCGCTAAAAAAAAAAAAATACTTATCAACATCAGGGACGAACTGATTCTGTTGCTAGACCCAGAATAGATTGCTACAATCAGAGTGACTTCCATTATCAAATAATACATCCTATTATTTTCAGCCTATTTTAATTTTTAAGATTTTCCTGGGGTAGTTTAGATATATCTTGGCATGGACAATAAACATTTTCTCCAACACATGCTGACTATTTAAAACAAAAATACCCTTGTGTTGTTAAATATATCATATAAAATCTCCATTGATGGAATACTTCATTTATTTACCAGGTAGAATCAGTGTCATAAAGATGAACCAACTCCCCAAGCTATACTCTTTTAAATGCTCCCTAGTGTCCTTTCCTTTCATGTGAGACATCAACAGCTTCCTAAGACTAGGCTGGAGCAGCAAAAAGCCTTATTTATATTTACCCTTTGATGGCTTCTAAACGCAATGACTTTTTATTTATACAAAGTGGAACAGCTTCAACAGGAGAGACGGAGAACACCTCATACCAGTCACTGATTAAGGCATTCACCTGAAAGGTGGGAGAAGTTCAAATCCTTTGTCCATGTTAGACAGAGCTGGGGGATTGACCCTGAATCTTCCACATCCCAGGGCAAGTCTATACTGATGGCAGCAAATTCACTGCCATCAGTTCAATCTTTCCAGTTCAACTGAGTGGTCAGCAAAGATCCGCTCAATCAATCTGGAAGTCAATGCTGTAAGTCCACCCTCTCAAGAAGAGCAGTGCTGAGTAGAAGGGGGGACATTTTCCTTCTAGTCAGTGCAGCGGAGATACTAAGATAGGTGGGTGTTAGAAAGTTTAAGGGAGATCAGTATCAGAATTTGGTTTTTTGACCTAAATTAGAAGGGAAAGACATTTTTATTAGGTAGTTCATTTATTCTTTTGTTCTCAGCATTTGTCAACAGAAACAAATAGCAAACAGCACAGAAACAATGACTTAGACTTAACTTCAGCTAAATTATTTTCTGAGAGACATGCTCATTCTCAAGCACTCCTGAACACAGAGAATAATCAATTTATTCTGGTCTCAAATAGGTTGTCATTTACATCAAGAGGCAAGGGCGCACTCCATAAGCTCCAATTGATCTGCAAAGTGAGAAGATGCCAGGCAGTGTAGTGGTTAAATCTAGACCAAGAGAAGCCTGTAGCTACTAAATCCTTCCTCAGCAATAGGGCTAACTGCAATTAATGGAAATTACTACAGAAGATTTCAGGAAAGATAGATTATTTCTGCAAAGGAAAAAGAGCATAAATAAAAAAGGCTTGATATTTCATTTTTATTATCTTTCTTTCCAGGGTGGCTAGGGGTTTAAAAGTATTTTTATTGTTACTGGGGCACTGAAGGAAGAGAAATTGTTTTGGCTGAGTTACTCTTTTATACTTTCTTCAAAAATATATTGTTTTCTTTTTCTCCAGAGCAGAGGACTATTCAGGAAGTAAAGTGCAATTACAACTATAAATACTGAAGCAAACCAAAGGAAATCTGACTGTTCATAGCACAGAAGCAGTTCATAGCACAGTCGGATGGAAATCTATTAATACAACCAAGGGAAGACAAAAGTTTCCTGTAACCCCACTGTAAATTATTCATCAGTAATAATCCTGTCATTTTAATGACACTTCGTATAATTGTGTGCTAGTAGTGAACAAAGCCAGCATTAAAAGTAAAGTGTAAGCAATTTAGTTTTAAAACACTTAATTTACTTAAACTGCTTCTTTATGCTTTAATAGATGGTTGGAATTTATCCTCCTGGTTACACTAATGTAAAATTATAACATTAACTAGTCCAGATTTACAACAGCATAAGTAAAATCAGCATGTGGCATAGAGCAACCAGCTTGTTAGTTAGCAAAATAAAAAAGAAGGTGAGAAGATTTCTCCTTGTCACAACAATTCTCATAACTATACTCCCATGGATCACCAGGAGTTCACAGATCTCTCGAAGTGGATTTACAGGAACATCCAATGAAAAAGAAAATGCTACAGGGAAAATAGTACACAAGACAGTCTCCTACAAATTGGCCTAAAAGTGAACAACTGGAGAATCATTGTCACATCTGTTGTTCTTGACAGTTCTCTTAAAATTTTGTGTTCTCCACCTGCAGCACTCCGTTACTAAGAGATACATACAGGCAAACCGTGCTTATCCAGAATACAGATTACTTGAATTCAAAGATGTCTGCACAAAATCACAATTCAGATCTTCTGAAATACCAGTTTTCAAAATTTCTATATCTCCACTTATTTTACAGGGGTTTTATCTACATGTAGTACAGTAAAGTCGTCAACACTTCACAAAAAGTGCAAGACCCATTCTGTGCTGAAGGGTTTATTACCTAAGGATCTGATCCTGAGGTGATTCACAAACTCCAATTAATTTCAGTGGTGTAGGAGTGGTACCTAAGATAAACAAGAAATAAAAACTAAACACAAAACAAAGAACCTCTGTCTCATTCAGTAAATACACTGAATTCACAAAAGAGCAGACTTAAGGCAACAATGACAAACGGATCTGGATTCCTCAAAATTTGAAAGCTTGACTTTGCAGCTTAAGTAATTTTCTTTTACTATATTAAATTACATATAAAAATTACTAAAGATAGTATATTAGATCCTGTACAAAACAGTTTGTGCCCTGAAGAGCTTACAATTTAAGACAGAAAACATACACAGTTAAATCCTGATGAGACAAATATATTAGGAGATATATGTGCAACAGAGGTAATCTCAACTCTCATATCTCCTTGCCAGAGTTCCTATGAGTCTTAATGCTCTGAAGATAGATTTCCTACAGAATATGTACATCACTTCTGGATCCTGGGTTGGAACCTTGTATTTTGTGGATGAAAAAAATGGGTAGTTTTCCTTTAACTATTTGTTTACAGTATGTGTAACAGGAGCTGAATGACTTGTCCAAAAGGCATAAAAGGGTTGCTATGTTTTCTGGCTTGCATGCTAGTGAAGTGAAAAGAATATCAACTTGGTTTCTAGGTTTGGCAGGTCACCTGGGTCTCGTCATATTATAAACTAGTCAAGGTACAGCCTAGAGCAGGCTGCCACAAGTGAAAAGCAGAAGTGCATCATGCTTTTCACTTCACAGATAAGTACACCAGAAGTCAAAAAAAATGCAGTAAACTCTACTGATTTCTTTTTAGACTAGTCTTTTGGTGACATAAAAGATTGTTGCACAGAAAGGTTTAGCTCTACCTAAGCAAGATCTTTCATGGACCTTCAACATCAGGAACAGAGCATCCAACCAGTATATCCAAAAATTAGCTCTTAAATTGACCCTATTTTATTAGCCTTTTAGAACAGATTTTTTTTTTATTGGAATATAAAAACCAGCCTGGGATGGCAAATTTTAATCTTTTGTTTATTCTGTGGCTACTACTCCATGAGAAGAAACTATTTGGCTCACCAGGTTCTTTTAAATTAAGATACTGATCTCATATAGGAATCCAGATAATTTCTATTGTCTACTCTAGGTTCATAGACCATCCCTATCACTATAGTGTCTGAGTATGTCCTGTTGTCTCTTGCTGCGACAAGCCCCTTGACGCAGAAATTCCTGAAATCCTGCAGTCTGAATTTATATCTTCAAATACATCTCCTCCACTGCTACCAAAAGTCTTTAAAATAGATCTAGCTCAGTGGCAGAAAAAAGAAAACAGCTTTTTAAAACCAACCCTTCTTATGCCATGTATTTAGAGCAGAGGACAGCCTTACATTTTAAATTTAATCAAGTGTCCTCAAAGAAATGTTAGAAGCATGATGGAGCATCCAGAATATTTAGCAGGGTGGGCTAGGTGGATCTGAGACTGGTCCAGGGTGGCAGGGGGTACCCCTTGCCAAGTGCAGGGGGCTCAGCATTTGGGTACAATGGGGGCTAAGCAGGACAGGGACACTGGCAGGGCATAGGAGCGGGGTGGGCAGGGCTGTGTCCTGCCCAGTGGGGGGGCAGGTCAGGCTCTGGCTGTGCCAGCCGCCCTAGCAGGGAGGGCAATGGGGGAGCCCTGGAGCCCGTAAGTCAATTTTTAGGGCTAATCTGCATCCACACTGGCTAAGTCGACTTTATAAAGTCAACTAAGCCAGTAAAGTCGACTTGAAACCAGGTTTAATAAGGTTTTAAAGTCGACTTTAAATTTTCTTAAGTCGACTTAAGCAGAGCTTAAGTCAATTTAAGGAAATTGTAGTGTAGATGCAGATTAAATTAAATTGACTTAAGCAAGCTTAAGTCGACTTAATTTGTAAGTGTAGGCGCACCCATCGATATTAATTCTCACTAGGGGTGCATCTACACTGGCAACTTAGGCTGACTGAAGGAGGCTTAAGTTAACCTAAACAAAGCCGCGTCCACACTGGGCTTTTATTAAGTCGACTTAAGCATTTTCTAGTTTTAGGTCGACTTAAGCCTTAAATCGACTCGTTAAGTCGACTTAATAAGGTTGACAAGGGGCTATGTCTATGCTAGAAAAGTTAAGTCGACTTAATAATGTCAACTTTAAGTCGACTTAAAGTTGACCTTATTAAGTTGACTTAACAAAATCAACTTAATTTTTCTAGTGTAGACATAACCCCTGTTACTTAATTTCCTCCATAGAGGTCAAATGTCCCCTTTCCACATGGTCTGCAACCATGGTCACAATACCCACAATTTCAAAGACAAGTTCTCACACAGTATAGACTTTATACTATAGAGCAGAGGTTTTCAAACTTTTTCCTCAGGACCTGGTTGGAAAAAATAATTTATGTCCATGACCCAACAAGTACATCTTTGAATAATGCATTCCAGTCTTTTGGCAGTGGGAGCAGGGGGCGCCATGACCCAGTATTTGAGGGTCTACAACCCAGTATTGGGTCCCAACCCCTGATTTGAAAACCACTGCTGTAGAGGTTTTATTTACAGGACATCAGTTACAAATTCTTACTAATCTTATTACTTTCCTCGTCAAGTTCTAGAGTGAAAGGAACAATAGATCTCAAGGGATGGAGAAATACCTGTTCATCAGGAGAATCTGTCTGATTCTCTACTTTGTTGTTCTTCCTTGCCTAAGAAAACTAGTTCACCTTACAGTGATATCAGCTGATGATTTAAAAACCTTTCAGAATTATTGAAGCACATGGCAAAAATACTGGAAAATCATCTGGAGACAGGTCAGGGTAAAGCTTATGAGCTATTTGATATTCTGAAACCAACATCCTAAAGCAGAGTTAATTAAATGGACTAAAAACTAACTAAACTAACTAACTAAAAAGGATAACCATTACCTCCATTTTAGCTCCATTTCAAAATGTGCTGACCATAAATATCAAGTACTGTCCAAAAGTTTTGAATATTTTTATATTTATCCAATTTCACCTTTGTTGGATGTTGCTGCTGCCAGTGAGAAATCTAGAGCAGTGGTTTACAAACTATGGGTCGGGACCCAATACTGGGTCGCAGACCCTCAGGTACTGGGTCACGGCACTCCTAGCTGCCACCACTGCAAGACTGGAATATATTGTTCAAAGACGTAATTGTTGGGTCACGGGGATAAATGATTTTTTTTCAACTGGGTCCCAAGGAAAATTTGGTGTGAAAGTCAAGGATCTTGGACTTGCCTCCTGGATAGAGTAAATAGGTATAGATCCTTATCTTATTTCAAGGAGGTTTGGATGGCGATCTGTACACATTGATGGGTCCCTCAGGTTATCAAGGATAGCATTGCCATTCAATTTCAACTTCTGCCTCCCATCCACCCCCTCTTCCCACTTCTTCTTCATGGACCATTCTCATGACAGTGCCATATGTCAGCAGATAGATGACTTAATCAAGTTAGAAGCAACAAAGTTAGTGCCTCAGGACTACATCTGGGAAGGTTTCTTTTCTCATACTGAAGAAGAGGATTTACACCAAATTCTAGGTCTCAAGAATCTCAAATATATTCAGCACACTAAACTCTCTGATAACTCTGACTTTAATTGTTCCTGATCTAGATCATAAGGATTGGTTCATTACCCTCAATTTATAGGACACCTATATGCATGATGTCTCAGACTGTTTATTATAGTTGCATTTATTATAGTTGCGTTTTACTCCTAATTTAATCCTTTGAGTTTCTTATTTTATTTTTATGGACCCTTGTATAGCATTACCTTCAGTAGAATGTGTTTTGCTTTTGCAAAATCAATAAAAATACAAAATTAAAAACATCTTTTATGGAAGGCTAATAACAGACGGTATTTCTCAAATCTGAAATGATCAACCAATCAAACAGGCCTGCATATTTTCGTTTACCTTCCCAATTTTCAAACCTCTTCAACTTTTCCTGAAGCACACTTAAATACCTCCCTTAAATAATGCATCACATACCCTAAAGATCAGACTGGCATCTCTCTAATAAATACATATTTACTCAAATAATAGAGATTGTTCAAAATCATTCTAATCTGTTAAGTAAATACATAATTAATCAATTTATAAAGATCTGACCAATCATATAGTTTCTTTCCAGTTTTTGAAACATCTATAAACATTTTTAAAAAAGTTTATTAATTCCCACTAGATAGGATTTGTGTTATTTCATAAGCAAAGTAAAAGTCCCCAAGCTACAGCACAGTACTCTTATTGCATTCTCTCTGACAGTTCCACTCAGAGGTCAGCTGAAGTCAGTTGCTAGCTCATGTGGGCTGATTTGAGAGAGTCCAGCCCGGATCAATCTCTCTTCTATGTCTACACTTGGAAATTTAAGTCGACTTTAGCTAAGTCGACTTAGTGAGTCTACACTTAAATTTTAAGTCGACTTTGGGGGGAACTTACAAAGTCGACCTAGGGAGTCGACTTAAGCCTGAAGTCGAATTAAATCTAGGTTTAATAAAGTCGACTTAATTTTCATTTAGTTGACTTTATTTTCTTTAAGTTGACTTAAGCATGTTGCTTAAGTCGATTTAAGAAAACTGTAATGTAGACGCAGGGTAAATTAAGTCGACTTAAGCAAGTTTAAGTCGACTTAATTTACAAGTGTAGACGCACCCCACGTGAGTAAGGGAAACAGACAGCAGTAAGAGTTTGAAGTCTCTTTGCATATAGTTCTTTCCCCCGTCACAGAAATACCTTCAGCTCATTGCAGTCCAGTCAGCAGGACTGAGAGCAGGAGCACCTGTTATTCTCTGAGGTTATTTCTATATAAAATTCCACCTCTTGGCTGGGAGCTACAGGTGCTCAGAAACTTTGAAAGTCAAAATATTTTTGTGTACTTAAATATGGTTTTAGGAGCTTTTGGTTATTCAAGCCTGAAAATTTTGGTTTGAGCATTTTGTTTTCTTAAAGGTCTTTAACTTTTTCTGCCTTTTTATTGTGTACAAGTTTCTGGGGGCAAAGGGATAGCATATTAAACATAACTATTTTTTCTTTTCTTCCTAAAAAGCATTAAGTGCTAAGTACTATAAAAAGCCAAACATCAAAATGTAGTCATAATTCCTTTGGACAACTGCACCTATAGTGTAGTTCCAGGCATCCTTCAGCTTTGATCAGGAAACTGATCAGACATGAGGGACATGAGACCATCACACATGGTGGTGTACCACAGTTAACAGAAGAAAAAGCTGTGCACACTACTGGAATAAATCATACACAACACATCTCCCACCAAACTTTATGGATCAATGCAAGGAATCATTGGTGAGGAGCTGATGGGCCATATGAAAATGAAGTAGCCATTCAAAGTCCAGTCTCTATATCAGTAAATACTACAGGACCTAGAAGATGGCAGTGAAGGTGGCTAAAAAGATATGTACATAACTGAACTGAATGCACAATTACTGGTTTCTTGTTCACTTTTGATTTGTTTACTCAGCAATTTTTTCCATTATACTTCAGTATTTGTTTCTCAACTGAGGCCAAGAACTTAAAGTTAAGGGTCTGCCATATCTAAGTGGCCTTGGAAGGAGTAGCTATTTTAGTACATTTTTTCCCTTCAGGAATGTGAGCTCCTTTGCTAGAAAGGCAGCTGAACATAAATATGTATATTTATTTTACTACAAGTGCCCACTTCTCCATGACCATCAAGCAGGATAATCACAGGACAGCTTCTCTAATTGCATTGAGGTTATATCACCTTGAACTACATTTTATCCATAGATAAATTAATAGAGGAGCTGCTTCTTCAGGCGTAGTTGAGGAAGAGCACCCAAATTGTCACTAAACTGTGAATACTTTACCATAAGATGTTATATTTTTGCAGGTATGAGGGGCAGAAATTCATGGAGCTATTGCTCTCATCTTTTTTATTAAGTTATTTTCTTTTTTATTTTTAAACTGTGTGTTCCTTATCATAGGCAAGTGTTAATCTCTGCTTGGAAACAGACATTTTCAGCTTCACTTCACCGTTTCTAATCAAAGTCACAGAGAAAAGAAGCCTAAACCAAAGAAGTTATTTCAAGTCAGAAGTGCAGCTTCTACCTCTGGCTATAAACAGCTAAGCACTCATCATTTTATATTCAGTCACTTTGTAACACGTACCTGAGGACTCATTTGGTAGAGATGGGCAACCAAGATCATTTGAGTGGGGAAGAAAAGCCGAGAGTCTCAGTCCACTCCTGTACAGTCCTACACAATAGATGATATAATGCACTAATGCAGAATACAACATCCAATGCTTTTTTAAGCTAGTTATACCAGCTGCTCCCATTGTTCTCCTTGATAACTTTCTCTGCATTAGCTACACTTTATGAGAAGAAAGGCCATTTACAATGCTTTTAGCACCTGACTCTTTCTTAACTCAAAGAGTATTCTCTCTTCTAATCATTCCTATCCACATTTTGCCTGCTTGAGTGAAATTTCTTTTCTTTTTAATGCTTCATTTCTTTGAACAATTACAGTCAATTCAGTTTAATCATAATGTTTAGGTTTAAAAACAAAGTGGCAATGAGTTAAAAACCCAATATAAATGGAAATGTTTACAATAAATTCAATGAAAATAGGATGAATTTAAACAACTATATGTGATGTTGTGAGCCCAAACACAACAGAAAGCAAACATGGCTGTTAAAACTGAAACCAACTAGTCTAGTTTATTTTTGAATTTCATTCAACTTGGATAATATATTTAAATTTCTCATTTTAAATAATATTTTGGTTTTACTAGCAGTAAGCCATATATTAAGTTTTGAATACACTATTTTGTTTTATAGTGTCTTGTTCAACTTCTATATAATTCTTTAATAGAATCCAGAAATGGTCCATGCATTTCACAGAAGTCCTAGAAAGATGCAGTTCCTGCTCTAGAGAGCATTCATTCTAAAGCCTGGTGTAACAGGGTGGCTTGTTCATGAGCTGGAGAGCCTGGGACTATGCCAACTGGATTCTCAAGTGTGTCTCACCTTAGAGGACTCAAGCAATTCACCACAAAGAACTGAAGGTGACTACAGTAAAGGGGAGAGCCACGCAGGATGCCCAGAGGAGCTGCAGTGGAAGCTCCATGCAGGAAGAAAGTAAAAAAAGCTCTCCAGGCACGGAGGACTGTGACAGCATGTCTAAGCACTGACACAGTTTTGAGCCCAAGCCCCACATCTGTCCATACACATCAGTCTGTCTTGGGTCAGCAAGCATTCATGACCCTGGTCCAAGGTCTCTGCTAGAAGCTGGGTCAGAGCCCAAGTCCCCCTGAGACTTGGGTTCAATCCCTGGCATTTTGCAACATGGATGCAGATCTAGCCACAGACCAGTGCATAGTGCAATATGGACTGTTGGCATGGCTGTGAACCCACGTCCAGCAACTGTAAGTCCAGCTTTATCATTCAATGTGAATGTTCTCAAAAGTGGGCTTGGAAAGACCGAGTCCACAAGCCCACATCCCACCGATGTGGTTTACAATACAGTGTAGACACACTCAGATAGACCCTGACTAAGGCTTGGTCTACAGTGCCAGCAAAATTTGGTGGCAGTTGATGGGAGATATGCAATCTATGTACAGTAGCTTGCATATATCCCGTCGATTTCCTAACTTCTACCTACCGCAGTGTCCCTACTGTGCGGTACCGTCAAGAAATGACCTCCCATCAATACAGTGGTACTAATTTTGCTGGGGTAGATTAGCAGTGCTGACTTCTAGATCAATTCAGCAGGTCTCTCCTAGAGCTCATTCAATTCCGCAGAATCAATCCGACAGTGCAATCGGTTCCTCCATCAATATAAACATATACAATAACAGAGAAAGAGCAAAAAGTTTGCTCCAGGCAGGGAGGCTTGGGACAGACCCATGGAAGTGACTGGGAGATCCAGAGGGGAACTAGAAAAGAGAGGTAGGAAGTGGCCCGGGAAAAACTACAGCAAAGGTAAAAGAGCTATTTAATACAGGGCCCTGGGCTGGAACTCCAAGTTGAGGGTAGGAATGAGTTGCCAGACCAGCCCCAAGGAAGAGAGCATACAAGTCCACTGTAAGGATTATCAAGCACAGCATGGGGGCAGCAGGCTGAGATAAAGACTGGCCGAGGAAGAGTCCTAAAGAAGGTAGAAGGATTTTGGTTTCTGTTAAAGACATTTTTGAACTTTTAGTTCTAAGACAACCAGTATCATGAAAGGGGTGAATTAAAGAGAGTGATCCAACCCGTTGTCTGAGTTACCTGGCAAAGAAATCACTACAACTGTCAGCAAGGAACACTAGGCCAGCAAGAGAGCTGAGATGCCACACCTTGCCACAAGAGAGCAGCAAGCAGTGAATCAACTTTGCTACATCCTGCTCCTGCAAACACTAACAAGACTAAGCCCTTGAGTTAAATGGCTCACATGTTTAGAAGTTAAGCACATTAATTGTTTTTATTAATTAGCATTTGTCCTAATGGGGTAGTGTGCCTATGGTCTTGGTTAGACATCTTCAGGAGCTGATATAGCTATAAGCAAGTGAGGCAGACGCAAATTTGGTCCAGCGCCCTTCCTCCCTCTCACCTCCTGCTGGTCCCAGCATGATGAATGGGCAGCTGGGCCAATCTTGAGTGACCAGTGTCGCCAGCTGGCACTTAGCCCCCTCTACTTCTATAATCACCAAAACATCTGAACGCTTGCTGCATCTCCATCTATCCATCTCCCAGGAGAAAACCTTGGTGGGGGGAGGGGGGAGGTAGAGGGGCATGCTGAAGTTTTGCCTAGGGTGGCAGATTATCTTTGGCAGCCTATGTGCATCTTTTTAATTACTTTTAAAATAAATTAAAAATAAGATTTTATTAAATAAAATAATTATTGCAATTGGGGATTAGTCATAACACAATCCCACTAGTCTGGCATTTCAGCATGTTGACTTTTTCTTTCTGTAATAGTTAGCTATACCAGAAGCAGACCTTTTAATGACAACTGTTTTAGACATGCTAAGCACTGTAGGGCATGACCGTTTTCTTGTGCATTTTTCTCCACACAAGACTTAGCATTTCACCTTTCTGTAAGAAAAACACACGATCTACTTCTAGGCATTTATCTGTCTTTCCACCATCACCTCATTATTCCTATATACTAAGTACTCCTAATGTTTACTATGCACTTGGTTCCATACTTTTTCAGAAAGTTATGGCTGAACAATTAAAGTAGTAAAAAGAGCTAGTAGTCATTTTTGTCAAATCACTCTAAGTATGGGATCTCATTACTTATGGTTAAGCCTAGCTGGCCTCATTACAACATCTACAGAAGTTCTCAAATACTCAGAATACTTTTTCTTTAGGTGCCCTAATCCCTCTGACAGAGAGCCTGATCTCATAGTCCCTACTCTGGACAATTCAATAACATTTTGAAGTCAAAAACAGTTTTGCCTTTGTAGAGCTGCAGGAATGGACTTGCAAATCCTGCTTTATCAAAGGCATTCTAAATCCTATTGCCTCCCTCCTTTGTATTGAATATTTCCTTCTTTCAAAGTTTATATTGTCTGAAAAAATTGTACCAAATCATCCATTGTTTCATGTAAAAAAACAAATTAGTTCTACTGCTCATCTTTGTGGAACTGGCTCTTTACTAGTCACAGCTGTCCATCTTTCACTGCTACAACTGCTCCCTATTTCAGTACCCAGGATCTAACTTACCCAGCTCAACCCCACTGTATACAGACTGACCTCATAGGCTATGTCTACACTTCCAAAAGCTAGTTCAAATTTTAGTTAGATTGAATTAGTTTGGTTAGATTGAATTAACTTAATTCGAACTAGCATGGCCCCACTAGAATGCTAGTTCAAACTAGCCATGTCCATGCAGGGCACTTGTTTAGTTCAAATTAGTCAGTTGCATGAAGGTCAATCTGCCAATTAGTTCAAACTAAGCCATTAGTTCGAACTAATATGGCAACATTGACTTAATTCAAATTAACTATTTTGAATTAAGGGTTAATTCGAACTAAGCAATCGAATTTATTAGTTTGAATTAAGGAAGCCCTTAATTCAAACTAATGAAAGCCTAGTGTAGCCAAGGCTTAACTTAATTCGAATTAAGCTTCCTTTATTCGAACTAATTTGCAAGTGTAGACATAGCCCTAGATTTTCCCTTTCATGAGCTGCTGTTGGATGGAAGAATGACAATTATGGTGAAGAAGGCATTTTCCCTCTGCACCTGGTACTGGAAGTGCAACTTTGTGTTTCAAATGAGGTTCTCATTATGCTTTTCTGTGCCTTTGTCTGCACAGGATTAGACTACTGTAACGACCTCTATTGGGGGTTACAGCTTGGGAATCATTCAAAAGCTGAAGTTCCAAAATGTAGCAGCCCACCTGTGAAGCTGCACTTTTTTCATTGGGTGCAAGATGCCCTGAGACATCAAGATGTTGATTTTTACCCATAAACAGAACAGCCTAGACTGGTTTGGGTAGCGACAGACTCCCTCTTTCCTTGTTCCCATACTATCACAGTTGCAGTCACTGGAAGCAAATGAGCTGAAGTTCTTTCATTACAGTATTCTCCACAAGACCCCAACACTGCAACATGCGTCCTCACCAGTCTATATTCACAAGCATAGGAGAAGGAGAGAGGATGAGGGGGATTTGTTAACTGCAGTATAATGGAGTTATGGGATGGAAATTATGATAGTGTGAGTGGCACACTGAATTTTAATAGTTCAGTGTAACTGCTGATTGTGTTTTAGACCTTGGAAGAAAAGCCTAGAGTATAGCTAGTATCTTTATTTCATGTTATCAACTTCAATTCTGCCATTGAAGTCAGCTTATAATGGCCATTAAAACAATATGTGCTCTCTGTCACCTGTGTGAGGAACAAACTCCCCCCGCCCCAAATACATAAAGTCAATACCCAATATGCTCTTTCAAATTTTCCTGAAAAATCTCCTCTGCCATGCTGCCTAGGAAACACAGCTAGGCAGAAAATGAACTATACTGTGCACAGTGCTTTGTCTATACAAAAAGCATGCTCAGATTATGTTACCTCAGCCCTTCTCCCTACCTATTTGTTTCACCCATTTGCTGTGTTTGTCATTAATCACTATGGGTGCATCTACACTAGTAAATTAAGTCGACTGAAGCAAGCTTAAGTTGACTTAATTTACTCTGCGTTCACACTGGCATTTCCATAAGTCAACTTAAGCTGCTACTTAAGTCGATTTAAGGAAATTTAAAGTTGACTTTATTAAACCTAGCTTAAAGTCGACTTTAATGCTTAAGTGTGGATGCCCTAAGTTGACTTAGTCGACTTAGGGCAGGGGGAAAAGGGAGCCCCCGCTCCCTTCTCTCCAGGAAACCACTAGCAGCTCATCCTGCCTCCCTTCTCTCCGGGACCACTCAGTCCCACGGAGAAGAGCACATGAGGCTCCCTCCTAGCTGGGACCGAGTGGTCCTGGCCAAAGGAAACGCGGGGCTCCCTCCTAGCTGGGACCCAAGTGGTCCTGTCCAAAGGGAGCCTCACGCTCCCTCCTAGCTGGGACCTGAGCGGTCCTGGCCAGAAGGGAGCCGAGCGGTCTGAGCCAGAAGGGAGCTCTGTGCTCCCTTCTCACCTGGACCACTCTGGGACTTGCTGTCTCGGGGAGAGCCAGTCCCATGAGAGGCTGGCTGTCGCCAGGACGAGCCCCCCTCCCCCTGGACCTAACCAGTCGACTTAGAGAGTCTAGTGTAGACTCTCTAAGTTTACTTAGTAAGGCCAGCTTTAAGTCGATTTTAGAGTCCTGTGTGGACTCTGTAAGGCGACTTAATAAGGTCGACTTAAAGTTGACTTATTAACATCGCCTTAGTAAAGTTGACCTAAATTCCTGAGTGTAGACATAGCCAATGGTAAAATCTCTGTGCAAGGATGACCTTTCTACTACTCATTTGTACAGTCCCAGACACAGTGTGTAGCACTATTTGAAAAAAAACATAGGAAAATGCTATTTTGTCAAAATTGAAGTCTTTCACAGAAACAAATCGGGTTTGACAAAAAATTTAGTCAGGAAGGTTTCTCCTCAGGTTCAACACGGAATTTTGAGAGTGAGACACTCATCTCAGAATAGCGCACCTGGAAACTAGGAGAAACAGGATCACGTACCTACTTCAAATCTGAGTAGAAAAATAAACCTACATCTCACATCCCAGGTGAGTGCCTAACCACAAAGCTATTGGCTTTTTTTTTTTTTTTCGGTTTTATATATATCAAAATGTCTTTTCATGCTACATTGAAACTAAAACAGATTTTGAAACCCCAAAATTTCACGAACAGAATTGTTTTCTGAGCTGTTCTAATGGTGGTGCTCTTCAGCATTACTGCAATACAGGCAAACTTTATGTATGTTTTAAAAATTGAAATAAGATATACATGTGGTGCAATATCAGAAATAAAGTAGCATTCATCACTCTGTCCTGTGATACTTAAAGAAGTTTTTCACTTTTGTAAATCATGCCATTTTAGTTTTACTTATTCATCAGCTGTTATTGTAATTTAATGAATAACCGAGGATCTCATTTCCTTTCAATTATTTTAAGCAAGTTAATTTCATTTAGTTTTCCTAGATATTTTCTTTAAATGTATCATCCTTCACTACCTTCCAGGAGATTTTAAATGTATCTTTTAAAAATGGGCCTAAGCAGTAACCGTTTCTAAAACCCCTGGACTTCATTGGCTTTGATCAACGAAACTCTGATCTGAGCCACTCCTGCTTTTTCAGAAGTAAACCTTGGTTGAGGTTTTGCAAAGCTACACTAAAATCATTTCTCTCAGCTCGCAACCGTAATCCTCAACTCCTTTTCCTTTTATCAAATATCAGCCATGAAAAGGGGTTTGATGTAAGCCCATGTGCCACTCAACCCCAATTTCAGCACTTCAGTTTCTTCTCCAACCCCAGAAAATAAGCCCATTTCACATTTCTTTTCCATATTTTTTTTGAAAACACTGAAGCCAAGAAATCTTTTTTTTGGTCATGATTTCTTCTAATGACTCACTCCTGTCATTTCTTGAAAGCTTGTACTACCCACTTGTTCCCTTACCTACGACTATATGAAAAAAAGTGGTCTTTATTTCTTACAACACCGTTTTTGTTCATGCTGATGGATCAAAGGGAGGGCAGAATTCTGCCTACTTTTTCAGGTACAGAATGAGCACTATTACTTAGAGGAGGAAATTTTCAAAGGCATAAAGGGCAGTTAGGTGTGTGACTCCCATTGACTTTCAAACTTGTCATTTTGAAACACTTGTCACTTACTATACATGAAACATTATATATGAACTATGGAGAGCTAGCACAATGCCTACAAGGGATAATGAGAAATTAGATCTGTGGAAATACAAAATTTATACAACTCAACAGTATCTTTTCTTTTCATAACCTAGATTCTCTATGTCAAAAATATTAGACACAGACTGGGATTTTCAAAGCATATAAAGGAGTCATATGCTAGGTATGAACATTTGGGAATCCGTCTGCACAATTTATGAATATCATTTGATATAATCAAGTTAATATGTTACTATGTAAAACTGCTATATCAAAAATGCTTGACTATGTTTCCACCATGGATAAAGTAGGTTTGTTTCATGTCCTCCTAGAACAAGACAAGGGAAGATACCAAAGATTAAAGATGGTCCTTTGGTCACAATAGTCTGATAAAAAGTAGCTGCATCTCTGGAAAGTCAGTTTCATTTGACCTCTGTAGAAAGAGGGGGGAAGGTAAGAACAGTGGAATGTAAAAACAGTGGAAGTTTCCTAGGCATAGAGCAAAAAATGCCAGGGGGTCAGGAGGTGTTTTAATAAGGAAATGTATAAAAACAGGGGGAAGCCAGAAACACAAAGCACTGGACTGGGGAGAGAAAGATCATAGGAAGTGGGATAGGAGACTCCATGACAGAAGCCATCCAGCGTGTAACTGTCTGTATGAGATAAAGGACACCCTGCCTGTCTGTCTAGACTCAGATGCTCACCCAAGGACTCCCAAGGGAAGAGTGAGCTAAGATAAGGGAAATATGTTTAGGGTTTGTTGTTCTATATTTTATATGATTAAGTAAAAGAGCAATACTGTGTTAGATTTATGCAAAGTGTCTGAGTGTTCTCTATATTTCTCAACTCCTGCATGCCTCTGGAGAGAGTTGAACTGTAAACCAAAAGCTTTGCTTCACACCTTTAATCAGCATTTTGACAGAGAGTATCTTTAAGTACAGTGTGTCTGAAGGCTTGATACTGTGTGCCCCGAACTAGACACCTGATAAGCAAGTTCCAGGTCACAGAAGAGGGTGCTAGATAAAAGATCTGCAACCCAAAAGTGTGTCTAGAGACCCCACAATTATGCAGTGATTGGACTCTATTTCAGGCTTTTGTATAGCACAAGTCACAGAATTTCATCCAGCAATTCCAGCATCAAGGCAATTAACTTGTGTTTGTATTAGTTTCTATTAGAAAGATATCTGGTCTTGATTTAAAGACTCTGAGTGATGTTCCTTACTCAATGGTTAATTACCCTCACTGTTAAATCTGTCCTGATTTCCAATTTGAACTTTTTTAACTTCTAGCCATTTGATCTTGTTATGCCTTTGTCTGCTAAATTAAAAAGTCCTCTTGTATCTGGCATGTACCTCCCTTTGTAGGTACTTTAAGTCGTAACCTTCTTCCAAGAAGCTGAAGAGACTGAGCTCCTTAAGCCTCACCATAATGCCAGGTTTCCTGGCAAAAAATTTCTTTTGTCCCTCTCCTCTGAACCCTCTCCAATTTTTCAATGTCCTCTTTATAGTGTTGACACCAGAACTAGACATACAATAATAATACTATCACCAAAGTCATGTACAAAGTAGTTGGGGGCTGGGCTATTTTGAAAATATGGCCCAAATTTTAGGTGGCGAATCTTTTGATGCAAAGATTTGCCCCTCATCTGACTGCATCTGAAAAAGCAAAGTGCAAATGAATGTTTATTCCCTTTAAATAAATAGAAATACTGGATCTCAAGGGAAAGGTAAATTGTTCATATTGTCTGAGTTTTACAGAGTAACTTCAGTTGAAAATTAAGTATTTTAAGAAATAAATTGACCTGTTTGCCCATGAAAACAAATAGTACTGCACATCGTGCACTTCTCTGGACTGAAGACAAAAATTTGACAGTCTTGCCCCATATTCTGGAAGTACTATTTCCCACCAAGTAGTTTACTGTGTGTGCTATAAATTATCTCCTGTAATAATTAATGCTTCAAGTTTTATCTGAAACCGTTAAAAACCTTTCTTTACATATGAATGGTCAGCAGATGACTGGAAGAATAAAAATAGCATATTTAAATAATTCATCATAATTCAGTCTTTCACTACATATAAATTAAAATTATTTTCACAGCCTATTAGCCTTAGGGCATACAATGAAAAATCAAACAAGTAACTTAATATCTATATTAGAGTGGGGTGATTTTTTTTCTGCATGTTTTTAAGTCCTGTTGCCAGTACTACTGAAGACATCAGAGAAGAAACAAAACTTCCTCTGAATTTGAGCCAGCAACGCTACAGGCATGCTAAAGGCATTACTAACATTCAGAACATCAACTACAGCAATCTGACAAATAGTAGATACAACTGAATTTGATACATTATATATATTTGTATGTGCATGTGATAAAATGTCTTGCACTATTACTGACCAGTAAATCATTGGCTATGTCTACACTTGCTAAAATTAGTTAGTTCAAATTAGCATGGCCACGCTGGAACATTAGTTCGAACTAAGCAAGCACTTGCTTAGTTTGAATTAATGATCCCCATTCATTTCAATGGCCGGTTAATTTGAACTAAGAAATTAGTTCGAATTAACATGGCCACATTGGTTAATTCGAACTAGTTAGTTCGAATTAACCCCTTAGTTCGAATACCCTATTCGAATTTATTAGTTCAAATTAAGGAAGCCCTTAATTCAAACTAACTAAAGCCTAGTGTAGCCATGGCTTTAGTTAGTTCGAATTAAGCCTCCTTAATTCGAACTAACTTGCCAGTGTAGACATAGCCATTGGTAGGAACAGGGTCTCATAAAAATGAAAGGATGACTGCTCACAAAAACATACCTGAAATATGCACATTTATTCCACGCTTGGCACAGCATTTGGAAGATCCTTCTTTCTCTTCAGGCTACACAATAGGAAGACATCTAATGAACCTAGACTGCCTTCCACAGTCTCAAACCCGAATGCTTCTTGCTGCAAGAAGCAACCTCATCCTCCCTCATTGAAATTATCAAAACAGGTTGGATTGTCTGACCAGATCCATACCAGAGAAGGAAGTGGCAAACATACTGCCTCTCTTGATAAAACTCAGTCCTGTTTGCAAAATTGGAGATTCTGAAAACACTGAGGGAAGGCTGAGCTAGCCCATGTCAAAAGTTTTGTCTTTCTTGGTTACTGAAAGCCAAAAGAAATCCCCATGTCCACTGCTGACAGAGATAATTAAAGATTCTTCGAGAGGACCACTCGGAAGTGGAAGACATTCTGACTGATTCTGAAGAAAGTGTCACTTACAAGTGACCTCAGAACCTTTATCTTTTATCTACCCTTGTGACTGCAATATAAGCAGCTTGGCCAATGCCAGTTTTAAAAAATCAAAGACATAATGACTTTATGAATGTCCTCTTAAAACAAGTTGTTTTTAGAACCTGTCCTGAAAACTTCAAAATTATTATTGTTTCCAGTTCTATATTGCAATTTCAGGTCTTCTCTAGTTTTCTCATTGCTAAGAAAGAAATAAAGAAGGAAACAGATAAAAATAGCTCATGTATGAAAGAAAGATTCATCACTCTGACTGTGAAAAGTTCTTCTGTTATTGTACCACGTGAAGCTTACGTTTTATATTGTAGAATACTTCCAGTTCATCCCCCCCCAATAGATGGCAGTGAATCAGCACACCAGCAGAAAAAGGGGTGCTGTTTTACACCACTGAGCATGAAGAATAAACTGTTAGCAGTCAGAAATGGGCCTGAACTGGAAAACCAGATTCAATTATCACTTAAATGTGAAATTCAGATTCTGATTAGGTCTGAATTTTTGTGGTTTGGTTTGATTTGTCATGGCAGCCTCTTCACGAACAGACTGTTCTGTTTCCTAGACAAAGAGCAAACAAAGTGTATTCTGTGGGTAGGAGATTCGGCAACCATGTCACTGCAAGTTCTCCTGTAAACCCTACCACGACTTATGTTATATTGGTTGATGGAAACAAATGAAGTAATAGCATAATCAACAGACAAAACTCCGATGTACAAATAAGACATCATATGCAGACAGACCAGGGAGCTGGGAAAGAATGCGACAAATTTTTGAAAATCTGTTTATATTTCAATTTTAGCCATTGACTAATTTACCTTTATTAAATATGAATTAGTATTATATGCAAAAGCTTTTATATGTCTGGGTAAAGCAATACAATGTGTACCCTGTCTCTTTATGCAATACTCTTCTGTAACTGAAATGAGGAAAATTCCAAAGGGGTAGCCGTGTTAGTCTATTGTAGAAAGACAACAGAGTCCTGTGTCACTTTTAAAGACTAACAGATTTATAAGATAGCAGAAAAGAATATTGAGGAGATGCTTGTGGCCCAGACAGGCAGGGAAGGGTGACAAATACAAACAAGTGAGACCAGGGATTGGGGAAAGGTAAGTCCCAGGAAATGCAGGAGTAAAGCAGGGTCTGTGAACAGGAAAGAAGCAGAGAACTGAATGCCAACCCAAGGAGATAAGAAGCATGCAACTGAAGTATCCTCAAAGTCTGCTAGGGAATGAGGGATTTATTATTGGAATTTCACAAGGCAGAGAGTGACAGTCCAGAGTAAAGAGATAATTGCACATAAAGTGCAGATCTCTACTCTGAGGAGTGACTGCAGATTTGGCACCATCTCTCTCAGATATGCTCCCTGAGCTCTTACAGCTAAGACAGTTACTATGCTCTGCATAAATTATGAGATAGAAAATCCTTTAGAAGCAGAAAGAGATATTACTCACTACTAGAAACAGCACCTTCTTCCTATTGAGTGGCCTTATGCCAAAGGGCCCAAAATCTATGTACGGTATTAATAGAGCTGGTCAAAACTCAACATTTCCATCTCATATGAGATTCTGACATTTAAAAGCTTGTTTTCATTCTAAAGAAAAAAAATCATTTTTTTTTATTTTGGAAAAACCGTGTTGTGGATTATGGGTATTCTCCATTTTTACATTATTTCAAAGTCATTATAGGTGGCTGATACTTAATACTTAATGAACATCTTTTCTAGACCAAGTGCGATCTTTCTTTCTGTGTTGAAATGGAAAAAAATGATAGTAATACTACTGCCCTGTCATAAAATAATGTAAAAAATAGAAAAATGAAAAAAAAAACCCTGAAATTTGAAACAAAATTTCAGAATTCCAAAATGAAATCTTTCCCACCACACAAGAAGTTTGTTTTGAAATTTCTCCTTTAGGGATAATTATTAAAATAAATACAATTATGTAAAAATTTTTATTTTGTCACAAAAACACCATCTATCAGCACAGTGAAACTTACCTACTCAACGTGCTCCTTAATCAATTATCTTATTTAAACACCTACTGTATTAGAACGTCCCTGAAACTACTAAGTTTGACAACACTGACATCTAGTGGCAACATTAAAAAACGTAAGAACTAAAATAAAGCCACTATTCCATTCCTTCAACATACTACAAAATATACAAAGCTCAGAAAAATAAATATTTTTAAAAGGCTGTGAAAGTATTAATAAAACTACAGAAACTATTATGAAAACTAACGTTTCTAAACCAGTCATGGGAAGGTTACAGAAAACAGCTCTAGATACATTTTAGTCATTGTCTTTTACCTTGATCCTGTAAACACATGCACACAGTGGATCTAAAGCATGTCAATATTCCAGTTTAAATTATATAGGATCTAACCTTGAAAACTAAAATAAAAATTAATTGGAATTTTGAATTTAAAATGTATTAAGTATTTACATAGAGCAGTCATGTACATTAAGATTTGATGCCATTAACTTCTCTGGGTGCAGGTCAGAATTTAGATCACCATAATACAAACTTCATCACCCACTACACAGCACTCATGTTTTTGCCTATTATACCAAATTACTGCTCCATCTTAGCAAACAATTGTTTCTCTGCATGGCAGCTAGTACATAAGATGACTTAAGGGTGGAATAACTGCAGAAGACTCCAAAGTGTTCTCTGGAAGCCCTGAGTTTTCTGTAGCTTCCCTCTCAGAACCTTATTTTCATGAATAGTCACAGTAAATTTGCCAAACTGCCCTTATCTTTGTGCAATTCTTACTATGTTACAATGGCATCTTTCACCCTTTGGATGCTTGATGCTTCTGCTAAATCCTATCCCCTTCTCTATGGCAATTTCTGAAAGTGGAATAGGTATATGCTGAAATCCAAAACCATGTAATTCAAGGTCATTCACGTTTAATACAATTCCCATCCCATGGCTGATAGCTCACATGACCTGCTATTCATAGGCAAAAGCACTACTCATCTTTCTCTACCCTGAGATACTATGTCCTATCACTAATTTTCCATATTCTTACCTGTTGACGTCGGTAGGCCAAATAATCTAGATTTTCCAGATCTTTCTCAAGTTTCTGGTAGGTTTTCTGTAGTTCAGATTTACTGGACACATTTCGTAGAGATTCACATGTTCTTTGAAACTGTGATGGTATAGAAGCATTATGTCATAATTCATATAGATATTGTCTTTATAGCTCCATTAGTTAGAATTTTTTTTTAAATACTAACATTACTGGCTCTATTATATACTCAAATATGCAAGAACTCATTACTACAACTTTTGAAAAATCTGGCTTTTTGAACCTGGATAAAGAGAAATACACAGCATCCTGGATTTGAAGTTTATAATTTGGAATTGCTTACGACACAATTAGAGATGATCCCTAGCTTGAAAATTCTGATCCCCACCTAAGCTACTCCCAAAATCTGATCTAGGGTTGCAATTTTTTTCTCCCTTTTAAATTCCCCTAACACTCTCCCAGAAGACTCTTGGAGAATACTCATGTCTAATATGTAATGGAGTTGTAAGGATGAAAAACACTTCTTCTTATCTTGTAAGATGGTCCTGATTGAGTCCACTCATATGGCGCAGATGGCAGAATTGGAGTCTAAACCATTTGCATCACTTACTCAAAGAAAACTATAGGACCTGGGGATTAACGTAGTTCTTGATTTAGTGTGTAAGTATATTAAACACTTCTTTCCTGTGCAGATGATTAACAACAGTTGTATATTATGGTGGATATGTATGGACTTCACAGAGAGATTAAGACATAGACTCTGATTCAAGAGCTCACAAAATACTAGAGACACATACATGGCAGGACTAAGAGAGACCTAGGGAGCAGGAAAGGAGGGACATTATACAAAAAATGAGTCTCCTTGTTCCAGGACATGCACATTCCAGTGTGCTAGCTGCTACACAAATGAAGGAAGACATGGTCTGTGTATGAATAGCTTAGAGTCTAAGACCAAGAGCAAACTAAGAGTGTAGACAATAGAAGGAAAACATGTTTTACTGTACATTTACTTCTATTTATTATTTAAAATTCTGAAATTACATACACATGATCTGCTACCCATTTTTTGTCTACTGTTTTCTAAGTCCAAAGTGTCATTATCCCCATTTCTTCAGGTTGAGAAACTGAGGTACAAAGAAGTGAAGTGACTTGCCCAAGACAACACAGGAAGTATTTAGATGGTTGTTATCACTAAAGGAGGTGTTTTTGAGGACAAATTGGTTGCATAGCCTACAAGTTCAGGGAAGATAATTGGTCCGTCTTCAATCATACATTGGATCATCACATGGCCTATCAAGACCGTTATCCTGTCCCAACAATGGCTTATATCTCAGAAGAAAGTGAAAACCATTCATAGCCCACTGCTCCAGTTATTTAATGTCATACATAGAGGAAAATATTTCTCTCATAACCCTGGAGCTGAGTTGTGTGCACCCTAGGGCATAAGATTTGAGGAAGGACAGTTTTGCAGTTAAGGCAGTGAGCTAGTGACAACAAGGGGTGGGTTGGATTCCTGGCTCTGCTCCACCCTTCTTGTAATCTTCTGCTAGTCACTTCACTCTCTCTTCCACCGTTCACAATTCCATTATTATGATGATGAATACCATAAGAGTGTCTATAAATAGTTATTAGTTTGCCTCAATGGAGTTGCAGTAGCAGTGATCAAACATACACCCTTTTAATAAACCCAGACAAAATATTTCACTCAGTATTCTGCAGCAACCATCCTTACAGGTTCATTGCATGCTACAAGTTTTACTTGTTCCATTTCTTGCATGTAAATGAACACAATGATTGCAAAGTCTACACAAATCAGCAGCCCTGAAGAATAAATCATTTATCTACATAGCAGATACTATGCAAGCAGCAAGACACTATATTTTCTCGCAATGTCCCCCTAAAATGATACTTCTTTGACCTTAAGAGACCAATTCTGAGAGTAAAAATCTCCATCCTATTTCAATCCTCGGCCTCTCTATTAAGACTGGTAACAAAGTTGCCAGTAAGTGTTGACTTGTGATTTTTTTCATCATCTTCTACTCTTGTTCACCATGTGCTTGACTGAAACTGAACCTGCATTATCTAAGCCACATGGCAACCATTAGATGACCCTACTTTGGGGGCATTAAATAACTGCCTTGAATTTGAACTGGTAGCCTACAGCTGAAAGGCGATATATCATGTTACCAGACTTCTGTGATGTCCAATAGACTTAATATTTGCTCTAAGTTTTCTAGATTTATTTCATTAACTGTCTATTGTTCGCACGCTTGAGAAGCAAGGTAAGGAAAGGATCAGTTTGTAATATGTCTTTTCCTATCTCACTCAATCCCCTTCTAACACAGTCTTCTATAATTAAGGATTAAATAGCTCAAAGTAAGAAACTGCCACTTGCAACTTAGTGCAAGGGCCATCTACAATGACTTTTCCAATGTATGGGGAGTAGCCATGAGTATTGTAATGGCACCAGTTCACCAGTTACCTGAACACCAAACTACAAAATAATGGTCCACATTGGATGTTGCCTAAAAGCTTTCACTGACAGCAGCAAAGTTGAATAGTATGGGGAGGGGTCTTTCAAGAGTCCAGAATACACTAATGAAATGATGATAAGGTGTAGTCTTTGTATGGAGCGAAGAAACAGTTATTGAAAGTAGTGCCAACGCACTAGACCACTGCAAAGACAAGCAAAACAACAGATCATTTCACGCAATAACTGTCCCTGCAGATCCAAGTTCTTTCTCGCACTCCTGACAGATCACTATCCCTGCAAGGTCATGTACTATATTGTGTTTTATTAATCTGTGGGACCACTGCAGGATGTATCAAGCCTAGAATCAATCTTTATTTCATAATATTAGAAGCCTCCTCTGCCTGGTAATGAGACTGCAGGCATCAGTGAGTCACTGCTAGTTAAAAAATTTGTATAACTGTAAGGGTAGTACTCCCGAGGAGACAAGAAGCCAATAAGTAGTCCCAAGAGACTATAAAGTTGGCAGACCTATTCCACAAAATTGGAAGACACATCTTTTTCAAGAAGAGAGAAGAATAAAACCAGTGTTTCCTCTCAAAATAATTTTAAAAAAATACAAACAAGCTAACTATAAGAAAATTAACACAAATTTGTCCTGTTTGCAGAAAAAGGACAGACAAAAGTTACTGTGACAATTTTTAAACCTACAAGGCACAATCTACCTACATCTCTCAAGGTACCATGGCCTGGCCCCAGTCTGCCTTTCTACAAGACACTTTGAGATGGATGGATAGATATAAAGTGAGACACAGAGTCCAGCTCTCTCCCCCCCATCTTTATGTTAACTATTTAAATAACTATTTAAATAAATAAAATCCATATGGATTTTTCTCGCATTACATCAAGTGAATTGACCTCCCCCCTCCTCTATGTGCTGTTCCCCAGTGTTTTGAATCCTAACACCTACTTTGATTTGCTGTTACAGCCTGACCTGATGCTATGTCATACACTCCCCTGCATTTAATTTCCTCCCACTCTGTAACTTTCCTATCTTCAAAGCGTCTGACGAAGTGGGATTTTCTCCCACGAAAGCTCATGCGATAAATAAATCTGTTAGTCTTTAAAAGTGCCACAAGACTCTGTTGTCTTTCTACAATAGACTAACACGGCTACCCCTTTGGAATTCAACTTTGTGCTGACACTGTAGTGCAGTGGTTTTCAAACTTTTTTCCTCGGGATGCAGTTGAAAAAAATCATTTACACCCGTGACCCAACCATTACATCTTTGAGCAATGCATTCTAGTCTTTTAGCAGCGGCAGCAGGGGACACCGTGACCCAGTAGCTGAGGGTCCCAATTCATGGTTTGAAAACCACTACTGCAGTGTGTGTAATTTGATACCCAAGTGAGAGCTGTCCTGAATTTTTCCTTTTCATTTTACTCATGCAGTTTCAATTAAGATGATCTTATGAAAATCAATTATTCTTCTGTCATATAGTTATTCATAACACTATACTACAAACATAACAGCTTGTTATGAAGTACACATGTATTTCTTATTCCAGCTAAGTGCCACAGGACTCTGTTGTTATTCCAGCTAAGCTCAGAATGATACTATAAGAGAATTTCTCTGGAAGATAATCATATTGCTATTGTATCTTTTCTCTTTTGTATGCCATGATTTTCTAATAAAATTGAAGTTTAACAATACAGATTGCTTTCCTATACTACAATGAGTGTGGAAACACTGCCTTCAGCATCACATTTTACCACAGAGAAAATGGCTTTAAAGCTTTCCATCAAACTGTTTCGTAACAAACCCAAGTTCAACTGAATAAGCAATACTATAAACTTTCATCATCTTTTCAATATATGCATTTTTAAAATTATCCATAAAAACATATGTATATCATGCAAAATAACTCATACAATATAATAAATATGATATCCCTGTGATGAGGCTGGCCCACTTTTCATTTCATTCATTCTGTCATGAATGATATAACCTTTAGAAATAATTTTAGTTCAATGATCAAATGCCTTGATTTTGTAATTACAGAGCTCAAGATCCATGGAAATGAAAGGCAAAGAACTTGCTCATCTCCTCTCAAATGATTAATGACAACTATAAAGCTCAGATCATCATGAAAAAATAGGCCAGTAGTGTTAGAGCTATTTAACTAATTCAAAGAAATACTTCTCAAGGTATATTTAATAAGTATTGTATTTTTAAGAGATATGTACTAGCAAACATTCAGATTATTTAAGATGATGAAGCACAGGCAGAGTTTGCTTTCCATACTGTAGAAAACTTGTGGAAGCTAAATTCTTTATGCTGAATACACATTGAAGAAAATTTGAATTTCCTAAAAGAGTTCTAATACATAATAATTAAAGACTTTGTTTTTTTCCAAAGACAGAACTCATTAATTTGTTTTTAATTGTATATGAACCTAGCCCAAGTTGGTAATGAGCAAAAGCTGTTGTCACTTGATGGCTGTTAAGTGGCATGTGTAAAATCTGTTTGGTAGTCTCAGCCCATTTCCTAATTAATAAGTGTCAAAATAAAAAGACACCATTATAACTGACTGACTGAGGAGACAGAGAATATACTACCTCCTTCCAGGACAAAGTCAAGGAACATTGGTTAGGCATTGTGGGGAACTTTGTACTGCAATTTAATTTGTTCTGTGCATTTATTATAGAATCATTGAACTGTAGGACTGGAAGAGACCTCAAAAGGTATTTCATACAGTTCCCTGCACTTATGGCTGAAGATTAAATCCCACTTTCAATTTGGCAGCTTTCATAAAAACTAAATTTAAAAAGGGGGGAAAGAAGATAATTCAACTGTACTTTTTATACAGGCATGCCTCCACTCCCTATGCTTCAACCGCCATGCCACCCTGGTGCAACAGACACCCCATTGGGCCAGGAGATCTGGAATTCATGCTCAGCCCCTTGCTGGTGAGCTATAGACTGCTTTACTCATCCCTCCCTGCCTGAGGGTCAGGAATCATAGACTGCTCTGCTTGCCACACCCTACCTACGGGTCCAGCTGCTTGCACCATCTGACCTGGGGGCTGGAGCCCACAAATGTTCAACAGCCATATTCAGCCAGACTGACATTGAGGGAGGGCTGCCGCATACCCTAAGCTCACCTTCATCAAGGAAGAGCAGTTTCAATACTGTATCCTGGAACACACATATATTATATGCTGTGGGATCATAGACATTTCTATATCAGATATGGCCAGTGGTCCAACTAGACTGACTCCAACAACTGCCAATGCTGGATGTTTTAAAAGTAGCATTAAAATCCCTACGATACCCTTCACAGTGAAATACTACACCCTGGGGAGACTTTCCTTCCTCCATCTCAACTGAAAGAGATTCTGATTCTCTTCTTCCCACTGAGTAGTATCTCAGTCCACATGCAATTGCATTGGAATCAATGAATCTACCTGTGGAGTAAGCTTCTATTAAACATGAACTATCAAAGACATGCACTAAGCCAAAAAAAAAAAAAAAAAAAAGAAGTTCCAAGAAAAGAATCTTAAAGAACTAAATGTACTTAGCCTACAAAATATATTTGAGAGACATGAGACTGGTAACCATCTAAGTATTGGAAGTCACAATACAAAAACAGGGAGAAAAACTCTTAACACAGGACATCAGTATTAAAAACAGGTAATGAATGAATGAATCTAGCTTATCTAATAGGACATCCTCTTGACATTAAGATTAACAAGAGTGTGGAACAATTTGCCTAATGAGGCAGCAATAGCACATTTCTAAGCATCTTTAAGCACACATTAAACATGAGGAAATAGAAGAAAAAGGCTCTCTCTCCTTAATGCAGGGGGTAAAAAAAAGATGATCCAAGAGGCCCCTTCCAAAACTCATCATTTGATGCTATAATGGATATTACTACAGTACCTTATGTATTTGTTAAAAAAAAAGAAAAGAAAAAAAGTTGTTATCAAGCACTTTTTCCATTGATCAACTTTGAAGGAGTTGTCTACACTGGAAGGGTTTTTTTTTTTTGCATTAACTGTTTACCAGTTAACTAGAGTTAGCTAATATGCTGGCACATGCTAATTCAGCAAACAAGATGTTAAGTTAAACTACTGCAAATATCAAGGTAAATGAGTTTCAGATTAACAGGCATGACCAGTTGCAAGAACTGAGAGCCAAGCCCAGTACCAGTGGTGAAAGGAAGCTGGAAAAGGTGGCATATCCTGACAGCTGTGGATACCCCACTGTAGAGAAAGCCACAAATCCTATAGTTCACAAAACATGAGAAATGTATTACCTGAATGCATCTGAACAAATAAATTCAGAGAAATAATCTCAAAATTATCTGGGAGAAGGATTTTCTTAGATCTAGCAGTAACCAATATACTGGAGACAATGGCAGTTTTACTGTAACATGTAACTTTGTTTCACATAAATCACATAATAGGAGGAAATATGAAACAATGAAACATAAAATATCACTGTATGTGGTCTGTATTTCCTCCCAGTGGCTCCATATCAAATTTGTTCAGTTTACAGGATGATTTTTATCACAAACATCACCTAGTGTGACACACTGCACCCCCATATACACCCTTATGCTGTGATTGTGTATTGTTTAATTAAAAATATGTCATGTAATATATTTTTGGAATGCTCATGGCATATTGAACATTAATGTATTAGTGATATGTTTGCTGCAGTGTCATATGTATGGTTTGAGGCTTCACTATGTAATATTCCCAAAGGTGTATTTCATAGCTTGAACCAGATTCATGCAAAACCCTCCAGAGCAGAGGGGCAGTTTGCCCCACCTAAGGTGTGCATAAAACAATACAGCTCCTCCAGGAATAATGAACTAGTATAAGCATCGGTAAGAGGACACTCACTAAGGCCTTGTACACACTACAAAGTTATTGCACAATAACGCTCGTTATTGCGTGGTAACAGCCATCTTACCACGCAACAGGTAAACCACCAAAACGAGGGTGGTAGTGGCTACCGTGGAACAGCTATTCTGCAATAGTTTGTGTGTGTATGGTTGCCGCGCAATATGAAACCTCCGGAAATGTCCCAGAATTCCAATTCCATCCCTTCTGCGCTCTGCAGCTGTGACATGACTGTACCCGCCCTCCCATCATTCCTGGGAATTTTTGAATTTTTCACTCTTCCTGTTTGCTTGGTGTGGAGTGCAGCTGCAGCTGTGTACTCCAAGAGCAATGGTGGCTCAGCGCAGCAAACATGCTCCAGTCTGGACCACAGCTGAGGTGCTTGATCTCATAGGGATCTGAGGAGAGTTTGCTGTGCAGGCACAGTTACGTGGCAGCTGGCGGAATTTCAATATTTTTGGCCAGATTTCTTGGGCCATGGCAGAGAAGGGGTACGAGAGAGACACTCTTCAGTGCAGGTCGAAGGTGAAGGAGTTGCGGATTACATACCACAGAGCCAGAGAGGCAAACCGGCACTCCGGCTCAGTGCCGGCTACATGCCGATTTTACAAGGAGCTGGAAGCAGTCCTGAGCGGGGATCCCACAACCACCCCAAAAGCTCCTGTGGACAGTCGGCACCCCCCCATGAAAAGGATACCGGAGCAGACGGTGGCGAGCAATTCGTTGACGAGGACGTGGAGGTGGAGGATGACCTGGAGGGTGAAAGCGGTGCAGCCAACCTAGGGAGCCAGGAGCTGTTCTCCACGCCACCTGACACGTGCTGCCCAGATTCCTTCTCCATACTGTCTTCGGATGCAGCAGAGGGGAGCTCTGGTAAGTTTCTTCAGAAGTGGCTTCTATGTTAGCTGGATAAGCTTTGTGGGCAAATAAGAGCGGGCGGGAAATAGGCGTTTTGAGTTTCATCCTTTCTTTTTTTTTTTGGTTGGATGCGGGGAGGCCTATCCCGCATTACATGATCAGTGCATCAACGCATGCTGTAATTGTCAAGAAATCCTTTCCGTTGAGATCACTGAAGGTGTCCTCGATGTACTTCCACAGCCTCCTAGTTAAATTTGATGGGAGAGCAACTGTTTCCCCTCCCCCATAGAGGGATACTCTCCCTCGCCAGTTGCAAAGCACAGCACCGGGAACCATGGCTGCACACAAGCCTGCTGCGTACGGTCCTGGCTGAAAACCAGTGACATGCAGGATATGCATTCTGGCTTGCAGAGGCACTCTAAGCAGCGAGATATTGGCTTCCATGGCAGTGCCGTATGTGAACTAATCGCCCAAAGCACTGCAAATAGTTCACGGAGCTGTGTGTCTTGTCTCGGGAACCCGAACGTCCCTTTGCAAAAGCCCTTTCAGTCCCCGGCAATGACCTGTCCCGTGGGCACAGCGGAATGTAGCGGGAGAGCATATTACCAGCTCCTTAACCAAAGTGAGAACAATAGCACTACTTATGATGTTTCATTTTTCCTTAGAAATGACCTTTGCCGGTCGGTGGTCTGTGCCAGCTGACCGGCTGAGACAGATAAGGAGGAGGCCTCGCAGGAGCAAGGAGGATATCTTCCAGGAGCTGATGCAGTCCAATGAGGCATCAGCAAGGGAGACTAGACAATGGAGGCAGGAGTGCCGGCAGGAGTGCAAAGAAAACAATTTGAAGAGGCAGAAGCAGAAGGATGCCCTCATAAGCATTCTACAGGAGCAGACCCAACTGCTGAAGACCATGGTTGGTCTGCAGACCCAGCTGCTCCAGGCTCGCCGCCCCCCCCCCCCCTGCAGCCACAGCAACACTTTCTGTCCCCCATGCTCCCTCAAAGCAGTTCTTTGAAGCCCAGGGACCCTCCTGGTACAATGTTACATCCACTCCTGCACCAAGCTATGGCATTGAGACACGCACCTACACGCATCTATAGCCCCTTTTGCAGGCACTGCTTACTGTAAATATTTAATGTTTTATAATAATAAAATTGAATCACTTGAACTGTGCACAGTGTCTTTATTGATACACAATAAGATTAGTTGTTGCATGTTTAGTATTCACTCATTCGAGCATAGTACAGTACACGCCCACCGGCGCCCTCCCCCCCCCAATCAGCACCCAATAGTGCTTGGGAACACTACTGCACAGTGATGCAATGCGTCCTATGAGTCCCCATCACTAAAATGCACCCTAAGTGCCTCCCTTATGTGGATGGCTCTCAGCTGTGCCGCCCTGCTACTCCTAGTGGCTGGCTGCTGGAAGGCAAACTCTAGCCGCCCAGCCTCCACGTCCCATGAAGGGGGAAATTTCTCTCCCATATTTTCACAGAGGTTATGCAGGACACAGCATGCTGCAATGATGGCTGGAATGTTGTCCTCATTCAAGTCTATCCTCCCGTACAAACAGCGCCAGCGGCCTTTTAAGCGCCCAAAGGCACACTCTACGGTCATTTGGCACCGGCTTAACCGGTAATTGAAGCGCTCCTTGCTGGGATCCAAATTTCCAGTATAGGGCTTCATGAGCCAAGGCATCAGTGGGTAGGCTGGGTCTCCTATGATGACTATGAGCATCTCCACATCCCCAACAGTAATTTTATCATCGGGGAAGAAGGTCCCTGCCTGCAACTTCCGGTACAGGCCCGTGTTCCGGAAAATGCGAGCGTCATGCACCTTACCCGACCACCCCGCATTTATGTCCGTGAAACGCCCCCTGTGATCCACGAGTGCCTGAAGCACCATGGAGAAGTAGCTCTTCCTATTAATATACTCAGTCACAAGATACTCCGGAGCTGGAATAGGGATGTGCGTGCCGTCTATTGCCCCTCCACAGTTCGGGAATCCCATGGCCGCGAATCCATCGACGATCTCCCGCATGTTGCCCAACGTCACTGTCCTCCGGAGCAGAACACAATTAATGGCTCTGCACACTTGTGAAAGTGCTAACCTGACGGTCGACCTGCCAACTCCAAACTGATTTGCGACCGAGCGGTAGCAGTCTGGAGTCGCCATTTTCCACAGCACGATTGCAACACGCTTCTCCACGGTGAGGGCAGCTCTCATTTTGATGTCCTTGCGTTGCAGGGCAGGGGCTAGCTCCTCACACAGTTCCATGAATGTGGCTTTCCGCATTCGAAAGTTCTGTAGCCACTGATCATCATCCCACACCTGCAAAACGATGCAGTCCCACCACTCAGTGCTTGTCTCTCGTGTCCAGAACCGGCGGTGCACCGTGTGCAGATGCTCTGTGAAGGAGCTCAGCAATGCGGTGCTGTTGTTCTGCATGGCAGTCACCAGCCCAGGGTCATCCAAATCCTGCTCTGATTCAGAGCTGAACGCATACTGTGCCACCAGCCGAGATGTATTCATTATGCTGAAGACGACAGTCGAGATCAGACCAGGATCCATGTTGCTGCAAAAAGGACTTCTGGGAAGCAATGCGCTACTGTTGAAAATGGGAGCAAGTACTCTTGTGACGCAAGGGGAACAGAATGCACCATGGGAAACCAAGACTTTACCCATGGTGCTCAGCGCTACTCTCCTTCTACCCAGGATTCTTAGTGCCAAATCAGGACGGATGGAACTGTGGGATAGGTTCCCACAATTCAATTGGGTTTCTTGTGAAATCGCGAATTACAGGGGGGGCTCTGTTCCGTCACAAGCGGCAGAGTTTGTCCACGATCCTGCGCTACAAAAACCACATGACTTTTAAAGCACAACGGGCTTGTTGCGTGATTATTCCTGTAGTGTGTACATAGCTTAACTCAGGTAGGGAGAAAGTCTTACAAGGATATTGTTTATCACCTGAGCCTGAAAGGGTGGGGCAAGGCCCCAGAGGGGAGTGAAGGAACATGTTTAAAAGGAGAGACATAGTGCAATTTCTCTCTCTCTTCCACCTCTTTCTACAAACACCATCAAGCAACTGAAGTGTTGATCACAGGGGGAGGGCCTGACTAAAGGAATCCAGCCAGCCTGTAATGAGAATCATTTGAGTTTGTAAGGTTGCTCAAAGTATTAAGATTAGCTTAGCATGTGATTTGCTTTTCGTTTCATCTTGATCAAATCTGACTTTTTTTCTCTGATTTATAAATCATTTAAAATCTTTCTGTACTTAATAAATGTATTTGTTTAATCTGAAGCAGTGCATTTGGTGTAAGGTGTATTCAAGATGCCCTCTGAAGTAATAATAAGACTAGTGCTGCTCCATATCACTTTTTTTGATAAACCGATAAGCCGATGATTTTGCAGTCAGCCGCACTGGACATTGTAAGACAGCAGTTCCCGTGGTTGCAACTGGGAACTGGGGATGTTGGCTGGTATCATACCAGTGCATAATCCCAAGAGTGGCTGGCCAGAAGCAATCACTCACTAAGGTGGGGGCAGCTTGCCTACTGTAGGCTGTGTGTAAGGTGGCCCAGGAGTGGGGATTCACAGAGTGGGGCAAAATAAAACAGGCTCCAAGAGTGAGGGATTGGGATGATACATCAACCCAAACCAGTCAAGATTGCGGGGGGATGACGTCATATCCAGAATCTGTTTGGTCTTGTGCACTTTCACCTTTAAGAGGTTCTTCCATGGCAATTGAGTTTCAAATTCTGTTGGTGATGTATGATTAAGAGAAGCTAGCTCACTCTCCCAGACCAGTGACTGTATTGGCTATACATGCTATTAAGAGTAAAATGTGATTAAAAACATATTTTTGCCAAGAACTTAAGCATATGTGACTTAAGATACACATAAAAAAGTATTTTGCACCAGAAGGTGCATTTGCAATTACTTCTCTGTCCACAGTCGAACTGAATTAACACAGATTCTACTCACCATTGTTAAATGCTGCAATAGATATGCCACATCAATCATGTCTGCCAGAATCAGAAGTCTAGTGACAGCAGCCAGAAGGAAGCGTGCTGTTTGAACAACAGCCTTCCTTTTAGGCAGATAACAGGGATCATTTGTAAACTCCCCTGCTGATACGCTTAAAGCTTCACCTGCAAAATAAATCCACAAATTCTATTACGGTTTGTTCCAAAGCTTCAAATATTAGGCAACATAATTTAACTCTATCAATTAGCTGGCATATTGAAAATGTTGCCAATTGAACTGACATGTTATTAACACCTTTAAAACAGGATCATAGTTCTCTCAACTAACCCAGATCACACACCATATTCTGTATGATGCATGATATTTACCTGGCTTTGCTCTGCTGTGGAAGATATGTTCCATGGAGGTGGAAGGGAGCAGGAGGAGAGACAGACAGATTAATGTGTGAGTGTGAGAGCGAGAACACTACTTAGCCTAAAGGAAGGAGCACTGGGAGCCAGGACACTGAGTTCTAAATTCATCTCCTCTACTCACTGCTGTTTATATTTGTGCACTTTATAGTCCTGTTACTGATCAATGGCTCATACCCTGATCATAGGGGCAGAAAATATCATTTCCCACATAAGTTAATGGAAATGTCATGACAAATCTGGAAATAGGACCCAGGTCTTAATTATGACAGACTGCATACACTCAGCCACACTGCCTCTCAGACAGAATGTGCCAGATCTATGCATTGTAACCGCTGCTTTTGCCAGTAGACCAAACTGCCCTCTAACAGCAGGAATAGAACCCAGGAACCTGGAAGCCCAATATTTTTCTTCTGTACAGCAAGTTGTTGTATAATCTATGGGTAAAGTGTGGGTCATGGTCCCTTCTAAGAGCTGGCTCACAGAGGACAAAACTCCTTCAGTTTACAGGGTAAAAATCTGTGTAGAGAATTTAAAGGTCATGACTTCAAACCTCACTATCAAACACATGCAGGCAATCATTTCATGTCTGCAAATTAGGGAAACTTTGGTTTTCTAGCTTGCTTCTTAAACAATTGTTTTTTTTTAATTGACACTGATGCCAATCAAATGTATGCAAACTCTGTCATCCATGATAGATAACCAAGATAATCAGAACTACCCTCTAACCCAATATCAGTCTCCTAATACCAGCAGCAACTGTGTAATACATCAGCCTGCCCCTCTGAGGGTCAGGAAGCCTGAAGCTGGCCAATGTAATTTAATTAGTCCTGCCCTACCACCCCTGTGCTGGTTATAAGACTTCAATATCTTCGGAAATGATTTGCATAATGGCACAGAAAGTATACTCATAAAAAGTATGCAGATGATACTGGAAGAGGTAGCAGATGCTTTGAAAGACAAGATTAGAATTCAAATGATCTTGATAAACTGGAAAAAAGATATGAATTAAACAGGATGAAATTCAATAAGGATAAATGAAAAGAACTACACTTAGGAAGAAGTTATCAATTGCACAGAACGGGAAATGTCTGCTTAGAAAGGAGTACTGCAGAAAAGGATCTGTGGGTTATAGTGTATCACAGCCTAAATGAGTGTCAGCAATATAATGCTGCAAAAAAAGAAAAACAAAAAAATAATTGTGAAGTATATTAACAGGAGTGTGGTGAGCAAGACATGCAAAGTAAGTCTTCCACTCTATTCAACATTGGTGAGTCCTCAGCTGAAATAACTGGGTCCAATTTTGGGCGCAACATTTTAGAAAAGACATGAAAAAACTGAAGAGAGTCCAAAGAGAGCAACACATATTATAAAAGATTTAGAATATCTTACCTATGAGAAAAGGTTAAAAACCTGGGCATATTTAGCAATGAGAAAAGAAGATCAAGAGGAGGCCTCATAACAGTCTTCAAATATGTTAAGAACTATTATAAAGTGGATGTGATCAATTGTCCTCCACGTCCACTGAAGATAGTATGAGATGTAATGGGCTTAACATATAGCAAGGGAGATTTAGGTTTGACTACCTCTTTTTAAGGCACTAGGGCTGCGTCTACACTGGTAAATTAAGTCGACTTAAGCAGCTACACTGCGTCTACACTACACTTTCCTTAAGTCGACTTAAGCAGCTTGCTTAAGTCAACTTAAGGAAAATAAAGTCAACTTAATGAAAATTAAGTCGACTTTATTAAACCTCCTTTCCACTAGACCTAAGGCTTATGTCGCCTCCCTAGAGTCGACTTAAGCCAGTGTAGCCGTGGGGTAGCCCTAAGTCGACTTAGGGCTACTCCAGGGCTACACCAATGCCCTCCCTGCCGGGGGGGGCACAGGGTGAGCGTGGCATGCCCCCACACAGGGCAGGGCAGAGCCCTGCCCACCCTGCCCCTATGCCCTGCCAGGGTCCCTGACCCCCTTTGCCCCATTGTACCTAGGTACCTAGGCTGAGCCCCCTGGCATTGGGCAAGGGGTGCCCCCCCTGGCATTGGGCAAGGGGTGCCCTGTGGACCTCCCCTAGGTCCTCCTAAGCCCCTAGAAGTCGACCTAGGCATCCAGTGTGGACACTCTAGGTCGACTATTTAAGTTCCCCTTTAAGTCAACTTTATTTTTAAGTGTGGACACACTAAGTTGACTTAGTTAAAGTCGACTTAAATTACCCAGTGTAGACATAGCCTATGAGCTACCTTGAGCTTTTAATGCACAACCCTCTGGTAGGATGAGGAGCTAGTGGTCAGGTTGCTGTGGGAGTCTCAGAATGAATTCTAGCCATCTGAGTATACTGGAGTGAGAATTTGCCACCTTTTTGCAGGGTAAAGTTTGTGCCCCCTCTATGCTCTATCCCAAACTATATCTGGTGACTAGATCTATGGCCCCAACCTCACCCTGTTCCCTTGAGGAAGACCAGAACTGCAAGAACACTGGAAGTACTCTAGCCCTTCAGACTCAAACAGCCAGACAAAGTCATCTCATTTACAGGTGGCATTTTTCTTAATTTCTCCCAATTTGTACTGCCTTTAGCGTACCTCCACCAGAGAGAGCAACAATGAAAGCACTCTAATAAGTCCCTTAAAACTTTAACATTGTCATTCATACCCATTCTGGGGAGATTTGATGGCATAGTGGCAAAAATGCCAGCAATCAGTTTATACTAGTGCCTCCGCCTTTGCTATCATAAATATTTTTAGTAGTAGTTTGCATCTCTGTGAGAACTTGAGAAAAATGCCAGCATAGAAATTCCAATCGCATTCTATATAACTGAATCAGAACAACCTTGCTGTACAAGGTCAAAGGGTTAAAACATTCTGCCCATTAAAATGCTCTACATCAGGACAAGCTAAAGCCAGATCTAAAGTCCTAAAATTAATAGTTTGGCTAGGTAAAATCAGATGACACCATTAAAGATAAATGAAGCTATTAAGAGACTACCAATACTTGAAGGAAATTCTTGATGTGGTAGATGACTGTTTATTTTAAAGATGCCTTTAGAAATACTGGTTAGTCTTTTGAATAAAAACAAGCTGTTGTTTTAAATATATATGATCTTGTTCTACAGTATGCCAAGAGTGCTAATCATAGTCATTTAACTATGAGAATACACAGAATTAGTTTGTTCCCTGCTTTCATTTGTAATCCTGGGTATAGGAGAATCTGAGATTCTTAGTGTTCAGAATTATACACTACATTCATTCTTTATGCAAGACGCTCACTGGTAGGAAGTCTCAGCTGGCCTGACCATTTCAGTGTATCCCAGTCCACTAACGCCATTACTTGTCTCTAAGAGGTGTCATATAAGATAATAGAAAACCAATAAACAGGCTGATCATTATTATTGTGTAGTGTAAATACAGAGGACAAATTAAAAATTACAAACATATTGGAAATTGTTATCAGTGTGTCTGCCAGAGAAAGTTAAAGTTATCTCATCCAAGACAAAGAAATGTGGTTCTGCCACATGGAAGGTATTTCCAAAATACATTAAGGCAATGTGAATGCAATTTAAATAGAAAGTAAACAAGACCATCAAGCCAACAAGGGGAGGAGATAACCAATTAGCATCACAGTAGGGGAAAGAAATTCCAAGAAACAGATCAATTTGCATTTTAGCAAACACCAACAGTGGAAGAAATCAGCAGACTCTAGGTAACCTTCCTCACAATCTGAAATAACTTTATTCTGGGGAGTAATCTTTAAAATAAACTATTTGAAAGGTTCAATGGACTATAAAAGAAAGGGCAAAGTCCCCAGTTAACTTTCACCTAAGATGACAAAGGAACCAACCAGTGTGTGGGAGACCCTGACCCGAGGAATTGGTCAGCCATCTAGCTGGAAGCAAGGCTGTCCCAGGTGGGGGGTGGAAGGGAGGCAGGGCCACCATGGACCAGAGGCCAGGCTCCACGCTTCTGCCCCTGGGCTGGCTGGTCATGGCGGGGCGGTCAGCCCAGGAGCCGGGCTCCACACTACTGCCCCACCCCGGGCTGGCTGGTCCATCCCTGGGGGCGGGCCGGTGCATCGCTCCACTTAGGGGGCAGGGCTGGAAAAGCTGCCAAAGCACAGCGCATCCTGCTGCCAAAGGCAGCGCGGGGCCCACCCAACTGCGGGGTCAGGCGCGGTAGCCCCACTCATCCCCTTCCCAAGGACGGCCATGGCTGGAAGTTCAGGTGAGGAGAATCTTACCTTGAACCAAGACTGTAGTTTTGTTAAGTCGTAATCTCTAGAAAGCATTTTTCACTTCATTTGCTTGTAACCATTTCTAACTTTATCTCCTATACTAGAACTCACTTAAAATCCTATATAATTTTATCATCAAAATTATTTTACTTTTAATCTATGCCAAGCCAGTGCCAAGCTTTATTACAAGTGAATGTTAACTCCAGTGAATGAGAAAGCTGATGGGTACTGTATCTTTAGAATCTTCTCTGAAGCATCCAGGAGAGGGTTGGACATTGCACAGCACATGGTTTTGTGAAAAGTCAAGGCTGAGCGATGCTGGGGTCATCTTTCCAGATGTAACCCAGGCTAGTGGATGCCAAAGTGCAGCAGTGATGTAACAAGCAGGCTGCTGGAATCAAGACTGATGAGTCAAAATTTCTTAATACACACACACAGTGCATTCCTGCATGCTGGCTGGACGTATCCTGACACAAGAGCTACAGCAGCAGAGTATTTTGAGGCATTCAGGGTCATAAGGCAGCCAGTGACATAACCCCTCACTGGTCTGGAGTGCACACCAGAACATGAAAGGTGTAGCTAGGGCTCATAAGTGCATATAATAAAGAACTATAGCATGTTATTAGAAATATAGGCCCTGTTCCTCCAATCACTTACATAAATGAACAGGACTTTCTCATATCATTGAATTACTGGTTTGAGTAAACACTATTCATGTGAATATGGATTTGCAGGACTAAATCTATAGGGGATGCAATTCTATACTTCTTGAGAAGACAAAGTTCCTGTTGACTTCACTAGACATTTCACATGGATAGGGACTTAGTAAGAACTACTGAAGTGGGCCAAATATTTGCTAACAAGCTCCATGTCAGCATTTTAAAAAGTTACTGGCCTGGTTTTGAGACATGTTCAGCATCCAACCAATCCAGGGAGATGCAGGAACTCAGTATCTTTGAAAATCAAGTACTATATTATGCTCTTGAATTATAATATTTTGCTCTTGGATTTGCTCTTGGATTAAAACATCAGAATTTCCTCGAAGTATGCGTGAGGAGAAAACAAAAGTCACACTAAGAATCATTTCTCTCCATCTAATTGATATTTTAAGAAAACACATATTTCAATAATATACTATTCATCCTAGCTTCAAAATATCCTTTCCAGTTGAAAATACTGTGAAGATAATGTATCTTACATTATACAGAATTTGCCATCTGTGAGATGGAAGAGCTATGGGGCAGCTAGAGAGTAATAGAAGGAAGATACATAAACTAGAATGATCTAGAATGATCAAGGTCTTGTTCCCTGGGAACTGAGGGGAGGTCAGTTAAGAGCACCTGAAGCCAATTAAGACCCAGCCAGGGGTCTGACAAAACCCCCTGCTCCAGCCAGGAAACTGGTGGGAGGAAGGAGAGATGATAAGAGAGTTGGAGGAGTGTGATGACTGACAAGAAATACAACCCTAACCCTAACTACATGAAGGAAAATGCTGGGAGGGAGGCTTGCCTGCCAAAACTCAGAAACTGAAAGGATGGAGGGGGAAGTAGCCCAGAGGAAAGAAGCAGATAGTAGCAATGCATGCCTGCAACTATTAGGGCCCCTGGGCTAGGACCCAGAGAAGTAGGCGGGCCCAGGTCCCAGTCCCCCTCACCTCTTGCCCCACAGGGCAATACCAGGCTGGGCAATGCTTGGAAATAGAGGCTACCTGGGCACCTGACTCTCTATGAAAAAGAAAAGTGTGGGACCCACAGTAACCAAGCAGGTAATTTGTCACACATCTCTTCTTTAACTACTATAATTATAATGAAACCCTTCATTAGTTAGAAATAGGTAAAAATTCTGTAGAGGATGTTCTGTAAAGCTGTATATCATAAACAGACATTGAAATCTGCTTATAGTTCATTTAGTTACATTTTAATTTTAGGGTGAAATTCACTTCAGCATAAAATTCAGCACTATGTACTGAGATAAAATCTTTCTGCCTTTGTTAAAATCTTTGTCATCTTTTAATGTGTTCTCACTATTTTCCAGTTACATATTTAACATACATATTCAAATTTAAAAAATGACACTCATTTCTGATATGGTTTTAGTATCTGCAATCTCAGGAATAACTAAAGCAAAAAACCCAGAGTAACCTGTTTTCAGATGATATAAAGAATTAAATCCATACTTCTACCAGTTGGTGAAATAACTACATCACAGCTGTTCAAATCAAGTGGGAATAAAAATCAGAATGACTGACTGATTTTTAATGTCTGCGTCTGACAATCTGTAAGTGATAGAAACACCACTGCAGATCAATAGTAAGGCTTTCTGGACTGGTAATTGTTTCCAAACATCAGATCTAGACTAATGATCAGAAAGAGGCAGAAAACCCTGTTCACATATACACACATTGGCTGCATCTACACTGGTAAATTAAGTCGACTTAAGCTTGCTTAAGTCGACTTAATTTACCCTGCGTCTACACTACAGTTTCCTTAAGTCGACTTAAGCAGCTTGCTTAAGTCGACTTAAGGAAAATAAAGTCGACTTAATGAAAATTAAGTCGACTTTATTAAACCTAGATTTCATTAGACTTAAGGCTTAATTTGACTTTTTAAAGTCGAATTAAGCCAGTGTAGACGTGGGGTAGCCC
>ML685755.1:38585292-38620241 GCA_007922175.1 Pelusios castaneus | reverse complement strand
TGGTTCGGGCCAGCCCCCAGCTCAGCCTTGGGGCTTTGGGTGATAGTGGGGGCTGGCAACGCAGCCCCCGCCGCCACCCGAAGCCGTGCAGCTGGACTAGGGGGCTGGCCCAAACTGGCGAGGGCAGCCGGTTCAGGCCAGCCCCTTAGCTCAGCCCCAGGGCTTCGGGTGACAGTGGGGGCTGGCATCGCAGCCTCTGCCGCCAATGGAAGCCCTGCAGCTAGCTGGACTGGGGGCTGGCTGTGGGCAGTGCATGGTGGGACACGTGCCCACCATGCACTGCTCTTCTATCGCAAAGGAGCATTCACACGGGTGAATGCTCCTTTGCGATAGAAGCAGCACGTGTGTACACAGGAAAGCGCTATATTTATAGTGCTTTCCTTGTCCCACAATAACTTATTGCAGGACAAGTTTATCGTGTGTACATAGCCTCAGACATTTGCATAAAATAACATAAGTTAAAGTACAGATATAACACCAAATTCCTAACTTCTAATTGAAATAGAATTCCTAGACATAAACTATATAATCATTCCCAGCAAATTACTACCTTTCTATTGATACCAAACATGACATAGCTCCTATGGAATATAGCATTTATGAGATATCCATTGAAAATAATATCATAAATGCTTTCCTAAATCCAGACAGCATCACACACAGGGCTCTGCCCTGCCAGGGTCCCCGTCCCTCTTTGCCCCATTGTACACAAGGGGTGCCCCCCTCCGCCACCGTGGACCTGCCCAAGGTCCCCCTAACCCCACAAAGTCGACCTAGAGCATCCAGTGTGGACGCTCTAGGTCGACATTGTAAGTTCCCCTTTAAGTCGACTTTAATTGTAAGTGTAGACATGCTAAGTTGACTTAAAAGTGCAAGTGTAGACATAGCCATTTATAGATACATTCATTAGAACTGACTGCTGCAAAATGTGGATGGTAATAACTAAATACTAATTTGTTTTTATGGGGTTTTAGTACAATAATTCTAGAAACTCAAGGTGAATTCATAAGAAAATAGAATGCATTAGAAGTCGAGTGCACTGTATCATAAAACAATTCTTATCGTTTCATTTGTCTTGTGACTTCAGATAGAAAAAACCTTTTGAAATTCTGAGAACGAATACTTTAAATGAATAATCTGACATACTGTCTCCATTTTATTTTCATACTATTTAACTGCTGCCTATTCACCTTGCCAATTACTGATTTTGAACATATTAAGTTTGAAATAATCTCTTTCAAGAGGTAAAAATACAAGTTAACATTACATCTTTTTTATGTATTCAGAACATGTACACTATAATGTTAATTCATGCCATTACAATAATCATAGTTTAACACATTTGCACAAATAAAGGAAAGTGGTACATATAGTATTTTAATACAATAGTAAAGTATAAAAATACAGATTTATAGTCCAGTTAAGATGTGTAAGGTTTGAATTTTAAACAGTTGCCCACATGGATCTCCAAAGCTTCACCCCCAAGTGATGGTGCAAACTACTGACTGAAACATCAAACAAACATTTGGGGGATTTTTTAAAAGATAACATGTCTGAAGTGTTTATATCAGGGGGAAAATGGCATAGAGTATAATAACATGTCACTTGTTATACATTTACTTCTGAGGATGGCACTGGACCAGATTCACCAGCAAGGCAAACCAGCCATTAACTTATCTTAACTGGTCACGTGAACTAGCTTTGCAGCTGCATTATCAAAGTAGCCAAAGAGTACCTGTTAATCTGGCCCATTATTTTTAACAGAGCATTTATACATTACTTAAATACATTGGTATCGAGGAAAGGGAAGTCAGTACATTAGACCTGGTTTTCCAGTGACTTGAATCTCCCACACCCAGCAACTGATGCGGCTTTGAAGAGATGGTATTAAGATATAAGAAGTATGGTGGAGCACCAACAGAAAATTAATTAATTTGGGGAAAGGTTAAGTAGGAGAGAAAATGATGTAGGGAAGAAAGAGGAGGAGTTAATATAAAATTGATTGGGAGGAGGATTACATCCTCTTTGACCAAATACAAGTATCATTAGTTTGGAGTAAACGGGTGAGTCAGTGGATTTTTGACTGAGGGGGGTTAAGTAGTGGTTGAAACGGGTCAGAAAAAGGTGGGGGGGTGTGTGAATGAGCTGACTATGGAAGGGGAAATGGCTGCAATATTTTGCAAAAATTTCCTAGGTTTGATAACAGCTACAGCCACAAACAGCTCCCCAAATTCCTCCCACACAAAAAGTGAAGTTGTTTCCCCTCCACTCAGAATAGCTCAGCCTGATATGCAGACAACATGCCCAGTCTTGATGTTATGCGTACAAGACCATGTATTCTGTGGTCTCAACAGGACCCTAAACCTTTATTTTGCTGAAAGATGCAAGAGATTTTCCTCAGGGTAACAGAGTTGAAACTGAAAGACCAAATATCTGAAATGCCCTTTGTCTTTTTGATTTAATATTGTTTGTAAAATGAGCCAAATCACCCAAATTTTGTTAAATACCCCTGCTTCCAATTTAAATGTAGCAGTCTATGGCAATGGTTCTCAACCTTTTGCAGGTTGGGACACACTTGGTTGCATATCGCAACCCTACAGGACACACCAGCCCACCCTTCCCAGGCCAAATCCAGCCACCTCCCTGGTTCGCCGCAACACACTTACCACTGTGTGGTGACACAGTAATGTGCCCCGACACGGTGGTTGAGAACCACTGCTCTATGGAACTTTGTTGGACTATGGTATAAAACGGGATTTGTAATTCATCCCGTATTCATTTCCAGGAGATTTATTTTATTTTTAATCTATACTCAGGTATGAGTCAGCACTAGACAAACCCTTATAATTTACAGAATATGATGGCAGTGACTCCAGCCAACACTGAAAAACTGAATGATGCTACTATTACTTTCTCGACAGAAATCCAACTAGACGGGGAAGCTAGATTGTGATCCTGACGATATCAAACATGTCATTCTGTCTGGAGTGGTTCACGACTGTGCCAACCTCCGAGCAGACTCCGCAAACTGGCTGTATATGTTCTATAATTAGATTTTGCCAATCCAGTAACAAATGTGAACTCCTGGATCACGGTAGCAGTCTTACCATGGAGTCACAGACAACCACGTTGTGCCCCCCAGTTTATCTTGCCACCCAGGCAGCAGTGATAAATGGTCACTTGGACCAAAAATCACAAAAGATTCCGGTTGCTCCCAGTCACAAGACACCAGTCACTTACTCCAGAACAATTTGTACCTTGGATCTCACACCAAAGACAACGCTTGTAGCCAAACCTATAGTAAACTAAGGATTTATTAACCAGGAAAAAGAAATCAGAGGGTTATTTACTGGCTAAAGCAGACAACATATATGCACAAATGAGTTACAGACTAGGGTTCCAAAAGGTGACAGAGTCATAGGAATCTGTCAGCCACCGGCCCCACTCCTGCTCCACCCACCTGCTGTTTATGCCTCTCGGGAGAAAGGATGAAGAGACGTGCGCAGTGGAGGAGACAAAGAGGCATGAGCAGCAAGCAAGGAGGGACTTGGGGACAGGGCTCCACACGCAGACTGAGCTCCAGACCAACAGGCAGGGAGAGTGGGCACCTTTTGCTCCAGAGGCGCAGACTGCATCCTACTCATGTTGGGCCCCAAGATGTATTCCTATAGCACTGGAGAGCAGTAGCTGCATCACCAGGCCCATCCCTGGCTGGGTCCACCACATGCAGAAGTGGCCACTGACTACGGGCCAAGCCAACTCCTGCACTGGCATGTGGAGGGTGGGGGGTAGAACAGAGATGTGGAGGAGCTTCCAGCAGTGGCTGATTATAGCATGGGATCTAGACCTTTCAAGAAAGATTAGTGCATGCAGCAATTTACAAACATTGTATAGAGTCTAAACTCTAAACACGTCTAACACCTATTTTGAACAGTACTAATATGCAGGTAAGCTGGTGTGGTTTCCAGCTATGAGCTTGCCAGTGCTCAGCTGAGGCTTATAGCCCGGGCAAGAACTGTCACCTAATCTGCCAGCCTCACTAACAATATGGATTTTTATTCATATTGGATCAAACTATTGACATGGCAGAGAGTGCATGAGCACAGGCTGATTCAAAGGTGCCTCAAATATGTTACAAATGCTTAAGTGGTATAACATTCAGCAATTGGTCACATGGAGAATTACTGTACCTAGATTGGATATAGACAGGAAAAGGGTCATATCCAAAAAGTATGAGGGAAAGAAGGGAGATATGAGCAAGTAATACAAGTGGTAGGAAGAACAATAAACACAAACTAAAGCTTTGACACATGCATGGTGTTAAAAACTGCCCTTAAAATGCAACAGGCAACCAACAGCACCACACCGAACCACCTCTCTTCTGCTTCACCATAATGCGCCATAAAGATGGAGGAGCTGTTATTTCTCACTGCTTCCAGTTGTCACAAACAATGAGAAACAGTGGGATGATAGGCTGGCAGCAGAGATAAGAATACACTACCAAGGTATGCGTGTGTATACGTGTGAATTTACGTGGGGGGATCAGTAATGGAACAATCAATGGTAAAAACACCAACCAGAGGCAGTAGCAGCATAGCACCCTCCTTGGTCCCTACCCTAGTGTAAGGAGATCAAAAGAACAACATGGAAAACCCCTAGAAAGCAAAGCAACCAGGAGTCTACTACATTTTGCATATCACAGATAACTGACAAATCTGCTTGCCACTGGCTGTCTGATAGCCAATGGCAAGCACCACTGTTTGTCTCTCTGTCTGTTTGCAGTCCTAGAACAGTGAACAACAATGCAGTGTCTAAATGCTTCCCAAGAAGTAACTAAAATCACATTAGGGGAGAGATCTAATATCCCTTCCTGTTTCAGACAAGGCAATCAAGACTATGGGGGGGTTTCCTTAGTTGTTTTAATCTATTTCCTTCTCTTTCTCCTGCATCTGTTCCTACTACTTTGCCTCTCTCTCTTCCAGTAGATATACAGATCTTTTCTGCAGCGCCCCTTATTGGCCCTTGTGACTTCACTTCTCCTCTGTTTCCTTTCTCCCCAGACTTCTCAACATACAACCAGGGTTAGAGTCACATAATAAACCCCTTTTCAGAATGAGTTTATTAGCACATAATAATTATAACTCTTTTCCTAATCCTCCCAGTGGGGCAAACACAGCCTCTTTCAAGCTCCCTCCAGGAAAACATGACTCCTCTTCCCACAAGAATCTTAAATTGCCCAGAACCCAATATAAGCTTATCTACTTTCATAATACCTAGGGCTATGTCTACACTTGCTAATTTAAGTTGATTTAGCTAAGTTGACTTAACAAAGTCGACTTTGTTAAGTCGACTTACCATGTCCATGCTCAAAAATTAAGTTGACTTAAAGGGGACCCTGTCAAATCGACATAGAGTGTCCACACTGGATGCCTAAGTCGACTTCTAGGGGCTAGGTGGGCCTGGGAGAGGTCAATGGTGGCAGGGGGGGCACCCCTTGACAAGTGCCAGGGGGCTTAGCATTTGCCCCATTGTACCTGGGTACAATGGGGGCTGAGTTGGACAGGGACACTGGCAGGGCATAGGAGCAGAGTGGGCAGGGCTCTGTCGACTTAATAAAGTCGACTTAAAATGAGGTTTAATAAAGTCGACTTTAATTTTCCTTAAGTCGACTTAAGGAAAATGTAGTGTGGATGCAGATTAAATTAAGTCGACTTAATTTGTAAGTGTAGAGGCACCCTAGGACCCTTCTCCTGGATTGTAGTCTCCCTATCTTTCAGGTTGGCTCCTTGAAGGTTTACCAGACTGCTTTTTTTAGATGCTCCCCAGCTGATCCTCAATGGCTCCTGCTGCAGCTCTCAGCTCCCAATTCTATTTCTTTTTTTTTCCTGATTACTTCCCCACAGTTAGGATTCATTTTTACAATTAATATTTCCTTTCTAGAAGGCTTTTATTCCCTTATAAATTTCCTCTGACCTCCTCTTAATCAATTGCCACTTAGGGTCATGTCACGGGGTGACTGATCTTTCTTTCTTTCTTTCTTTCTTTCTTTGCAGAAGTGGGGAAGCTAAATTGAGGACAGTGAATTTGTGGGGTCATTCTTCTCTCCACCCACAAGGAATTCCAAAGCTTTGGTCCTGTCTCCTACTCATGAATTTAATCCTTGATGTTGATAGCTTTATAGTTCCGGACAAACATAGCTGTCAAGGAACCTCATCATTCAAAGTAAAAATTGCTTGATGAAGTATTTAGGGATAGTTACATGCAAGGCCTTGAAGATTAGCACCAACACCTTGAATTTTTCCTGGAATTCACTGAAAAGGCAGTGTAATGAGCAAAGCACCAGGATGATGGTCTCTTTACAGCAGGTGTTTCAGAACGGTGGATTGTTGTACCAACTGAAGCTTTTTATTTATTTTTTTTATTTTATATTGGATGTAGTGAAGTGCAGTAGTCCAGTCTGGAGGTCACAAAGATATGGATCACTATGGGCAGTTCCATATCTGAAACAGTCTTCTTGCTAATTGTGGATAGAGAAAAGCATGTTTGCTATTTTCATTCTCTAACAGCAAAGTCTAGAAGTACCTCTGTGCTGCACTCCAGAATGACAATCTGAAGCAGACTCCTTTGATGGAGAATGAGATACTAGTTGTTAGATCTTCAAACTGTTTTCTCTTCCAGTAAAAATCTTCAGCTTGTCCAGCTTCAGCCAGTTGGGAAAAGGTGCAAAGGGAAAGAGAGGGATCTCTTCTGCATGTTACTGGCATTTGATGCCATGGTATCTTAGTTTCCCATAGCAGCTACATGTAGAGGTTAAAGGATGTAAGCAAAATATCTGCTGCCACTCAGGCTTTCCAGCTCTGTTCAGATACTATTTGTTATGTTATGCAGTGGTTATTTAATCCTTCAAACCAGGAATTAACACTTCCACTCTGCATACTACTGGTTGTCTAATATGTAATCAGAACAGTCACTTACCATCCATTGACATCTCTTGGACCACGTTTTTCACTACTCTTTACACCCTCATGGGTGTGCCTGAGGCAGTGTCCACTAGAATCAGTGGCATCTTTTTCATTGACTCCTGTGGACTCTGAATCAGGTTTTGGCTGCATGAAAGAAAAGCAGAACAAAGGTGGCTTTTAGCCACATTTATGCCCTGACTTGATTGGGGTTCCATATGGATTCAGGTGTCCACCCATACAGATCTCACTGCAGGAGTTGTGGGCCTAAGTTCCGAATTTTTTTTTCCCTAGGTAGGGGAGGGAAGGAATAAGACTATAGTATAAATCATACACCACTGTCCCATTTATTCAAGTACATTTCTTTATGATACCTTCCTCCAGTTTTCTTACAGCAATTGCTAATTTCTTTGAAATGCATTTTTAAGTGAAGTACAGTGAAATTGTTTCCTCATCTAGTTTCTTTGATAAGATATACTGTACAGGGAAATTCAAAATGTCAGATCCAAATTTTCTCAGCTCTTTTCAGACAGCAACAGAATTTTGCTATAGTTGTTTCTAAGTGATTATGTTACTTAAAACTTAAAGTTTATCTAAGAAAGCACTTGTGACATGATTACAGCGAAATGCATGCAACATCAACATGGCAATAGATGGAAATAATGCAGGCAACAGCTGTTTTCTTTGAGACCATATATAGTCTGTGAGTAATAGCAAGAAATACCAAACATTTTACCTAAGCTAAAACATTTCTATTTGCGGGGGAGGGGGAAAAACTTGTCACATATGCTCAAGAGTCTTTATCCTAGTGATAAACTACATTGTTGTTCTATTTTAAAAATAATTAAATAGCAGCTGAAACAATCCGAGCTTAAATTAAAACTACAGTTTGACACTTTCAATCTAAAACATTTGTTAAAGAAAAAAGAGAAGTAGTTCAATGTATAAAAGTCAGTTTTTTCTTGAGTAATAATATACAGGATTTTGTGAGTGAGTCAGAAGGTGCTGTTTGTAATGTGGCTCATATTTAAAGTGCTTGCACTTGGAAATAATACATTATTTTAACAAATATTTTTTACAGGAGGACCTTTAAACAGACATCCCTTCAAGAAAGAATAATAAAAACACTGCAGGTTTTTTATAGCAGCTGTTAAACCAGGAGAACTGAGACCAGAGACCACAGAGAACAAGTAGTCTACCAAACCTTTTCTGATGATTCATAAAAGAAAAAATTGAGATCCAAAAGTAGGGTATTTGGGATATTGTGGCCGGGATGGGAGGGGGGCTACGGTTCTTTAGAAGCAAATATATTTTTCAAAAAACAATTTACTCATGAAAAATCGAATCTCTGGATGAAGAACTGATCAACTACATGCCCATAAATCTCAAGCTAAATCTTAAGCCTGCTCATTCAGGATCATTATGGCCTAAAGCTGTGGAAACTAAATGTCCAGGTAACTAAAACAGTAGAATTCCAAATGGCAGACAGAGTGCCTCAGTACAGAGTTTACCTAATCGGTGCTCTTTCCTCTGGTTGTTTCTCCCATACTAAAAACAAAGCAATATACTTGCTCCCTTGAAATCAATGGCATAACTCTACAGAACATGGGACCAGTCGACTAGGACACATCCATACCTCAGCCTCTATAGATACTAGGTTAGTCATTGAATTGCACCATATGCATCAGATAAAATGGAGATATAACTTCCCAAATAATCTTTTCACTCCAGAAAAGGAGTAACAGGGCAGTTACAGGAGAGAGCGTCATCATCGTTGTCTTGAGAAAAAGCCTAACTAACTCTTCTCTAAGAGTAACCCTTGTAGCAAATTCCACAAGTGACTCCAGCACCTCTCTGCTGGCTTTCACCAGTCAAAAGGAAAGGATCGGACTCATGTCACAATTCACAAATTCCCCAGCACTTACAGACCCTTACTGAGTGACATCAGTTGAAATGCAGGCAGACAAGAGACTACATTTAGACTTTCCAACTCTTGGTCTGCAACCAAGGGACAGATAACTTGTATTCGGACTCAGCTAACTTATCCAGAAGATCATTTTAATATTCCAGTATGATCACCACATAGAAACTGCAGCTTCTTGCAGACACCTAATAATTTATGAAAAGGCATACATATAAACTACTTGGCTGTCACCGTAAAAAACAATGCCCAGTGAAAATTAAAAACTGTATGCTGTGACATATATTACATATGCCTACGAGTATATATATAGCTTATCAGGATTTATGATATACATCCTTCCAAAAACACTAAAATAAACAAGCTAAGGCTTCTAACAGCAACAGAATGTGACATGAGTAACAGGCAATCAAGTTACGATCTGGGTGGCAAACCATAAGTTAAACCAATATACAGATGCAAATAACTAAAAATATTTGTAGTATTAACAAATCAGTATGCATTATACTGTAGTTCAGTTGCTTTATATTAACTCAAACACTTCAACAAATCCTTGGTGGAAAATCATCTGTGAGCACCTAATATGTCATTGTATGGTGACAAGGGATAACACTGAATTAACTTTCTTTTAAAATATATGAGCTATATGTAATCCAGTTTATGTATTATTTATTTCTAGTCATCTTTGGTCTTGGCTCAGAGTCAATAAATAAATTCAAAGTCTGAAATATTTCTATATTATCTAGGTATAAAAATCAATAAAACTATATATTTTTTATTTTGTGTTACATGACTGAAATGAATGAGCTTAAATTTTAAGAGTGCTACATAATAAGCAATTTTTAAAAAGGCCTCAGCTGAGTATGTATGACAATCCCTGATCCTGTGATTGCACTTAGTTCTCTGCATTCATCCCCCCTTCCTAAACATTTCCCCCCTATTTTCAAGCATCTGACAAAGTAGGATCTCTCCCATGAAAGCTCATGTAATAAATTTGTTAGTCTTTAAAAGTGCCACAAGACTCCTTGTTTGTTTTGCTAAACTAGACTAACATGACTACCCCTTTGAAATCGGTGAAATAAGTATTTTTTCTTTGTTTTATAAGCGTTAGTGATAAAAACGGAAGAGAAGATTTTCCAAGGCACAAATACCTACAGGAACCCAATTCCCTCTGTGACTTTAAAAATCCCAGACAGCAAAATTAATTGATGTTTGTCAGATAAATAAAACCTTGTTATGGTTGAGTTAAAACCTTATTGACAGATGTGAACTCACTCTTCAATTAATGTAACCATAAGGATAGTCCACTACTTAAAATGAAAGGAGTACGTGAATCTGCCCAGGAGCTTTTGCTGAGTATTTGATGGATGGGTGGGGATGGGTACAAAGTGAGTGGGAATGTAGAACAGACAAAAATCTAGGGCTATGTCTACGCTTACAAAGTTAAGTCGACTTTGTTAAGTCGACTTAACAAGGTTGACTTTAAGTCGACTTAAAGTTGACCTTGTTAAGTTGACTTAACAAATTGCCTACACTTTAAGTCGACTTTGTTAAGTCGACTTCAAAGAAGAAATAGCTGTAATATTGGCTTTAAATCAACTTAATAAAGTTGACTTAGTGTTAATCCCATCTACACTGGCCTTAAGTCAATTTAAGGAGTCGACTTAAGGCTTAAGTCGACCTAAAAGGAGGTGTTATTAAGTCGACTTAAGGAAATGCTTGAGTCGACTTAAGAAAAGCCCAATGTGGATGCGGCTTTGTTTAGGTCAACTTAAGCATCCTTAAGTCGACCTAACTTGCCAGTGTAGACGCATACTAGGAGAGACTGAGGGTATGTCTACACATAAACCACCACTACAGCAATGAAGCTGTGCCACTGTAGTCCTTCAAGGAATGCACTATCTCCAGCAAAGGGAGATAATTCTCCTGTTGATCTAGCACTGATTACATTTGGGGTTATGTTGATTTAACTGCATTGCTTGTGGTGTGAATATCAACCTAATTTTCTAGTGTAGACTAGGCCTGAGACAAACAGAGAGCTGGAAGGTACAGCTGAATGCATCGTGTTTAATCCTGAAAGAAACATCTGGAGAGGTTTTGAGGGTACTGGTTATACAGTGTGTTCTTGATGTTGCAAGGAGAAGGATCTGTTTCCTGCTATTTATTCAGAGATACAGGACTTCGTACTTTCTTTGTAAATAAACAAACTTCATCTAAGAAATACTTGACTATCATCAGTTTCTACTCCCATCTGTAACATGCTTAGAGTGCCAAAGTGAATAAGTTCAAAAAGGGGGTCACAATACTGTATTTGATCAAATAATATATATGTGTATTAAAGACTAATGGCATCATATAAAGACTACAGAGTTTCTATTAAACTGAATAAGCTGTTTTAAAGTACTGACTTTGTAGAAATCTTCTCCCCCCTTAAATTAGATTTTTTTAAAACTGACATCTTCAGTTGTGCTTTATCTACAAACACATATACTGGATAATCTTAAAGCTGGCGAGTGCTAAACTAATCTCACGGCAAACAAAACTAAACAAGAACCAAGGGCATTATTTCACCCAAACAATATACTTCATTTTTTAAGAACAAACTTCATCAAAGGGAAAGACAGCTTGCATTTTACAGATAGACACACTAACAAAAATGATAGGTATAACTGAATTCCTTAGGCACCTGGTTTATTCATCACAGTGGACACTGTACTTACTTTCTTTACGAACATCATTAAGTGCTACATTCAGTTCCTCCTTAAACACAATGGCTTCCTTAGCAATTTTCTCCCCTTTGTCCAATAGATTCCAAGTGGCTTTTTTCACAGAAGCTAGGAGAACGTGGGCTCTTTTGGAACATCCTTTTTTCTTATTAGAGGGGGTTTGTGGACAATTCACTAATGTGGTAACCTAAAAAATTAAAGATAAATAAAACAAGTGATAGTGTTATTAAATTCTGAAGCAAACAAACACTGCTTTCAATTATTTAAAATTAACAACAAAATAATGAACACTCCTGGGAATGAGCAATAAAATTGCAGATGCTTCAAAAACACAAAGCTAGACCCAATGAGATATTGTCAGATTGGTCAATATTTTTATCATCTCAGAGTCTGACTTTTGAAATTCTCTTAAATATATGACCTTCATTTCGTAAAATTTGAGAAAAATCAGTGTTGCCAATCTGACTCATCACATTACTTCTGCTTTAAAATCCTTGTGCTGATTCCTATAAAATATTATGATATAAACATTAAATTCTTTCTTATTCTTCTAGATCCTTATGCTGTGCTAGCATGTCTTTAGTGTAAATTAAAGTCAAGTTCAGCTCTAACCTCTGAACGTAATGAGTACATTTTATATGTATATAATTATTTCATGTTTATTAAATGGCATTTCAGTCACCTGAAATCAACTTGTTTCTTTGTGCTTTAGGGGAACTGGCAACATGATTGCATAAGTAGAACAAAGGGAGCATACACTATATATCCTATTCCAACAGGCACACTCATAGAACTCAGGCAACTACAGTGCTTTTTGATTATAGGGAGTCCATGAGACTTCACTAATATTTGATGTCATTTAGCCCCTAAGCTCCACACTGGTTGGAAAGGAGGAGCAGCTTCCCTGAGCTCCACACAAGTCAGGTACTGCCCTTCCAAGCTCTGTACCAGCCAGAGAGAAGCAGCAGCCCCAAAGGCCGCCTTGGCCAGAGTGAAGCAGCAGCCGCCCCCAGCCCCACACTGGCCAGGTGACTGGCCGGAGAGGAGCAGCCCCACACCACTGGGGGCCTGGAGCAGCCTCAGCCAATCCCATAGAGTCCACCTCCATTAGGGCCGGGAAGAGGTGGGGCCATGCAGGGCATGTGGTGGCAGCTAAACCAGGGTAATCTTACTCAGGTAAGATTAATTTATTATTAACTGATTATTATTATTATTATCATTATTATGCATTGTTATTATCATTATACGTGTTTATAGGGGTTATATGTCTCTGTGTTTATAACTGGTGGGTGTAGGGTAGGGGGGGACATGTTTAACCTAGTGTTAACTAGGGGGCTTTCACTCACAAAGATTGGGAACCCCTTTTTATATATGTCAAACGATGCCTAATAAGGAGAACTCCACCCACCCATCCACCTCACTGGAAAAGAAACTTGAATGGATAGCACAGCAGTATGGAAGGCATGGTAGGAAGATCACATGCCCAGGAGGCAAGGACTGGCCACACCTCCTCCATAGGTTCTCCACGTCCCATTGGTCATCCCAGGGGAGATAAGAGCTAATTGGCCCTATGCTCCCCCACCCTTCAGTAATTTAAACAGTTGTCCAGGTTTTTGGAGCCTCTTGTTCCAGTGCTGATGCCCCACAGTTCCTTCCCCCATTTGTAGTCTAGGAGCTCTGTTTTTAGGATGCTGCAGGTCTGACTGACTACTTGTGTAGGGTCAGAAAGGAATTTTTCTCATTAGGGCCAAACTGGCAGAGACCTCGTTTTGTCAACTTCCTTCCAGCATCCATGAGACATAGTTCAGTTATTAAGAACAGGATTTAGAAAATGCCATTAGTAATTGGTGGGATTGTTTAATTTGTCATAATTTGTGGTGTTCAGTGCAGATAAGGGCCATGCTTGGAGGTAAAAAGCGACCTAATATTTCACTAGTGGACATTGCAAATATGTGAAAAAGGAAGTCCTGACATCTTACAGACCTTTGTTACCCTTTGTCCCCTATGCAGGGAGGAAAAAGAAGAAGAGTGAGCTGAATCCTAGGTTAGGCCAGGAAGGGTATACTCATATCGGTTTTCGAAATCCAGCTTTACCACATTTCCTCATTTTTGGTCCTTTCCTTACTTGGTCATATGCTTACTTAATGCCGCAGCATGGACCTTTTTTCCAAGACCTTGCACAGTACCGAGATCAAACTAACAGGCCTGTAGTTAACTGGATCATTTTTATTCCCTTTCTTGAAAATAGAAAGTATATTAGCAATTCTCCAGTCATTCGGTACAAACCCCGAGTTTACAGATTCATTAAAAATCCTTGCTAATGCACCAGCAATTTCATGTGACGCTGCAGTGTTTTAAATTTAGACTTGCCCTTAGAGTGCACTTACTCTACACAGAACTAAAAACTCAACTCCCCTATCAGTAACAGACTTCCATTAGCCATTCCATCTAAAAATAAGAACCCTTGACTACAAATGTGTTATGATAGAGACCAGAGAAAGAGAATAGAAGCTTTTAACCCCCAAAATAAGCAGTTAAACCAACTAATTGCATCCAATGAACTACAAAATGTATCAAGTAAGGTCTTTAGGAAAACTTTTAATGTTCTGAATTTGCTGGTCATTATGACATATGTATACAAATTGTGGTTTTAAATCTATGTATTTCTATATATAACTGTGTTCAGCCTGTGCCGCAACTTCAGCTATACCTTGCAACAAGATGAAAAGCAGTCAAGAAGGAAGGGGCACATCCCAAGCCAGTTTTTCACACCAAATTGGCTTCAAGTAAGTATCTCCATTGTCCAGCCCAGGAAAAGACAATGATGGACCCTTAGAGTTAATAGAAGGACACTGAGAGAATTTGAAATAAAAACACCCGAACTTCCAAGTAGTTTAAAAAATACAAATGAATTTAAGCAGTACCCAGTGCATTGTGTATACTCCTAGTTTGGCACGGTGGGCCTGGAGTTTTCAAGAGGTCCAGTATGAGGTACCAATGCTATCTATTATGCTTTCAAAATGCTTTGCTATTAGAGAGGACTTCTATAACTTGCTTTTTTTGTACTCCCTGAATTCCTCCTCCTGCACTTCTGTATTTCTATGTCCTTCATTTGCTCTCTCATTGATCTTTCCTCTATTTAGTCACAACACTGGTTTCAGCTATTGTCCTTTCAGCATGTTAATTTTACTTAGATGAATGCTGGTGGTAATCTTCCCATCTTCATTTTAAATCCTTCCTACTCCCTTCTTCACCCCTGCAACTGTTGATTTCACTCTACAGCCAAATGTTTGGTAAGAGACAAACTGAATACACAATGCACAGTGCTAGAGCTTCAAAATTCACTTCTTCTGAACTTAACACATTCAGCTGTTTAGAATAGACTCAAGCTTTCAAAAAAAAAATGAGCTTGAGATTTTGCTTTGGTGGGTTTTTTGGTTGGTTGGTTTTGGGATGTTTTTTGGAGTGGTTGACGGGGGACTAAGTTTTTTTATTTATTTGTTGCTTTTGATCCTGCAAAGACCAGAATAAATTCTGATTCTTTATTTCCTATAAAAGTGTCCATAGACTCAAAACTGGTTGAGCAAAGTTCTGCATTGACAGGATTTCTCACTGTGCAGGCATTTTAATGCTGCCTGTTAAGGACATACAAGCTTGGCACTCTAAGATTTATTTTAAAATCCATTTATACATGATGCTCTAGCCTGAACTATTTCCTTCAAAGACCTGAGCTACATCTGAAATGTTATAGCTCAATCACACCTAAATGTAAAAAAGGCTGTTAAAAATGAAACAGTACAATTACAAAGACTGCAAATAAAAGTGGGGAAGGCAACAAAAGGAAAAGAATAACGTCTGAAGAACAGAAAATTCTGCAGAAGAAAGAAAGAAAGAAAGAAAGAAAGAAAAAGAAAGAAAGAAAGAAAGAAAGAAAGAAAGAAAGAAAGAAAGAAAGAAAGAAAGAAAGAAATGTAACAAGGAACCAAAGCTATAGGGATAAATTAGGGAGAGGAGGAAAAATAGGAAAGAGTAGGAACCCACCCACCAATTTTTTTTCCCTCTGGGCACATCCTGTTTTCTGTCTGATGAGCAATCTCTTTCTGGGCCTCGGGAAAAGCATGCCCATGAACACCCCCCAGGAGAGAAAACGCAACCGACCTTCAACAAAACAACGATACTGGTTAAGCAACTAACGAAAAAACTGAAAGAAGAGATTTTTTTCCATTAAACTCCTGTAGACACAGTAATCTTAAATATAAAAAATCTTGAAATGATAAGTACAACACTTTCTAACAATGTACATGTTGATGGGATCTCCTTAAAGGAGGGCTGCAATTAGAAAAAAAAGAAGAATTTGGTAAACATCCTTTGCAAACCACAGACGTCAGGGGTTTTTAATGGATTGTACACCCGCCATCCTAGGATGCCTATAGGCAAAATAATAAGAATGCAATTTTGGTTCAGTCTGACCTCTGACCATTTAGGTCAGTGACTACCGGAAATCAAAGTTGCCTTTGGTGCCACATATGATATTCAACAAAGTTGTGAGGCCTGCTTGGGTAGTTCACAAATGGAATGTCACTGAGAGTACATTTTAGCTTTATGATTCAGTCACCTTTATAATCTAAAAAGCCTATACAAAATATTTCTTGTAGTCCATCAGCCTATTAAATCTGACAATATAATCAAACTTTATAGTGCTTGTGAATTAGACAGGCAAAAAATTGCAACACTCGTCAGCTGAGCGCTTACCTACAAAGTCACAGATATGATGTAGATTAGACCACTTTCACAGATTGAATCTAGTGGTATGGCCCACCTTCCCAGATCATGCAACAAAGAGAAGCAAGTAAAAAGACAACAAAAAATGCAACTCTGCTTAAAACCGCCAACTTTTGTGTCATTAAATTGCCAAGTCAGGACTTTTTAAAGCAATAAAGTGAATGTGCATATAATTAAAATAATAAAAATGTAATTATTGAGGACAAGATTGTCTAATGTACTGGAAGAATGTATTGCAGACAACTTTCACAGTTGCATCTATCACACAGGGTAAATGGATGATTGAAATGTATCAGAAGCTGGCCATCCATGCACAATTTTCCTACCTACATGCAAGGGAAAAAGTTTTAGATGAGTGGTTCCCAACCTTTTCAACTTCTAAACATTTAGCAGACCACCGCATGCTAGTAGTCATTTTTTACACTTCACTTTTTATGGAAATCTAATGTAACAATAAAGAAATAATACACAGTCCTTAATTTCCTTGGTGAGAATGTTATTTTTCTTTTATGCAGACCCTCTGTAGTAGCCTCTGGTCCACAGACCGCACGTTGGGAACCGCTGTTTTAAAAATTTATCAATTTAAAAATATATCAAGATTTAAAGTGAAGAATTAGGAAATTATTAAAGAAAAGGTTAATGATTTATGAACAAATGAATCTGGAAGTCATACAGTGATATAAATCACTATCAATTACTGCAGTGATTTTATGTAAAGGTAATTAGTAACCTGGAACTGTAGGACATTCTGCACTCAATACTTTAGGGAATATAACAAAACAATGAAAGTAATAATAAGGAATAAATAATAAGAAATATTAACTATAATAAAATTTTGCAAATTTTTCCTTTAAAGATTAATGTTGTAGATCTAGAACCTGTATTGGAAGATATTAACTTTAGATAAAAATTCAATTAAGGCTTTTAATTTGATTTGATTTGATTCATTCATTCATTATTGGTGACTTCAAGAACATATAATTTTGAACTAGCTTCGTCACCTTGTGGTCATATTCTGCATTGACCACAGGATACTACTTTTAGAAGAACTATACAAAGGAAGCTACTGTAGAGTCATCTAGAAAAGAATCTATTTGTTTCTGTTCTGTGTTCTCTTCGTGATCCACTTCATAACCTTTATCTTCACTCAGACACACACTTCCACCACAACCAGAGTCACTACAAGTGATCTGCACCAATAAATTTAACAGGTTGTTTCTATTTTAATGAACAGTGGTGCATTTTTACTTCCAGGGACAAAGGCTCGGATCCTCCAAGGTCCTGAGCAATCTCATCTGCCTCTGACAACAACTGGCACTTCAAAGGGCTGTAACCCAAACATGAACATTTTTAAGTACCAATGTAAAATAATTCAATTTGACTAGAATATTAGGGCCTGGTCCATGCTGAAGTCAATGTGGAGGGGCATCTTTCATTGAATTCAACAGGCTACACATCAGGGCCTAAGGGAAGGATCATTTTTCTAACAGAGTCAACAGGAGCAGAATAATAAACAAACACTATAGGGCTGTGACAAGCAATTTACTCTGCAGTGCTGACACATTTTTGAAAGAAAGTGATGTGCTGACATGGCTGTGCTACCTGTTACTAACTGATTAGAAATGTTATCAGGTGGCTAACTCTTGCACCCATCCCCATGGCCTCAAGGCAGCCCAGCAAGCAGCCCCATGCCACAGTTTCTCCCTTGAGGCGCTTCTGCAATAACTCTCAACCTTTTTGTCCATTCACACACTCTCTCAGGTTCTGGTTCTTTAAATTAACAGACATTCAAGATATCGAGTCCATCCATTTATCTCATTATCAGGTCACTCTGAGGCCTTTTTTGCCTGCAGTCTCATTCTCAATTCCCAGGTACCCTCTTCTGGAGCCTACTCACTTCCAGCAACCTCCACTCTAGTCTCCCTAAGAATCCCCCCTCTCTGTAGCTTACTGCTGCTCTTTAGAGGGGAATCAAGTGTGCTCAGATGTGTCTCCTTAAATAACTATAGTTGGCTGGCCCTAGTCCTCTAGCTCTTATAGGGACAAGCTACCCTGTTACAAGAAGCAAGTGCTGCTACCTCTGAGCATCAAGTAAAAAAAATATTCCAAGAATAGTTTAGAATTCAGAGAAGGGGGTGCATTATTCTTAGCTCTATAAAAAGGACTACTGTTAATGGAATGCTATAGTACAAATGCTTTTTTTATTTAGACAGTCATACAGTACATGCATAATCATTCTATTGCAATTCCATCTAGGTTGGGGTTTTTTCAACATGGTGCTTTCCACTGTATAGGTGTAAGACAAAAAAAGACATTTCTTACGTATGTGTAAACTTAGTTGTGTAGGATAAAGTGCTGCATATTTAAGTGGTGAACACTTTTGGAATAACCCTAGATTTCATAGTGCAACTCTGCTTACTCTTAACAGACTCCATTTATAGATTTGCTGGAGTTTTGTTAAATCATTGGGTCTAAGATTTCTTTTATGTCAACAAAAACAATCCATTTAAAATAATGATCATACAATATACAATAATTAAATGTCATTGGCATTAGGGACTGCCAAACTGGTTAATCTAAAAGAAAACACAACACAGAGTTTTAACCCTTTAAGGTTCAGATAATTAGACTTATCTACTGCTCTCAAGACCCTTCCTTTCCCCCTTTGTTCATCAACTAAAACAGCCCCTCAATCCCTTCCTTCCATATGACATTTTATGTACCGGAGCTCCACTTGTATTCTGTCCCCTGCCTGCCTCCCCAGGGCCCCGCCTTTTGCATTTACGCATTCACTGGGTAACATTATGTAAGGATCTAGGGTGGAACGGATTATAGTAGGTACAATAAAATGTGCTGCATTTGTGAGAATAGAGGAGGGTAAGTGAATTGCATTAGTCTTGGGTGAGTGTTACATATTCTTAGGTACAGAAAAGCCATCAAGTTTCCATTGTTAGGTAGGTCCAAAGTAAAGTAAATTTCTCCCTCTTGTGTCTCTCCTCTTATGGAAGTCCATAACATTTTTGCAGTGCTAAAATACCTGAATTATCAATGGTTCCAACAACTTCTCCACTGTAAATGTCTGGATCTGAAGATCCTGAGGATCAATTTTCAGTGTAACATTTGGCACTGTTGCTGACATTTCACCTGTACACAAAACAAAGTTACAACAGTAAATAACAAGTGGGACAGCAAGACTCATCCTGGTATGGACTGAGGTAGCTGGATAAGTTGAACAAGGATCAGAAGGCTATTACAGTATGTTTGTCATAATATTCCTAACAAATCAAAGATAGAATGTTAACTATTTAGAACTTATAAGACACATTAAACTTTTCATTACTGTGAATTATCATTAAAGACTCTGCACCAAAGTATATTTAATCAATAAAGTCTTATAATAAAATTAATGGATACCTGTCTTTTATAAACAGGACTTCTTACAATTCCTGCTGCATGTCAGTAGTAAGATACTGTGGTTATACAGGCTAAGATGATACACGGTCACCATATGGTCAAGTTCCAAAGGGGTAGCCATGTTAGTCTACTGCAGAAAAACAAAGCGTCTGACGAAGTGGGATTTTCTCCCTCGAAAGCTCGTGGGATAAATAAATCTGTTAGTCTTTAGAAGTGCCACAGGATTCTGTTGTTTGTCCCATGTGGTGAACCTAGTATTGATTTAATGGGAGACAGCAGTCTCAGGATTTCTAGTGAAAAATTTGTTAATATGTTAGTTGTTCATATATCCCTTTCTATGTAATGAAGAAAATATTATCTTAAGTCATATTGGTCATGATGATTGATAAGGTTAGAGGCAATTTATGGTGGTACCATTCACAGTAAAGGTTACACATGTAGCAAACTTCCTTCCTAATTACAAGTCTATCACATTTGCAGCTAGTATATTCAATTGTATATGAGTAGATGATAACTGTGAGGAAATATTTACAGTACTTTTCCTGACCAAAGAAAGCTGCCTATCTTTTTATCTAACACACAGAGCAAGGATGATAGATTTTTAAACAAATCCAAGTACTTTAGTGTTGCACACATTAAAAAAAAAAATCCCGAGGAAGCCTTAAAACAAGAAATTGGGTTACGTGATTAGAGTGCTACACCACCATTGTATATAAAGATACAACACAGCATGCATCATATTATTATCATACTTTGGGTCTGACAGGCCCCAGTTCAGAAAAGCTCTTGAGCACGTGCTCCACTTTAAACACATGTTGAAATCTCAGTTATTTTTCTGCTTAAAACCCGATACATGTTTAAGCGCCCTCCCTGAGTAGCCTGAAACAGGAAGTAACAACTGTACTGAATCCTGAGTTAGAAAGTGGCTTCGAAGAGAAACGAAATTGAGGAGAAGAATAGTCCTCACTATCCAATAGATACAATGAAGAAGGCTACTTCCTCTGGGAGTTAGATTGTGTCAAGACAGTTGTTGACATGATCGTCAGCATTAAAACATCAGCTATTGTTACTCCCTCAGCATTATTTAATTATTTATATTACCAGAGCAATTAGGAGCTCTAGTCCTTGATGGGTGCCAGGCATTGTATAACCACAGAACAAAAAAAATGTTCCCTGACCTAAATAACATACCATGAAAGACTGTACTACCTAGAACCTACTGGCAATCCTCCAAGGAAAAGCACAGCGGCATCTAAAAGGTACTGCTCTCCAATAGGACAAAATAAAACACGTATCTTTAATTTTTATTAGCCTTTTTAAAAGCCAGTAAAAACTCATGTGACTCTACATCTAGAATGACATCCAGGCCCTAAAAAAAAATTAATAGAAATTTTGCCACCGAGTCAAATGGAGTCACTGGATTTTAATTTAGCAACAGAACTGGCTTTGGCATGCCAGCCATAAGAATGACAAAAATCAGGATTGGCCTGAGGACACCAATTTATTTAATGATTTTGTTAAACTATTACATCTATTTCTTTATTTGCATCCTTATCACTGCCACTATCTATGTCATTGAAAGACAGATTAATTCGATACAAAACAATAGACAACCACCACTGATGGTGGCCCTTTGTTAAAATAATTTCTAGTGGAATCAGGTTATTCCACTATTCTGGAGGGACTCTTCCTTGTCTGTCCATTAAAATTACATTGATGCCCCATATTTTTGGTTCATATCTGCTATCTGAAAAGTAAACAGTACTAATGACAACCTTCAAAAACTACAAAAGCTGCACAAAGAACAATTTATTGCATCCACCCTTCTAGATTCTGTTAATTTTTCTTCTTAATCCCTTTCATCTCAGCCTACAGTGACTATACTGTATATGCTGAAAAACAGGGTAATTCAGATGATCCCCGTTTTACTGCATAGTTATTCACGTGTGTCAGTGAATTTAACATCTTATTAACATTCACTTTTGAGCAAGGACACTTACAATATATTTTTAATAACTATTTTTTCATTTTTAAAAACAAGAACAATTCAGCAGGAGAGAAATTATATATAAGCTTTTTCTGTATTCTCATATATATTTATAGTCTTCATGATGATCAGAGTGGAGATAGCAAGGGAACAAGATGGTCTTGTACAATGAGGGTGAACCTAAGTCATGAATGCTTGAAATAAAATATGATTCATGTTCTAGTGGCACATCTCCAAACAGACTGATAAACCTGTGATTATGTAGCTATGAAGCCAAAATGCCTTTTGATGTAAGTAGTGCACCTTTATATTTCTAAGCACTCTTCTTCTGCACATATGTCCAGAAACCATCTTGTTTTCAAAGTCTAGTTCAGAGTATCAGTGGAGACACCCACTCCGCACACCCTCATTGAGACCTCACTTTTGTTGTTTCTTGTTCTGATGCTGTCAAATCTATAATAAAAGGACACATTGACTGCAATATCTGTGCTGCTGCTGTGTTTTGAAAAGAAAATACCCGACTGCATAATGTTCTGGCCCCAGTGTGGATGTCCAATGTTAAAGAAGCTGGGCCATCACACGGCAAGGGTGGGGGGAGGTTATGGAAATGCCCTCCTGTCAGCACACTGCTACACTGCTTGCTGGCGTGATCTTAAAAGGTTGACTTCCAGTGCCCCCTGGGTTTGATTGAACCAGGGGCATACTCAGCCCCCATTTTCTGGCCAGGTTCCTGAGTCTTCAGAGTAGGCCTGGCCAGTCCTGCTTCTGGTCACACGACCCAAAAGCTTCCTGCTGATGCTCCACTTGCCTAGGAACTGGAGGTTCGGCAGGAGTTGGGAGTGGGAGAGACAGCCCAGCCCCTGACATGGCCACAGTGGCTGCCTGGGGCCGGAGCTGCAATGGAGGAGAGCAGCCCACGCCCGCCTATCTTCCCGCAGCACCAGCGCTCATGGCCACGCACTGCCAGTCCACAGTAGTGGCTGCGGCGAAGCTCACGTCACTTCTGGGCGCTGCAGTGGGCAGGACAGGGTGGGCAATATCCACCCCCACCCATAGCTACACCCCTGGATTGAACGCATCTTTACCGATGCTCAATCAAATGCAAAAAATTTATTTTGCACTGTTGACTGCACCACCAGCCGTGTAGACATAGCCCAATAAGCCGATACACTTACTGATCACTTAAATCCAGATTAGATCTCCATTAAGGCAATGGTAGTCCTTCCATTGACTTCAGTGGGCTCTGGGTCAAAACCTTATATTGTAAAAATGTGTGACAAAATCTCTGGCAACTGCACTGAAAGATCTCAATCATATGTTCTAAGCTAGAGTAAAACAACAGCTTAAGACCGCGATGCTTCTGAAAAGTAGGGTTTTTTTGTAGTATTTTAATGCTTCTTTATTACAAAAGAAATTCCCCTAAAGGTGGCCTTGATAACTGTGCTAATTTGTTAAGATTTTGCAGTTTTTACAGTATTGTTTACAAGTTACTTTGACTCCTCAGCAGAGACTTACATATGTATTCATAACAGTCTATGCTTTTATTATTATGTTATTTATTTTTATGTTATTAATTATCAGAATATTTGTGGATGAGAAACGTATCAAGGCAATAAAGAGTAATGTAATAAAGAGGAAAGTACAGAGATAAACAGGGAATACATCTAAGACACTTTCTGATAATTGTAGCTTCTGGAAAACTACCTGTGCTTGTAAATGGGGCTATACAGTCTCTTCACCAAGCAAACAGCTTTCCCAGGTGTGCATTTCATAGGAACCCTGAGATCACAGCCCACTGTTTAATAAAAACAATCTCTATTCCATTATAGAATGCCTTTTGGAGAAAGTAGGACTCTTGGTTATAACTAAGATACTTTGAAACAAGGCTATTATAACTTGGATCTCAGCTATAATAATCTGTACAATAATCAATTTTGCCAGTGTAGTGCAACATCTCATAACATTAAGGGTGCGTCTACACTTAGAAATTAAGTTGACTTAAGCTTGCTTAAGTCGACTTAATTTAATCTGCGTCCACACTACATTTTCCTTAAATCGACTTAAGGAAAAATAAAATCGACTTTATTAAACCTCATTTAAAGTCAACTTTACTGGCTAAGTCAACTTTAGAAAGTCGATTTAACCAGTGTGGATGCAGAGTAGCCCTAAGTTGACTTTAAGTTGACTTAGGGGGCTTTAGGGCTTCCCCACTGCCCTCCCTGCCAGGGTGACTGGCACAGCCACAGCCTGGCGTGCCGCCCACCCACCCTACTCCTATGCCCTGCCAGTGTCCCTGTCCACCTTTGCTTCATTGTACCAAGGTACAATGGGGCAAAGGCTGAGCCCCCTGGCACTTGGCAAGGGGTGCCCCCCTGCCACTGTGGACCTGTCCCAGGTCCACCTAGCCCCTACAAGTCGACCTAGGCATCCAGTGTGGACGCTTTAGGTCAATTTGGCAGGGTCCCCTCTAAGTTGACTTAATTTTTGAATGTGGACATGCTAAGTCGACTTAGCTAAGTTGACTTAAATTAACAAGTGTAGACATAGCCTAAGAATGTTAAACATGACTTTCAGGTGCATGGAGATAGAGTAGTTCTGTCTCAATGCAACCCAAAATAATAATCTTCACTCTTACACAATGGTATACTTTAAGCTAATTGCTAATTTTTGTTATGTCTTCTTATCACAAACTATATCCAAATTGAAAAAGTTCAGTGTTTCAATAAAAAAGTGAGGGGGGGAAGGGGAGGGAGGCGACATAACTCAACTATCCTAGAACATAAACACTCCACATTCAGAGACTAAAGCAATTGTTTAAGCAATGTTTTTGGTGTTTAGAACTTCAGTACAAATATTATGGCTCATGGTGCATCTGCAAGCTGATGGCTTGACAAGCATTCTCGTGTATTTTGGTATGACTGATGTCACAGTGGCTGCTGATGGGGGTTGGGCACCATTAAAGCTATATACCAATGTAGAAATATGTCACATGTCATTAAAAATGGGACAGAATCCTAATTTATTTTGAACAACCAGAGGATATGGATATATTTTTCCATGACTACCAGTGTACAGTTTCTTAATTTCCAGAATCACTATTCTGTTTTTACACTGGTTATATGCCAAACGCTGTCTTAAGACCATGACTCAGACTTCCAAATGGAAGAGCAAAGGAATTCATAAAGGTATTAACACACATTTGTGGGCCTATTTTTTTTTCTCTTTCTCTGTCCTATGGCATCCCACAGTATGTATCTGTTTCACAAAATATACTTGCCTCATGCCTAATTTGATAAAGGAAAAGATAGAAGGAAACACTACCAAGCTTCAACCTTATACCACTTTTCACCAACAGCAAAGTAATCTGGCCAGGATGCATTCTTAATGACTATCATTAGCTAACCGTTTTTAAACCTTGAGATTATTCTCCTGAATGGATCTTTATTTGCTAGAATTTATACCCTGAACTGATGTTAATTCTCTAACACCTGGCTAATCTTGCTCAACTCAGGAAATGAATGAGATTTAGTAGCATACACTACAGTGCCATCAATCAGCCAACAGAGGTTACTTACTAAATGCATGATATACTTTCCTTCTGGCAAATATGAGATATTCCTAAAAGCTACAGTCCTCTAAAGAGAGGAGAAAAAGTGACTGAGAAAAGCACATGAAACATCTGATCCCCTCAAAAAGATGAAGCATAGTAGGGCGTGTTAAATAGGATGTATTTTATTTTAATAATGAACGCTTAATTTTACATTTCTTATACACAGCATCATCAACTGATGTTGGCACGACTCCAGAAACAATATTTGTTAAACCTTTTCCTGCTATAAAATCAGAACAGCAAAAATAAATCATATTTTATAGAAACCACAGAAATAAGGGCTATACTTACCTTTATTCCCTTTGATACAGGAAAAGGTATTTAGAATGTAGAGCACTTTTTTGTGAAAGTTTAACAGTTCTGTTCTCAGCATATATTGCATTTCCTGTCACAACAGCAACCACATTTACATGGGCCAGAACCTCAGTAGCTATAAGACAACACAGTTCTATTGACTTCAACGGAGCTAAACCTATATATACCAGATAAGGATCTGGTCCATTTAACAGTCTAGCCGCGTCCTGCCTATTCAAATGGCCAATATTAGACATTTCAGAGGAAGGTGTAAAAACTCCATATTCCATGTAGCAAATTATTCAGTGATGTATATAAAAACATTACGGCCTAAAAACATAACATTTGTTTACTGCTTGTTGTTAGTGATAGCGTGGCCTCCTATTCACATGGGCTACCTCAAAGAGTGCACAATAAAATACGTGTCAGAAGCTTGAAGGTTTCAAGATCCAGAGACCAGTTAATAAAAAATATTGTCTAATTCCAAAATCTAATAGTGTATAATCACACTGAAAATGGAATGATAATATTTTATAAGTTCCACCAAGAAGCTTGCAGTGAAGCACCCACATTGCCCCATAACAAACTAAATATAAATCAAATACTAAAAACCAATGTAAAAGTTATAGAACTAAGAAGGGGGAAGGAATAAAGTTTCTACACCACAGATAAAATCCTGGCTTCATTGGAGTCAAAGAAATTTTTGCTTACTAGCATTTTTATAGCACATTCAAAAGCACATGTTCAGAGCACAGCCCTAGCTGACTTCAGTTGCAATTGTGAGTACTCAGCACCTCTGCAAATGTAGTCCTAGTCTCATATGGCCATGCAGAAAATGAGAACGGTATAATTAGTGGCCAGCTCTGAAAAATGGGGCTTAGATACATCATACAGTAACTCTGTGACAGAGAAAGGAATAGCATCCAGTGCTCTGAGGCAGCATTCTACTGTCTTAACTATTCATAGATTCCAAGACTGGAAAAAGGCTTTGTGATCATCTAGGCTGTCCTCTTGTATAACACAGGCCATAGAAATTCCCTGAAATAATTCCTAAAGCACATCTTTTGGGAAAAAAAAGTCCAATCTTGACTTAAAAATTGTCAGTGATGGAGAATCCATTTTGTTAAATTGTTCCAATTGTTCATTACCCTCACTGTCAAAGAATTATGCCTTATTTCCTATGTGAATGTCTCTTATTTTCAGCTTCCAGCCACTGGATTGTGTTAGACCTTTCTTTGCTACACTGAAAAGACCATTATTAAATATTTGTTCCCTGCATGGATACTTAATCTAATCATGTCACCCCTTAACCTTCTCCTTGCTAAACCAAATAGATCGAGTTCCTGGAGGCTATCATTATAACTCATGTTTTCTAATCCTTTAATCATTCCCGTGGCTTTCCTCTGAAAACTCTCCAATTTATCAAACTTCTTTCTGAATTGTGGGTACCAGAACTGGGCATAGTATTCCACGGCAAAATACAGAAGTAAAATAGCCTGTCTATTGCTCCTTAACTTATCTACTTATGAACTTATGTAGCTCTCTTCTGAACCCATCATAGTCTTGGCCTTCACAACATCTTCTGGCAAGGAGTTCTATAGGTTGACTGTACATTCTATGAAGAAATACAAAAGAGTCTTGTGGCACTTTTAAAGACTACAAGACTCTTTTGTCTTTCTACAATAGACTAACACGGCTACCCCTTTGGAATATGAAGAAATAGTTCCTTTTGTTCATTTTAAACCTGCTGCGTATTATTTTGATTTGGTGACCCTCATTTTTGTGTTGTGATGAGTAAATAAAACTTCCTTATTTACTTTCTCCACTCTAGTCATGATTTAGACCTTTATCATATCTGCACACTATATTCAAGATGTGGGAGTACCATGGATTTATAAAAAGGCAATACAATATTTTCCGTCTTATTATCTATCCCTTTCCTAATGATTCCCAAAATTCTGTTAGCTTTTTTGACTGCCCCTGCACATTGAGCAGATATTTTCAGAGAACTGTTCACAATGACTCCAGGATCTCTTTCTTGAGTCGTAACAGCTAATTTAGTCCCCATCATTTTATATGTATAGTTGGGATTATGCTTTGCAATCTGCATTACTTTGCATTTATCAGCATTGAATTTCATCTGCCATTTTGTTGCCCAATCACTCAGTTTTGTCAGATTCTTTAGTAACTCTTCACTGTCTGCTTTGGATTTAACTACCTTGAATATCTTTATATTATCTTCTAATTTTGCCACCTCCCTGTTTACCCTCATTTCCAAATCCTTTACAAATATGTTGAACAATATTAGTCCCTGTATAGACTGCTGGTGGACACCATTATTTACCTCTGTCCATTCTGAAAATGGACCATTTATTCCTACCCTTTGTTTCCTATCTTTTAGCTAGTTACTGATCCAGGAGAGAACTTTTCCCCTTATCCCATGACTGCTTACTTTGCTCAAGAGCCTTTGGTAAGAGACCCTGTCAAAGGCTTTCTAAAAATCTGAGTACACTATATTGAGTGAATCACCCTTGTCCACATACTTGTTGCCCCCCTCACAGAATTCTAGTAGATCGGTGGGGCATGATTTCCCTTTACAAAAACCCATGTTGAGTTTTCACCAACAAATCTATTTTCTATAGTTGCTAATTTCTGATTTAATATTATTTACTATCAACTTCTCTTTTCTTCCATTTGTTATATATTTCTATGGGACCATCCTTTCTCTGCCTGCAACGTCCCAAAAGTAACTGGGAATTGATCAAAGAGTGAAATGTTTGCAAGAACTCAATTTACGATCATCATACTCTTTGGTTTATTGAACAATCAATGTCACCAAGTCACAGTCTTGGGCTATGACTACACTTAAAAAGCTAAGTCAACTCAACAATGTTAAGTCAACTTAAAGTCAACCTTCTTAATAAAGTAGGCTAACGTCACCCTCTCCATTAAGTACACTTTGCGTTAAAACAATGCATGTCTAACAATGCATTTGTGAAATCTAGTCTCTGTGTTGAATTTATTCCATCAGAGATGATAACCCTGATATGCCCAGTTGCAGGTTTTAGCTTTGAGCTTGTCTATCAGTTTCTGAGCAACAGACCAAAGCATTTCCAATGAGCTCAAAGAGTACATCATGGACCTGATGCTGGAATCCTCATTCAGGAAAGCTTCCCATTGAAGTATAACCATAAGAATCTGTGTATTTGACTCTGTTACACCAATATTATACCAGTGTAACTGCACTGAAGTCAAAGAAGTTCTGCTGGATGTATACCAGTGGAATTGAGAACACCATCACGCCATGTATATATGAAATTCCTTAATAGTTGTGTTCATAGACTCAAAGGGTGCATCTACACTTAAAAATTAAGTCGATTTAAGCTTGCTTAAGTCGACTTAATTTACTCTGCATCTACACTACACTTTCCTTAAGTCAACTTTATAAAACCTCATTTTAAGTCGACTTTGCCGGCTAAGTCGACTTTAGAAAGTCGACTTAGCCAGTGTGGACGTGGAGGTCGACTTAGGGGGCTCCAGGACTTCCCCACTGCCCTCCCTGCCAGGGTGGCTGGCACAGCCACAGTCTGGCATGCCCCCCCAAAAGGCAGGACAGAGCCCTGCCCACCCTGCCCCAATGCCCTGCCAGAGTCACTGTCCCCCTTTGCCCCATTGTACCAGGGTACAATGGGGCAAAGGCTGAGCCCCCTGGCACTTGGCAAGGGGTGCCCCCCTGCCACCGTGGACCTGTCCCAGGTCCACCTAACCCCTACAAGTCGACCTAGGCATCCAGTGTGGACACTCTAGGTCGATTTTGTAGGGTCCCCTTTACGTCAACTTAAAATTTGAGTGTGGACATGCCAAGTCAACTTAAATTAACAAGTGTAGACATAGCCAAAGACTCTAAGGTCAGAAGGGACCAATATGATCATCCAGTGTCTGAGCTGCTGCACAATGCAGGCCACAAAACCTTACCCACCCTCTCCAGTAATAAACCTCTAACCTATGACTGAGTTATTAAAATCCTCAAATCATGATTTAAAGACTTTAAAGTACAGAGAATCATCAGGTTTCCCTGATGCACACAGATCCACATGGTTATCAGTCTAGGAACTTTTTAGCAGAGCTGAGCAAACAACTAATTTTTCAGTTCAGTGGCCAAACCAGCACCCCTCCCCTCCGCAAAACAACCTGTTTTGGATCAGCTCAAAACTAAAATGTTCAGTTATTTCCCCTACCAAAAAATAAACAACACAAAAATTGTATTTTCAGTCAAACAAAAAACTGCTTGATCTAAAACAAAAAAAGTTGTTGGTTTCAATTCTTGATTTTTTTCAAACCCTTTGTTTATGTTTTAAATAAATCTAGGTAAATTTTGAAATGAAACATTTTGAAATTAACCATCAAACTAAATGGTTCAACAAGAAAGTTTTGTTTTTTCTTTCTTTTTTAGCCAGAATCATTTGCCAAATTCAACCAGAGTTAACAAATAGTTTGTCATTCCAAAACTGTATTTTTTGGCAAATAAGCTATTTGTCAAAAAAATTCACCCAGCTCTACTTTTTGGTAGCAATATTTGAGCTATTTAAGTAATACTTGTCTCAAAGAAAAAGAAATATGGGGTGACATGGGGATGATACACATTTCAGATCCTTTTGTATCATCAAGTCTTTCACTTTCAAAAACTCCCATTGAAATTAATTGGCCTGCAATTTTTCATGTGTTTTAGTTTTAGGTACTCATCAAATGTGCCACATTTTTTGTAGTACTGGGCAGTTTTTAGCTAGCTAGTTGAAACTATGCTGATAACAATATGTAGAGAATGTTTGCATCCAAATCCCCCTCTACTATCTTTAAAATAAACAAGAAAAGTGTTCCTATCTCTAACCAGAACCACAGAGAATGTATAAATGAAGTTCAAGTTGACCTTGTACTAAACATAGCATATTAGTCTCCTCAACAAAAGTCATATGACATGTATTTGCTATAGCAACTTATTGTGTAACATTAGCTTGAAACTAAGCGGAAGAAGGAATATTTAAACATTCTTTTTATGAAATTATCACGAAGATTTCTCTTTATATTATGGTTGTTAGTTTTCACACTGTGATGTTATTCCCAATTTTAGTAAAAATATCTTCATATTTTAGTCTATTGTAATGAGTTAAAAATAATGTTTTTCATACTTCTTGTAGAGCTGCTATGCTTCACAATAGATTTCCTTCGGTTTCACATTCATGAACTACAGTTGGCTATTTCTTCATTAAGTGCCAGTTTTGTATAATTTATTTTCAGATTAATTTAATAATCTACAAATATTTACATGCTAAGCACTACATTTACCACAGTTCCAAGTCATTTAACCTTCCACCCCTCCCCTTACACACACACACAAAACCAAGGAGTCCTAGGGATCACTTTTGCCAATTTTAAATTTTTGACTGTGGGCTGTACAGGAATAGGAAGGCAAAGTGGTTTCAAGACACCTCATTCATTTAAATTCTTCAGAAACTGGGCACAGTACTTTTAAAGGATGCAGGCACTTTCCCTTGCAAGTGCCCAAGACCCGTGGATGCTAGCTACTTAAAATGAGAGGCAGAGGGGCAGAGTAAAACATATCCACAATGCACCATAACCAATCAGCACAGGTAATTGAATGAAGTGGGGGGGAAGGTGCATGCTGTACACCTGGAAAAGGTGGCAGCAATCTTCCAACAACATGTGATTTCAGGATCCTCCTGCAAGACAAATTCTGGCTGAGTCAGGCAAAGTTCTTTCTAAGAGACCTTCAACTCCTCTTTCAACTCATGCAATTGCTTCAAAAAATACAAAATGTAAATCAAAACAGGTAGGCTTTCTTTAGATACAATATCACTTCATTTCATCACATGATCACTGTGTTATATTAAAAACTGTATCAACATAACACAAGGTATCACTCTAAACTCCAGGCGGTTTTCTGGTCCTCCTTGGACGCCAGTGCATTTTGCAGAGAAGTGTGTGATTTGGGTCTTCAGCAGTCAATCTCCAGAGACCCAGCCAAAAGCAAGGGTGGGTGAGTAGTGAGTTGTGCCTCACTACGTTCGGGAAAGCCCTACTTTCATCTCTCTGTTTTTGGTTCTGGAGTCTAAGAAATAAGGGAGCATTACCTTCCAGAAAAAGTATTGTATGTTTTAACTAACTTTGCATGTATGCCATGAACATAAATCACCACTTCTAAATCCTGCCACATGTATGATTGTGATTACAGCTGCCTTCCATAAAATGGAGTTGGATTGGGCCCTCACTAATTAACTGGGTGATAGAAAGAGCATTCAATCTACCATTTTACACTCCTTCCTTTAAAAATCTCCACCAGATAATTAAGAATACCCAGAGTATCCAAGTCATATCCTTTTTCCCTAAATGCTAATCTATGAGTATAATTCTTATCTATTATAAAAGTTTATGGCTTTTACACCAAGAGTGAATTTGGAGCTCTGTCTTTTTTAAAATGATAGAAAAAATATTTTCACACACACACACTCACACTTTAACTGGAATCCACTTGGAGAACTTCCTTAATATGTACAAGTACTGAAGTTGTTTTCTGAAATGTACAGATTTGCTTTTAATAGTCTGCTCTTATTACTATTTCCGACACAGCACTTTTTGTATTTAAATATTTAACTTTATAAATTATTTTATAAAACCGCCTTGCACAATAAATCAATATTTTATATCTTAAACTGACAAATTTGCATCTATATAAGCCTCCCTGCACTGGAAGCTATTTCCAGCGAAGTTTCAGGAGGTAAGTGCAGCCGTACTAAAGGCAAGAGCCTTTGTGCAATATCTTATCTCCCATTGTACAATATTCTGACGTGCTTTTCATAGCTGGGAAATATGTGAATGTACTGCACAAGCTTGACTAATGGCTTTCCGTGACAAGATCCTGGTGATTTCTTGTATTTATTGAACCAGCATGAAATGTGTGTTTACAAGTAAGGCATTCAGTTCCTAGAAAGTTTGAAAAAAATTCACCCTATTTTTCAGAGACATTTGAGAGGATGACAATTCAATTAAGTACCTGTAATTCAATTCACAACTCAATGTACTTTCACTATAAAGAAAATTCCCTTTACTCAGCTTCAGTCTTACCATTCACATTAAGAATCCAGCTCTAACAAGAAGATTTCCCTGGAAACAGCTCTCTGTAGAAGTCTTGTTGCAGAGTCCTGACTCCAGAGGCACTGACAGTGAATATGTTCTTTGGTTGCTGTCAATCACACAGATTAAAAAGGAAATAGGAGGGGAGAACAGTGGAAAATATAGTGAAGGGGAGAGTATTCTCCATCTGGTACCTCCTTCTGAACTGAGAGTTACCGACCTCACTGACAACTTGTTGCTGAAAATACCTCTTTGAAAAAGCTCAGATTAATTCCTCTTTAAAACCTGCAAACACTGTCACTAAGCTTTTCGAGCCTCATTCAAACCCATTAAAGTCTATGGCTATGTCTACACTGACAAGTTAGTTCGAATTAAGGAGGCTTAATTCGAACTAACTAAAGCCATGGCTACACTAGGCTTTAGTTAGTTCGAATTAAGGGCTTCCTTAATTCGAACTAATAAGTTCAAATAGGGTATTAGAACTAAGGGGTTAATTCAAACTAACTAGTTCAAATTAACCAATGTGGCCATGTTAATTCGAATTAATTTCTTAGCTCGAATTACCCAGCCATTGAAATGAATGGGGATTGCTAATTCGAACTAAGCAAGGGCTTGCTTAGTTCGAACTAATGTTCCAGTGTGGCCATGCTAGTTCAAATTAAGCTAATTCGAACTAACTAAAATTAGTTCGAATTAGTTAGTTTGAACTAACTAATTCGAACTAATTTTAGTTAGTGTAGACATAGCCAATGTAAAGACTCCCACTTATGTCAGTGGGTTTTGGATTGGAGCTTTAAGGAAGCGTCCTTACAAACAGTTTTTTCCTCTTCTATTTCAAACCACTGATTTCCACATGAATAAGCAAATTTTATTGCCATCAGAAATCAAAGATAAAGAGTTAAAGTGATAAGTAGGAGACCAGTGTCGGATACTGGAACTCATAACCAATATTGCAACTACATACAGACTACAATTTCATCCAGTTCAGTCCCTATAATATGGAATGGTTCACATGTCAGAGAACTCCAATAATATCTATATATGATGACAAACTGCAAAATGGGAGATGTACATGAAAGGCTGTAAAGAATTAAATGATACAAGTTTACTTCCCTTTTGTTTATTAAATTAAGTTTTGTTTATACAAACTACAATTTCAATTCATTAAAAAAAGTGTTCTTTCCCTATTTTGCCTGCCTCTCGTAATGCAGCTTTCTCTTCCCTCCCCCACTTCACCTTCTCTTTGTCTTATTCTCTCTCTTTCTTCCCCATTTATGTATCTGTCCCCTTTAGAATATGAAACAGCAGCATGTAGTCACTGCAGGAGTCTCTTAAGGATCCTACTTTTTCCAATATTAGCCTTACTTACTGTAAAGTACTTACTGTCAAGTACATTTAGATGCAATGTGGTTATTTTAAAAGCTTCCCTATTATTCTAGGTAAGGCACAGTCCTGTCCACTTAGAAATATACTTCTGACCACTCTGAAGTTTGATTTTTAAGTGTGTACCACAGCCTCTGATTAGTGGCACATTAGAGTTGGGAGTTGGGGAATCTTCATCTTCAAATTAGGCAGGTACTGTTGTCACTGGAGAATGTTTAATTCTGAGCCAGTCTTGGTGACATTCTGGATGCAGATGAATGGTTTGTTCAGTATAAGCACACAGATGAAAACCTTTCACCGAGCTCTGGTCCTTTATGAGAACTCACAAAGCAAGAGAGAGATATCTTTCTAATGTAATTCAAAACATTCTCAGTTTCCTTCATTGTACCATGTTATACAATTACAATTAAATGCAGAGAACCTAAAATTCAGCACAATTCTAATTAGTTAAATTTCTACTGATTTCAATGAAGAGGGGTCAGGCCTTATATTTTGCTGATATTCAGCCCTTAAATGTTACACATATTGTCCCTGCCAGCAGGTAGAGGATCTTGGGGAGCAGCTGCCACACACACACACACGCTAGCGAGGTTTGAATTAATAAGTGTCTTTATTGGGAGTGAACAAGGGTAAATGGAATGGGGCAGTGAGGTGTATAGGGGGTACTGGGAGATGGGCCTCTCTATTGAACAGTATAGTGTCACAGTGGTGGAATCGGTGTAAA
>ML685755.1:38571641-38584892 GCA_007922175.1 Pelusios castaneus | reverse complement strand
GTGAGGTGTATAGGGGGTACTGGGAGATGGGCCTCTCTATTGAACAGTATAGTGTCACAGTGGTGGAATCGGTGTAAATTTTTCCTTAACCCTCTGCTACTGCCTGCCCATACTCCCTGGCCACTTCCCCTAACCTTACTTTCCAGGTCTCCCCCTGCAGGTCTTCAAGGCTTACTGCAGCCTCTGCTACTGCAGCCTCTGCTGTTATGTTTTTCCTTACCCCTCTGCTACTGCCTGCCCATACTCCCTGGCCATTTCCCTTAACCCCACTCTCTCATTGATACAGTTGCCTTGTATGTTTATCCTTGTAAAAAACCCCATTGGTTTATATTAATTTACATTGGTTTATATTAAGCTACATTGGTTTATATTAATTTACATTGGCATATTAATTTACACTGGTTTACACCGATTCCACCACTGTGACACTATACTGTTCAATAGAGAGGCTCATCTCCCAGTACCCCCTATACACCTCACTGCCCCATTCCATTTACCCTTGTTCACTCCCAATAAAGACACTTATTAATTCAAACCTCGCTAGCGTGTGTGTGTGTGCGGCAGCTGCTCCCCAAGATCCTCTACCTGCTGGCAGGGACACATATCACGAAGAGTTGATTTGTATAAAAATAGAACTAAACATAGCAGCATTCCCTCAGGATTCAATCAACCAATGGGAATGTGTTCTGATGCTATAACACTTGCTATATTCCATGCTGGAGAGTTTGAAGAGATGGGGCGTTTAGTAGTCAGAAACTGAACTGTCTACATATGAAGGCTTAGGTTTTGGTCCTGCAATGAGCTCCACAAGGGTGGACAAAGTGATTACACACGGATCTACCTTCCTGGAGTTCATTGCAGGATCAAGGTCTTTGTTGGATGCAGCACATGAGAAAATGGTTTGAGCAGTCTAAAGGTGATTTTGCGTATTGGAGCAACATTTGCAGTGATTTCTCCCTCAATTAGTATTCATAAGAACTAAAAATATTTTTGTGGATGATGAAATAGTTTACTACGGGGAAAGCAAATCCGATGATGAGTCATTAAATTATTATTTTATTCAGAACTGAGATTATTCAGTATTCTATGAAGAAAATAAAAAAAATATTTTGTTTGGCTTTGATTCAGCCTAATTAGAAACATTTTTGGTTTGTTGAACTAAGTGAAAATGTTTTTTGTTTTGAGTCAGATTAATATTAAGATGAATGCCCTAGTGGACATGGCATTGGACTGGCATTCAGGAGACCTGAGCTCTATTTTCAGCCCCACTACTGCTTCTCTGTGTGACCTTGGGAAAGTCACTTCCCCTCTTTGTGCCTCAATTTCCCCACCTATAAAATGGGGATAATGTTACTGACATCCTTTCTAAAGTGCTTTGAGATCTACTGATGAAAAGCACTGTGTAGAAGCTAAACTGAATTATTTATTTTTTTAATTATTATTTGCCTATGATGCTGTGCTAATATATTGGGATTCCATTTTAACATTAATTGTACCACTGCACAATTATTACATCATTGCATGTCATATTCTAAGTGTTTAGATTGATTACATTGACCCCAAACAATCTCTAGGCCAGGTTTTAACCACTAGAAAGACTATTACAGCCAGGTTTTTAGTAATAAAACCTGGCGTTATAAATGCAGAGTCCAGTAAGCAAAGCTTAACAAAGAAAAACACTCCTTGCCTTGGGAAACCCTTGATATGGAATTTTAGCATTCCACTATATCAGTACTTTTTAGCATGGGCAAAGAAAATTAGGGCAGCATGGTATCCTCTTTAGTAAAGGACTAGATAGGAGCCATGAAAACCAAGAGGAACACAACATTAAGTTAGAGGAAGTGCCAGAACATGCCTATTAGTGAACACACTGCACGGAAATGGGGAAATGTATCTGATTTTTAAAAAGACTGTACTAAGGAACTTCTTTAAAGAAATTTAGGACCATTCCACAGTATAGTATGATGAAATATAAAGTATTTGGGAGTTAGCCACTCTGTTGACCCCTTAATCCTGCAGCATGCTCATGAAGTGTGCAAAAGTTCTACTAAAATACTAAAATAGTAACTGTTACATAAGTGAGTTAGTTTAGTTTACCAGTCAGCATTATAAATGAAGAATAGGCTTTCATTTTATTAGGCCATCATTGGCTCTGACTACTAAACGCCTTAATAAAAAAACCCTAAAAATAAAGATTACTTGAAAGATAACAGACTCTTGGAAGAGAAAAAATATACAGTGCAACAAACGAAACACCACTCCCCAAAGCAAGTCACTTCTAACCCACCATCCTTAGTCATAAATAATCCCCATCATCCCGGACAAAATAAATCTGAAATGAAAACATATTTAATCTTCCCCAGAATGTGACAGATAAAAACTGTTCTCTACTGAGAAGGAGGCAAAACTGCAGGCCCGCAACAGAGATCTCTTTGCCTGCCATCCTATCAAGATTATAAGGGTGAAAACTCATGTGCCATGATGGATGGAAGCAACAAATGGTCAGGTAGAGAAAGGTGCTACTATTTAAAAGTCAGCATTGGCCAATAGTTACCACACCATGCATGCATCTACACAAGTAAATTAAGTCAACTTAAGGAAAACTTCAGTAGACTTATTAAGACCTAGATTTAAGTCAACTTAAGGCTTAAGTTGACTTCTTAAGTCGATTTAAGTCAGTGTGGACACCCTAAGTCGACTTACAAGATAAGTCGACTTAGGGCAGGCTCATAGACTTTAAGGTCAGAAGGGACCAGTACGATCATCTAGTCTGACCTCATGCAAACTGCAGGCCTCAAGACCTCACCCACCTACTCCAGCAACAGGCCACCAACTTATGACTGAGTTCAGTCTTAGGACAGGCTCTCCTGCGCGGGACTGGCTCTCCCCAGGATGAGCCACTAGGGCTCGTCCCGGTTCCCTTCTCCCCAGAACCGCTCAGGTCCTAGGGAGAAGGGATCGTGGGGCTCCCTTCTGGCCGGGCCCCCAGCGGTGCTGGCCAAAGGGAGCCCCATGGCTCCTTTCTGCCTGGGACCCGAGCTCTGCCGCGGCTTCCTTCTTGCTGGGACCCGTGGGGGTCCCGGCCAGAAGGGAGCGTGGGGTTCCCTTTTTGCCAGGACCGTGCTCCAGCTGCTTTCCCTATCAGCTGGAGGGCATGCCAGCAATTGCCATAACTATGTATCATGACTAAAATCATGCCATTTTTATTTCAGCCCCCAAGTCTGAATTAAGGTGTCTTATTTTAGGCACCCACATTTTAAAGTGTTGGCCATAGGAAAAAAAACAAAACCCAGACCAAAAAACCCTAAATGTTCCACAGAAATGGCAAACAGAATATTTTAACAGAAACTGTTAAAGCATTCAGTAATTTCAGGATTTGATATGGTATCTTTCCACTAATAAAATCAAGGTCTACCATGGTACAGGAAGAATCCATTGCAATATGTGTGAAGTTAATTAATTCCTCACTCAACTTTTAAGCCAGGAGTAGACAAACTTTTTGCCCTGTCACTCACATTCACTGCGTGGCAGGCCACAGGCAGTGGGAGAAGGGCGGGGGAAGGGGCAGAGCTTGTAGTGAGAGTGACTGCTGCTCTGCCCATGAGGTGGGAGGGGTAGGGGCACGGCTGGGAGAGGAGGCACATTGTATTACAGCTGACCTATGCATAAATAAACATGTATAGTTAAATAGATATAGATAAAAACAAAACCTATGCACTGTCCAATTCTTTCTTTCTTTCTTTCTTTCTTTCTTTCTTTCTTTCTTTCTTTCTTTCTCCCCCCCCACTGTTCACTGTTTGGGGCTTTTTCCAATTTTTTTTTGCACTGTTTTTTGCACTGACCATTTTCTTGCACGTTTTGTCCAGTTTTCTTTGCACTGTCCACTTTTTTTTGGGGGGGGGGCGCACTGTGGGGGAACGGGGGAATCAGGAGGGGGAGCTGGATGGAGGGAGTTGGATGCCCTAGGGGAGCAGCTGCTGTGTTCCCGTCAGAGCACTGCTGTGCCTGCACACAGGAGGAAGGGGTGGAGCTGGGAGTGAAGAAGGAGCAGCCATGTATACTGGCCAAGATGTTGCTGGGCCCTGGTGGGGGGAGGCCACCCGGCCAGGAGTGGGGAACAGCTTCAGCAGCCACACCTCAGGCTGCCAGCCAGGCCCAGCTTCCAGAGCGGATGAAAGGCTCAGGCAGGCTGTATGAAGCCCACGGGCTGGAGAGTTTGCTCAGCTCTGACTTGTACTTTTCAAGGGAAATGTGGAATGAATTACTATCTAGTCTAAATTCCAAAGCAGTGCTATATTATTTGTTTCTCCAGTATCAATGTAGCTTAGGAGCTTGTCAATTTCGGAGACAAAAATCTAAATTAAATAATTTATTACAAAGGTTCAACATATTAATAGCTGCTGTTAATAATGGTGTCTCTTTACGTAAGTCAAGCATTCAGAGAGGAATAAGGCTGAAAATATTTCATTATTAAAACTGCCAGAGACCTCTGAATAGCAATAAAGGCCATGGAGTGTATGGGTGAATTGGGTAGGACAGACATAGCAAATTAATCTTTAGGTTCAAGTCAACAGAAGGAAAACAAAAAAATTAAAGAGGTCACATTCAGACCCAACTCTGTGTTTCTAAATCAGGCAAAATTCTTACTGAAATCAAATGGAATTTTACCTGCACAGTCATTGTAGGTTTTCAGGCCCTGAGAATTGTATCATCATTGCTAGAACATACATTTTTCATTTTCATTATTATGTTTGTATATCTTTCATAATGGCTGATTATAATTAATCCTCTCATATTCACATTAAAGCAAGAACATTAAAATTACATTTCCTCCTTACTTGCATAAATTATACAATACTAAATGGAAATGGTAGGTAGCCGTTATTTTATTCAACTTTCCTGCGAATACATGATTTCTCTGTCCAGTTCCCAGCTCTGTCTGATTTTAAATAACTCAAGGAATAGGGCTTGTAGCATTTTCCTTGGGAGACTACTCCAAATTCAAGTAGACCTATCTACTGAAAACTTATTCCCTGTGTTCAGTCTAATATCTCCTTTGCTCGTTTTCATTCTGTTGATTCCAATTATAATCGTTTGAACTACCCCAAACAACTTCTCTTCCTCATTTGTATTTCCATGTGGACGTACCCTGAAAAGAGTTCTGTATGGCTAATCATTTTAGTTACATTTCTGAAACAATTCTATTAAAATAGCATTTGCAGATCTTGACTTCAGCTACTGAAACTTTTTAACCTTCTCATGATTACACCTGAAGGCTACCAGTTGTCATCACTATCCCCAATTAAAAACAAAAACAAAATCCAAATGTTAGAGTGGCAAAAACAGGATAAAGGATGTTAAAATTACAGACTGGCTACTTTCATGGTGTTGTGTTAAGTGCTGTTAATAAGTTGACCAACAAATATTGACATTGAACTGAAGTGAATATATAACCCTGGTGAAATTCCAATTGCTTGTTGGTCTCTAAAGTCTCAGACCAGAGACTCAGACCAGATTTGTTTTCTTTGCATCTCCGTCACACCTCATTATATGAATGCCTAAGATCAGCTAAATTGTTTACACTGTAAATTTTTAAAATTAAATTCTAGCAGAGATGACAGGATATATTCATTGAGGAACCCTCACCTGTGGAATTCACTCTCTGACAATCATCAAAGCCACACTTGGATAGGTTTTAAGCTGTGTGTGTGCTAGCAGACTTTTAATTAAGGTTACTATCAGCAGGCTTAATTGATTTTAGAGGTCATTGAAAAGCTGCTAACAATACAACTACTCAACAGCATAGCAGTACGATCTGCCATCACTCCACACTGTTTAGTTGAGACTTTTATTGCAGGGTTTTTAATTGAATTTCATACAGCAGTTAGGGAGCAGTTTTTGTCTTAAGATAGTAGCTACACAGCCACCTACTGGAATTCAACAGTACTCTGCAGATAATATTGCTCCTCCCTACTCCCCTTCTCTTGGTACGCAGAATACTCGCTCTCCATACACAAAGATCACTACAAGTGCTTAATACTGTACTTTTGCAATGTAATCCTCCCTTGCCGGGTTTTTACATGCAATTTACAAAGAAGACACTAGAGGGCACCCAAGCATTGCACATATTGAATTGGTTGCGGCTGATTTTAAAATATAATAATGTAGTCTAATAGGCTTCTTTACCAACTTGGGAGGAAACAGTTAATTATGCTCAACTCTGGTATAGTCCTCTCTGCTACACAAATGCAAAGAAAAAAATCGGCAAAGTAACAACAAAAGATATCTCTGCCTTAGACTCCTGCTGCACAATCGTCTAACCCCTAGTACCTCAAGGAGCACAACCCTCCTTTTGTCTCAGGAAGACCACAAGCCTACCTCCTCTATTGTAACCATCTGCTATTGCCCAAGGAACACTTCCCTCTCTTGATGCCCCCCTTTCATGCCTGGGTGCTGACTTACATCTTCCAGCTGGGACTCAGAGCCAATCATGAACTACTGTTTAAACTTTAGCTGAATCAGCGGGTCCCCAACATGTGCCTGCTGGGTTTCTCCATAGGCCACGGCTTGCTGTTACATGGTAACACTAACTTGTTTATTATTGGGGATAACTGGCAGTTTGTGATACTTAGTGTCACCAGCTCTCATGATTCTGTTGAATTCCAGTAGGTGGCTGTGTAGCTATTATCTTAAGACAAAATCTGCTCCCTAACTGCAGTATGAAATTCAATTAAAAACCCTGCAATAAAAGTCTGACTAGGTCACATTTTTCAAAAAAAAGTCAAAAGGTTGCTTGGTGTTTCTGTCTTTATAAGATGTTGACATAAGAGCTTGTTTTACTCACATACCTGAGGCCAGATGGCACGTTCTTGTTATATATGGTAGTCTGATGCAGCACATTGGGATTTACTGCCATCCAATACTGCAAATTGTGACATGATGTGGGGTAAAAATCCTGTTGACACAAAGCAGCTTATTTGTTAAATGGACTTGAAATAGCGGTTGCTGATGTTTTGTTTTGTTTTTTAAATAAAGTTTTCTTTGCTCCTCTGAAACACTTGTTTCAGCATATGTCTAAGCATGTCAGGGTATAAAAGGTTCATCTGGGTGTTATTTTTTTCTCCTATAATTTGTGAGGAATCCTGCTCAAGAATGAAATTCAAATGTAAAGGTGAATCTTTATATGTTGTTGAAATATAAATGTGTATGTAAAAATGTATGTGTATGTCACACTGGGTGCATCTACACTTGTAAAGTAAGTCAACTTAAGCTTGCTTAAGTTGACTTAATTTACTCTGCGTCTACACTACACTTCCCTTAAGTCGACTTAAGGAAAATTAAGTCGACTTTATTAAACATCTTTTAAAGTCGACTTTAGGCTTAAGTCGAATTTCTACAGTCGACTTAAGCCAGTGTAGACCTGGAGTAGCCCTAAGTGGACTTAGAGTTGACTTAGGGCTCTCCAGGACTCCCCCACTGCCCTCCCTGGCGGGGGTGGGGGGGGTGGTACAGGGGGAGCCTGGCATACCCCTCCACAGGGCAGGGCAGAGCCCTGCCCACCCTGCCCCTATACCCTGCCAGGGTCCCTGTCCCCCTTTCCCCCATTGTACCCAGGGGGTAAAGGCTGAGCCCCCAGCACTTGGCAAGGAGTGCCTCCCCCGCCACCGTGGACCTCCTCACAGGTCCACCTGGCCCCTAGAAGTCAACCTAGGCATCCAGTGTGGACACTCTAGGTGAACTTTGTAAGTTCCCCCCTAAGTCGACTTAATTTTATAGTGTGGACATGCTGGAGTGCCGGCAATTGCCGGCACAGCGGCGCTCCAGCTGCTAGGAAGCCTCCGGGGTTGCCCGCCAGCTGGAGTGCGGGGCCGGCAATTGCCAGCGCTCCAGCTGTTTGGGGAGGCCTGGGGTCTCCCCACCAGCCAGAGGGCCATGCTAGCAATTGCCGATGCTCCAGCTGTTTGGGGAGGCCCGGGGTCTCCCCGCCAGCTGGAGCACCATGCCAGCAATTGCTGGGGTCCTGACAAAAAGGGAAGCCTGTGCTCCCTTCTAGCCGGGACCCCCCTTAGGTTCCAGCAAAAAGGGAGCCGCCGCTTGCTTCTGGCTGGGACCGTGGGTCTGGCAAGAAGGAAGCAGCGGCTTCTTTTTGCCGAGACCCACAGGCATCCTGGAGAGAAGGGAGCCCCTCTGGCCGGGACTGCGGGGACCGCTCGGTCCTGGAGAGGAGGGAACGGGGGGCTCCCTTCTGCCTGGGACCTGAGCGGTCCCAGCCTGAAGAGAGCCGAGCAGTCTGGGCCAGAAGGGAGCTCCACGCTCCCTTCTTCCCCCGACCCTTCGTGCTTCCTGGCTCTCCAGAGGACAAGCCCTCCTAGCCTGGGGAGCTGAGGCTCCAAAGGAGTCTCGCCTCCCCCGGACCTAACTAGTCGACTTAGAGAGTCTAGTATAGCCTCTCGAAATCGACTTAGTAAGGCCAAGTTTAAGTCGACTTAAGAGTCCTGTGTGGACTCTCTAAGTCGACTAAATACGGTGCATCTTCATTCATCCCCAACCCCTAATTCTTTTGGGTGCGTCTACACTTGTGAATTAAGTCGATTTAATTTACTCTGCTTAAGTTGATTTAATTTACTCTGCATCCACACTACACTTTCCTTAAGTCGACTGAAGCAGCTGCTTAAGTCAACTTAAGGAAAAATTAAGGCGACTTTATAAAACCTAGTTTTAAGTCGACTTTGCTGGCTAAGTCAACTTTAGAAAGTCGACTTAGCCAGTGTAGACATGGAGTAGCCCTAAGTCAACTTTAAGTCGACTTAAGGGGCTCCAGGGCTTCCCCACTGCCCTTCCTGCCAGGGTTGCTGGCACAGCCACAACCTGGCGTGCCCCCCCAAAGGGCAGGGCAGAGCCCTGGCCACCCTGCCTCTATGCCCTGCCAGGGTCCCTGACCCCTTTGCCTCATTGTACCAAGGTACAATGGGGCAAAGGCTGAGCCCCCTGGCACTTGGCAAGGGGTGCCCCCCTGCCACCGTGGACCAGTCTGAGGTCCACCTAGCCCCTAGAAGTCGACCTAGGCGTCCAGTGTGGACGCTTTAGGTCGATTCGGCAGGGTCCCCTCTAGGTCGACTTAAAATTTAAGTGTGGATATGCTAAGTCAACTTAAATTCACAAGTGTAGACATAGCCATTCACTCACTGTCCATTCCAACAACTGCCTTGGTCTTTAGTGGATGGCATGAAAACTCACTCCCCCCCCCCCCCCCCGCACCAAGTAAGTCATGAAAGGGACTTCCTATATCCCCCTCTAGTGGCATTAATTGTGTGTTATGACTCAGTTTTCTTACCAACAGCTGTTGCTGCTATGTTCCGGCATGTACAGCAATAAAAGCTTTTTCCAGCAAGCACATTTTGGAGTACTCATGCTCATCTAAAATCTTATGGTGAAGAGGACATGCTGCCAGGCAGGGGAAAAGTTGGCCTATGGTACTTAGAAACTGCATAAAAGAGGGAGAAGATCAGAGGATTGTGCTCAACATTTTCAGGCCTTGCATAAACCCTGGAGGAACATTTAAAACTTTGTATACTGTCCCAAAAGGAAAAACTACAAAGATTTTAAGCATCACTAATCATATCTCAAATTAAAATGAAAAGACTAATTAGAAAATATTCAGAGCCTCATCCTTTTCCACACTGAAGTCAATAAGCCATTGAGCTCAAGAGCAGATTTGTTTCAGATTTGGATTTTAATTACATTAGTGCAAAATCAGAGTTCACAATCTGGCTGTTTGTGTGTCTTTGGAATAATTTCTCCATTATGATATGGCAAATAACCCTGTGATAGAATTATACATTTGTATCATTTAAATAGTTTGGTTTTTTTGCATATTCTTAAATGTACAGTAAAATTAATTAAAAATAAAACAAACCCCTTAATCTTCACAAATATATATTGAAGGTTTAGGTATTTTCCCTACACACCCTAGCCCTTCAGATTATGGAAAAGGCTACTTAAATAGTACATCTGCACACATAAGCCAAAGAAAAGTCATATGTTCAGCAAATTGATCACAGATCTACATATCAGGAATTACAATAAAAGTTTTTCAAATGTGATTTTATTAGCATTGTCAAGTATAATGTAAAATCTTTTTAGCAAAGATCAAACACTCAGAAAAAAGGCTGATCTCAGTTCTTTTTACTTCCTTAAATCCAATTTTTTCCCCACATCTATAGAGCAGATGTCTGAACAGATCTCAAGCTAAGTATTTCAGAAGCTTAAAAAGCCCAAACCATCAATTTAAGACAACATATTCCTTTTTTTTTTAATAATATGCAGCTCTCACTGATGTGCAAGGAAATTTCACCATGGATTGAGAGCCATATATATGATCTTTAAATTATAGTTTGATGATATTCTGCTATATATAATCCAATGTATCATAATTCATGACCTATGGTAATGATTTTCAAATCATGCTCTATGATGAGTGTTCTGAGCTTGATGAGTCATCCCTGATCCTAAGCCTAAGGAATAAGGTGACCAGATAGCAAGTGTAAAAACATGATATGGGGGGGGGAGGAGGTGAGGTAATAGACATTTATACAAGACAAACCCTGAATATGGGGACTGTACCTATAAAATTGAGACAGCTGGTCACCTTACTAAGGAATCATCACACTGAATGACTTTTGGCCCACAGAATGCTTGCCCGCTCCCCCTGTAGAGATGAAGAGACATGAGATTTTTTTTTTCTGTTTCCAGCAGCTAAATTTCACTAAAAGAATGCTAAAATTATATTAAGTTATTACATTTCATAAACTATTGCTACAGAGTTGCCACAATAAACTGGTGCACTTGAAAATGGAAGCAGAGCACTCTAGGAAACAATCTTGCAATTAAAAAATCTGAACCTTCAGTGTATGGCATGGTGCCACATAACACGTGGCATTTACTACTGTATGATTTACATTATTGGTCAGTGATTTCCGCCCTTCCCTCAGAGCAGAGCAAGTGCAGTTATGTAAAGGTAAATAAATAAGCCATTTTTTTTAGCATAAAAGAATTCTGGATGCAAAACAAAGTAACAACTGAAATAATATTTGCTGTCTGCAAGCCTGATTTTTTTTAAAAGAATATATCTCTAGACAATAGGTTCATGCTCCCTATGCAGAAATGCAGCTTACTGGCAGTATATGCACAGACTACAATTTAAACACTTTAGAACTTCCAAGAAAACCTTTATGATATTGCTGCCTTTAAGTTAAAGGTCCGACATAAGCAAAGGGAATGTTAATATAGGATTAGATTCACAATAGTACTTAGGCACCTAGAGAAAAAACAATCACTGAGATTCACAAAGCCTGAATTAGGTACTCAGGCTTTCTGTGGAAGAATGGAACTTGATAGCTACCCAAGACTAGGGATTCACAAAAGCCAACACAGGTTCCCTACCTAAACTAGCTAAATGGAGATGCCAAGAAGAGGGATGTGTCCTAAATGCTGCTGATCTCAGGGAGTTTAACTCCTAATTCCCGGCTGGAGAGAAGTGCCTGTCTCTGCCTGGGATTCTGAGCTGTGATCCCGTTCTAGAGGTCAAGATCTTTCTTGCAAGAAGCTAGGAAGAGGTGGGTGGGAGGAGGAGATCCTCATAACTTTTAGCCTAATGGCTAAGGTACCTCTGCTGTGTGAGAATCCCAGTTTAAGTTACCCCTCTACTCACGGGAGGGAAAGGATTTTAAATAGGGATATGCCACCTCTCAGGTGACTTCCCTAACGACAAGGCTATGGGATATTCTGATGCAGGGCTCCCCCAGTTTCACCTGTTGAAGCTGTTCCACTTTGGAAAAATAACCAAAGCATAAGTGGAGGAGAGGGACTGGATTCTGGATCTCCACATTCTGGGTGAGTACTCAAATCACGAGGCTTGCACTTGCTCTCTGACTCTGATTTGTTAACGTTAGCCTTATAAAATAACAATGAAAGAGTGAGATGAAATGGAAGCTCACTTCCTTTTATCCCACCGCTTTACGTAATCCTAATTCAATTTCAATCCTTTGAAATCTGCCTTAAATAAATGTTATCTGTCCTAGTGTTACACTGTATATGTTTCCAGAAGTACATTTTAATTATTCCTCAGATGCACCAAGAAATATGGAAATTATCACAGGTCTCACAAAAAAACCAAAACCAAAAACAAAAAAAATTGTTAAAAGATTTAGAGTATCCTTTGTTCCTAATCAAAGACAAATTGGGCATGAGAGTCTACATTATCACAGAGGTATTGTTTTAAATGCCATTTTCCCCAAGAGTCCACATGAGTCTTCTCCAGTGAGAGTTATAGAGTTAAGTCGACTTAAGGAAAGTGTAGTGTGGATGCAGATTAAATTAAGTCGACTTAAGCAAGTTTAAGTCGACTTAATTTGTAAGTGTAGACGCACCCTAAGGTTGCAAGGGAAATGTTGGTTCTGGCATTTCCTAATTTTGAAGTTCTCAACTTTGCAACCTAAATAACATTTTAAAGTTAGCATTGCAGTGTAATTTATTAGGTTTTTGTTAACAGGAAAAAGGTAAAAAGAAGTCCTATGATGTGCAACTGCAACAACCCCTAAAAAATGCACAACCAAAGGGTTTGAACCTGAATCTTCAGCACAGCATGAGCTACTGGAAGATATACCTTAAGCTGATGAGATGATGTGGTCAAGTGGGGAGAAGGGGGAAAGAGGAAAGAATATAGGGGAACTACTGAAGTCAGTTGCTAGCTCATGTGGGCTGACTTGAGAGAGTCCAGCCCAGATCAATCTCTCTTCCACTCCCATCATAAGAGTGGTGTAGCTACTTCCACCTGGAGTGGGGGACAGCCACAGGAGCAGCATACTGAGTACAGAGTGGAGCTGTTCCTACTCTCCTGGGCTGCGTCTACACTTGTAAATTAAGTTGACTTAATTTACCCTGCGTCTACACTACAGTTTTCTTAAGTCGACTTAAGCAACTTGCTTAAGTCGACTTAAGCAACTTGCTTAAGTCGACTTAAGGAAAATAAATTCGACTTAATGAAATTTAAGTCGACTTTATTAAACCTAGATTTAATTCAACTTTAGGCTTAAGCCGACTCCCTAGAGTTGACTTAAGCCAGAGTAGACGTGGGGTAGCCCTAAGTCAACTTAGGGCTACCTCAGGACTGCACCAATGCCCCCCCTGCCGGAAGGGGGGCACAAGGGGAGCCTGGCATGCCCCCCCACAGGGGAGGGCAGGGCAGAGCCC
>ML685755.1:38534879-38566641 GCA_007922175.1 Pelusios castaneus | reverse complement strand
CCCCAGCTCTCATCAGGAGCTGCGGCGTTAAGCCGCCGCAGCTCCTGCTGAGAGCCGAGCCCTGGGGCTGAGGGAGCTTCTGCGGCCACCTGATCCCCCATGGTTCCGATCCCGGTTAACCGAATGTACGGTTAATTGAGGACCGGATAATCCAGGTTTCACTGTATTAGCACTAGTTTAACACTTATGTAAAGGAGCTCTTGACCTTGTACCTTCTAATAAAAATGAGATCGTCATTAAATGTAAGCGTGGACAAAGGAAGCACAGAGGATCATACCAATAGTAATGCCAAAATAAGGAAAATGATACTATTTTTGTAAAGTCTACTCATTGACCATCTGAGCAATCCTTTTATGGGCAAAAATCATGCTTTTCTCATGACCTTTTGTGGAGCAATGAAAACAAATACATTGTTTTGTTTAATAAGTCACTCATTAAAATTTATTCCAGATGTCAATTCACTACTGAAGACCATTGCACCTGAATCTGTGTTCTTGCTGTTTGTTGTATTTATGGTATAACAATATTAATGTTAGTTTAATAACTGAAAAATATGAATTTCTAGCTAGAAAACCAAGAGTAGGAACGGAGATTGTTTGTGGTTATTCTAGGAACATGTTCAGGTTAAAAGTTTAAAGCATTTACATAGCCTTTCTTAGATTGATGCTTTTGTTGTCCTGTAGTGACACCTTCTGGGAGCAGCTGGGACTGTAAACAATATGTTTTGTGATAGTCATAAGGGTTACTATCATAAAGGCTCTGCAGGAACCCCCAAGTTTTGGTGTTTCTGAATTCATTTAAACAAAAATGCCTTTCCACCCCCATGTTTGTTTTTCATAGGGAGTTTTTTAATTGTCTATTTGTCCAAAATCATGCAAAGACATGCAATGCATCTAAGAACTCAGAGCAAGATACTTGATTGTGGGAAAGGTGCATACAGCACACGTTGGAAATGGTGGGTTTGTAAAGGTGGCATAGGCCACCTTTCTGCTCCCTAGTCCTATGGATGAGGCTGGTCTCTCAATGCAAGTTAGTCTAACTTACAACAACTGTCAGCATCCTCAAGTGGCTGGGGTGTAGTGTGGCTCAGAGCAGCTCTAGATAACTCGCTTTCTCCGGCCGCAGGAAAGGGACAGGATAATATTTTGCTGGCTCTGGAAGATACCTATACATTGAGTGATCTTCATATAGTTGCCTACACTGGCTTGAAGTGACTTTATGTTGGTGTTCCTTTCATGGGGGGCAAAAAGGAAAAGTGAGATTGAGTATACCTGTTTTATTCTGGCCTGCCATGGGGAGGGGGGGGAGAGTGGGGATAGAGGTCCCTGAGAAGAGACAGGTTATTCCACAGGGATTATCCAAATCTTTATTCTTCTATAAATCCTTCCATTGTGATTGTCTCCTTCCCTCAGAACTCCCTATAGACATGCCCACAAGTATGGTTACTTGAATCATTTTACCTAATCCAGATATTCAATAGCATTTCATTTAAAACATGAATTATTCTCAGGTTAGTTAGGTTCTGGTGCTCATGCAGGAGACAAGTATTCCTCCTGGAGCAAAGAGAAGGGACGGGAGATGCTGAAAAAGCAAGGTTGAATTGAAAGTCATTTACTTTGTGCTGCAGAATATAGAGAAATACCAAATATGAAATCTAACCTTTCAATCAGATGTCACAACAAGTTCAATAGTTGCTTTGAGTGAGATTTTGACAAGTCTAAATGTTTCTAAAATCCTGTTAGGGATAACTACACAGCTTAAATTATTTTTTTCCCCCATGAATCAGCCACATTGGGTACAAGGCCTTCCATGTAGAAAGACGGGCAGATCACCTCAGGTCACTGATTCTATTTACTGGATTTCCAAACAAAGAAATGTTTATCAGACAGGTGCTTAAAATGTACATTGCTCACAGTGCTTCATGATGCCATCTAAGATGCTATGTTGCAGTCAGAAATGTGATCACGGGCTGCTATTAGCATGTCAGTGAGAAAAAAAACAAACCCTGATCTTATGCCACAGTGCCAATCCAATACAACTTCTCCTATAACTTTAAAAGAGGAAATTACTACTGTTTTAAACATATATTTAAAATTGTTAGGAGATTAATCTGCATATTTACTGATAACTACTTATGGTTAAAAAGCACCCTTCAGTTAAAAACACATCCAAATAATGTCCTACTGTTAAAAAGCTACAGCCCTTCAGAAGGTAACTATCAACTAATATAGTATATTGACAGTGTGAGCAGAGGCTAATCGCACCTCTACTTCTCAGCTGCAGAACTCTGAAGGTCAAGGATTCCTGACAACACTAGCAGGGAAGGAGAGACTGAACTAAAATGCCCAACAGCTTCATAACCTTCATCCCTTTCCCTCCCCCCATTAAATTAAAGAAGCATTTGTACAGATTACACTATCTGCATAAGCTCTCTTTTCCATCTAGTTTACTCTATAATTTATAGTAATTTAGGTGAATAATCAGTTTATTGAAATACAAAGCAGCCGATTCAACTTCCCTTGATTTTTATGTGAGGTAGATCAGACCCCAAGTCATCTGCCCAGTAAATAAACTTTAACTCAATATATGATTTTCTAAAAACTCTAATAGCTTAGCCGAATCAAAACCAATGTGATCCAGACCATAAACTGCTTTTCTCTTCTTTTATTCCAGGCTAGTTATCTACTTTCAAGCCTTAGTCATTTTAAAAATTAGGGAAACAGGAACTTTTTTGTAATGAGGGAAGTGTAATTTTTCAGTCTTCCCTTATTCAAAATCATAATCATTATGCTTCAACTTTAAGCAATAGCCAAACCAGGAAAATTTCAGAAAAAGTAATAGTAACAGAAAGCTATGAATAACTGCAAATGGAATTAGAATCACTTGATTACTTCCCTTGTATCACAAACAATAGTGTGGCTAAATTAAAACAATTCACTTGCTCTACATTTTGAGTTTTAACGAGTTAAGGACTATCAACATTTCTATGCATTTGATCTTTCAAAAATGATACAGATATTTCTTTCAGAGATATTGTCCCCATTCCCTTAACCAGCAGAGTTGTTCATGATTTAACAACTCAGTTATCAATCATACCTCTTATGTCAAGGTCCTCTGTTGCTCATTCAATTTTAGAATGAGATCAATGTAATGACATGAGAGTGTAATCTATAGCACAAATATAGCTTAACAGAAAAAATAGGCAAAATGAGTTTGAATTAAGTTGTATTTAATATATTTATCACCACAAAGGATAAAAGGTTCCAACCATTTCAGTGAGAATTTCTTTTAAGTTTTTTTTTTTTTAAGTCACCATCTGATCTGGCAGCAGAATATGGGTGTATCCAGTCCAATAAATCTTTCACAATAGTATATTTTACAAAAAACATTGTAGTTTAACTATATGATGAAACTTAAAAACTGTCATATTAGAAATATCACTTTCTAGACCTTCCCTTTCATTTATTCATGCCACAGGAATTCTGGAAAACAACAGCTAAGACTACTGTGGAACACAAGTATTTTCAAATCTTGTGGTCTTCCTGATCCCAACGGAAGTTTTTGGGTTAGGATCTCTCACTACAGAGGACCGGGGCAAATACCTCAAACCATATTCAGTGAATATTCACTTAAGAAAACCCTGTATTTGCTTTACTTGTGGTCACAAGTCTCTTGTGAACACTCTTAGTCAACAGATTGAGGAGCAAGTTCATTGTTGAGAACAAATAGGTATAAGCTGGCCACGAATAAATGTAGGATGGTATTAGAAAAAGGTTTCTAACTATCAGAGGAGTGATGTTAAGGAAAACCTTGTCAATAAGGGTAGTGTAGGCAAATCACCTCAATAGTTTTAAAATGGAATTTGTTAACTTCTGATTAGGATTATATGATAGGGTTCTCTGCAATAGCAGAAGCCTGGATTCAGTGACCCAAGAGGTCCCTTCCAGTCCTACATTCCTATGAAAGCAGTTGCAGAAACAGCAAGTTTTAGCTGACTGTTGCAGAACATTTCTGAAAAGTTAATGTTGGCTCAAATACAAGTATTTAGGAATTACACTTCATCTATTCAGAAACAATAAAATGTGATCTGTTTCCAATCAAAAGCAACCAACTGAGCACAAAGCTTGGATATGGAACACTCAGTGTGTTTTTCCAATCTTTAGAGAAGCTATTTGGTTGAATAGATTTTGAACAAAGTTGAAAAAAATCAGAAACTGCTTATGGACAATTATGAAGAGAGTAAAAAAGATCAGATTCTGGCCCACACAATGATCCCTCTATACTTTCCCATTTAATGAGCTGAGAGACATCTAAAGAACTCTAACAGAATAGCTGGTGCAGCTGAGAATTTAGCCTCTGTTACTAATTATGCTCAGCTCTATTCTATTGTACCTACATGGATGATGAACTGCAACAAAACAAACACTGAAGTGAAGTGTCCATTGGGTTTAACAAGCAAACACACAATACTTTCAGCACTTTTTTTTCAGTCAATTAAATAAACATACATACTGTGGAAAATAGACTTGATACATAAGAAAGTCAATGATAATTTTCAGTGTGTCTGCAGTTTGCATATGAAGTACTGCAGTTTGCATATACATTTCTTTACAAACCACATTTTTAGGTTATTTGTGAATTTGTATTGCAAGGTGGGCATTGTTGAATAATGCCTTGAAAAGGTCCTGTGGGTGCTAAAAGTCCAAATATTTTTTTTAAATAGAATTGTGTTATTCTTAACCAGTTTTCCATTCAAGTAGATTTAAATGATAAGATTTTGGCTGGCACTGTAACAAGCAAGTCATGCACTTAGTGTACTTGTATAAAAGCAGACACTTATCTGGTATATCAAGATTAAGATGCTAAATTAGATGTACAGGGGAAGCTGACAAGCCATAAGGATCATTGCAATCATGAAACTGTACCATCCTTCATGCTCCTCAATGAACACACATTGTCCCAAAGGGCAGGTACGGGAAAGCAGATTGGAGCACTCCATATTGCCCTAGAAGGAGTTTACAGAGTTATGCCAGGTGCACCATTCTAAAGGAGATACAACCCCCCCCCCCGGAGTTGCTGGAAGTCCAGTAGTCACCTCCTATTCCAACAGGCACAGGAAGTCTGGCCATCTAGCAGATCTGGCAAAAGCCAGAGAGGCCAGGGTACTCAAGGGCTAGTGGGCTGGACTTCATGGGGGAAAAAAAAACCCCAAACCCCTATCTATGGCCCATCACGGGAGCCTTTCATCAAGCCATGCAGCTGGGCCTGGGCCACTCCCTCTTCCAAGCCCTGGCCCTCTCTCTCTCTGTTGGCCCATTGGCACCCTGGCTGGAGTGCTTTAAATACAGTGGCTGATTATTAGTTCCAGTCTATCATTGCCAATAGGAAGGATAATCTAACGTATAAGACATCAAATGTGCTCAATTCCTGATTCAGCCATAGATTAAAGGTATGCCTACACTGCAGTTAGGAAGTACAATTCCCAGCACGAATACTAATCAAAATTCCATGCTTAAAATAGCCCTGTGGACATTGCAGGATGGCTGGCCACTTGAGGTAGCCGCCCAAGTCCAAATCCACATGCAAACTCCTCTGTCCAAGTTTGGATGGTTTGCCGAAGATGCCACCAGTCCCCCACAATCCACACTATTATTTTTAGTGCACTACTTGTAACAGAGTTAGGGTGAGTCTGTCTACCCAACCTATAGTGTAGATGTACACTAAGGCTACATCTACACTAGAAAAAGTTAGGTCAACTTTGTTAAGTCTACTTAATAAAGTCGACTTTAAATCAACTTAAAGTCAACCTTATTAAGTCAACTTAACAAAGGGGGCTTAATAACTCAACCTAACTGCCCTTAATAAACTCAATTTAAGGGTTAATCCATGTCCACCCTGTGCTTAAGTTGACCTAAGGAGTCAACTTAAGGGGTAAATCCACCTAACCGACGGTTCTTACTAAGTCGACCTAAGCTTTCATTAAGTCGACTTAAGGAATTTCTTAAGTCAACTTAATGGAAGTCCAGTGTGGACAGGGAGTAATTTAGATTGACTTAAGGCTACTTAAATCGACCTCAATTGCCAGTGTAGACATACTCTAAATGACTTGCCCAAGATCACAGACAGAATCTACTTTCTGCCAACTGTGAAACTGGGATAATACTTCCTTACCTCAGAAGGGTATCATCCAGATAAGATTCATTACTTGTTGTCAGGTGGTCAGCTATTATTATATAGAGGGCATGTAATGACCTAAATAAAAAGATGGAGCTCACACCCATGCAAGTATTAAGGTATAAATAAATTATTTGGTTGCAAGCACACAAACATGGAGGGCCCACGTAAAATAGGTCTCCTTAAGGCAGTCTATTGTGTGGCAGTCACACAAACCTGTCAATTTTCTGAGGAAGAAGCTAATAAATTCCTTCATCACTTTCTAGAGATGAGAAATTGACAAAATGGGAAATAGCACCTGCTGCATCAGGAGAAAGGAAAGGAGGGCCAACAGAACAGAAAGGAGAATTCTCTTTACTGCAGGTGACACTGCCAGATTATGAAGTGAATCCCTGGCTCGCGCTCTCTCTCTCTCACACACACACACCATTTCAAACAATGCATTTACTTTGGGTTCCCTTCTTTTACATTAATGACAATGGCAGTGACTCAAATCTGACACAGTTATAATCAGTCATGATGTGTGATAAATCATTCAGTTGAAGTACTTAGGAATGAATCCTAAAGGGCACAACCGCCTTAAAACAGGAGCCAAGAATATCTCATTAGCACAACAGCAGTTCTAAGTCCCTCATAGTTAGAAGAGGAAGATTTTTGTTAAGACAGCCACAGCATAGCCCTTCAATGAGAGGAGAAAAGCAATAGAGCAGACATCACATTCCAATATGAATGTTACTCAAATAACTAAATTTTATAAGTAACTTGTAACGCTGTTCACTTTAAAAACAAATGAGAATATATTAAAAATTCTAAAAACACACCCTCTAAACTACAAAAGCAGACATTTTTAGACAAGAATATGCATTAGTCTCTGGGCTTGGAAGGTATGTACATAAATGCACAAACTATAGCCAACTTTTGAGGTTTAGGATCGTAGGCAGTAACTGATGACAGTGTTATTGAATCATTTGTAAATGTTTGGCAAATAAAAAAAAATCAATAACCCTCTCAAGCTGTAACAGACTCATTTCTTCTTTCACATTGTTCTGCCAACAGTAATTGTTGTGTTCTCTGTAAAGAGGTGTGGGACTGATTTATGCTTTTGTCTTTTGCCAGTCTCAGAGTAGTGTATTCCATGGACCTGATCTTTACTGCGGCTCCAAGACAAAACTCTGTATAGATCTCCTGAATCACAAAGAGAATGAGAATCCTAGCCACCCGGTCTCCTAAGGATCCCCTAAGACTGCAGAGTTCTGCAGAATGGGAATTGGGTGGGAGGGTGAGTGTTTGAGGCAAATCCGAGAGAATATGCATCATTTCACACAAAACCCTGTGAGAAAGCCAGGAAAACAAAATGCACAAGAGCCTGAGGCAGTATTAACTTCCATACGGCGTCCTTTAAGGCAGCCCTGGAGAAACAGTTCTGTGGTCTTTGTTGGCTGACAAAGTCCATGCAATGCAGTTTCACTAGAGCTGTGCTATCCGACAGCTAGGGGAATAGGGAGTCTAAGAATCATGGTCTGGCCACTTGTGGTGCTCCCAGAACGGCTGAGCTTCCTACGGATGATCAAGTGCCCTTTTCTTTCCCTCATGCTTTTCCAAAGGAATGATTTGAGGAAAGCCTCTGCTAGGCAATCCGCACATAGTTTTCCTCCTCCCAGCAATATCTCCTGCAAGAAGGTATGACCAAGGTCTTAAATTCACCAAAATCCAATAGCTGTGATAGGCATAGGAAAGTTAGTACAAATATTCAGCCTTTCTAATTGCAAGCTGAAGTCAAGAGAGGGCACACTAAGATGAGGGATGGGATCAAGGCCTGGGGGTCTGGGGCTATCTGCTCTTGTGCCTCCCTCCCCCACTCCCGTGATGGCATCCAGCGTGGGGGTGGGGCACCTGGCCCTGCCGGCACTGGAGGGTGGAATGAGGTGCTCTGGGGGTCCTGCAGGCCGGTGCTGCTGTGGGGTAGAGGCCACAGTCCACAGCACTCCTATCCCGACTGCAGGCTGGCCGGTCTGGAGCAGGCCAATGGTGAGCAGCAGCAGCACGTTGCTGAGGCTAGCTGTGGCCACCACCCCTAAAGCCTTGCTTCATCCAGCCCTGACTAAGATTTGCTAATGATACTGAGCCAATAGAACAATAGATGCGGTGACAGATCTTCTCCACATCAGTGTGATGAGTGCTTCCCTCTAGGGGTGGCCACAGTACTTCTTTGTCCCTCACAATTTCCCCCTCTAACAGTGAGCAACTATAATTTTGTCTCCACAAATGGCCACCCCCCTCAAACCTTCAGTTTGGTTTCTGGGGCCTTCTAGGCCCTCACTTTTTCACTGGTACTCTGGCTAATCCAGAAAGAGTGCTGTGAGGAGGCCCAGTCTACCCACTACTCTGGGTCCCCAGCAAGTAGCAGCCTCATGCTGCCAGCTTTAAGAAAATTGTCAGCTTCCCTGGGTTACCTGCCCCACACCTTTTGGCTCAGTGTCCACATCAGTCTGAGGCAACGCTGCTCCTGGCCTCCTTGCCCAGGAAACCTCTTAGTCTCGGGTAGCCCCTTCAGGCAGGACAGTACTGAACCAAGCACCCAGTTCAGTCTCTCCTCCACGGCCAGCCCAAGGGGTTTCGGTGTCTAGGAAAACTATGATTTTGGCACTCCCCCTTCTCTCTCTCTCTCTCTCTCTCTCTCTCTCACACACACACACACACACACACACACACACACACACACACACACACATGTAATAAAAGAAGATACTCTATTAATATTTTTTAAAAATAGGAAAAAAAAATTCACTTTCATCTAATTTGATGCCCCTTAAAGCGTGGTGCCCTAGGTGTCTGCCTAGTTGGCCTATATGGTTGGACCGGCCCTGGTCTGCCCGCTCTGGTAAGGTCTTTGCCCTCAAGCCTCCACACCTGGCTGAGGATCTTTCCTGCTTAGGGCTTCTCTCTAATCTCTGTGCTGGCAGGGTGCTCCCATGGTCCTTGCTAGCAACTGCACCACCCAGCTCTCCACAGCTCACCTCACTCACAGTTCTTACCACCACCAAAGCTATGTGGCTGGAGGGAAGGCTTTGTACAGGTTCCATAAGATTCTTGATTGGCACCAGGTGTCCTAATTAACCTGGAGTAACCCCTGTTCAGTTACCAAGTGAAAAGGACATGCTGATTTTGGGGCTAATATACCTGCCTTCTACCACTCTCCTGTAGTCCAGGGAGAGGAGGTTGGCTGAGGGAGGTTCCTGCGACCGTTGGGCCTCTTTCCGGTTCCTTGTTCGTGCACGTATCCGAGCAGAGTTCCTCTGGGCAGCGTCCGCTAGCTCCCTCGACACCTTCTGGGAGCAGTGGGGGCTGTCCGAGGTTCTCTGCTCGGTGTCCCCTTCCAAATCCCTTATTTTGAACCTCTGACCCTCACACCCATTCCTGTTTGTCATTTGTTGTCCCCCGTAATTAATTGGAAACTGGGTCCAGTGCTCCCTCCCCTTAGGCTGGGGGAGAAGCTTCAAATAGGACCACTCTCCTGTAGCTGTCTGGCTGACCCTGTCACAATACTTAGAAATGCATAATCTGAAGGGATAAATAAAACCAGGCAGAACTACAAACAGTACTATATGTTGTTCTTACAGCATAAGGCCACAAGGGGAACTCTTCTACCATTGTACTACAGGTGAAAATATTTTCAAGGAGAAAAAATGTGATGAAAGCAATCTTCCACTTGACTATACAGAATTTAGTTTCAGATTTTAATGTATACCCTTTAAGATTCTTTGGACTGTGAGAGCTGTTAATTTCCAAGAACTAATCAAAGTTTATGTCCCAGTTTGAAGATTACGTTCAGTCACTGACTTGTAACATGCAGCCCTGCTTGTCTGCTGCAAAACTGCAAATTCTTTGCTATTTTTTCCTGACTTATGTGGATTTGAGGTGCTTTGGGTCCTTGCTGAATCATTAAGGTTGGTACCAGGTCTGCTTTTAATAAAAGCTATTAATGCTTAACTTGCTTGCTTTTCTGATAATAGTACTTTGCATTTATATAGGGGTTATTTTTAAATGCTCAAAGGACTTCAGACTTTACAAGCAAATTGTGATTTCTCCTACCTCAAATGTTGCTGATCAGTATGTTTCCACTATGCAAAAGGAATAGGATTTGAGAGCATCTCCGGCAATGGGGTACCCAAATTGTCTAGCGCTCATGCACAGCAGCATGGAAGAATGTTTTGAGGCTGACTGAAAAGAGCTGTGGAGGGGAGGGACAGACCTCACCACTTTACAAATGCTCGGCCATCCACATTGTAGGACTGAGTAGCCTCTGCAGGCTAGGAGTCCTCCTATGCATTCCCCTGCAGAGAACTCGAGTGTCCAGCCCCTCCACTTGAACTGAAGACAGACTTTTATTATAGTTAACTTTATACTCCAATACACTACAGGTAGATATAGTTATTAGTTTCCTTATTTGTGTATCGTGGCATACCAAGGGTGTGCAGCGCCCAGGGGTCAAGTTCACATTTCTGCCCCCTTTAACTTCTCACCTCTCCCTCCCCTCCCACCCCCACACACAGGGCAGGAGGGTACCCAGCCCCACCCTACACCTGCCCTGGGGAGGGGGAGGTCTGTACCTGCATGGGCTGTGGGGAGGTATGAGGCAGCAGCAGCCCCTGGAGAGAGCACCCTATAGCACCTCCTGCATCCCCCACCCCTCCAAAGAGTTGGCCTGCCCTGCCTCCACCCCCAGCACTTACCCTCTGCTGCTTCAGCTCAGCCCCAGCTGGGACAAGGCAATCCCAACCCCCCTGCCAGAGGAGGGTGGGGATGTCATTATGCACAAAGAATGCTGAGGGGCACCTGGTCAGATGCCCCCCAGCACCTAACCGCAACCGCTCCAGCCTGGTGTTGACTCTGATGGGAGATAGTCTCCCTCCCCTTGCTTGGGAGGGGGCACCAGGCTGGCCTTTCACAACACAGGAGTTAAGCAAGAGGCTCTTCGCTTCTCAGAGTCTCCTGCACCTTACGAAGGTCCTGGCACGCCCCTGCAACCTGATACCATGGGGCCTGGCCACCCACTGCACCTCATACGATACGCCACTGCTTGTGTATCCAGAACGTATGTGTTTATATATCAATAAATGAATGCATTGACTCAGGCCTCAGATAATGCTAGTCATGTTCTTGGAATAATCATTGGCCTAAATTCAGTTGAGGTAGTAGAGTGAAGTGGAAGTTATGCCTTTTTGAAGCATCAATTGCCTTGTTCTCTAGGAGGATTCACCTTGAGGGTTGACAGGCCATACCACTACCACCCACACTCACATAGTTTCCTCTGGGGGGGGGGGGCAACAGGTGAAAAAATCTTGCTTGATTAATATCCCTTTCTACTATCGCTCTTAGAGTGGATCAAAGTAGATGATTAAAAAACCCAGATTTAAAATCTAAATCAAATACAGCTTTTATTATTAAAATAAAACCTATTTAAAATTGACAATTTATGCTCAACTTGTGTTAATAAATAAAAATCAGTATACTTTAACTACCAAAATTTTAAAGAACAAAAAACCAAAACACTAGAAATTATGGAAGACACCAGCCACATACCGAGTACTAGAGTTTGCTAAAGTGTTAAGGCAGCTTTTGACAGCAGTGCCTCTTGTGCAAGTGCAGAGAGAATATCTTCTTCAGGTTTATTTAACTGAGTTAGCTCAATAATTCGTTCATAAGGGACAGTGATGAGCCTCTGAAACAGCACAAATTATCCTAATCCTCAGGAAATAGGTATTTGAGCCAGGGAAGAAGAGGACTTTGTGCTGGGGTAGGAGATTTCATGTTTACAAGTACAGTGGAGAAAAGGAGTTGAGTATGAAGGTAAGTATGTTGGGGACAGAAAAAAGACTCGGGCTGTGAGAGGCAGGAACCTTTGGGACAGGAGAGGTGAAAGTTATGGGTGAGTATGGTATTTCACACCTAAATATTGTGATCAATCCAACTTGCAAGATCTATCCACGCCCAATAGGACAGGGTAATATTGAATATGCTTTATTATACTAGAGCCATTCCACTGCTTGATAATTTATCTTCTTGATAGCAGATATTAATCCACCCTTGCTAGTGGCGATTATTCTTTGTCTGTCTGCTTCTTGGAAAACACCCACCAATATAGCTTCTGTAAGTGTGGTAATACTGGACATTAAGTGAGAAACTTGGCATATGAATATATATGCCATGCATTTATGATCTCACCAATGACTGTCACAAGCATTCTGAGCACTTTCTGAGTGAGGAGAGTGTCAGAGGCCGAATCAAATGCCGTCCAGTAAAATAATTTGTTTTTTCTGGCCAACTTACCGGTAATGTCACATCCTGAAAGGACATGGAAACTTGGCAGTGCAGTGGCTTTTAATGGTTCCAGTAATAGGGACACCTGAGGGATATAAAACAATTCTGTCCCCCAGCATAAGGCTCTAAACCAGAATCTTGAAGAAGTCTTTGGCTGTGTTCCAGAGAGCACTAGAACAACCGTGTCTTATTTAGTAGCACTTCCCTGTGGTGTTGGTGGCCTGCGAGATAATTTAAGTGTCAGCCTTTCCATGGGATCTACAAAGAAACATCACTGAACAGTGTGAAGCAACCACTTCATTATGCCATGTCTCACATGTTGAAACTTTGCTAAAGGATACTCTTTGGCTTACCTCAGAAGAAACAAGTGTTCTTCTAGAAATGAATTAATTCCCCTCTATTCGACATTGGTCAGACTGCATCTGGAATACTGTGTCCAGTTTTGGGCTTCCCACTACAGAAAGGATGTGGACAAATTAGAAAAGGTCCAACGGAGGGCAACAAAAATGATTAGGGGGCTGGGGCACATGACTTATGAGGAGAGACTGAAGGAAGTAGGCTTATTTCGTGTACAGAAGAGAAGACTGAGGGGAGACTTGATAGCAACCTTCACCTACTTGAAGGGGTGCTCCAAAAAGGAGGGAGCTAGGCTGTTCTTGATGGTAACAGAGGACAGAACAAGGAGTAATGGTTTCAAATTACAGCGGGGGAGGTCAAGGTTGGATATTAGGAAAAACTTTCTCACTAGGAGGGTGGTGGAGCATTGGAACGGGCTACCTAGGGAGGTGGTAGAATCTCCATCTTTGGAGATTTTTTAAGGCCCGGTTAGACAAAGGTGAGGTGATTTAGTGGGAGTGGTCCTGCTTTTTAGTAGGGGGTTGGACTAGATGACCTCGTGAGGTCCCTTCCATCCCTATTATTCTATGAAATGCAGGCCATGGGACCTAGTATAAGATGATTTTCACTCACAGCTGGCAACGATCCCACCATCTTAGATGTTTTCCTGATGCTCGGTCTACTTCCTCTACAACCTTGTCAAATTCAAATTTATGGAGGTACTTCTTATAGCACAGAAGGGGTCAATGAGTATTGTGTTTAACCAGGTCCAAAGACTCAGTTATAGTTAGTACCCTTTATATCCTCACAGATGTCTAAATGATCAAGACCAAAATAAAAATCAAGGATTTTGTAACAATTACCATCCCAAAGATATTTGTGTTATATGGATGTTATGTGCATAATATTTGCAGATGAATGCTAGTGATTTCTAACTTGAAATCAATGTCTTAACCAGTGCCTCTTTACAACTCTTCTCCCCCCACTCCCCTGCCAAGTGATGGCAAGTTAACTTGAAGCATTTTGTCCAATTATAGTAAACTATAACATTTTTAAAAGGGGATCATGTTTTGGGCATTAGTTGATAACATAGAACTGTCAGTCAAGGACCACAATTTAACTTTGTGAGAGCTGCATGTTTGAAAAAATATGTTGCTTAAATCTGTATGTAATGCAGCCATTTGGATAAGAGCCAAAAATCCCTGAAAGTAGTAGTGATAAAAAATATCTGTATAATACTGTGTAACCTTAAAGAGTATATATCATGTTACTGGAATATTACTTTTTATACACATAAGCAAGTTTATGAACAGAAAGCTGAGGTATACAGTATACCATAAAAAGGAATCACCAAAGAGCCCTGACATCCTAGTCAGTTTTCTGCAGCTCTAGTATATTCAGTGTTGACTTTAAGGCTGGTGATTCAGTACCTCAATACAAATATCTGAACATTTAATGAAGGGAATCTAAGTGGTTTTGGTGCTAAAAAATACACAGCAGCAGTGATCCTGTTACAAGAGCTTTCTCAAGCTGTCTTTGGGATTGGGATTCAAGTTGAATAGGCTATCTTACTGCTAGAGGTGCTTTTTGTTTTCCCCCAAAACCTATTTGAAAAACATTTTCATAGAAAGAATTAACACCATCTTCCTTGAGAGTCAGATAAAAAGATTTTGGAAATATGCTGTTCAACAACAAAACACAACAGCAAACACAACAGTAAAACACAGTGGCCTTCTCTGTCTCTTCCATCTCAAGACATTTTTAGAATGGTAAATCAAGTCTATTAAACTCATAGTATTGAAAATAATATAGGAGGAATCAATCCCCAGTCACACCAAAAAAATTAAAATCCCAAACCAGGGATTTTACTCCCACAATCTTTACAGGAGCAAAATCATCAGCACCAGCAGAGCACAAGGATACTCTAAAAGAGTGTCAATCAATAATCCAGAATAGGAAACACACTATTAGCACTAGCACTAGAAAAGCAACATTTTAATGGATTGCATGTGTCTGTTTTAGGGCCTATCCATTACTTTGCTGTGGAAGAGAACCTATCTGTAGCTAACAGAAGTATATAGAACCTTTTGCACCCTTTTCAGTGTCTCTCTCTCAAATTTCAATGCTGTTTGGTTTTTCACAGGTTTTTTCCAGACCCTAAATTCAGCCAGCCAATTCATCCCCTGGATTCTTTTGGACATAATCACAAAATACTATCCTCTTGTCCTGATCAGACCACTTCTTCCTCCAGAAGATATCAGAATTCCCTACATCTTCTAACACAAAGCATCAACAAACATGTCCTTCATTTTCAAATTCCATACTTGCTGAAACAAAACCTGCAAAAGAGTCCCTGGAATTTTTTCTCCTAGATGGCTCGGGAACCTGACCATCCCCAGTTATTTAGACTAGGTAGCTGCAGCACAGCTCCCGGGTGCCTTACTACTTGTAAGGGAGCTCTAGCCTTTGCCAGCCTCCTTAACTCTCTCCAGAAGTAATGAACCAAAAAGAAAAATCAAATGCCCTAATACAGCCAAGAGTCCCCCTTCCCAGCAACCTCAAGAGGAGGCAAGGGGAATCCACAGCACTACCAAGAGTGCAGTTCTCACAGAGTCAGCTCTGAGAAATCTCAGGCTAGGCTTCTGAGTTAGGTCTACTTTGTCCAGCTTACCCTGGGAATTTGTTGCACTCTTCACAGGAACAGGGTGAAGATATCCTTCCTGGACACCAAAAATCCAAACAGGCCATTTCTTAAAACAATGCTGCTCTGCTCCTACAGTTGACTAACCTTTCCTCTTCCTTAAAAGGCCACCATACAATTGACAGGTCAGGAGAGGTGGAGGTAGTCCTACCCCAGGGCCTCTTTTGCACCTTCCTCTCAGTGTGGGTTCTATATCCCCCTTTTCAAAACCTTTTTTATGAAGATGATCCAGGATTAAAAAAACAGCAGTGCCCTAAAATAACTTCCTGACTAAAAGGAGCACTCAGTCATTAAAGCAATTTTTGTACCTATCATCCACACAAACAGGTATGATGTAAGGACAGATAAAAGACTAATAGCAACTTCGCTGTTGCTAGTGGCAATATAGCTAACCAAAAAATGACACTGAATCCACAACTTATGAAGCATGTTTCTAATAATAGATATCTGGGAGGCATGCAAATGGCTTGAATTGTGCCTGAACCAGGAATACACGAGTGAATATCACACTAAGGCTGATACTCAGGAAATCAGCCCTATTCAGGACTATACTTAAGCACACGCTTTCACTGGGGCATATGCATATGCACTGTCTTGTATAGGGATTGCCATAAATATGAGCTTAAGTGCTTTCCTGAAGACTTATGCTTCAGTCTTTTCACTAATCTTTCATGGGAGGAAAAAGAGAGAAGGGAAGTGATGATCAAGACATAAGATAATATCCAACCAATTATGTCTCATTATCTATAGTACACTGCAAGTTCAGCTGGCTGGAACTATGACACTAGTAAATTATATGACATTGCTATTGGGTGATATAGTACTGTACATCTAGAACGTTTCAAGTGTTTAGAGCTACCTAGCATTGAGCCTAAACCATATAGTAGCAAAGAGAAGTAATAAAAATTCTACAATTTATTTTAGTTGAGTTTAATCTGATTTCTCTTCTTTGACTTCATTTCTGAATCAGTAACAAAGCAGAATCAGCCATTGATTTTTTCCTCTGGTATTTCAGTTTCTGATGTTGGGAATCCAAGAAATCCCATTCCTGGTTGCTAGTAATAAAATAATATTATTGCTGTCCAATCAGGAAGGGAAATCTCAAGAAGCAGAAGAAGGTACCTGTTAGAGGAGTTACTGGTTCTCCCAGCAAGTTCTCTTTCACCAGCAAGTATAGCCTCAGTTGGTGGGAGAAGATGTGTCCAGCAGGGAACCTTCTGTCTTCTAAAGGAGGACTACTGGCTTCTACTCGGCATCAGTTCCTTCTTTGCTTTGGGGAAGAGGCAGGTTAGTGATGCATGTTTTTTGTGTAAAGTCTTCTAAAATTCAGGGATGTGTTGAACAGGAGACCCTCCTGGATCTTTCTTTTTTATTTCTTCTATTAATACAGATTCTCTTGTGGTCAAATCAAAATGCCAGTGTACATAGGAACTGGAATGCAAAACACAAATATCTCTAATCATCACTGTGCTGTGTAACTACTCTTGCTTGCCGTTATGCAATTTTTTTTTAGAATTCCGATTTGAGGGGAGAAAACAATGATTACTGTAAACTCCACTTTCTCCCAAGGTGCCAGGCTGTAACCCTTTCAGCTGTATTTATCGTTTTCAAGTATAAATTGGCAGGGAGTTGAAAATAAATTAAACAACAAATATATTTAAATCGGTAGGTTATAAACACCATCTCTCTCTCTCTCTCCTCTTGTATTTTTTCATTTACTAGGAACTACCATGGACATAATTTTAGGCAGGTAGTAGAAAAAAACACAAGACTATCTCTGCCAATGAGCTTTCACCATGTGGGGACATCCACCTTTCTGGTCACACTTGGAGTTGGGGAGGAAGGAGGGAAGTGAGACAGGTTAGCTGTTGGAAGCTCTTGCTTAGTGTAGCTCAGCGCTCTCTCTCCACCTCCCTTGCTGCTAATTGCTGAGGTGGTGGTGAAATCCCAGATCCACAGAAGTCAGTGTCAAAACTTCCTGTGCCTTCAATGAAATCAGATTTCACTTCTTGTATCTTTGTATAGCTGAACTATTCTTTTTCTAACATGATTTTTATCTAATGAGAAATACTAAGTTACAAGCAGAACATATTTTCCAACAAGTGGAACAATTTAGAATTGAATGAAATAAAATATTGTAATTCTGAAGCTAAGGGATTTTTATTATTGCCCAAACTGCAGATTTGTAAGTGAACAAATGGCAAAGTCGGCGTCCTCAGCCTACTGCAGAAAAGGACAGAATCTCTTGTGAGGTAAGCTATGCTTTATATCACTTCAGTGAAGGAGGTTCAAGAGAGCCTATTCGTTTATATGAAATGATAGTTTCCATCATTATTACCAATATATATATTCCAGGATTCGTAACAACTGGAGAGAGTTATGGTTATAGGAAAGTGTCATTTTAAGTATTGAATCTTTTCATTGTCTCTTGTATTCAAGTATAAAAATGCTGCATAAAATTACAGAGAAGAGAACAGCTTTGCCAGTACAGTATATAGAAATAGAAATAGGTTACTTCAAGGCTTACTACTATTTTATATATTGACAAATTCCACAGGGGTAAGTTCTTATACAGCACTCAGCCTATAGTATCCGAGAGCCCTTTTCAGCTGTATTTCATTATAGCCTATCGGTTTAGCTACAGCTAGCTTTTTGATTTAGGTGCCTAAGGGTATGCCTAGGTATAATTCCTACCTCAGGAAGACATAGAGCTGTGCTAGATCTGATTGAGATGGCAGGGACAGGATCCAGAGAGACTTGGACAAATTGGAACACTGGGCCGAAAGAAACCTCATGAGGTTCAACAAAGACAAGTGCAAAGTCCTGCACTTAGGACGGAAAAATCCCATGCACTGCTACAGGCTGGGGACCGATCAGCTAAGTAGCAGCGCTGTAGAAAAGGACCTGGGAGTTATGGTGGACGGGAAGATGAATATGAGCCAACAGTGTGCCCTTGTTGCCAAAAAGGCCAATGGCATATTAGGCTGCATCAGTAGGAGTATTGCCAGCAGATCGAGGGATGTGATAATTCCCCTCTATTCGACACTGGTCAGGCCGCATCTGGAGTACTGTGTCCAGTTTTGGGCTCCCCACTACAGAAAGGATGTGGACAAATTAGAAAGAGTCCAGCGGAGGGCAACAAAAATGATTAGGAGGCTGGGGCACATGACTTATAAGGAGAGACTGAAGGAACTAGGCTTATTTAGTCTACAGAAGAGAAGACTGAGGGGAGATTTGATAGCAACCTTCAACTACTTGAAGGGTTGCTCCAAAGAGGAGGGAGCTAGGCTGTTCTCGAGGGTAACAGAAGATAGAACAAGGAGCAATGGTTTCAAATTACAGCTGGGGAGGTCAAGGTTGGATATTAGGAAAAACTTTCTCACTAGGAGGGTGGTGAAGCATTGGAATGGGCTATCTAGGGAGGTGGTAGAATCTTCATCTTTGGAGATGTTTAAGGCTCGGTTAGACAAAACCCTGGCTGGGATAATTTAGGGGGAGTGGTCCTGCTTTTTAGCAGGGGGTTGGACTAGATGACCTCGTGAGGTCCCTTCCAACCCTATGATTCTATGATTCTATGAGAGAGATAGCTCTCTAAAAAGTGTGTTTCTGCAGCAGTGGGAGGTGCAAGCCACCCTGTGTGTACACCTGCCACAGACACCAGCACATATTCAGGGCAGCCAATCCCTCCCACTGCTTGTGTTGCTGCAGCTACACATGATTTTCAGCACTCTAGCTCAATGAGAGCTAGCATGGGGATGTCTCTCTGGGCACTCCCAGCTTTAAGTGTAGGCATAATCTACATTTCATGAACATCCTGCTGACATCAGTTGGGGTTTGGTGCCTAACCTGCTTTAGGCACTTTTGAAAATCCTACTAGGTACCTATCTGCATTTTTTTTGTGCCTAAATACCTTTAAAAATCTGGTGGCAGGTATCCATCATTTTTGAAAATGGGATTTAAGATATATATTTAGTTTTGTACAAGTGCTGAAATACAGGAAATGGAACAAGAAGATTTTCTATTTTGGCTTTTTTACTTCTTGTTTTATTTGTTTGCTAAGAAACAATAGTCTACAATCTCAAATTTAGTGGAAATTTTAATACAAGTATAATCGTAGCAGTGTATAGCTCCTTGTGGTCCAGTCCTACTACTCTTTAAGCACAGGAATAACTTTACATACTTGAATAGTCCCACTGAGTTCATTTGGACTATTCATGTGTGCAAAGTTACTTCTATACATAAATGTTACCAAGATCAAGCTCCATATTTGGTCAATGCTATTTGCTTCTAGGTTAAATAATGTAATAGGAAAGGATTATGATATGCATTTTATAAATAGGTATAATAATGACAGTGTCTTTGAAGAATGAAACAGATATCTATTATTGTGCACATTTTATGAGAAACATTATCAAGCTTAAGAATTTTCTAGTGGATTTTTCCAAGAACAGTAACAGAAATGATAATCAAATATGCAAACTGGGATAAACATAAGATCTGAATAAAACATATTGTATGGGCAAGGGGAAAAAACAAGCACTTCAACTACCTCATAAATTTTGCTAATTAAGCAGCCCTCAGATTAAGTTACGGTAGAAATGTCACTGTGGTGTGTTTAATTAACAAGAAAGTTTCTGCTAATACCGTCCTTTAAAAAATGCCATAATTTAAATATACCATGTGATTCATAAATTCTAATTAACCTCATATTAATCATAGATCTGTTACACTGTTTGTTTTAATTTTTGGCTGATAGGGCTAAAAGAGTGTAAATATGAAAGCATATAAGATTTTATTATTTATACAGTACCAGACATCTGTGGTGCATCGCAGATACAAAGACAGATCCTTCCCCAAAGGAGTCTACAGTTTAAACTGTACATAACAATGGGGGTGACAAGAAACATATTGCATGGATAAAGAGTGTTACTTCTGTTAAATTGTTTTTTAGGCATAGTACTTTTTCATTTTTTGAGTTAATATATTCTAGTTAGTTTGAGGAAGGAAAGGCTGTCAGGAATGGAAGAGTGGAAATCAATACTAGAAGGTTAACTTAGACTTATAGCCTGTGCCAGTGAAGTCCATGGGACTTTTGCTATCAACCTCAGCAGGACTAATATGAAACCCTAAAAATGTTCACTCATATGGAGGGACTTTTAAAAGGAGACACGGTTTGAGAAAAGGTGGTGCTTTGAGAAAAGGAGATCGGGGTCTGATCTTACAGCTGTGTGGGCAGAGCATGAATGAGCTGGCAAAACAGTAGAGCTTTTACTGTGCTTTTTCTCATTAAAAATAGAGAGAAAATCTAGAAAAGTGAAATATATAGACGAAGTGTCAACCATTATTATCTGTTTCAACAGCATGGTACATGCTGTAAAATAATCCAGTAGGTGGTAACGTGGCACATTCTGTAAATTGTAAATGGTAACTTGGTACATATACTGTAAACTAATCAATAGGCTGAAAATAATATTCTGCTTTTGTTTACTTGGACAAAAGTCCCATTGATATTACTGGGAATTTTGTTTTGTGATAGGAGTGCCTGACACAGGAGCCCAAACAAATCATTGTCTTGAGGTACAAAGTTAAAAAATAATGACCATGGGATGGCTACATGGATTTTAGAGGAAATAAAGGGGCTTTATAGTTTCTTTGGATTTAAGGACTCAAGGTTCATTTAGTCTGACCTCTGCTACTGCAGAGACCATTAAATTCTACCCAGCCACGTGTTAGACTAATGCATTTCAGTCTTCAGGAGATGGAACTGTTGAAAGCATAGAAGGGCTGAGTTGCCCTTGAATCCCTTGAAATAACAGGGAATTGAGATATAGCCTGATGATTTTAGTTGGTGATCCATGCTTCATTTGGCAGAGGAAGACAAAGAACTCCCAAGGTCAGTGCCAATCTGACTTGAAGAAAAATTTCTTCCTGACTCTTAATTAGGTGATTAATTTGCCCTGAGAACATGAGCAGGACACAATGGGCAAGCACCCCAGAAGGCAATTTCTCTTAACCACCTAAAAGCCCTGGTCCACCCAGTCTGGTATCTTCTCTGCAGCTATTGCCATCACTGATGCTTAAGGGGAAGCTGGGGAAAAAAAATAAAGCCAACATAGAAAGCACCTGGCCAGCTGTGGCTCGGGGAAAGAAAGGAGCCTTCCTGAACCCTCTAGGTGACCAGTTGAAACCCCGAAGCATTAGATTTGATTACAATTATTTTCTTAATACTGAACTCTAACTGTTATGAACATACTGAGGGCCATACACCACTTTCTGTTCTATGTACGACCCAGGAAGGAAGGGAATGAATGGCGGCATTGTAGACTCACAGAGGCATAGATTTCATAGCAGGAAGGGACCATCATGTCCAACCAGCTTGATCCTTGGCACATGTATACCATAGAATTTCTATCAAAAGCTGACTTTATATATTTTAGAAAGATACCTACTCTCACTTTTAAGACTTCAATTGATGGTGAGTCCACCACCTCCCCAAAAACCCTGTTCTAGTATTTAATTACCTCACTGCTAGAAAACTGTATTTTATTTTAAGGTTGAATTTGTCTTACTTCAAATTGCAGACATTGGATCTTTTTATGCCTTTGCGAGCAAAACTGAAAAATTGATCACAATCTGACTTCTTATCCATGTCAAAGCACCTAGGAATAGGAATCAAGTCACTTCTCTTACAGGTTTAACTCCTTAACTTTGACATCCAGCTCCTTAAGTTTGTTTTCCATCTCCTGATTTATTACTAAGGCCCTTATTTGAACTCCTGCCAGTATTTCCTGCCATATCCTCCCTGAAGTGTAAAGACCAGAACTAGATACAGTATTCTAGTAGAGACTTACCAATGCTATTGTACAGAAGCAAAATCACTTTCCTACATCTACTTGCCATTTCCCTTTTTATACATCCAAGGATCTCATCAGCTCCTTTTGGTTTATCATAGTACTGAGAGCTCATGTTGAGGCTGTTATCTATGATGACTCTGATGTCCTCTGAGTCACTGCTTTCCAGGATAGAGTCTCTCATCCTATAGGTATAGCCTGCATTCTTGGTCCCCAAGGCTAGTACCTTTCATTTGATGGTGTTAAAATACATGTTGTTGAATTGCGACTATTTAACAAGAAAATTCAGATCACTCTAACAGTAGCCTGCTTTTTCATTATATACTACCCCATCGATCTTTGTGTCATCTGCAGACTATACCAGCACAGATTGTATGTCATCACTGAGATCAACAGATAAAAATACTGAACAACAATGGACCAAGAACTGATTCCCAAGGTGACCCGCCATTAGAAATGGCCCCACTCACTGATGTCTGTCTATTCACGAATACATTATCTGTCAGTGAGCAAGTGTTTAATCCATCTAATGTATGGTCTGTTACTTTCATATAATGCAAGTTTTAATAGCATATGGTGTGAATTCAAATGCCTTGGAAAAAATTCAAGTATATTATATATCAGCTTAGTATTATTTATCAGGCAGACCAGCAATTAGAGTTGTGCAAATAGTTGATTTTTGGGGTCTGACAGTCATTCCAAATTTTTATATAGAAAAATAAAATATAAATTTCACTTGAGTAAAACCAAAATGTATATTTCTATTTTATATTATATTTTGGATCAAATCCAAAACAAGTTTTAAAAAAATGTGGTGGACTGAAAAGAAAAAAAATATAGGTCACAGTGAATATTCTGCTTAACCCAGTAAATACATTTTTCATTTTGTTTGAGCATTTGAAGCTTTATTTTGTAAATGAAATTGAAAGGTTTTTCAACAACCTTGTTTAAAATAAAATATTGAAACCTCTTATTTTAAAACAAAATGCTTAGATATTTTTCTGAATTTTTTTTCAGTCCAAACAATTTAGTGAATTCAAAAGTTTGTGAAATATATCAGTTGACCTATGTCTGCATTTTTTGGTAGAAAAAATTCTTCCCCAGCTCTACTCATAGTCTTGCTAAAAAAGAAATGAAAAGAACAACAAATTTGTTTGAGAAGACCTGCCTTCCATCAAACCATGCTGACTGGCATTAATTATATTTTTAGTATCTAATTCTGTGTTGATAAAATCTTGAATCAACTGTTCCATTATTTTGTCTTGGATCAATATCAGGCTAATCTATAGATTTTTAGGTCATCCCTTTTAAACGTTTTAAATATTGGAACTATACTAGAAGTCCTCCAATCCACCTTTTCATATGTTAACATTAATGGCTCAGCTACCTTCTTTAAAAAAATTGGATGCAAAATATCTAAGCCTGTTTCTTTGAAAAACCTTTAATTTGAGCAACACTTGCCTCATATCCTCCTTCACTGCAGATGATAAACTTTCTTTATAACCCACAATGTCCTATGGGATGGAATCTCCTTTTCTGTTTCTAAAAAAAAAGAACAGAAATTTCTACATTTTGTGCACTGTTTACACTTTTTAAAAAAAATCTGCAATTAGCAATGGACCTATATGTGATATTAGATTTTTTGTTTGTTTGTTGTTTAACATATTCATTATCATTTATATCCCCTCAGACTTCAAGGGACAAACCTCTCCAGTCACAGTGTTGGCTGTAGCATGACCACAAGAACCTAAGAGCAATTTGGCTTCTCTCAGCAAGGCTGATGAGAACTCTAGAAAGGTGAACTGCCTGTACAGGAACTATAGCTCTAGAAAGTGCCAAAACTTGAGAATGCCACATCCCTTCAACACCCGTAAGGAACACAGTAGAAAACAAAAAAGTAAAATATTAATACAGGACAAGTAGAAATTAAGGCATTAATACAATCTCAAGTGACGGGAAGATAGGATTTAGTAATAATGCTGCCTTCTAGTGTCCATAGTTGGAAAAACAGGAATTATAGAAAAGTTATTTTATTACGTTAGGTGTTGTAAGAAATAGTAGGTGTTGGAAGAACCCAGGGGACAATAACTCTGCATTGCAAAATACAAGATTTATAAGTGATTAGTTTATTTTGAAGGCTTTAAGTTTATAATGTCTGCTTTTAAAAAACCTATAATACTTGCATCTAATGAAATAAATAAATTTGACACGCTAGTCAAGACAATATGTGGTCATTTTATCTTAAAACTAAGATAATGGTATTTGGTTTTTAAAAAAAAGAGAAAGAGCATCTGTGTACTAGGCTTCTGGACTAATAGCTATGCAAATTTATCAAGGCAGATTCCTTGTAATGGCTGAATTAGCTTGGAATGGTTGGAAAGTTTTATATATTTGCCCCTTATGCTACTTTGTATTCCTAGACCACCAGAGGCCAAGAATAATGTAGATTGGATAAACTTCATCTGTGGGATTATATTTGCAATATTTCTTCTAGGGCTTGATTTTGAGAGGTGCTAAGCTACCCTGATCCAGTAGGTCAATTAAGCACAGGCTTAACTTTAAGTATGTAACCCGTCCCACTGACTTTAAAATATTATTTTAAAAAATCTAATCTTGCAGGATCTTGAAGCCCAGGCTCTAGTCCAAGCAAGAATGTCTACACTGCAATTAAACAGCCCTTTAGCCCAAAGCCCATGGATCCAAGTCAGCTGGAATGTAAAGACATACCATTAAGAACTTCAGGCCCTTTTGGTACGAATTTATATCCTGTACCACCTCACTGAACTCATGGTCACAAATTTTGGGGATGGGTAATGCAACTACTCTGCAGTGTTCACAGTCTGCTAAGGAAAAGTATGCTTGTCAGTAAAATAAAACAAACACAGTAAAGACATACATATTTAGTACATACGGATAGCTTGAAGATCTTATTAAGTCAAGTTTTGTGGTTTAATGCATTCTTATTTTTGAATGCTTATGATTTTAAGAAAAACCTGAACAGCAAAGATTAATCATGTATTGAATTAGCCAATATTTTATTAACCCTCTCTCCAGAAATTGCACACTGTGTTTCTGATGTTTTATCACACTGAATCAACAGAAGAAACAGCAGACAACTTAATATTTTATAATCTTTTAAAAAATGTATAGCTTTTTCTAATTAAGAAATCCCCTTAGTTTATCACAACTTGTCAGATAAAAAGTTAGAATGAAACAACAGTTCTTGAATGACTACAGGAGCTTTAAGAAAGATGTTTTCTACATCTAATTACTAAAATGTAATCTATGAAAAATTATTCTTTCTACCCAGGAAAAACTAATCTGATTAAATAATGAGCTAAACAGCATTTCTCTAGGTGGCTTTCATCATCTAATGAAGTAGATTTTGTTTTAGATATTAAAAATAATCTTGCCAAAGTCTAATTTCTCTGAATTTTCTTGGTGGCTTTCAGCACAGAGATCAAATAAAATCTAAATCATTTATTTAATATGTATTGGATAAAGTGAGGAGATTAATCACATAAGAGCTAAACACACAGGGGCTGATTCTGCCACCCTTATTCACCAGGAAAAGTACTTTCTGTACAAGTCAGCTCACAGAATTCAACAGAGCTGCTCATATAAAACTTGCTTGTAATACCATTAGTCAGACTGACTAATGCATTACTTTCCTAAGTACTCCTATAGATTTCAATAGGAGTGTATATAGAATAAGATATAGTAGGGTTCTGTTTAATGCGATTAAAGGGTGTCACAGTCTGTCCTATGCTAAGGCACCACACAGTGAGTTAGACTATAGATAGTACAAAAACAAAATACCTTTGTAGGGCTATATCTTTACCTTGATGCACAGAGCTTCAAATAGAATTATGTATTGAGACTATATTTTACTCCGTGGTTAACAAGCATTTCCCAATGTTTAGTGCATGCGTCTGAGGGGGACAAATGTTTCATGCATGCCTATCAATAGTTGTCCTGCCTCTGACAGGACAAATTATCCCTTCAATGGTAAACAGAGAATATGTTTTTCAAATATAATTTTATTTTGTTTTTAATACTAATCTGTTAATTATTGTATGTATTGTACTTCCATTTCTCTTACTATTAAGTGTCTCAGCTACCGTAGGTAAGAAATTTATCACAGCTAATTTTAATAAAGGAATAAGAAATAGCAAGTTGAAATTACACACAGAAATATACTTCTAGTCTAACTGATCAAGGTAAGTAAAGCTAGAATTGGGGCCGCGCCCCGCTCACTCACACACACACACACACACACACACACACACACACACACAAAATGATTTCTCAATACATGCAAAAACAGGTTGAATAGACACCTCCTTCTTGGTGTTGTGCAAACCCTTTAACAACAGCCATCAACAAGGGACTGAAAGTTCTAATCTGCGCAGGAAATTAGGACTGCTAATTCATAACAGGAAATTGTCTTTGCATATAGAATTCTAGCCTCTTTCTCCAGTGCTAGAAAAATGCTTTGTATGCCTCTGATTGAACCCCTCTAATACCTGAACTGAAAACAAATTCTTATGGATGCTGAAATAGGCTGGGAACAGGCACTTGCCGGGTTTCTGATGACTGTTAGACAATGCTTTTCATGTGCTCCGATAATCTAAATTTGATATAAGGCAAACCTATGGGGTCTGTTGTTGAAGAAAGCAAGCCCTAGATTGGTTGTGCTGCACAGGACTCTGATTGCTTTGCCATATTAGAAAATGATGGCTTTTTTAGTTCCTTAAGCAGTTCAGTAGATTTTTAGAGCATGGAGAAGTATATTGCTAAGCAATTTGACTTGGCAAAATGGAAGCTTGTCCATTGTCTTTAAGCAAGTTGATTGCCATTTTGACTTCAGCAAATGGGAAGAGACTCAATCTGTAGCAGCAGTCCCCTCCTACTAAAACACAAACTTTCAAATACTCTTCAAAACTTGCTACAGCTAGTAACAAATCAATGGATTTCACATTGGCAGCTACATCTGCTTACAGGATACTTTCTCCCTTAAAAATAATTGAACCAGACAAATATTTGTGGAAATTCATGATTGCAGAATCGGTTCTAGCTGGGAACCTGGCTTCCCCCTCTGAACAAGCAGTACAGGGTAAGACAAACAAGTATCCTAGAAGTACTGGACATCAGCTGTAGGCCCCATTTTCTCAGACAAAAGCAATGCTACCGTAGCTGTGAGGATCATTGGCCATGTACATATGAGAAAGATTCTTTTAATATAAAATGGCTTTCCTGAATTGAGTCTTTTATAGTCCCAGTTTAGCTGAGTGACCCTCCATGGACTTTTCCTTTTTGTGGAACCCTGTGAAGATTATTTTTGCTCATTATACTTTGCTCCTCCTGGCATTAGCTACTTTCCTGCCATGAATTTTCCTCAGGGCGCAATCCTGCTTCAACTGAAATCATCAGTAAAACTATCATTAACTAGTGGAGTAAGGTTGGGTGTTACTAGGAGCTTTCCTATTGGTCTCTGCAAAATGAGCTGTGATATATCCCTTGAGTGGCAATTATACTGTTGTGCTCTGCTTATTTTGTTTCAGGGAATGGCTGCAGTTTGTATATAATTTGGCTGATGGAATGACTCATAGGATGCACAAAGGTACATGTGCATGAGTTAGGGCAGACCTTTTGCTGCTATAGTTTATGCTGGGGGCCAAACTGGCATTGGCAAACAATGGATATTCATTTGCATAGCCTGTCAATGTCCCATAAGGGTTCTGCTACTCATTTCTGAGGTCAGAAAAACAAACATTGTAGTTGTTTATATCTTACAAAAAGTTACAAAAGTACAATCATCAATCGGTGTAAGAAAAAATGTGTGTCAGAATCTGAGCAATCAAGGAAGTTTTGCTTGTAGGAACGCACTTCCTGATTCTAGTCCTAATGCAGCTAGACATTTTGATCACATATTTATCATTTAATGAACTGGGTCACCACTGTAAGTTCCCAGGATGAAATCACTGACACTATCTCCTCACAATATTAAAGAACAATATATTTTTAATTCATCAATTGTTTTTAATAGATAGCTAGTACCAAAATCCATTTAATAAACTGCAGCAGTAGTAAAAAATATAGCATTTATCAAGATTTCTAAATAATACAGGTTCTATTCACCCCAGGAAACAAATGAGAAATTCAGAACTCATACGCACATTAGTTTTTAAATATTCCTTTGCTTTTAAAAATAAATATGAAAGTGGATTTGGAAGAGAGAACAGGACTCTGCAAAGGCAGGGAACATTCTTTTCCTCTAAGGTGCTCGGAAAAGCCAGGTAATACTGATTATTAGCAATATACATAACTGGGCGAATCACTTGGTAAATTGTCTGCTGGGTGCAAAGGTTGCAGGTCTCACAAGGTAGATAGACTTACATGGAGCCCTGGGAATAGCTAGTGGTTGTGGTATGCCTAGGCACCAGACAGTGACATAGGTAGGGTAGAAGAAAGGTCCCACAAGCCAAATTTAGACTGATAGGTAAGAGATTAAAGCCCAGGACCTCCAAGGTAGGCATTCTCTGGAATAATTCTAGTTCCACATGGCCGGCTAGTTAGACAGTCATAACTCCATGGTTTTAATGTGTGGAAGAGATGATAGTATAGGGATGAGGGTTTTAGGTTAATCAGGAATTGGGGAAACTTTTGGGAAAGGAGGATCCTATATAGAAAGGATGGGTTCCACGTAATTCACAGCAGAATCAGACTGCCTGTATGTAAACATAAAATGGTTGTAGAGTGTTTTTTAAACTAAGAGCTGGGTGGAAGCCAACACATGTGGAGGAGCACATGGTTCAGGAAGAGACATCCCTTAAGGATGAATTTATTAAAAGGGGAACTCTACATTCTTGTATAAAGGGTAGGAAAACAGTTGGTATAGTACAGATAGGAGCTAGTGAAGTGCAATTAAACGTGAGTCTCATTTTAAACTTAACACTCCCCTGCATTTAATTTCCTCCCACTCTGTAACTTTCCTATCTTCAAAGCGTCTGACGAAGTGGGATTTTCTCCCGCGAAAGCTCATGCGATAAATAAATCTGTTAGTCTTTAAAAGTGCCACAGGACTCTGTTGTCTTTCTACAATAGACTAACACGGCTATCCCTTTGGAATTTAACACATGAAGGTAAGCAACTGAACATTGACAAAATATATAAGTGCTAAGACACAAATGCTAGGAGTTTAGATACTTGGATGGGTGAACTAGAATGCCTAGCATTAAATTAGGATAGTGACATAATAGGTGTTGCAAAAATGTAGTGAAAGAAGGATAATCAATGGAATGTGTCATACCAAAGTACAAAAATCTATAGAATGATAGAGTAGGTCACATTGTATATGAAAGACGGCCATGGAGTCAAAATGACTCAAATTATACCATAGAATCTCTCTTGATAGAAATTTCATGCTTGAATGGTGCAAATACAGCAGTAGGAATAAACTACTAACAAGGATGGTGCAGTGATTGTGCAATGCTCAGGGGAGCTGCAAAGACATAGAACCAATATTAATGGGAGATTTCAACTATCCTCCTATTGACTGGGTAAATCTCACCTGGGGATATGATGCAGAGCTAAAATTTCTAGACACTATTAACAATGGCTTCTTGGAGTAGCTAGTCCTGGAATTCACAGGGAGAGAGGCAATTCTTGATTTAGTCCCCAGTGGAGCACAGGAACTGGTCCAAGAAGCAACCATAGTTGAACTGTTCAGTAATAATGACCATAATATAATTAAATTTGACATCATTGTAGGGAAAAAATGCCAAAGAAATCCACCACTGTAGCATTTGACTTCAAAAAAGGGGAACTACATAAAAATGAGGAAGCTAGCTAAATGGAAACTAAAAGGAACAATCAAAAGGATAAAATACCTGCAAACTATATGGACAATATTTCAAAACACTATAATAGACACTCAAATCAAATGTATATCCACAAATAATAATTTTTTAAAAAATAGTATGAGTAAAAAAAAAAAAACAACCCCAAACTCACGGTGATACAACAGAGTAAAAGACGCAGTTAGAGGTAAAAAGGCATCCTTTAAAAATTGAAAGTAAAATCTTACTGAGGAAAATAGAAAGGAGTATGATCTCTGGCAAGTCAAATGAAATAGTATACTTAGGCAGGCCAAAGAAAATTTGAAGACCGACTAGCGAAAGATACAAAAAAATAATAGCAATTTTTTAAGCACATCCAAAGCAGGAAATCTTTGACACCGTGGGACCATTGGCTGATCAAAGCGGTAAAGGAGCACTCAAGGAAAAACAAGGCCATTTCAGAGAAGCTAAATGAATTTGTTACATTGAGCTTCACTGAAGAGGTTATGAGGAAGATTCCTACACCTGAGCCATTCTTCTCAGGTAAAAAATTTGAGGAACTGTCCTAAACTGAGGTGCCAGTAAAGAAGATTTTTTCACACAGATTGAAAAATTAAATAGTAATGTATCACGAGGCCCAGATCGTACTCATTTAAGGGTTCTGAAGAAACTCAAATATGAAATTGCAGAATCACTGTCTGTGGTATGTAAGCTATTGCTTAAATCAGCCTCTGCATCGGAAGACTAGAGGATAACTAATGTAACCCCATTAAAAAAAAAAAAAAAGACTCCAGAGGTGGTCTGGGAAATTACAGACTAGTGAGACTAACTTCAGCACCACGCAAACTGGTTGAAATGTAAAGAACAAAATTATCAGACACAATTATAGATGAAAAGAATAGGTTAGGCAGTCTCAACACAGCTTTTGTACAGGGAAATCTCTCCTTCAATAATCTATTAAAATGCTTTGAGGGTGTCAGCAAGCATGTGGGCAAGGATGAGCCAATAATATAGTGTATTCAGATTTTCCAAAAGACTTTGACAAATCCCACACCAAGGTCTCTTCAGTAAAGTAAGCAGTCATGGGATAAGCAGGAAGGTCCTCTGATGGAACAGTAACAAAGGGAAGAAATAAATCATCACTTTTCACAGTTGGAAGTGGTAAAGAGCTGGGTCCCACAAAATTCTGTACTGAGATATGTACTACTCAACACATCTATAAATGATCTAGAAAAGAGAGATTAACAGTGGCAGTTTGCAGACAATACTAAATTATTCAAGATAGTTAAGTCTAAAGATGACCATGAAGAGTTACAACGGGATCTCACAAAATGGATGACTGGACAACAAAAATGGCAGGTGAAAATAAGTGTTAAGTGCAAAATAATGCGCATTGGAAAAAATAATTCCAAATATATATACAAACTGATGGGGTCTCTATTGAGTGTTACCAATCAAGACAGATTTTGGACTCATTATGGATAGTTCTTGGAAAGAAAGAAAGAAAGAAAGAAAGAAAGAAAGAAAGAAAGAAAGAA
>ML685755.1:38486811-38534869 GCA_007922175.1 Pelusios castaneus | reverse complement strand
GAAAGAAAGAAAGAAAGAAAGAAAGAAAGAAAGAAAGAAAGAAAGAAAGAAAGAAGTTTTGCTTGTGAAGCTGGCTGTATCAATAGCAGGTAAGGAAGTTTCAGTGGTAAATTGGCTAACCCTACAATGTTATATGATGGAGATTGAAAGAGCCAAAGTGAGGGTCTGTGGAAAAGAGAGACAAAGATTGTGATGGGGAAAACTGAACCAAGAAAGAAAGACGTACTTAGATGGGGAACAGATGCAAAAGGGGAGCAAGGATAGGGAGAGAGAGAAAGAAAAAAAATGGAGCCAAACAGGAAGAGGCAAAGAAACAGTAACAAATTAAAAATATATAGCATGAAAAAGACAAAGGAAAATAAGAAAATAATAGTTAGAGATGAGATAGAAAGAGTAAAGCATAAGAATGGAAAAAAAGGATTGAAAGATGAATTAAAAAGCCTAGGGCGAAAAAGAAATGCAAGCACACATGCACCTTTGATGTTAGCAATTTTAGTTTTGTTTACAATCCATGTTACTATGTTTACCTTATAGAAAAGAGGGGAAGCAAAAGAGTAGGTAGCCCAATATAAATCCACTTTGAAAAGTGAGGGGATATTTAAGTGGATAGTAGTCATAGGCTGCAGAAAAGTTTTCAAGAATTAGGGACATTGCAGCGCTTTTCCCCTAGTCAAAGCACTGATTTAATATTGATTTAACTCTTTGAAACAGGAAATTACAAGATACCAGATTTGGCAGATATTTGTTACAATTGTAGGTAGTAGGAAAACCAAGTTAGCACAACACTGAATCAGCTATATCTCATAATGGTCTGATACCATCTATTATATACCTCAGCTAGTTGAATGAAAAACTATTACTGAATTTTAAAAGACAAAATTAATCATCATGTGACAAAGGTCATAGACAGAGAAGAAGGAAGGAAGGTGAGGTTGCAAATAATAGTACAATATGTTTATTAACAAAGGTAGACATATATCTTTGGTGACTCACTTACCTTTTCATGATTATTTCCTCCCTCTCATTTCTCTGGATAAGATGGCATCTGTGAGTTATAAGAAGCAATTTGAAAGTGGTGAAGACTATGGATGGGGAAACAAGTTTGGGGAAGTTGTTCTAAGAGTCAATGCAGTATGTAAGAATAGCTGGTCTGTGTGGCAACATTGTTCTCCAGGTTACTCCCTTCTACTGAATATCTCTATTTTGGATTATTTTCTCCCAAATCTATTGGAAATGTAATTTTATTTCTTGTCCACAGTTCTAATTTTTCTAGGTATTTTCACAATGGGATTTGAGCTAAAACTCATTTAAGTAAATAGGAGTTTTTATACTGATTTCATTGGGCTTTGGTTCAAATGCAATATGTCTCTGTCCTCATATATATTTGTAGCACTCCCAAGTTTGGGGGTGTCCATCAATTTCATTACCACATTGCTAACATCATCTTCTGTATCTTTGATAGTTATTAAATAAGACTAGCCCTATCAAAGATAACACGTTTGATACCCCATCAGACAAATACATTGCTGGATTCTTACCCTCGCTCATTTCACAATCTATTTGACATATTAAAACCATTTTTAATGAATTTTGGAAGTGAGATTCAGAACAACTCACAAGATAGGAGTCGCGTATGGGAATTCTATTTAAAAAATAAAATATGGGGGGTTTTTTCAGCAATTTTTTCATTTGGAAGCCCATGCAGCTTAAAGCTAGTGGTTCTGCTATCCTCTAGGATGTTTACATTTTTATTTTGTAATAAGATTTGCTACTTCCAAAGAAAGCAAATACCTGGAAAATATTTAGTTTTCAAAAGCCTGCTCCATCCTCCAAACTAACTTGTAATCAACAGTCATTTTGAATACCATTAAAAATTTTGTCCAAGGCAAAGATCAACAACTGAACTGTGTACCTAATGTGCAGTAATCCGCTTGCCAGTCTGAAATGTTCAGGAGCTAGAACTGACAGGCTTCTACTTTAGGAAGTATTCCATAGCACAGCTGCCTTTCAGCATTAGGACCTGACCTTGTGAGGTGCTAAGACCCTTAATGCCTTGCAGATTTAGACCATTAGCTAATGTAGTAGGAGAGCTGGAATAAAATTCTAATATACTAATGTCTGGTATTATGGAGAGAAGGGAAGAAGAAAATAGCAGGAGAGCCATAGCACAGAGCTAGTATGAAATGAACTATTGGATAGGCCTCACATGAGAAATGGCATAGTGAAATATTATTTTGCATGGTATTAAAATATAACATTTTTCTAGTTATTTCAAAGAATAAATTCTTTTCTTCCATGATTCTTGCTTGTATGCATTAGGCTCTAGGTAAACTGGAACAGCTAAGTTTAATTAGCTGCTAAGTGTATATCTGCTATGATAAAAGGGTTAAGAAAAAGAGACTCTACTGCGGGTATTTTTTCCTGTTTGACAGATTACACTGCATTTTACATTCAGACAAAGTGGGTTGGAACCCACGAAAGTTTATGCCTGAAGAAATTTGTTAGTCTTTAAGGTGCCACAGGACTCTTGTTGTTGTAACAAATAGACTTTCATTACATGCTACACATTTGTAAAGGCAGGCAGTAAGAGAAATTAGCAGCAAACAAATATGCAAGTGCATGGGGATGGGAGATACAGCAGCAACTATGCAGTTACTACTACAGAAAAATATGAATTTATAAGTATACAACACTTGTAAGGAATCTTTACGACATCAATATCGGAATAAAATAGCGATGCTGCATGTCTATCATTTTCTTACAACATGCCATGTTTTCGAATTGCACCTGATATTGACTAAGAATACTGTTCAATAAAGTTTTCCACATTACTTTGGTAACTAACAGAAGTTTGCTCCTATTCCCTGGAAAAAAAAAAGAGTGCCATGACAAGACATGGTTCTTTGGTGAACATTTTTTCTGTTTCTAATATAACATTGAAAAAATAGAAATAATGGTTCCCCAGCTAAATTGTACTTAATGAATACAGAACATGAGTGATCTCTGCTGCCGCTTTAACTTCTATTGCTATTGTGATTAATCAACTGAGCATTGTCGCGTTATCTCTGCTGCCGCTTTAACTTCTATTGCTATTGTGATTAATCAACTGAGCATTGTCGTGTTACGAAGAAAAAAAATAGGTGCCACTATTTCATATAATCAGTCTTATAAGTAACATATCCACTACAGCTTTTTGAAACCATACAGCTTTCTTGTGTCCAAACCCTTAGCCCTAGATAGATATTTTCATGCGCGTTAGGTTCATAAAGTTTCATTGTTCATTTGCTTCAGTATTATTCATTTGTCCTTACCACAGCTTTATGTTCGGTAGTGTGATGGGGAATCCTTATTGTACTACCAATGGTAAACACTAGTGAATTCCTACCCTGGTTTAATTACTGACTATATATATTCCTATCATTCAGGCTGCTGTGTTATCCCTGTTTTAATTTAGGATGAATATAGCTCTAGGATAACAATTATTGATGTAACATAAAAATTGAAGCCAGATCATATAAAGAAGAAAACAAAATTAATGCAAGAAAAGATGAAAGCCTAACTAGAGAAGACTGAAATGAAGTAATTTATGAAAGAAAATGAATAAACTAATGGCAGGTAAACTGGAACAAAATTAATTATGAGCATCCCTCTCCTATACTTTTTATCATATTTAATCTTTTATTCCCTTCTTCTAATATAGCTACACTTCTGTAACGCATTTGACTTAGTACCAAGCAACCTTTTTATTGGAAATCTAGAATCTAGTACATATTAATTGATTAAAATGGGCTAAGATAGAGCTGAAAATATAACTGTAAATGGGCAATAATCCTTGACTAGGTATGTCTCCAGTGAGATCCTGCAGGAATTGTTCCCGGCTTTACGCTATTTAACATTTTTATCAATGACCTGGAAGAGAAGAGAATCCTCACTGATTATAGTTGTGGATTGCACAAAAATAGGGAATGTTAAATAATGAAGAGCATTTCAGAGAGATCTGGATTGCTTAGTAAGCTGAGTGCATGCAAGCAATTCGTGTTTTAATGTAGCTACACGTAAATATATATATCTAAGAACAAAGAATGCAGGCCACACTTACAGGATTGGGGGACTCTGTGCTGGGAAAAATGACTTAGGGTCATGGTGGCCAATACGCTGAACATGAGCTCCTAGTGTGACACTGTGGCCAAAAGATCTAATGCTGCCTTAAGAACATAACAGCCACACTAGGTCAGACCAATGGTCCAGCTACCGCAGTATTCTGTCTTCCAACAATACCAATACAAGCTGCTTCAGCGAGCATGAACACAACTGAGCAACTGCTAAGTGATCCATTGTCTGTTATCCAGTCCCAGCATCTGGCTGTAAGGTTAGGTCTACACTTGCTAAGTTAAGTCAACTCTGTTAAGTCGACTTAGTGGAGCAGCTACACTTAAAGTAGACTTAAGTCGACCTTGTTAAGTCAACTTAACAGTAGACATAGCCGTCCACACTGGCTTTAAGTTGACTTAAGAAGTTGACTTAAGGCTTAAGTCGACCTTCAAAGATGGTGTTATTAAGTCAACTTAAGCTGTCATTAAGTTGACTTAAGGAAGCGATTAAGTCAACTTAATAAAAGCCCAGTGTGGACATAGCTTAATGTAGGTCGACTTACGTCGACCTAAATTGCCAGTGTAGATGCATCCTAAGTGTCTTAGGGACACCAGAGCATGGTGTTGAATCACTGACAATCTTGGCTAATAGCTATTGATAGCCCTATCCTTTAATTCTTTTTTTAAAACTCAGTTATACTTTTGGCCTTCACATCATCCCCTGCAGATGAGTTCCACAGATTGACCCTGCATTGTGAGAAGTGCTTTCTTTTATTTGTTGTAAACCTAATGTCTATTAACTTAACTGGGTGATATTCAGTTTCTTGCGTTATGTGAAAGGGTAAATAACGCTTCCTTATTCATTTTCTCCGCACCATTCTAGGATGCATAAATAAGGAAATCTCAAATAGGAGCAAAGAGGTTATTTCATCCCCATATTTGGTGCTGGCATGCCTGTGGTGTTCATAATTCAAACAGGATGGTGATAAATTGGAGAGGGTTTAGAGAGGACCAATGAGAATGACTGAAGGATTAGAAAACATGTATTATAGTGATAGATGTAAAGAGTTCAACCTATTGAATTTAACAAAGATCAGGTTAAAGGGTAATTTGATTACAGACAGTAAATAGCTATATGGGAAACACATATTTAATAGTAGGTGTTTCAATCTAGTAGCGAAAGGTATAACAATTCAATGTTTGGAAGCTGAAGCTAGACAAATTCAGGCTGGAAATAAGGAATAAGAAGGGACATACTACATCAGACCAATGGTCCATCTAGCTCTGTATCCTATCTTCTGACAGTAGTCAGTGCCAGGTGCTTCAGATGGAAGGAATAAACCAGGGAATCATCTGGCCATTTCAGCTTCTGTCAAAGAGCAACCCCTGCTTATCTTGGCTAATAGTCATTGACCTATCCTCCAAGAACTTGTCTAGCTCTTTGCTAAACTCTGTTATAGTCTTGGCCTTCAACATCCGCTGGCAAAGAAATACTTCCTTTTCAATTTAAACCCGATACCTATTAATTTCATTTGGTGATCCATAGTTTGTGTGTTATGAGGGGTAAAGAACACTTCCTTATTTATTTTCTCCAGACCAGCCATGATTTTTTTTAGACCTCTCTCATATCCTCTCCTTAGTCATCTCTTTTCCAAGCTGAAAAGTCCCAGTTTCATTTTCTCCTCATATTGAAGCTTTTCCATATGACTAATCATTTTAGTTGTCCTTTTCTATGTTTTTTTTAAAATTCAAACAGGATGAACAGATGTGCATGCAGTATTCAAGATGTGAGCATACCATGGATTTATAAAGAGGGAATACAGTATTTTCTGTCTTATCATCAATCACTTTCCCAATGATTCTAAATGTTCCATTAGCCTTTTTGACTGCTACTATTCACAGTGTGGATGTTTTCAGAGAACTATTCACAATGACTCCAACATCTTTTTCTTGAGTGATAACAGCTGATTTAGATCTCATTATTTTACATATATAGTTGAGATTATGTTTTCCAATGTGCATTACTCTGCATTTATCAACATTGAATTTCCTGTGTCCTTTTTGTTGCCCAGTAGCCCAATTTTGTGCAATCCCTTTGTAATTATTCACAGTCTTCTTTGGACTTAACCATGTTGAGTAGTTTGGTATCAACTGCAAATTTTGCCACCTCACTCTTTATCCCTTTTTCTAGATCATTCATGAATATGTTGAATAGTATTGGTCCCAGTACAGACACCTGGAGGAGACCACTATTTACCATTCTACATTTTGAAAACTGACCCTTTCTTTCTATCCTTTGTTTCCTATCTTTTTAATCAGTTGCTAATCCAGAAGAGAATGTTTCCTCTTATCCCACAACTACTAACTTTGTTTAAGAGCCTTTAGTGAGGGATCTCATCAAAGGCTTTCTGAAAATCTAAGTACACTATATCCACTTTATCACCCTTGTCCATTTGCTTGTTGTCCACTTCAAAGAATGCTAATAGATTGGTGAAGCATGATTTCCCTTTACAAAAGCCATGTTGACTCTTCCCCAACTAATCATATTCATCTGTATATCTGACAATTCTGTCCTTCACTATAGTTTCGAACGATTTGAAGCTACTACTGAAGTTAGGCTTACCTGTCAGTAATTTCCAGGATCACCACCTCTGAAGCCTTTTTAAAAAAACTGGTGACTTATTAGCTATCCTCCAGTCTTCTGGTACAGAAGCTGATTAAACAATAACTTACATACCATAGGGTGCGTCTACACTTGAAAATTAAGTCGACTTAAGCTTGCTTAAGTCGACTTAAGCAGCTTGTTTAAGTCTACTTAAGGAAAATAAAGTCAACTTAATTAAAATTAAGTCGACTTTATTAAACCTCAAATTAATTCAATTTAAGGCTTAAGTCGACTCCCGAGAGTCGACTTAGGCCAGTGTAGACATGGGGTAGCCCTAAGTTGACTTAGGGCTACCCCAGGACTACACCAATGCCCTCCCTGCCGGGGTCCCTGACCCCCTTTGCCCCATTGTACCTATGTACAATTGGGCAAAGGCTAAGCCCCCTGGCACTGGGCAAGGGATGCCCCCCCTGCCCCTGTGGACCTGCCCTAGGTCCCCCTAGCCCCTAGAAGTCAACCTAGGCATCCAGTGTGGACGCTCTAGGTCGACTTTGTAAGTTCCCCCCAAAGTCGACTTAAAATTTAAGTGTAGACTCACTAAGTTGACTTAACTAAGTCGACTTAAAGTCGACTTAAATTTCCAAGTGTAGACATAGCCATAGTTAGTAGTTCTGCAATTTTACATTTAAATTCCTTCAGAACTCTTGGGTGGATACCAACTTGTCCTGTTGAGTTCTTACTCTTTAATTTGTCAATTTATTCAAAAAGTGCCTCTATTGACACCTCAATCTGGGACAGTTCCTCAGATTTGTCACCTAAAAAGAAATAACTTTCCCTCACATGAATCTCCCTCACACTCACATCCTCAGGCACGAATCTCACAGGAATCTCCCTCACATCCTCAGGCATAAAGAATGATACAAACAAATTTGGTTTCTCTGCAATAGCCATACGTTCCTTAAGTGCTCCTTTAGCATTTCAATCATCCATTGGCTCTGCTGGTTCTTTTGATGTACTTAAAATATATATATTTTTTGCTCTTACTTTTTGAGTCTTTGGCTAGCTGTTCTTCAAATTGTTTTTGGCCTTCCTACTTATATTTTTACACTTTCCTTGCCAGAGTTTCTGCTCCTTTTTATTTTCCTCAATAAGATTTAACCTTCACTTCTAAAAAGATGGCTTTTTGCATCTAACTGCTTCTTTTACTTTGTTGTTTAGCCACAGTGGCATGGTTTTTGGGCCTCTTATTACATTATTAATTATGGCATACATATGTAACAGTCAGAGATATTAACCCTTGGAATAATTCACCAAAGTTCATGCAGGATTCTCTAGCACTGAGAATTTTTAAATTAAGACTGGATATTTTTTCCCTAAAAGATATGCTCTAGGAATTATTTTGGCAAAGTGCTAGGCCTGTGTCATACAGTAGGTCAGACCAGATGATCACAGTAATCTCTTCTGGTTTTGGAATTTAGTAATTTTCCACACAAAAATGTTAATCTGTAATATAACCAACATATGTATTGACACAGTGGACCTGATTTCAGTCTCACATCTGATTTATATCTTCATAATTCCATTGGGTTAGATCCTGAAGTGATGTAAAATTGGCATTGTTGAACAGGCTTCAACAATGCTGTGCCAATGTACATCAAGTGAGGATCTAGTCCCTTGACTTCAATGGCTATATTTCTGATGAATTACAATGTGAAATGTGACTCAAGCCCTCAATCATAAAAATGGAATTTCCAAATCTGAACAATCTAACCACAATATACAGTGAAATAAGATAGGCATATATAGAACCTTTTGAAATTCGACAAAATGTTGCTGTGTATTTAGTAATTCACTGTTTATTAAACAATAAATCAAGATCCAACAAAAAGATAAATTTTAACTGAATATCATTTAGTGAACTGAGAGTCTGGCAAAATAGTTGTTGGGAAGAATAACTAATTAATACAAATGTGAGTGCAAATTCTCTCAACTTTAAAGCATGTTGTTTGAAATATACAACTTATGTGCACAATACAAATTTCATACATGTTCTTCAGTGACGTTAAAAAGCATAGCTTATTATAAACTGAAGTAAAAATTAAAATTTAAAAGATCACAGTTTTGTCATTGGTATGTGAAGGTTATTCCAAGGACCCATCCAAAGCTCCTCTTCATCTGAGTGTGTATGATCACTATGTGATTCCAAGGGCTCTCTGACATCCTCATTATCAACAACTGACTCTTGCTCGTCTGTGCTTTTCATTTTGTTGCCTCCTGGCTTTGTCACTATGTTGCCAGCCCCTACAGCAGTAGAGGCAAATGAGACACTAGATGGTCTTGTGTTCATTTTGTCACTACAAGATGGCCCCTTTGACAATGTGTTCAGTGGGACATTTTCCTCATGTGTCACTGCTAGCTTGTCCAGTTTCTTGAAGTGTTTTCCCAGTCTAATTGGGGATGCGACTTTTAAATTATTGGAGACACAAATGCGACGGGTTCTCACAACTGACCCATTCTGTGCAATATAGATGTTGCCATTTATATTGTTTTGAGTATTGGGGTTGTTAAGACGATTCCTCTGACATTCTGGAGCACTGTCTTCTCCAGTTGAGCTGGTCTCATATTCTGGATCAACTACTAACTTGATCCTTTTCTTTCTGGCCCACTGTTTGACAACAAGAGAAAATTTATTAAATCACCACACAATTTATTACATTTTTTTCAACTTTTATATTCTACCTGGTGTTTCAGACAGATCTCATACATGATTATTTTATAACTTTTCGTTTTAATTTAGATATTGATAATTTCCATTTAATTGTGTCTATTACTGCAGCATTAAATGATTTCCCCTACTCCATGGATGTAAAAGTATTCAGAAATCTGCATTTAAGCTGGTAACTGTCGTTCAGCGAAATTTTAGTTAGATATCAGGTAAAGATAGAAAAAACTGACATATTTCTGAGAGAAGCCTCCAGGCTTAGAAAACCAATAAGCTGTTCTTGCATCCACAATCAGCCTTCATCAGACAGCCTGTATTCCCATGAATATTGAGTAATTCTTTGGAGACTTCTTGAAATGACAGCAATGCACCTTAAGCCTTAAGTGGGCCAGAAGGCAGTTGGGCGGAGGAAAGACAGAGGTATTGTCTGGCTTGCCAGGGGAAGGGGTATACCTCTTTAAGAGGTAGAGAACCATGGGTGCTGCTTCAGCCATAAAACAGGTCAGTATTGGAATGCTGTGTCATCTGTCAAGGGTAACCTGACTGAAAGGAAGGGGCGAGGATACTGGGGTATTGGGGCAGGAAAAGCCTTTTCTCACCCAAACCATGCAGGAAAGCATCCATCCTCCCACCTTTGGCAGTGCGTATATACTGAATTAGGTCACAATCCGTGGTGGGCACTACAGTCACTGCTCCTTTCTTGGGGGGCTGGGAAGGAATTTTTCCCTCAGTGCCAGACTGCAGAGTGGATTTTGTTTGCTGTCCTCAGAATGGTTTGGAGGGTGAGCATAGTTACAGTGAGCATGAAATGGAAGTTAGGCTATGATGTTGCAACTTATTATGTAAGCATGGGATGGATGTCCAATGCAGATACTCCATAGGAATGGAACAAAAGGGTCAGATAAATTGATCGGTAAAGGATTTAAAGGAGATGTTTGTTAAAGGAATGGAAATTGGTGGGGAATTCAGGGCTCCCACGACTGGTATAGCAAACCTGAACTTTCATTGAAGGGAAGTAGATATTAAGATCCAGCAGTAGGTTGACTGGGGACCAGGATGGAAAAGGAGGAAGGGCTGATAGAAGCCTTTCAGGGGAGCTATTGAAATAATCATGGATTTACCTGTACTAGACACTTTCATCTGCTAGCTACTCTCAGACAATTAATAATAAAGTTATCATCTAATTAACCCAAATCCAGTGTTTCCTGTTCTCCTTCTGGTATGACTGGATGATGGAGATTTTCCCTTCCAGAAACATGCTTAATAAATGTGTTATATAAATAATGTTATAGGTAAACCAAAATCATATTTTGACAAAGCAACAATGTCTCAGTTTGTCGTACATAGGAATATAAAAGACAACTCGCTCACTACCTCTTTATACTAGAAATTGGAATTTATTGCTGTAAAACCTGAAGAAATGGTTGTTCCTGGTAACTATATAAATGTTAAGTAGTAAATACCTTGAAAATCATTGTATATTTTCTTCTAGAATGTAAATATACTAAACACTATACTGTAATGTCCACTCATGAACAGCCTAACATTTCTGTTTTACAGTAAAGTAACAGTGACAAGGGCATTTCAGAAACTAAATTTTTTTCATTTTTCAAGCAAAGATATAGTGTTGATAGTATTGATTAGAAAACAATGCCACATTTTTTCTTTATGTAGGACCTGATGCACCTTACTGGAGTAAGTCCATTGAAATCAACAGAATTACTTTACTATAAAACTGAAGTAACACAAAGGTATCTCAGGCCTGCAGATTTTATTTATTTTACACTAAATGCAATATTTTCAATAGAGAGCATAGAAATTCATAGAGATTGAATTTTGAAGTTATGATTTTATTTTGGTTGTCATTTATATAGTCTGTTCACTTCCCTTTAGTTTATACCATGAATCTGATTAAAAAGCTCTCCTTGTTAAAAAGTGAAACCAGCTATTATCACTCTTGAACTAATAAGAGTTTTGCTATTAGGGTTGACTTCTAAAATGCACACATGAACATGCACACACCAGGGGAAAAGATGTTTTTAAAAAACAGCAAATCATGCAGTGTACAAAAGGTATTTAATATATGTCTGAAAAACTAAACTTTGCACAAATTACTGAAGGGCTTTATTCTACCTTTCTATCCTTACACACATGTCATTTTTCTCATGCTGGAATGTATCTTTCAGTTGATGGGAAACTTGACTAGTTTCAGGAAAAGAGCTACACAAAATGTGAAGCTACAACTTGGTGACCGAGAACCAAGCAAGAAGAAAGGGATAACTCATTTTATATTCATTGCACATTACAAATATAGGGCCACAATCTTCCTTTTTCTTTTTTTTACAGTCAGAGACAACAATGTAAGGTTTAATGTTAACTGAAAACTTCATGCAGCTGTGAGCAATGGAGATACAGCTTCTACTGGAACACAGTGTAAGGAAAATATTTATTTAATAGGTACGAGATAATTTCACAGTACATTTTGCTCATGCTCTGTGGCCTATGCTGTTCCCTACTAAGATCCTAGTTTCCAAACCTTTCGCTATTGGTTTCATAGTGCCATGGCACACTTGACTGATGATACAAACAAAACATTTTCAAATTCATTTTCACAGAAAAAGGAGGAATATAATTTGCAAAAAAAGGACAGAGCTTGAAACAGCTGCAGGGGAGTCAATATGGGTCTCTGGCTGTGGGAGTCACATGTTCTTAAGAGATGTTTAATAATTTTTTTTCCACTCACTGAAGACATCACAGAAGAATCGAAAAAAATAGGGGTAGAATCCTGACTTCACTGAAATTAAGGAAAAATTCCCATTGATTTCAGTGGAGCCCTACATATAAAAATGTTGCAAAACATGATCTCTTTAATACAACCAGGCCCATACATATCTAATACTCAGTCAATGGCAATCTCCAGTATAGCCAAATATAGTGGCTACAGGCGAGAAATATGTTTGTCTAACACAGCTAGTAAATGCAGGTCTGACAATTTCCCATTCATGTCAATAAACTGTCCATTAACACAGATGGCAAGAAAAACTCTGACAAAAGAGAATTGTTTAACTTGATAGCAAGTTCAAGTATAATAGAAAATCAAGCCTTTTCCTCTTTCCACTATACGAAATGAATTGTTGCCTTTGTGAGACTCCCAGCTGTTATTGGATTTGTCAGCCTTCTAGCTCACAGTCCAAGTACTAGGTCAAAAGAGGTGATTTGCCTTTGGTTCTATAAACTAACATTAATTTAGGTGGGAATTGATTATGTGCTTTTTGATATTTACCATTGAAACTAACCTCCTACATAATCCACTGTGAGAGAAACAGCTGTGCAATATAAGATAAAATAAAGCTCCTACAGATTGGGGGTGTATATATACATTTTTAGCATTCTACATGCTGGCTGCATGAATTAGAGCTCTGTGGGGCACAGCATCTTGCAGTAGTAATTTCATATATGAAAACAAATGCAAGTTGAGCTTTCTTGAGAAAGGGAGTGCTTTATTCATAATCAAGCCAACTCTGAATGGAACTGGAATTGCAGATCTCTAGAACTATAATTTTTATCCTGAATAGACACTCCAAGTCATTTAAATTTATAGACAAAATTCAAGACATGAAGTAAATCAAACTTTTGTTGCCCTACCTGCAATATATCAGTTTTATTAAAACTGTGGAAGGTGACAAAATACGGCCATTATTAAAAAAAAAAAGTTTCTTCCTGTAGAAATTGCTCAAGTAGTATTTAACATCATACATATTGTTACATGTTACAATGGTTAATTATACTTTGCAAATGATGGCTAAAATTTGTGAGTGCACCTGTCATAAAAGTACAAGTTAAAAATGTCCATTTTATGGATGACTTTTTTTGAAAAATGATACACCTCTTTGTGAATTTCTACATCTTGTTTATCTGATTCCATTTTAAAATGTTCTGCATTAATTATTTTATGTTGCTAAACCCCAAATTTTGCAATGTTGAGAAACAGCATGATATACAGGAATGAGCACAGAGGCTAAGAATTCTAATCCTGACTGTGTCACTGATACGCTCTGAAGTTTTAGACAAGTCACTTTTCCTCTGACTCAGTTTTCCCATCTGTAAAATGGAGATGATAATATCTATAGGGATTATTCTGAAGATTATGAAGTATTTGTATAGAATTAAACATGTAGTGAAGAGCTATATGAGAGCTAAATGTTGATTATTGCTATTATAATTCCTACTCATTGTGGCAGCTGCATGAATTTTATAAATAAAATATAAATAATAATTATTATATTATAACATAAATTGCCTACTATAAGCAATATATAGGTCTAAATCTGAGCAGAATAGAGCCTGGAATATGTATGCCATCCAGTCCAATAAGCTAGCCATTACTTCTAATGTAATGTGCTGTAGTACTTTGCATCATGACTTGCATAGTGCAAACGTAGTCAATTAAAGGACTATTAATTTTTTAAATTATAGAACTAAAGTTTCCATAGGGGAAAGAAGTGGATCTTTTACTGCTAGTACTTTTTGGATTAAAATTCTATCAATAAATACACACTAGTAATTACATCTGAATATTTTAACTTGAGAAATAATGTCTGCTTCACTTGCTGTGTTACTAATCTTAACAAGGTGGACATTAGCGTAACAGAAATATCTAAAGAGAGTGGTATTGTGTCATTTTTTTCTAATGGTTAAATCAAATCTGTAGTGTTTATGAAAGATCATGCAGAGGGCACAGCAAACAAGACCATTCCTTACTGCAAAACGTACACCTACTGTTCTTTTTTTTTTTAAAAGGATGTGGAGTCTGCAGCAGTCTCTGACTCTGATGCAGGAGTATCAGGAGTCTCATCTGACTGAAGTTCGCTGTGTTTTGAGATCTTTTTTCTTAGAGTTTTTCTTTCCATATTGGAATCAGAACTTTGAAAATCAGAATCTTGGGAAGCATCTGTTTTACTAGAAAAAGTGGCACTCACTGAGGTCTTTGTTTCTCTGCTGCCTTTGGAAGTAACACTATTTTCACTTTCAAAGCTTTTGGATTCACTCCCACTGAGATTTTCTTCCCTATCCTGAGCATCTGTATCAATCTCTTCTGTGCTTTCAGCCATGCTACCTCCGACGCTAATATCTGATTTTCTTCTCTTGCTCTGTTTACTGGAAGTAGTTTTTTGACTGATGGAAGATGTTACAGACATAGTCTTATCATTTATATTGTCACCTGCTTCATCAGGGCTTGTATCATCTTGCTCCAAATCTTCTTCTTCTTCCTCCTCCTCCTCCTCTATTGTGTCTTCCATTTCACTGCCAGCTATGGACATTTTGTTTTTGTAGCTGGATCCAGAACTCTCATTTCTTTCACTGACTGATCCCTTAGAGCTAATTTCACTGTCAGAATTAATCACTTCTGACCTGTGACTGGAATCCCTTGTTCCTCCACTAGATTTACTTCCTTTACTTGTCATACTAGTTTTTTCACTAACGCTTCTGCTCTTGGAATCACTATATTCAGATCTGCTGGAGGAACTCTGATTTGATGATACGTTTGACTGGAAGTCATCTTTATCACTGTCAGAGAGTTTGTTTGGAGAACCAGAGACTTGAGAAAGGACACTTTTTGACTCTTCCTCATCTTCAGAGTGCTCAGATATGTCCTCTTCTGATCCATCCTGTTCACTATCTGTTTTGGATACAGAAGGGTCATCTTCTGAATCCTCTATAGTTTCCTCATTCTCTTCATCAGAATCCACAGTACTTTCATTGGTTTCATCTTGATCCAGTGTCACTTTCAAATAGTCCTTATCATCTGCCTGAGTGGCAGAGATACTACTCTTTGCTGATGATTCATCATCATCGGAAGCTACAGATTTTCTTTTTTTCTTCTCATCATAGTCATCAGAAACAACACTATGTTCTGGTTCACTTTCTCCTGTGATATTAATTGAAATTCCTGATTTTGTTTCATCTCTTCCAGATTCACTCACTGTCTGACTTTGAGAGTCTTCCTCTCCTTTTTCGCTTGCAGATACTGAACTTTTGCTAACAGAGCTCTGAGATTTGCATTGATTTTGAATTTTTTTGGAAACACTAATGTGTTTTAGCACATGACTTAGTTTTCTGGTTGCTGAAGGTCTGCCATCTACAGATTTCTGAAAATAATTTCCTTTTATAATCATGCTGTCTTCACTGCCCCCTGGGTGAGAGAACATCAACTGGGCATAATTGGAATCTTTGCTACTGCCTTTTACTTTCTGCAGAATCATTGGAAATATCTTGGCTTTCTTCCATGGAGAATGAGCAGACTCGGTTGTTCCTTCTCGTTTGTGGGCATTTACCACTATTCGACTCAACTGCATCACTGCTTTTAGTTTCCTTTTTCCTTGGCTGGTCCTACGTTCTCTTCCAGAATCATGTTTTAAATCCACCCCACCACCTAAAACTCTACTTTCTATTTGATCTCCTGCTCTCTGGCTTATATCTCTGACTGTAGGAACTTTGCCTTGACTCATCCCCTGCAAATTATGAAAATGGAACTGAATTACAATTGGAAGACAGGTATTATGAAAAATTTTATCCTAAAACAGTTCAGCAGGAAGAGAACTAAGAGTTAACATTACCCTGTAACATTTTTTATGGAATCAAAACAGCCTATCATATAGTTTCTTTGTCAAAGTTTCTGGGACTGAAAGAAAAGGTTTAACTTCTAGAATGGGCAAATAGTTCCCAGTGATTTTACTCAAGTGCATGAAAGATTGACTTAAACATTACAACTTCTTTTATAATTAATATCAATTTGTTCTAGCAAAAGCCTAGTATTTCTCAAAATTAAATTTAAACATATTACTTCAACTGAATTTTTTCTAACATTCATTGAACATTTTCATTTATGTTCCTTACATTCCATTGCCAAGTTTTATGATAAATTATTGTAGTAAGTGTTGTGTTCATCTGCACATAGTCAATTAAAGCCCATTATATTCAGCAAAACTAATGCAGGTATAAGTGATATGATTGTTTAGAAGCTGTACTCTAATATAATACTGTACTATAATATAAAGTTATATATTTTTCTCCTTGGACAAGAAATCCAGGGACTTAAGGGTAAATAGCTCTATGTAGATTTAAAATAGTTTTATAATTCTTAGAAGAAGGGAAGGAGATGACATGAAAACCATGATCTGAAAAACCTTCTTTCTATTTGGAAAAGCAACTTTCTTCTTGATATATCACCAGTCATCAGAATCGCCAATCTAAACCAGCTTTTATTGGATCCCTAATGCACAGTGACTGAAGAATTGAAAGCTGCTTTTATTGTGTGTGCACAAAACAATGCACTAATTATGAAAAGAAAACCAGAAAATGTTAAAAGACACTGCCTTATTACAAAATGGAATCAACAAAGTTAATTGCACTTACTTCTTCAGTTGTTGATCCATGTGGACTGTAATAATAGCTGCCATCATTTTCCACAATTACTTCACCATACTCATCATACATTCCAGTTGGAGATAACAATCGGCGACGACTCCCATATTGAGGTAATTCATACCTGGAAAAGAGACCTTTGGATTCAAATATACTATGTGTGTATGTATATATGTATCTACGTGCATCTCTCTCTCTCTCTCTCTCTCTCTCTCTCTCACACACACACACACACACACACACACACACACACACACACACACACACACCCCTTGTAAAGTTAAAGAGTTTCCCTGTTCTCTTGTTATTGTCTACATGTGAGAAATTGTTTGGACATTAAGAACATGACTTAAAACACACTGAACTTTAATCAACAGAAAAACTCCCATAGATTTCAATGCGTTTGGGATAAGACCAAACCTATTAGGTATCCTGGATTAATCTGAAGGTTCCCAAGGTTGGGCACTTCCTTCCAGATCATAGAATCATAGGGGTGGAAGGGACCTCATGAGGTCATCTAGTCCAACCCCCTGGTAAAAGCAAGACCACTCCCACTAAATCATCCCAGCCAGGGTTTTGTCTAACTGGATCTTAAATATCTCCAAAGAGGGAGATTCCACCACCTCCCTAGGCTACCCATTCCAATGCTTCACCACACTCCTAGTGAGAAAGTTTTTCCAAACTCGACCTCCCCACCTGCAACTTGAAACCATTGCTCCTTCTTCTGTCCTCTGTTACTACCAAGAACAGCCTAGTTCCTTCTTTTTTGGAGCACTCCTTCAAGTAGTTGAAGGTTGCTATCAAATCCCCATCTTCTCTTCTGTAGACTAAATAAACCTAGTTCCTTCAGTCTCTCCTTGTAAGTCATGTGCCCCAGCCCCCTAATCATTTTTGTTGCCCTCCGCTGAACTCTTTCTAATTTGTCCACATCCTTTCTGTAGTGGGGAGCCCAAAACTGGACAGAGTATTCCAGATGCGCCCTCACCAGAGGGGAATAATCACATCCCTCGATCTGCTGGCAACACTCCTACCTGTTTCTGTTCCCTGTTTTTATTGGAAGAGCAAGAAAATTCTATTCTGGAAGGACTCTAGGCTACCTCCCTCTGGTTTATCCTGCTTCAGAACTCTGAACTATAAAGATCCCTTGCAGGCCTCCAGGACTAACCATAGAGACCCTGCTTAAATTATAGCTCTTAAAATGGTTACAGCCCTAACATACGGCTAGAGCACAAAGCAGAGTGGTGCTATCCATGCTGTTACTCTTGTTATAGCTATATACACAGGGTTGGTCAGGGACCCTACTCTAAGCAGAAAAGAAAATGAGTGAAATGGGTGAGTGTAGAGACTCAAGGGGGGGGGGGTATAGGAAAAGAGGTAGGGGGAAATTATTTGGAGGAAAGAGCAAACATATGCAAATACAATGTATATTTGCAGAAATGCACTATCCTCATTTGTATAATATTGACAGACTTTTAGGGAGGCTGGAAAAGGTGTGTACTATCTACTGTCTGGTTCTAAGAGGAGAGATTTGCTTGTGCTGTGTAAATTCTTTTAGGTACAGGATAAATGTAATCCTAAGGTTCTTCTAGAATGCTGAGGAAAATGAGATTTTTCCAGCCTGAATGCTGAAGTAATAAAAACAGTAAGCCTGAAAAACTGCATTTGCAAAATTATACAGAAAAATGGAAAACATACCCATGTTCATAACTGTAGTAATCTTGGCCATAGTAATCTTGGCCTGGATCAATTCCAGATTCCACAGATAACTCCTGTAAACCAAAAAAGAAAACTGATTGATGGAAATACTTAAACATATAGTGATGGTGATAAGGAATGCAGAAAAATGTGTTATGAATTGTGTGCAAACAACAACAAAAAAAGATGAGCTACTGTGACTGCTTTTTATCAGTATTACTTGTCATTTCAATACTAATATTTTCCGGTGGCCATGTTATTTTTTTCATGCCAGAGCTGGGAGGCAAGTGAAATCATAATTCAAAAGGCTTTTATGGTGTTGAAAAGTGCTGTTAGAAACTGCTCTTGGCACTTCAGTAATCCAAGACATCAGGAACTTTAAACACTTTACATTAAGTGATAGATTCCTGGAATAGTCATAGTTAGTAAAGGTACAGAGAGTAAAAGTTGCACATTCTTCTGAGGGAGAAAAAAATCTTTTTCTGTTTTACTTTACAAAAGCTTCATTCAGCATAACTGACTCATCACAAATATACTGTTACTTTTCTGAAGAACTTTCATTTCTTACTTCCATGCCCCATCTCATTCTCAATGACTGTTACAGAAGGAATCCAAATCTAAGATACTCTTTTATTTCAAGTATTTGTCAAGCCCTACTTCAGATCATGTCTCCTGTTAATGCATTTGCATTATTTTGTTTATATCATACAAAAACATTGTCCTTTTAAAAATCTTCATGATCCTTGGGGTGCAACAGAAAAGATTACTGTCTTGCAAGGCAGACAGTAAAATCTTTGTGAAAACAAGGCATCAAAACATGGACAGGACTGAGGAGGGGAATGATCCCTATCTGTTACCTTTGTACTCCCCTGATCACCAGGGATCTTCAAAGCAAGTACAGCCCAAGTAAATGAGAACAGCTTCAGAACTGTTCTAGGTTACTTGCCGCCCCCCCCCCCCTCCCCAGCGACTCCTGGCAGTTGCTATGATTGCTAGGAACTGCTGGAGTTCCATGCCTTGCCATCTCCATCCCTGCCCTAACCTAACATCTAGATCAACTATATTAGCTTTAGTCCTCTGGTGGTTCCCATAAGCCAGAGGAATCTTCAGCTGGCCATAAAGGCCAGATTTGAGGCTGCCTTGCATCATTAGTACCCTGCAAAGCAGCTTTATCAGGGCTGACAATGTAGCCCAAGGACCTGCTCCTGCTCCTACTGAAGTGGGGGTGGATATATTAATCACACTGGAAGTGATATCAGGACCAAGCGATTTTAACTGAAAGCATCAAGGATATAATGCAGATCTGTCACTATACTTCACAACACTTTTATTATAGTTGGGAGGTCAGCTGATCATTTCCTCTCTAGGACTAGTAATGACCCCCTGACTGGCACCAGAGAAACTAGATTATAATGTAATATCAATAACATTATTCTGTTAATCTGAAAAGAAAGCTGGTAAACTTTGCAGTTAATGTTGCTGAAGTCAGCAGTAATGACTGAATCTCAAATATGTAATTAAAAGTAAATAAATAGGATAAAAAAAATCCAGGCTTTTTCTTCTACAAAATAAACATGTTTTCTTCAATGGTGAAGAAAAATCTACCTCAAAAATAGAAATTAAGATCAGAAAATATTGTAAAGGATGCTTTGAAAGATTACAGACTAGTAAGAAAGGGGAAAAAACAGTACCTCTGGTCTGAGAAGAGACGGTCTCAGCAATTGCTGTTGCTGACAAAATTAGAAATAGAGAGGTTAATCAGACAGAGCTATTTGGTAGAACAAGTAGATTCTGTTGCAGTTGAAAAGTTTGAAGGAGAATCATAAAACACTGTTCTATCAGTATTTTAAATTTCAGAATGGCCAACACATAAAATACTCATTGAATACTTTTCTTCGTTACACTGTAAATAGATCACCATATAAGTACATATTACAGTAAAATCAATTTACATACTGTGTTATTTCTTTCATCTAATGTTCAGTTTAATTCCCAGTCATGTGGTAATTAATTTCTGAATATTTGCTAAGCTTAAATATATTTACCAAAGGCAGATAATCCATGATGTAAGGGGGAAAAAAACTTCAGAGTAGGTGACTGGGCAACTTGAGATTTCTGCAGTAGACTTGGGGTTTATACATTACTCCTAGAGATTACTCTCCCCACATGGCTTCCACAGGCATGTGTCACGGTTGCGCAGAAAGTATATGATAAAACTAATAAGAAAGGCCCTGGATTCTCAATTGCCAATCCTGTATTTTAACTATAAGACCATTACTTCTTTATTTTCCACTGTGTTTGGCTCCTTTGTGACTGTTATCTACTATTTATTTGTGTACATATATGTCACTTAGTGCCTCAGCAGCTAAGAATCTCACAACCATTAACAGATGTAATCATCATAATATCCCTCTGAGGTAGGGAAGTATGAGTCTCATTTTTCAATTAGGGTATTTAGGAAAAAAAAATATGTTTGAATTCACATAAAGTCAGTGAGTGACCCAGGGTTTGAGCCTAGGTCTCTTCGTTTCTAGGCTAGTGCCGTATCCACAGCACCATCATTTCTCTTTAGTTAAACATAGTCCATTCATAGCATTTTGTATACTGCTGAACTACTGTGTGGCTCAAGTTATTTGAACTAAGGTCTTTCCTTATCAGTGTTTACTGATCGCCCTCCCCCTCCCCGTCCCCACCAGAATTCTTGGGTTTTTGAAAAAGTCAGCAGCTAGGGTTTGCTGATTTTCCACTTTTTGGGACTCAGGAATTTTTTTTCGGGGAAGCACATGGAGCGACTCAATGGCCAGGGTCAGAAGCAGGTCACTCTGGGGCCAGGGGATTGGAGGGAAAGAGGGCAATACTGACAAATTGCAGCCTTCCATTCCCCTCCTCACTCCAGCCCTTTAGCATGGACCGGTTTGTTTCTTCAGAGCAGAGGGGGAGCAAGACAGCAGGGAGCTGGGTCCTGACAGCCTGCTGCAGGGAGCACTAGAATGCTTAGCATACCTCCACAGCCATCCACTGCCCCTTTTTCAGTTTTTATGGATTTTCTCCCTTTTAATTTTTTTAAAGTAAAACCTAATACATTCCCAGGAAATAAAATAAGTAAATAACGGAAAATGAAGGACCTTAATAATAACTTACTCTGAGTGTTGTAATTTACTATGCGCATTGCATATTGCATTGAAATTTAGAGCCAGATATAGACATCCATCCTCAAGAAGAGTAGTATCTTACTAGGCAAGTAGTCCCACTGAATTCACTAGTATTATTTGTATAGTTAGTAAACTCTGTGAGAGTTAATTTTTCCATAAAGCCCTTATGGAAAAAGAAGACAGGCCTGCTAGTTGCTATAGTCACCCCATTGTAAGAGAGACATGAATGCAGCCCCACAGAAGAAGCAAATCACAAGGTAGGGATTTTGAAGATGCCAAAGGGAATACATAACATAAGGAGCTAGATACATCGCTCTTGTAGGCCCCAACATTAATAGGTTTGACCCAGCCTTCCCTCTCAATCTTCAGCCTTTGCAGAAAATCAGCTTATTTTATTAATGCAATTTTTCACTTTATTGTAAAATTTCAATGTATTGTAACTAAACTAAACTAAAAAATTTGAAAAGAAAATTCCCTGTGATGTAAACAGCTGAAGAAAAAGTGTTGCAAATAGGAATTTATATATTATCTGTTATCACACCGTTTTAATAATATAGATGGGGAATATCCTTACCTCTTGCTGTGTGTATCCTCGCCTAAATTCAGAAAAAGAAAAATAATATTAGTTTACAGCTTGAAGATTATGTAAAGGTGCAGTTTATAGTCACTATTTTAATGGAAGAAAGGTGGAAAACATATGTCCTTGGAAATATTACTAATATGGTAAGAAATATTTATCTAAAAATGCAAAATAAGTGTCATTAGAGACAAAATAAATGCCTCAACTATATCTGAGGAAGAGTATCACATCTCTGTGTTGTTTAGTGCTGCATACACAGTCCTAGTAAGTCCGAGAGTCAGTGCACTATTAGAATAGGATATGAATGGGGATAGGCAGGATGCACACTACATGGTGCCACTGTCTATATCCTTTGCCCACACATTTTCTTTCTTTCCACAGTAAGGAATAGAGTCCTGCCATAGAGAACTATCCTGTGGCATCTTGCAGCTGATGCGCACTCATTTTTTTATTTTGCTTTTGGACTTTCGGTACCCATGCAGGGCTTGCTAGAATTTGGACCTAAGCATCTACTCTTAATTTCTGCTAATGACATTATTAATAAAATTATATACATATCCTAACATTTCCTCAATGTATATACAAGGGAGTTATATTCTTTCCGCTATCTATCATTATGTTTCCACAGATTTGGGGCTTTTGAGCTTACTGAAATATTTTCAGTTTTTAATTCATATTAAGTGAGCCACTCATACACTGTCAATACTTATACTTCCACATTTAATTCCAGGAGCCTTAAATAGAGTATGCAAAAATAGTGAACAGGGTTCACACCCCGGTGTTGCTATTAAAGGACAGTTTAAGACATTTTGAGATAGAGAGGGTAAATGCTCAAAACTGTGTTGAACTTAATATTGTACAAAGACAACAGCCTAGAAAAATCATTTAATTATATTTGAGAGAAAAACAAAGAACAGAATGGAAGCTTTGAATTTTAAATATCACCAACTATAAAGCATTTCTATTAATAGTCAACACATGTTGATTATCAGGAGTAAAATATTGCAGTTGTCCAGATGATAAGAAAGTAATGAAATGACAACTTGATCACAAGTCAAAGTCTACTTGAGCAGTACTATATTTGCTCAAATGGTTAATACACTATCAATTAAAAGTGCATGTAATAAAAGTAAGTTAATACTTATTTACTCTTTTAATTCAGTTTGCTGAGAACAGATCCACATTTCATCAGGCTTTTTGAGAGATGGTCATAATGTTTTTCTAATATTAATGGTGGACACTTTAAGAAAAAGCTTTCTACTAGGTTTCATTTCTCTTGGTATTTCACTCTACACATAATGTTCCATTATAAAAGGAAAGTCCAAGGTGAAACTACATATTCCATTCCCATGAAATAATTTTTAAAATCTCCCCCAAGGGTACTGTAATGATGTCTAATAAAAATATCATCTGGTTTCCATGGCTTTCAATCTGACACAAGCTGTCAATTTAGTTTTTCCAAGAACTAGGAAAATAGTATGAATGATGATGTATGCTAATACCAAAACATACACAACACTGATTTTGTATAACAAGTGCTTACCTTTATTTTGTATAACAAGTGCTTATCTTTAAGAATGACTGTGAAAATGAAGTTATTTGCACAAATGGCATACCTTCCACTCCTCTATATTGCTAACATAATTTGAAGGAATTGTGAGTTGCCGTTCCCAGCAGTTATCTATCTGCTTCTTTAATCCTTCTAAATTTTTTATTTTAAGGTATTTTATATTTATTCTTGCATTAAAGACAAAATAAAGGTCAAAATCAAAGACAGTAAATACAAATTAGAATTAGTTATTGTTACTTTTTGTCTTTTCAGATAAAAGGTTGCACTCAGTTCAAAGCTGCTAAAATAAAAATATTTCTAAACACGTCAGAAATATTCACTTTTTTCTCCTCATGGCCAGAGAACAATGAAACCAGAAACCAGCTTTGAGTACTGGACCCTCTTTTAGCCTGTAGCAAAGGAAGATTAGTCACTTATGTAAAAAAAAAAAAAAAAAGTAAATACATGCCACATGACCAGTCTGCAGTAAATTCTAAGGAACCACTTCCTGGTGTGTGACAATTGAATCAATGGGACTAACAACCTTGATTTTCAATATTTTTAAATTTTGGTTTGAAGCGTTTTCAGTAATTTATTATTATTATGTATCAGAGGCCTCAACTGAAACTGGGGATCCATTGTGCTAAGTGCTGTAAAATTACTTTGTAAGAGACAGTCCCTGCCAGGGGCATAGCCAGCCTCCATTTTCTGGCCGGGACCCTGAGCCTCCAGGGTGGGTCCGGCCAGTCCTGCTTCTGGTCATGTGATCAGAAGCTTACTGACAATGCTCCAGTTGCCTAGCAACTGCAGTAGCAGAAGGAGGGAATGGGAGAGGCAGCCTGGCTGCTGCCCAGTTAAGGCCACAGAAGCTGCCTGGGGCTGGAGCTGGAGCTGTGAGACAGTGCAGGTGGAGAATAGCCCACCCCCGCCTGTCTGTCCACAGCACCACCACTTGTGGCCGTGGCTGCCTGCTGCTGGCTGGTCCACTGTCACAGTGACAAAGCGCGGACTGCTGCCAGGAACGGTGGCAGGCTGGGCCTGCTGGCCAAGTGGGTGGGCCCAGGCCCAGCCCTAGCTACGTCCCATGCCCCAAAGATGTTATAAGCTAATTAAAAAATAGGCAAAAGGATGGGAGGGGACAGAGGGGCACTTGTCCTTTCCACTGATCCAGATTTCCACTTAATCATTGTACAGTTTTGGAACTGTAAAAATGTAATTTTTGAAAAAGGATCTTGACAGAAAAGCACATTGAATATATTGCCAGCTCGGACCAAAAATCTCAGCTGGCCAATCAATACTGCCCATAGATATTAACTCTAGTGAAAACGAAAAATTAAAAAAAAACGCATGAACTTTAAGGTCAGAAGGGACCAATATGATTATCTAGTCTGACCTCCCTGCACAATGTAGGCCAACAAACCTTACCCACCCAAGTCCTGTAATAAACCTCTAACTTATGACTGAGTTATTAAAGTCCTCAAATTATGGTTCAAAGACTTCAAGGTACAAATAGTCTTCACCCCGTCCTAAGGTTCATTGGTCCCCCTTTCTCTTTCTTTGTTCTCTTCCTATTTATATAGCTATAGAACCTTCTACTCTTGGTTTTAATTCCCTTTTCAAGGTCCAACTCTACTTGGGCTTCTGGCCTTTCTCATTTTATCCCTACATGGTCTGACCTGCAAGAGGTAGCTTTACTTGCTGATCCCTCCCACTTTCCACTTCTTGTTGACTTTCTGCTTTCTCTTAATCACCTGTCTGAGATGCTAACTCATCTAGCTCGGTCTACAACCCTTGCCTATGAAATTTTTCCCCTTTGCTGGTGAAAGTTCCTGCAACTTTGACTTCAACTAATTTCAAGCATCCTCCACTGTTAAATCCATGAGTTCCTCAGTCCAGTCCACTTCCCCAACCAATTCCCTTATTTTTTTTTAAAGTTAGCCCTTTTGAAGTTACAGACCCTAGTCACAGATCTATTTTTGTTTATCCTTTTGTTTAGTTTGAATTGAATTACCCCATGGTTGTTTGAACCATGGTTGTCCCCTAAAACCAGTTGTTATATGATGTCTTTACTATTCACCAAAACCAAATCTAAAATGGTATTCCCTCTTGTTTGCTGAGTAACTATTTGGTGAAGGAACCCATTAGCTACGACATCCAGGAAAATCTGGGCCCTATTATTACTACTATCATTTGTCCTCCAGTCCAGGGGTTCTCAACCTTTTTGAGTCACAACACGGCTGGGAGAGTTCCCAGCTGTTCACGACACACCAAGGCTTCCCCTTCCCCCAGCAGCCCCTCATCTCTCCCTGTGGCTTCCCCCATCTCTTCCCCCTGGAAGCTCCTCCTGTCTCTCCCCCAGCAGCCCCTTATCTCTTCCCCCAGCTCCCCAGCGGCCTGCAACCCTTGAATCTGTTCCCCCACAGCCCCTGCTCTCACCATGGCCCTGGCTTTAGCCATGCTGCCCTGTCCCTGCATCCCCTCCACTCTGGACCTGCTGCTCTTTCTCTGGCCCTCACCCCACCTGGCACTGGCAGGCAGCCCTGCACCACTCACCATAACAAAGGGGCCCCGCCCCGCCCCACAGCTGCGGGAGAAACCTGCTCTCCCGAACTGGGCTTAACAGGCAGGGCAGGGGATTTAAAAATGCCCCGGCTCCATCTCCTAGATTGGATGAGTCAGCACTGCAGCCTGCCTGAGGCTGCAGTGTTAAAAGTGAGCAGCTCGCTGCTGCAGCTCACGAGCCACATGGGGGCTTAGCCCACGGCGACACTCTTGCCACTGTCCCACAACACATTTTTGTGTCACAACACAGTGGTTGAGAACCATTGCTCCAGTCTATATTTGGGAAGTCAAAGTCTCCCATAATCATACAGTTCCCAGTAGTATTTACTTCATTACAAGTCTTAAAGAGGTCTCTATACAGGTCCAAACCAGATCCTGGTGGTCTGCAGCACACTCCAAACTCTCTTTAAGGGGAAACTGTAGTAGTTTTCTTCTCTACTATGATTTTTACCCAGACAGACTCTGTCTTATCAATTCCATCACTTCTCATTTCTTTACAGTCTATCTCATCATTGATATACAATGTTACTCCACCATCTTTGCCTTTATATCTATCTTTCCTAAACAGCACATATCCTTCAATACTTGTATACAAGTCATGACTACTATTCCACCATGTTTCTGTTATCCCTATAATATCTGGTTTCACTTCCTGTACCAGTAGCTTTAGTTCCACCACTCCATTACCCAGGCACCTAACATTGGTATACAAACACCTTAATTGTTGCTCTTTGGCTCTGGTCATATTACTTACCTGATTTGTCACAGTCATTCTCCTGCCAATATCACCTATTAGACTAATATTTACACCACCTTTCCTCTTAATATCCATTCTGCTCCCCACTGCTGTGTCCTTTCTTATTTCATTTTCTTCCCTCTCAATGCTAAAAGTAGGTGTGGTGATTATCTGGGCATCTCCCAACTGTCTTCTCCAACTTCCTATTTTAAAGCTCTCTTAATCAGCTGTGCCAGTCTCCATCCTAGAAGTGCATTTCCCTCCCAGAAGTCCTTCCAAAGAGAACAGTCTTCTATCCATCAATGCCTTCTAGTGACCATACATTCCTAAACATTAAAACTTTTAATATTAAGGAAATTTCTCCAGAATGACAAAGGAAGTGCCACATAATGGAATAGAACGAGTTAATGTGGTCTCATTTTCCCTGCAAATTCTTTGAGTCTCATCAGATTAAATTTACAAAAGAGGCTATTGTGTACCAGGTGACCTTTCAGATTAATAAAGGTCATACAAAATTATAGCTGAATAGAATTTGAAAAATTCAGTATTAGCCAGATTTTCAGAAGTGATGAGCAGCTGCAACTCCCATTGACTGCAGTGGAATTTGCTTCCACAAATCAGGCAATGTTTATCTATATGATATATTTCACAGAAGTGATTTATAGTCCTGATCCTGCAAAAACTTGCACATGTGCTTATGGGACTGCTCAGTGTGTAAAGATGAGCACCTGCACAAATCTTTGCAGAATCAGGGCTATTCAATATATTATAGTAGGATGGCCTGTGCATCTGACAAAATGCAAAGCATTGCAGTGTTGCTTAAGCAGGCCATTCATTCATTTTTAAGTCGGATGGTCCTGCTTTTGCTTGGTTTGTCCCATCTGTTACTGGTGTAAAACCAGACATGGCTTTGTCAAGTATCATGCATGCCATTTTCAAAAGCACAATGCATGCATGATACTTGACAAAGCCATGGACTGTGGAAAAACTGGCTATTTCTAGACAATTGGCTAAATAATGTTGTAATTTTCTTTCTCCTTAGAACTGATAACATTTTCTCATGGACAGGTTTTAAGCTTTTATTGTCACTTCCTTTAAATAAGTGTACCTCACCTCGTTGCATGTATTTGTATAAAAAGTGTTATTTTAACACATTTATCTGGGATTTTGGCAGAAGAGGAAAAATATATCTGCCAAACCACCTTTTACTTACCGTTTGTTTCAAAGGACAAGCCAATTTAATGTAACCAACATAGTTAAATGAAGTTTAATATATATTAATGCTAACCATATTATATACATTTTTACAGATACTTATAAAACCTCTTGATTAAACTGATCAGTCTGATTATTATATTCAAAGGTAAGCAAAAATGTTATTGATGGAAAGCTTTTAGTAAGTCAGCATGAAATATTAGAGATACTTAATTAACATAAACAAGCAAAAGTAACAAGCACTTTTTACTTTAAATGGGTTACAAATATGAAGAGCCACAATATAAAGTATCAGAACAAAGAAAACAATAGAAGGCATAATGTAGATAACAGAAAGAAGGACAATAAGGTTGAATGTCAGATAAATAGAAAAATATTTATCAAAACTACAAGGACAACAGTGAGATGAAAGCTCCTCACCAAGGCAGTATGCTATACAATCTCCTATAGAATAACATGATATGTTATAGTAATAACATGGTCTTGTTATTGCTGAGTCTGTTTTCTATCTTCATTTGCATTTCTATGACATCCAACATTTTATAGTAAGAGTTCTCCCATGATGTACACTTTATGAGTAAAGCAAGAGATGCCGTCAGTATTTCAGGATAATTGCCTTGCTTATTGACATAACCTACAACAGTGAGTACCCTTGTGACAAAACAATGTGGAGTGTTTAGCATAAAGCAGTGTCAACATATGCCTGCTACATATAGTTCATTGGTTTTAAATAGACACTTTGCCCAATGAATCTTTTGTAAGCAGACAAAGAAAATAAATCAGCATAATAATAATACAGTAAAAAGCAGTATATAGAGAACTACCTTTTAAAATATTATACATTACAAAGTTATGAGTTAGGAAAATATATTTTAGGTTTAGTATTAGGAATAAACAACACACAGCAAAGAGGAAAAAAGTCTGAGTTCTTCCACTCCTGATGAAGTATTTTAGCTGTGGAACATATGAGGCAGATAACATGTACTGTTACGGCCATATCATGCAAATTATAACACATGAAAAAATTCCACAAGAATTTTATAAAGCAGTGGACTGGGATGGAAATCGTTTTTCAAGTTCCTCAACTATACAGCTCAAGTTGCCATTGTGCTGGCTGTGCTCAGCAACAGTTTCTGTAGTTGGCAATTTTGGTTCTGCAATTAGTTTAAGCTTGGATATGTGCTTGGGTATAATATGGTTCTTATCTATTTGATTGTACATATTGGCCACAGATTTTTCAATATCTGCTAAGTTCTGAATATTTTTGAGAATCCCTTTCAGCTCCCTCTGAGGGGCTGGCTCAGGCATTGTGGCCTGTGAGGATAATGGTAAATGTTTGGCAGGGGACTTAGTAGGCTTTACAGGGGACAGGTGCTGTGTACTTAGAGTAGATGAGGAGGAAATGGCTAGAGAAATGGTAGGGAGAGATGGAGGTTCTGGTGGCAACGGAGGAGGAGTTGGAGGAGAAGGAGGAGTCAGCATAGGTGGTGGTGGAGGGGGAGTTCTGGGTGGATCTGGAATGCTTTCTATTACTTCCACTTGGGTTTGAGCAGCCAGAAAACTTTGACGAACAGATCTCTTTATCCTAAAAGACGGAGGAGTTGGTTTGTGAGTTGGTGGAGGGGAAAGTTCTTCTGGACAGTCATGATGAGTGATGATTACTGAAGGAACTGCAACTGATTGAAATTCAATTACTTCAGCAGGAGGTGTCAAGGATGAGAAAGGGGGAGAGTGATGACATGGAGAGGCAAGCAGACATTCAGGAGACAACTCTAGCATGTTTTCTCCTTCTTGGTGGTAGTTGCTGTGAGTTGGTGAACGTGAATGTTTCATATCATAGGATTTTACTTGTGTCATTTCCTGCAAAGCCTGTTGTTCAAACTGCCTTGCCTTCTCTTTTACAGTTAATTTGGTGCCAATAATTTTTTTAAATATTGGACTGCTAACATCAACCTTGCTGTGCTGATTGTCAGTTCTTTCATTCTCTGCTTTGAGTCTTTCCTGTTGCCATTGAACTGGATCCATGATAACTTGCCTATTTAAAGCATCAGACATGTGTCTCCTAGTAATACGAACTGGTAATGTCCATGCACGGTGAATATCTCCCAGAGGGTATCCCAAAAGGGCATCTTTCAAGGCTAATCTTCTAGATGAAAGACTATCTAAAGCATCTTTCCTCTTCCGTAGCAACGAAGAGCTGGGGGAACCTGGAACAACACCTTCCATATACAAAGGATTCTGGGTGGTTAGTGGGTTCTCATCAGATAAAAATGTAATGTTACTTGCAGATTTGGGGAGATTATTGTTCAATGATCCATTGATATTAGACTGCTTGTGAGCCTCAATAGCACGTGAAGCAAAGCTGCTTATTACTCTTTGACGGTCTCCTTCTTCTAAGACTGACTTTTTTCCCCTGCTTTGTTGGAAATGGTAGAGAAGAAAAAGACTTGAAAGAAAAGAAGATAATCACATGTAAGGAAACATGCATGGGCATAGATTTTCATGAGAAAAAAAAGAAATTTATGATGTGAATGAAGGCCACAGTATTACTTCTAATATACTGTTAACCAAAATAAATATTTATAAAAACTACTGAGGCAAGACATTTACTTTTATATCTCCTCTAGAGGGAAAGGATATGAGGAAAAGAGGAATAAAACAAGCTATGACCTAAATGAGTTCTAATTTTAACCACGTCTTTTCTATCCTTGGAAACAATTGCTCTTTCCTTTCCAATTATTAGTCCCCCAAACACAGGAACACATTTTTTTTCCGTATATCTTGTTTGTAACAGTTATACTACACAACATTTGTACAACCTAAAATGGAAATATAATTTAGTATGACATAGTATTTCCACCATTCAAATAAAAGCAGAATTATATTCTCAACTCTGCCCACTACGGTGAATGTGGAAAACCATGGCAATTGTTTAAGGAGTTACTCTTCCCATTAATGCAATGTGTATAGGCATGCACAAAAGCTACAGAGATGCATCACATAGATAATTAATATATTCTCATATACAATACTTATATGCACAAGCAAATATATATGTGTGTGTGTGTGTGCACGAGTGTGTATATAGATATACACACACATATAAAACCATACATGTGCAAATATTATGTATTTATCACATTATGACTTGAGTGTGTGTAGTGAAAATATTAACATGAAAAATTGCAAACTCAAGTGTTATATTTTAATTCCATGTAAAAAAAAATAAAGTAGCTTACCTGGTTCTGCAATTTACCTTGCACCTGTGAATACTTCACTAATCTATCTTCTTTGGACTAGTAACTTCCAAACTCTTAAAAAGAATTGTCTGAAACTGTTTCAAGAATCCTTCATCTGGCCTTCTCCAATTCACACCTATCCGAGGCCTGAAGCATAATTTTTTTTCCCTGAGTTAGTGACGTGTTAGTCAATTCTGAATATGGTTAGAAGTGGAGTTTAAACCCTTTAAAGGGATTATTTTCCTTTCTTCCCTCCACTGAGATTTAGCACGTGCTTTTGGACCTGGAAATTATGGCATATTGAATTTTAAAATTGTACCTTGAGTAGAGGTTTTATGTTTCTCTATATATCTGCTAGAGATGAACTGACTGTAACTTATGGATGTATCTTCACAAGTGGAGTGATATAAAAAATAGTCCTAATAATTTAAAAAGTCAGTGTTTCAAAAATAGTCTTTCTATTCACAAACGGAATGTGTAGCATATGCACGTATAGTGGGATATGAACAATACTCTTCTAAACCCTACCACCTTAGGCTATGTCCACATTGGCAAATTAGTTCGAATTAAGGAGGCTTAATTCGAACTAACTAAAGCCATGGCTACACTAGGCTTTAGTTAGTTCGAATTAAGGGCTTCTTTAATTCGAACTAATACATTGGAATAGGGTATTCAAATTAAAGGGTTAATTCGAACTAACTAGTTCGAATTAGCCAATGTGGCCATGTTAATTCCAACTAATTTCTTAGTTCGAACTAACCGGCCATTGAAATGAATGGGGATTGCTAATTCGAACTAAGCAAGTGCCATGAATCGCACTTGCTTTGTTCAAACTAACTTTTTCTAGTTCGAATTAAGCTAATTCGAGCTAACTAAAATTAGTTCGAATTAGTTCGAACTAACTAATTCGAACTAATTTTAGCAAGTGTAGACATAGCAATAGAGTCCTATATTTATATCACTATAGCTAATATACAGTTACAGTAGCAATGACAGCTACATGATAAAATAAAGATGTCTATAAGTTCCTTATGATCCCCTGTTTTCAGTAAGTTATCTATGCATAACATTTTCTCATTGAAATTTTTCTGGCTTGGTCCCTATCCAAGTTGATTTTGCCATGGTTAAACATTTCCAAGTGAGAGAACACTGAAGAACAGGTAGAAAAGACAATTAAACAGTACAGAATGAGAGTAAAATAAGAAGCCACATAGAGACCCTTTCAATATGTGGGCTCAAAAATATATTCATTTAGGAAATGGAGGAAAGTTATGATTATTTTGTTTCTTGATTTGTCTGGAAACTGATATACACAGAGAATCTACAATCTCTTTATCTGTATACATGACAGCATGGTGACTGAGCAGGGATGATTGATAGGGATCATTTCATTAGGTATGAGGAGTACTCGCTTCATGCATACTTGGGAGCACACTTTCCCAAAAGAACTGGCTGAACTGGAATGGGACTGACAAACATAAGGGGTATATTCCAAAGGGGTAGCCGTGTTAGTCTATTGTAGAAAGACAACAGAGTCCTGTGGCACTTTTAAAGACTAACAGATTTATTTATCGCATGAGCTTTCGTGGGAGAAAATCCCACTTCGTCAGATGCTTTGAACATAGGAAAGTTACAGAGTGGTAGGAAATTAAATGCAGGGGAGTGTATGACATAGCATCAGGTCAGGCTGTAACAGCAAATCAAAATAGGTGGTAGGATTCAAAACACTATGGCATCTTTAAAAAGAGCTACAGAAGAGGGGGCATTCTCTTCTGTGTGCATAAGAATGCTGGGAAACAGAATGCATCTTAGAAACTACCCTTGGGCAGAGTTGCTCTACATGCCTGATGCTGGTCAGTACTTAATGGGGATTTCATATGATATTTTACATCATTTACTTATTTTTAAATTAGATGCTTTGACACACTTCCTTGGTCGTCTTAGTGATCACATGGATTTTTAAACACAGAGTCTGGAAAAATCAGTGATTACTGAAGTTAAAGGAAGATTCCCTTTGCTTCCAAACACAAAGTACGTGCTAGCTGATATATCCTTGATATGTATGAGAAAGAATTATTTCATAAGCTGCTTGATTGCTAGACTTACTTAATATGAAATACTAACGATGAAACCTTAATATTTGTAGAACAATCTTTTTCTCTTTGTTTCAATGAGGAACTAAATCAGATCAGTTTGAATTCATAATTTTGTAAACTAGAGCAAAGATGGTTGCCTGAAAAGGAATTACAGGTAATGGATGAAAAAGTTCTGCTCGCATAGGGAGATGAAACCTTATTTCATCTGACTGAATGCAAGCCTGAAAAACCTGCTTACCTATCTATCTGTTTTAGGTATCTGGAGAGCTCCAATCACCATAGAGTGTAGGTGTTTAGACTAGAGGACCTTAGAAATACCACTGTTCAAGTTCAGCAGTTACAGTTCTGTATTTAATCTCTACTTTCTACAAAAACAATGAGGCATCTCCTCGTTTTTGCTGAAAACAGATTAACATGGCTACCTCTCTAACTACTTTTGACAAAATGGTTAAGGAAAATGAAAGGAGGTACACTAATCTTTTCACATAAAAGTAAATGTCTTCCATGTATTATACTAGTGTAAAATAAAGGTTGATAAGCAATTGCAATTAATTACAGTTCTAACAAACTAAACCTAGATGAATCAACAACTGTTTCTATTGGCTACAGACATTATACATGATGAAGTAAGTTTACTTACTGATGCCTATGTATCCAAAGATGGAGAAAAAATGGAAGTAATGAGACATAAAATGGGTTTAAAACAAAAATAAGTTTAGTTCTGCTTAACTTTCCATAAAAACTAAATTAAAAAAGATGAACAAACAAGACATAAGGCAGCACTATAGAAAGAAAATGTTTGACACAGGACAACTATGGAAAGGCATGGAAAATAAAGATAGGTTTTTCAATTGTGTCAGATTTCCATTACATGTTATCTAAGAAAACTGTTGAAGATTTGAAAAATAATTGAAAAGAAAAAGGCAAAGTGATGCACAAGATTTAATATACTACAGCAATTAAATTTAGTATTACAATTCACCTGTAAGTTGCAGATGACTGTACCATATTCTACTATATTGTTTTTCCTGAATATTGATTGTCTGAGGTAAATTTTTGCCTTTAGAACAAATACTGAATTCAGTTAAACCTCAGAGAGTTTTGATAAACTTTTATTGAAACACATTCTCTCTTTAAAATTAAGTGCTTTGATTTACATTATTTTACAATATCTCTACTTCTTCTAGAGATTCCTTAATGCGCTGCAAACGCTTGGTTATATTTACATGCTATTTTCCCACTGGGTTATTTGTATGCCTATTCCATGGATGGTGTCTCTTTTATGGGGAAAAAATCTGCATTTGCTAAATTTATACTTTTCAGTTGAAGTACTGGGGCAAATCTGTCTCTAAATCAGAAGTGAAAGTATTCAGATTTGCATCTGCAACTCATTTTGTCTATGCAACACTTAGCAGGTGTACATTTTGTCCACAGACACTTGAGGCTTGGTCTTAGCTTGTTTGAAAGCACATCCCTTGGAATGGAGAATACAGACTCATGAGGCTTCCAGTGCCCAGTTAACCAGTTTCAAGTAAAGTGAAATGCAGTCTTCCTTTTACTTTAATGGGAACTGGGTTAGATTTTAAGGAATCAGGGTCCTGATACAGCAAAACCCTTCAGCATGGTTGTAATTAAAAAAAAAAAGGCCTAAAATTCATATACCATAACCTTTTAAATTCTTCATGTGTTGTATTTCTGTGAATCATACTTCTTTCTTTCCTCTACCTAAATAGCAACATTTCTCAGTTATAAAATGCTAAGGAGGGAAAAGAATCAATGGTGTTAATTTTGGCAGAGAAGCTACTCCTACTTCAGTTAGTAATGTGAAGGTCGGTACTCTATTCACAAAGAGAAATTCAGCCCCAAATACTTGAAATGCATATTAAATCATCAACATTTAAAAACATACTATGTAAATGATATTCTTCATCCTATTATTGTAACATTTTTATAAACACAAATATATAAATCAACTCTCTGATCAAGAAAAAAAGCAACTTCAAAATAGAACAAAAATCAGCCAATTCTTAATAGCACTAGCACTCTCCACAAATACTTTATGAAATCTATTCTCTTTGTCATCTTCATTATATTCTTATAAAATAATATAAATGTAATATTTAAACAAACATTATATTATAAATATATGCCTGTACTATGCTATTATGATATGTTCATACTGCATTAATTTCTGCTTGGAGTCCATTGACTACAATTAAGTAACATCAGAATTACAACAGTGCATGAGTAAATATTCACACTTTCTTAATCATTTAATGTCTTAATGGAAAAATGACTTTGTTCATATTAGAAAAGAAGGCCCAAGACCCATTCCAGCTGCAAATATATTACCAACATCTAATAGAAGGGTTTCCTTTAACTACTTCAATTTTTTTAAAACAAACTTTAGCCAGTGGAATATTTCATATTGAGAAATCTTTATCAAATGGGTTTTTGGATTGAGTTTATAAAGTATATGCAATACACAGCTTGGAAATTACAAAGTATCATGCTGGCCCAAATCACTGAAGTGCAGTGTGCTCTGATTATGCATAATGAGCAGCTTTACACTTTATACTTCTATAGCTTTTACTTCCTTTGGAGATTCCTCATACAAGAAGAAATCCCAGCTGACTGTTTAAACCCATATTCAGTTTAAACTCATATCCTTTTGTGCCATTGTAGTTCAGGGGAGGATCTAGCCCTCCTATTTATTTATTTTTTTATATTTAAGAAGCTCAGATAGTGTATGAAACATACACTCGTCAAGAAAAGTCTATTATATTAAGCTCTAATAAGTGACATTTCAGGAAAATGTCTTATGCCTTGGTTCACTAGCAATTTTAGTGACAAATCACAATAAATACTTACATGGTGTTGTCACCAAGTTCTTCATAGAGATTATTGGCAGTGCTACTTGATGGTTTGCCGGCTGGTAGAGCCATCTGGATTCTTGCGGTCTTTGCACATTCAGCTTGCCGCCTTTGGTAAGTTGTGCAAGGAGGGAAAATATATGTTAGAAATATTCTATAGTTTATATGAGCTGACATAGAGTAGTCACATAGTAGTTTCTCAAACATTTCTGTTTTTATATTCAAAGAAAGGCAACCAAGTAACTTTGTACAACTCTGTCACTTGTTATTTCATTATGGAATTCCAGAGCTCCAAAATGTATCTAAATACCTCCACTTTTATACAATTTCTCTTATTCTTTACTCTTCCACCCTCTACTCCAAAGTCTGTAATATGTCAACGTTGAACTTCTTTGATATTAGCCAACAACTGTTTCTTCTAAACACCTAATTTCCACTTCCTTTAGAATGCTAGTTTTAAATGATATTTACATTCATAACCAGGTATTTCTGGCAAATGCACTATTCGGAGTATATTAATATTATTGATATTGAGGCAAATTAGCCCTGGTGTAATTCTATTTAATTTAATTGAGTCACTCCAAGAATGAATTAGGCCCACTGACTTTGTGTTTCAACAAACATTGAAGGTTTTACATACACATGTATATGTCTCTATATCTATCTCAAACATTTACATCTTGATGTTCACATCAACAGAAGTCACTATCCACTACTAATGACATCTGATAAACATTAAAAGACACACAAAGCCATGAAACCCACGGACTCAGGACTATTATTCTATATGAAGGCTATATCACTTGAAAATCTTGGTAAGGAACAGTCGCCCAATGATTCTCTCAAGGTCAGATAGAAAAATTACACAAAGATAACACAAATTTAAACAGCACAAAGGACTGGATCCTTTTGCTCTATTCTATGCTACATATAAACAAACTCTTCACATTTTTATTGTGTTTTCTTCAGCATATCTGTCCACATTTCCAAACTGAAATTAAGTTACTAAAAATAAATGACATAAAAAGCAAGTGGCTCAGCTAATATACAAAAATGAAGTTTATATATATATATATATAAATAGAGATAGGTCCTTTTCATAATCTATATGTATGAGTGTTTTCAGTTCAATAAAAACTACTCATTTTTTAATATCAAGCTATAATTTTATTCGGGATTTATGTGTCATGTCTTTATGGTTTAACCCCATAACTTGGGTTCCCTAACTAGGCAAAGACTGTGAAAAAGTTAAGAGAACATTCACTTCAGAGTTTTCATAAAGCATCAAGGGGGAGGCATGAGCAATTTGTGAGCTGGAAAGGGTTATGTTCTTCTGGCTTCATAATTCTCTGTAAGAAAGGGGAAAGGGTCCAATAGGTGAACAGAGGCAGAAACTACCTTACAGACTTCCCCTTCCTGGCAATTTGGCTCCTGGAGTAGAAGGGACAGTGGCATAATCATATTGTGGCATCTTAGGAGCAGTTATGGAAGGATTCTCATCATAATTAACCTCCAATAGGATCATGAATGAAATAGGGGGTGATGATGTGCTCCATATGTGCCTCTTTGTCCCACATAGCCCCAACAAAAATTCTTCACAGAGGAAAAAAGAGATTGCTGTTGTGGAGACATTATTTCACCTTCAGTAAGAGCTTACACTCTCCTACATGTGTTTTACTGAAGCAGAACATATCACGGGTTTATCAAACTGGCTATCTTGGCTGTGATCATGGCCAACACCTGATCTTTTCTAATATAGCATAACTTCTTTAAACCCATGCATAAAATGTACCTTGTTTTACAATTAACTAAGAAGGAGTCATGTGACATTTTTAAAGACTAACAAATTTATTTATCGCATGAGCTTTCATAGGAGAAAATCCCACTTCGTCAGACACTTGAAGAAGGAGAACTCGCAGAATGGGAGGAAAATAGTGGGATTTTCTCCCACAAAAGCTCATGTGATAAATAAATTTGTTAGTCTTTAAAAGTGCCACAAGACTCCTTTTTGTTTTGCTGAACTAGATTGACATGGCTACCTTTTTGGAACTAGTTAATTGTATAATGTTGTATAAGGGGGAAACATTCCTTTCTTATTTCTGCAGCAAACAGCATGAGATTTCACTACTCTATATAAGCACATAAAAGTTTCATTAAAGTCATAAAATTATCAATTTCCTTTTTAAATCCAGTCACAAAAAGGTCTCAGGTAGCAATGAATTCTACAGTTGAAATATGAAATATTTCTTTTCACTGGGAATAAATTTACTACCCTTAAATTTCAAATGGCCTCTGTTCTTGTATAATGATAAAAAATAGATATTCATCAACTATTGTTATTCTGAAACAAGGTGTTAGAAGCAAATCTAAAAATAAATACTTACTCTTTAAATCTGTTTTGTCATGCAAAAGGAGAGAGAGAAAAAAGCAGGTTAGAAGAATTCCCTTTAAAACAACAATTATCTGAAACAGTGAACCTTATATTAGTAATAACTAAGTGACAACCATTTTACATAGAAAATTGCAAAATTAATGACATATTTAAGAACCATAATGTTTCAGTAACTGTAAAACATTTAGTTCCTTTTGTGGTAGTTTTATAACAGTCTCACAATTACCCATAAAAACGAATTATAAGGGATGAATCAGTTATGGGTTAAAAAGAATATGAAAAAACATTGATTAAAGATATGGCTACTGAAGTATGAATTAGGATTTTTAAAAGTGGAATATTAATGATGAAATACTCTTTATAACTGCCATGGAAAATATTAAAGAAACAGTGTGCTTCATTGTAAAGCACACTGTTATAATTTTAGCTTCTATTTGGAAGGTGCCACCCTTTCTATGATTAATTTAAAATATATATTTTTTAATAATTGTCTTTTTGGTTTGTCCTAGATAATGAATTTCAAAGGCATTACTTAATAGAAAAGAATAATGATAATTTCTCGGCTTATTTACAAGCAATACATGCAGGCAGTGAGCTGTGCTTTACCAATGATAACGTCACATAGAAAAGTAAGCAGTGTAAAACTCATTTAGTTTAACTTTTATTTTTAAAAAATGTAATAAGTAAAAGTAATTCTTTGGATGTTAGCTGATCATTGAGCTGGAAAGTACTGAAAAATGTACCTACTACAGACAAAAGAGTTTTAATATCAAGCTAGTCCTAATGTTTCCATTATATGTGCATTGAATGCGACAGTTACATTTATTCAGCTCTAATCTTTGCATTAAGTAGCAAATTTAGGCAGCTAGTTTGCCGGAATCTTTATCAGGAGATTATACTAAAGCAGCTTTGGAAAAGGGGTGCTATGGAATAAGACAAACATGAACTTATTTTCTAAACAATTCAATAGAGTATAAGGTTTATATTAGGATGGAAATAATGTGTATTCTCTTAGATCTAAATTAATGTTATTGATTTATTTTCATAATAATAATGCTAATTTATTTGTGGTGGTTCAATATAAAGTCCAACTCTACATGATACAAGTAGACAAGAAAATTGTGATTTTAAATGGATTGCCGCTAAACAGATTCTTTAAAACTCTTAAACCAGATGTATTTGGGACCTGATTGTGTTTCTGTAGAAGTCAAGGGGAATTTCGCCATTTGATTTTCCTTCCTTGAAAGAAATCATATAAAGATCACATTACAAAACTAATTAGAATTTGAATCTGTGTTCAGTAATGAAAATTTTAAACTCATTGTGGCTCAAGAAACATGGGAGGCTTGATCCAACCTAGGGATATATTTTCTGGAAGCATATTCTGAGCTGTAGCACTCCCAATGGTATATTCTGCCTTGAAGGGGAATGGGCAAACACTGCTTGGGGAGAAGAGTGTGGACAGGAAACTTGGAGAGTGTGCTGATGCAGAACATACTCTCCATTCAATCTCTGACAGAAGGGCTCCTCTGGATTGCCTGATATCCTTTAGGGTTATCAGTAGATCACCTGGCTAGTGCAAGAGCTGATTAAGCCCAGATGCCTTCAGATTCTTTTTGGAGGATTTATTCACTAAAAAAACAACTACTAAAATTCAGATATAAGTGTCACTCAAACAAATATTGCTATAAAACACAGCTACTCCTCTTATGAGACTATTAAGCATACCTTCAGGCATACTAGTATTCTTTCATGCAGTGATGTCTCCTTAAAAGATTAAGTAAATTTGATTTATAACACAAAGCACCAGAATGCTGATCTTCCCTATCTCTAGGCAATAGTCTAACTTAGCTATTAAAAATGCCAAATTACAAGGGCTATAGGTTTAAAGAGAATTGTTACTCATCTTACAATTGTAAAACATAAGTTTACTTTTGATTTTATCATCTGGAGCCCAAAGGGATAACCATGTATAATGGGGACAGACAGATACAGAGCCAAATTTAGCCCTATTGTAATTAGGTACAACTCAATTTATATTGCTGTGGTTGCAGTTGTTTATGACAGGGTATTGATAAATAGTAGTGTGTCCTATACCAGTTACAATGTAGAAAGGAACAAACGATTGTTAGGCCAAAAATCTCACCTGGAAAATGACACCATATTGTACACTTGCAGGAATATTCAGATCCAAGTGATCCAGTATAAAACACGTGCATTGATTTCTTTATATTCTTTCACTCAGTGATACACTGCCTCAGCTGTAATCTGCTAAGGCAGTGAAATGTAACCTCCTCAATATAACAAACAGGACTGTGGCAGCAGAGCATTCTCTGTAAGGAATCCAGGGCTCTGGCAAAGCCCTCCCATCCCTCATTCTAAATAGCAGAGATTTGCTGAGTTAAATAACGCATGCCACAGGGCCCATTTGCTTCATCTGGCATTTGAAAAGAGAGGTGGGATAGGCTGATGTGTGGGGATGTCAGTATTTGATTATGATCTACTGTTTGGTGGAAGGTGTGAGCTGATTGAATTGCCTTTTTTTTTTTTTTTGGTAATTTTTTAATGATTGGAAGAGTGCTCCGAGGCTATGTATTTACGTACTTTATTTCTTTATTGAAAGGTAAAAGAAAATATTGTATATAGTCTCTATTTCCAATTGGAAAACTTCAAACTCGTGTCGGATGAGCACCCACAAGTTGAGATGCTTATCCATTCATTAGCCAAACTATTTAAAATTCCTGAATCTATTAAATGTAACAGGAAATCTAAAGCAAACAGGTTCTCATGAGATTTCTGCCTAATCAAAAAAGCTGAAACCAAGAAGTTCACAGGTCTGGAAAAAAAAAACCAATGGTCTCATATTTTAGAGCCACAATAAAGTTCTGGGACATCTCATTTTTCCTGAGCTACCAAAAGTTTGGCCATACATGGATCTAGAGTCATGACTGATGCATAATAAAGAGAAAGTTAGTTATGAATTTCAGATTACAACACGTATACTTGTCAGATACTGTATTCAAGGTTTCGGTTTCATTTCATCTGTAACCTGAAATAATTACTCCATTTTATATATATAACAAATGTAAAAGATACATATACACCTTAAGACTTGATAATAAGGAGGATATTAAAATAATGAGACTGCAGATTGACTATGTGAGACAGCTTTCAAAGCAGATTAGTGTTCATGGCTACCAATTCTAGTGCCCTTGTAATAAGTGTATAGGTTATCAGAAAGAATTATCATATATAAAGAAATCTGGAGTACTTACTGTCTGTAGCTGACCATAACTATTAAAATAGCAGGCATACAGCAAAGAATGATTATGACAGCCAAAGCAAGCAATGCTCCTTCTGTGTACCCTACAGCTTGTGCCTGCTTCTTAACATTGGCCACCACATCTGGCGTACGGATTTCCAGAATACGTCCTCCTTGCCCAAGGTATGGCTGAAATTCTTTGTTGATATCCAGCAGTTTTCCATCCAAGAACCTTCAACATTACAAAACAAAATTATTATAGCAGACCTTAGTTAATTCTGTTCACACTTCTATATGTGCTCTCTATCCTGCTACAGCACATTCCTCATCTATATGTACTTATGAATCTTACTGATGTAATTAACATTAACCTTCCCTAGACACCGATACCTCGATGTGCTGGGATTGCTTGTCTGCCGCCATGACCCCAACGAGCCAACTGACAAATTTTGCATTGAGTTTTGAAATGTGAGGACTATGTTACAATCAGATAGTCATTCCAAATCATCAAAGAAATGAAAAATTACAACATGGACACTCTTAGTATTAGAGAACGCAGGTGGCCAGATGCAGATATAATCAAAATGAAAAACAACAATAAAACTATGAGTTTACCCAGGAAACCCAGATGGAGGAAGAAAAGAAGTTGCATTGATTTTGAATGTTGCTGCACAAAGACATTTTAGACTGGTAATCAGTAAATGGCAAAATTATACAGGGAAGATTTCACACATTCTGTTATTCAAAGTTGTACCCCATTGAATGAATGAATATAACATTCTGCAGGACCTCATAAACAAGTCTCTTAACATGATATTCTCATTGTTTTGGGCAATATAAATGCTATGGAGGGGACAGACAATCATGGCATAATGGGCACCCATGGAACTCGCTTACATAACAGTGGAGAACATATTCTTGAATTATGTCAGCTGAATCACTTTTTTATTGGAGTGGCAGTCTTTCTTCTTAAAGAGAACCATAAAACAACATGGATCTCACTTGACAACATTACCTAAAATCAAATAAATCATTTTTGTACACAGAGAGTTGCAATCATTACTTCAAGATGTCCGCATATACAAAAGTTGCAAGAAAGGTTAGTATCTTTAAAATTGGGGACAAACAAATAAGGAATTATTTTTAATTTCAACTTTCAAACAAGCTTTCAAATATGGCAGAAGTAGTCTTTAAGTGACAAAGAAATGGCATGAAAACCATTAGCAAGTTGTTTATTAAAACAGCAAAGACCTAGCAAAAGTAAGAAGGTAGTGTGGCCTACCAAGGCCACATGGGATATTATTGTAGAAAGAAAACAGGCTAAGTTAAATCTACTCAAAGTAAGATAGACAATGAAAAGCAGAATATAGAGATAAAGATAAGGAAGTTAAATGTTCAGTGAGAAAAAGCATACATCAAGAGATAGGAACTGGAAGCAGAAATGGCCACAATGAAGTAACACACGAGAATACTTTATCAAACCATTAAAGGACTTGCTGGAGACTTTAGCTACAGTAAGGAAGATCCAATGAAAGATAAACAAGGGAAAGCCTTAAACCAGCAAATGAAAAGATGGGCAGAACACTTCCTTAATGGCCTTAACAGACTCTCACCAGAAATAACATTTAACTTTGATAATCATAGAATTGTGTTACCTTGATAATGTTCAAAATGCCACCAAAAGGTCTTTAGAATAATATTTTTTCTCAGAAAGAATCTTTGCCCCTTTTTTATTACTATATTTTAGTAACATTCGTAATTAAGCCTTTGGCCCCTTTTCAGATAATGTGGTTTGGTTTTGCAAAAATAATTTACCTTGACCTAAACAGAATTTACAATATGAATGTTGAAAGTGCAAACATAATGGAGACCAGAGCACTAATTCTTCATTTGCACACTAGATGTCACTGGTGTAAGGAACATGTCCTCTGTGCTGATGAAGAATATGCAAGTATTCAGCTTTGCCAGCATAATGCCTCTGGGAGACTAACACTGTTTCAGTTAAGATTCTGTTAACATTTTCTTTACAAACCATTATTTTAAGGGGTTCATAACTCAACCATCCAAATTCACTATGAGATGAAACATAACATGCTGCACAAGGGCTCAAGCTGGGTGGATCTTTTAAGCTGAACAGATATAAGAGAAATGTCTATAGATTCAAAAGCTTTTTGTGTGCTAATAAATCAAAACACCTGAAATTAAAGAAAACCCCAAACTGCTGGTATTTTCAGTCCATAATATAGTTTAAATGGTGTCATTTCTTTTTAGCAGTTTGGGGAGGTAATAATTGGATACAGCTGATGCGGTATTTCAGAATAACCTCAAATAGATTTTTCTATACTTACTGTGCATTCAGAAGAAGGCATATAGGTCAAAACAGATCATATTATACATGTATGACTGATTACAAGAGTTCTGAAGAAGACTGTGCAGAACTCATTGTTTACAAGTATTTTAACGATTATCATAGGTAACAATCATCCACAGTTCAGAGAGACTCCGACTGGACCCAACTGGCAATGAAGAGCAAAGGTTAAATTTTAAAGTTTAGATAAAATTCAGATTTTACTGGCTTTTGTTTCTGCAAGTCTGATTTTATATGTTACCTGAACAGAACTGTTTGCCTCGGAATGATTACATACAACCTGAAAAGTTGCTATGGTGATACCACAACTGCTTTATCCAATGGCTCAGATACCAAATTGGGTACAAGCTGTGCTTGGTGCAGCTCGATAGGTGAGTGTAGTAGTGCCTTCAGGCACCTTTAGGTATTCTTCCCGCCAGTCTAACTTTGAGAGTAGTTGAAGACTGGAACTCTGGTGTAAGTTAAGAGCGGTCCTGATGCTGCCCTTATGTGTGTCTAACTTGTGTTGCCCATAGTTCTTAGCTCCATTTTGGAAGCAAAAAGTGATAGGACACCATTACCACTTCCCTTTTCTACCAGTCATGTTCCTTGTGGAAGTGTAGTGGTAGTGTAGGAATGGCTATCATGGATCTAAGTCATCTGAAAATTCATCCCATAAGGGGAATTTTTAGGGGACCAGATCTTCTAACACGAGGGCCTGGTCATATCCCATAACAGACTCAATTAAAGATCCTTTTCTGAAGTTGTCAAGTAAAGGCAGGAGCCTTGTGTTAAAGCTCAAAATGAAATTAAAGCCAGTGAATCAATTATGGATCATATACAGAAAGAACTACACTATATCTATTTTAAGTTTATGTTCAGTAAAGAATAATTGAAGGTTATCTGAAGGTATTTTCCCATACTCAAATAATAATTTTGTATGACACGCTAAAACTACTAATGGGCTAAGCCAGAACTGTTATGAATGTTTTCTCTACCTCTTTATATTAAAATTTGAATCTCTTCCAAGATTTCAGAAATGCTGGTTAGGCAGACCCTATCCCACAGCTCCTAGCACTGGTCACTTCCCACTCTGTATTTAAATTGTGACTTGATAGATTTCTCTATCTCTGTCTATTAAACCATGGCTTCTGCTGTTTATTACACAGGGTTCTCCACCACCACATTTCCTTCTTCTGGTAGGAGCCTTTACTTCCTCTGAAGACCATTCTTGTGGGAGGGCATAGAGTGATTATAAAACATGGCGATCTCTTTCCAGTGAGAGGTGGGCCACTAATGTTGCCACTAAAAACATACCACTACTCAGGGAGAAGGACCATGGAACCTTCCCATGAAGAATTAAGCCACAGGTAGGAAGGATAGAGTTTTACAGGAGGAGTTTCTCTTTAGATTTGGAGGAGCATCAGAGCTGATCTGAAGCACACCTTTTGAGATTCACTCATCACTAGTAATGAAACTCTCACTTCATTTCTCTCCCTTACTTTACTAAGCTGACACTCATTCATCTCTACCCCAAGGGCAGGAAAGCATTCTCCAGGATTTTGCTGATTTAAATGTTTAAAAGCTTTAGAAGAAAAAACACACTGACTGTGGAGGCACATGAAGCATTTTAATAAAGCGCCTTTCAAGTTAGTATTATTCTGTAAGAGTATAAAGCAGGAAAGCTAATGCTTTTTATACATTTCCAAATTTGCATTTTTAGCCTCTCCTCACTATAAGGGTACTGTATATCCAAGTCTGGACTACCAAACACATTTTTGTGCTTTCAGTGGACCCTGACATAAACAGTGACAAATTTTCTATCCATACAGAGGCTCTGTGTCAGCAAAAGTCCACAGAACAGGTAACGGCCTACATGCATGTGTGTTGTCTCACTTTGCATGTATAAACAGTGATAGATTAAGGCATGATCTTGGACCACCACATTTGGTATCCAAATCTGAATTTGGTAACACTGGGCTACCAGGATCTCTCACAATCATCATGAAAGCTGGAATACACACCCTGGGGTTTATCTACTTCACGTATGGTCAAACTGGAATGAATTTGGTAGAGACATTTTTTAACTTTCCAAGAGTCTCAACAACTTCATAATCAAATGTGGTAGCCTGGGATAAAAGAATCAAGAGACAGCAGCAATGAAGAGCTTAGTGAGGCCTAAAATGTGGATCCCATTTAGTTCTAATGAAGCTCACATGCAAATACTTCTCTCTATACAATGCAGGCACCAGATTATCCCACTAGCTGTGGGCACAACTCCAAATGGCTTTGCTAAGTGTTTAGTAGAACTGATATGGTATTTGGGCCCTGGTTTCCTCTGGTGGGATTTGCACATATTTTGTGGCTAGTGATCTCTCCTGTGCATCCTCTGTAGACGTATATCAAGCACCACATGATTATTAAAGGGCTCAGTCTTATCCACTTACTATATGTAATCCATCTATCCTTCCATCATACAACTTTTTGTTTCACATTGTCTGTTCTACCATCCATTTGCCAATCTATGACACACATTAAATGAATTTAAAACTAGCTGATAACTCTCAAAATGTAATTATAAAATGGGGAATCACATTGTTGTTGTTCTGGTGGGATTCTTGGACTGATACTTGGCCTTGTGATATTTAACACTTTTATCGATGACCTAGAACAAAACATAAAATCATCACTGATAAATGTTGTACATGCCACAAATATTGGGAGAGTGGTAAATAAAGAGAACAGGTCACTGATATAGAGGAATCTGAACTGATTGCTTAGCTGGTTGCAAGGAAACAATACGTGAAGTCATAAATCTAGGAAGAAAGCAAGCAGGTACTATTTTGATGATTGGAGGATCAATCTTGGGAAGCAGATTCTAAAAGAGATTTGGGGATTGTGGAGAATGATCAGCAGAACATAAGCTCCCAGTATGATGCTAAAAAGGATAATATGATACTTAGATTCATAAACAAGGGAATATTGAGTAGGAATACAGAGATTATATTACTTCTGGAGTTGGCATTGGTACAACTACTACTAGAAAAATGTGTCCTGTTCTTGTGTCTGATGTTCAAAAATTGGAGAGGGCACAGAGAAGAGCCCCTGGAATGATTAAAGGAGTGGACAACAAGCCTTTTAGTTAAAAACTCAAAGAAATTATCAAAGGTAAAGGTAAGGGGTGATTTGATCACCTCTCTATTTACATGGAAAACAGAATTTGATAATAGAGGATTCTTCAATCTGGCAGACAAAAGTATAACAAAATCCAATGGCAGGAAGTTGAAGATTGACAAATTAGACTAGAAATAAGAGACAACATTTTAACAGTGATGGCAACTAGCCACTGGACCAATTTACCAAGGGGAACTGTGGATTCTGCACTGAATATTTTAAAATCAAGATTAGATGATTTTCTAAAAGATACATGCTTCAAACAGGAATTCATTCTGGAAAGTTTTCTATACTATACTATACTATACTATACTATACTATACTATACTATACTATACTATAC